>CM037791.1:31667508-31717508 GCA_021229015.1 Solen grandis | reverse complement strand
TTAAATTGTCTATCCCAATTTTTGTGAACCTTTGTTTTAACCAATGTTTTATTTTTATAAGTTTCATAGATATTACTCATTTCCAGAAATGTTTGCACTTTGAGAGCCACAGAAGATCTTTTATTAAGTTTGGTATTTACCGATTCTTCTTTTTTTTATTATAACTAACCAATGTTTTCCTTAAACCGTTATTCTTTATCTTTAATGTTTGTAGTATTGTATTTGCTTTGATTTCTCCTTTTGCTGATATTATATCATTTATAATGATAAGCCCTGACTTTATCCACTGTGTAAATATTAAGCATTTGCCTTTATGCTAATAAATTTTCCAATATAATTGGAGTTTTAACCGTATAAAAATTATATTATTTTGTCTTTACATAATATCTCAAAACTGGTTTAAAACGATCAAAGATATTTTTTTCAAATTCGCATTTTAATCTTGCTTGAGAAATTTAAACAACTTTATTAGGACTTTCTGCCTACTGGCAGAAAGTCCTATTGGGTTTGTTATGTTTTTTTATTAGGACTTTCTGCCCTTTCGGCAGAAAGTCCTATTGGGTTTGTTCTGTTTTTTATTAGGGCTTTCTGCCTCAAGCAGAAAGTCCTATTGGGTTTGTTCTGTTTTTTTTATTAGGACTTTCTGCCTACAGGCAGAAAGTCATATTGGGTTTGTACTGTTTTTTATTAGGACTTTCTGCCTAAAGCAGAAAGTCCTATTGGGTTTGTTATGTTTATTATTATTATTATTCTTTTCTTCTTCCTAACTAAACGCTTATTTTAATATGTTGCAATGGACCTAGGACGATGAAATTTTTATGGCTTATTAGTCACGTGAGGAAATTTTGATTTCAATGATTTTCAGCACCCTATCACGTCACATGACGTCACAGCTAAAAATAGTGAAAAATGGTGTTCGCGCTCTACAGCCGTCATTTATGGTCGGATTTTCTTCAAATTTTCACAGATGGTACATCTTGAATCAAAGGTGTGCATATCCTGTCAGCTAACCGAAATTCCGAAAGACCGAAGTTCTGTGGCTGAAATAAGATTCGAACATAGGACCGAAAATTTCATTTTAGGATTAAAGAGCTCCAGGATGAGATAGAAAGTTGAAACTTACACAGTTTGCAGTTCTGCAGAATTTCTACAAATATTTTCAGTCAGAACGTCATATGACGTCATGTGACGTCATAAGCATACTTCTTAATTTTCATTTTAGGGCAATGATTTTGACATGATGCCAGTTGTTCAGAATAATGAAAATTTCAGAGTTATGAAAGTAAAGTATGCGCTTTTGAACAAAAGCACCTTGAGAATCCTATGAGGTCACATGACGTCAGAGCTAAAAATAATGAAAAATGGTGTTCACGCTCTACAGCCGCCATTTATGGTCGGATTTTCTTCAAATTTTTACAGATTGTACATCTTGAAACTAAGGTGTTCATAGCCTGTCAGCTAACCGAAATTCCGAAAAACCGAAGTTCTGTGGCTGAAATAAGATTCGAACATAGGACCGAAAATTTCATTTTAGGATTAAAGAGCTTCAGGATGAAATAGAAAGTTGAAACTTACAAAGTTTGCAGTTCTTCATAATTTCTTAATATATTTAGAGTCGTGACGTCAAATGTCGTCATGTGACGTCATAAGCATACTTCTTAATTTTCATTTTAGAGCAATGATTTCGACATGATGCCAGTTGTTCAGAATAATGAAAATTTCAGAGTTATGACAACAAAGTATGCGCTTTTGAACAAAAGCATCTTCAGCACCCTATGACGTCATGTGACGTCAGAGCTTAAAATAGTGAAAAATGGTGTTCACGCTCTACAGCCGCCATTTATGGTCGAAGTTTCTTCAAATTTTCACAGATGGTATATCTTGAAACTAAGATATGTATATCCTTTAAGCTAACCGAAATTCCGAAAGACCGAAGTTCTGTGGCTGAAATAAGATTCGAACATAGGACCGAAAATTTCATTTTAGGATTAAAGAGCTTCAGAATGAGATAGAAAGTTGAAACTTACACAGTTTGCAGTTCTGCAGAATTTCTACAAATATTTTGAGTCCTGACGTCATAAGCATACTTCTTAATTTTTATTTTAGGACAATGATTTCGACATGATGCCAGTTGTTCAGAATAAGGAAAATTTCAGAGTTATAACATTTTTGAGCAAAACATTTTCAGCACCATATGACGTCATGTGACGTTAGAGCTAAAAATACTGAAAAATGGTGTTCACGCTCTACAGCCGCCATTTATGGTCGGATTTTCTTAAAATTTCACAGATTTTACATCTTGAAACTAAGGTGTGCATATCCTGTCAGCTAACCGAAATTCCGAAAGACCAAAGTTCTGTGGCTGAAATAAGATTCGAACATGGGACCGAACATTTCATTTTAGGATTAAAGAGCTTCAGGATAGATAGAAAGTTGAAACTTACACAGTTTGCAGTTCTGCAGAATTTCTTAATATATTTTGAGTCGTGACGTCAAATGTCGTCATGTGACGTCATAAGCATACTTCTTAATTTTCATATTAGGGCAATGATTTCGACATGATGTCAGTTGTTCAGAATAATGAAAATTTCAGTGTTATGACAGTAAAGTATGAGCTTTTGAACAAAAGCATCTTCAGCACCCTTTGACGTCCTGTGACGTCAGAGCTAAAAATATTGAAACATGGTGTTCGCGCTCTACAGCCGACGTTTATAGTCGGATTTTCTTCAAATTTTCACAGATGGTACACCTTGAAACTAAGGTGTGCATATCCTGCAGCTAACCGAAATTCCGAAAAACCGAAATTCTGTGGCTGAAATAAGATTCGAACATAGGACCAAAAATTTCATTTTAGGATTGAAGAGCTTCAGGATGAGATAGAAAGTTGAAACTTACACAGTTTGCAGTTCTGCAGCATTTCTACAAATATTTTGAATCGTGACGTCATTGGACGTCATAAGCATACCACTTAATTTTAATTTGGGGCAATGATTTCGACATGATGCCAGTTGTTCAGAATAATGAAAATTTCAGAGTTATTGCAGTAAAGTGTGCGCTTTTGAGCAACAGCATTTTCAGCACCCTATGACGTCAACTGACGTCAGAGCTAAAATAGTGAAAAATGGTATTCGCGCTCTACAGCCGCCATTTGTGATCAGATTTTCTTCAAATTTTTACAGACGGTACATCTTGAAACTAAGGTGTGAATATTTTGTCAGCTAACCTTAATTCCGAAAGACCAAAGTTCTGTGGCTGAAATAAGATTCGAACATGGGACCGAACATTTCATTTTAGGATTAAAGAGCTTCAGGATAGATAGAAAGTTGAAACTTACACAGTTTGCAGTTCTGCATAATTTCTTAATATATTTTGAGTCGTGACGTCAAATGTCGTCATGTGACGTCATAAGCATACTTCTTAATTTTCATATTAGGGCAATGATTTCGACATGATGTCAGTTGTTCAGAATAATGAAAATTTCAGTGTTATGACAGTAAAGTATGAGCTTTTGAACAAAAGCATCTTCAGCACCCTTTGACGTCCTGTGACGTCAGAGCTAAAAATATTGAAACATGGTGTTCGCGCTCTACAGCCGACGTTTATAGTCGGATTTTCTTCAAATTTTCACAGATGGTACACCTTGAAACTAAGGTGTGCATATCCTGCCAGCTAACCGAAATTCCGAAAAACCGAAATTCTGTGGCTGAAATAAGATTCGAACATAGGACCAAAAATTTCATTTTAGGATTGAAGAGCTTCAGGATGAGATAGAAAGTTGAAACTTACACAGTTTGCAGTTCTGCAGCATTTCTACAAATATTTTGAATCGTGACGTCATTGGACGTCATAAGCATACCACTTAATTTTAATTTGGGGCAATGATTTCGACATGATGCCAGTTGTTCAGAATAATGAAAATTTCAGAGTTATTGCAGTAAAGTGTGCGCTTTTGAGCAACAGCATTTTCAGCACCCTATGACGTCACGTGACGTCAGAGCTAAAATAGTGAAAAATGGTATTCGCGCTCTACAGCCGCCATTTGTGATCAGATTTTCTTCAAATTTTTACAGACGGTACATCTTGAAACTAAGGTGTGAATATTTTGTCAGCTAACCTTAATTCCGAAAAACCGAAGTATTGTGGCTGAAGCAAGATTCGAACATAGGACCTTTAAACTAGAAATCAAGTTTGCAGTCATGTCCTGACGTCATATAACATCATGTTACGTCACAGACTAATACTAAGTTCTTATCATTTGCACTAATTTCGGAATATAATGTCAATTGTTTAGCATGAACATGAAATACTACCAGAGGTGAATCATTACATGAAACTTCTATTTCCTGCTTTTTGCATTAACACAGCTTGCAGAAAGTCCTATCATTCGTTTTCACGAATGACATCTAGTTATTCTTATTCTTCTTCTGCTTCTTATTATTCTTTTTTTCTTCCTCTTATATTTGTGTTAATTTCGAGGTGTTGCCATTGACTCAGAACAATGAAAATTTTATGGCATATATTTCAAACCATGTGCTTTCGGATGCAATGAATTTCATATTCATATGATGTCATATGACGTCAGATTTGTCGTCGGGTGAAAAAGTGTGTACGCGGTCTACAGCCATTATTTCTGGACCGATTTTCATCAAAATTTCACAGAATGTGTATGTTAGGCTCTAGTTGTGCATCCCGGTGTCCGTTTTTCCAAATTCGAAAAGGCAAAGGTTTAATGGCGAATCCAAGATTCGAACTAATGACGTCAAATTTCAAATGCGTATAAAATCACTTCCAGATAAGCTAGAAAGCTGATATTTGGACTGAATATTAGTCTCTCTATCTTCTTTATATTCTGAAAAGATGAACGCCATATGACGTCAAATGACGTCATAATGCTAAAAAACTTTCGTATAAAAACTTAACGGTTTTTAAGCCCTGTAGGCTTTATTTTTTGTATGATTTGCTTGAAATTTTGTCTGAAGATGCAGTATTAGATTCTATGGAGCCGTGTCAGTTCCGTTTCCGGAAAATCCCGAAGGTCAAGGTCATATATCAATTATCGTCTTTTTCTTCGGCCTTAAATATCTCAAAAACGGTAAATATTCTATCGAGACACTATGCATATAATTTGTAGTGCTTGGAAAGACCTTTCAGAAGATATTTAGTTTTTGATGATCGGGGTTGAATCGGTTGAGTTATGGCGGAAAAATTAAAATTTGGTAACCCCCAGTGTGTTTAACAGTTTATATCTCGAAAACCTTTGATTTTTGAAAATATGATGATGAATATCATTTGTAGAGCAATGTTTGATCGTTCTTTTGATGCTTAAAGTTTAATGATTGGCTAAAGATTCATGGAGTTGTGGGGAAAAAACGAAATTCGTGCATATAGCTTTGGTGATTTTTTCATTCTTCAGGAGGTTTAAAAGCTTCTATCTCAAAAAGTATTAAAAATATTCCTAAACATAAAGCGTGTGAAATGTAGAGAATTTTCAGACGATTATTTTGGTACCTGAAGATTTGAAATTGATCCAAGTATAAGGAAGTTACATCAAAAATAGCAATTTAAACATGTAGAATTTCAGCGATTTTGCCGGTATGTAAGAGTGTATGGTTTTTATATCTTAAGAATCATTCGGAATAACTGCACACATTTAGCGAGTGAGATGTAGAGAATTTTATGACGATTATTTTGGTACCTAGTGTTTTGAAATTGATTAGAGTATAAGGAAGTTACATCAAAAATACGAATTAAAACCCAATTGTAAGAATTTTCAGAAAATATCCTACTTTCGCTTTCACCTTAATTGAAGCATTTTCGGAAAATGTAAGTTTACAGATATATATTAGTCATATAAATTGCAAAATAATTTTTTTACTAATATCATATTGATATTACTAGCTAAACAAGTGTTGACAATAATTTAATGGTGTGTCAATTCTATTCTTTATCAATATAGTAGAGTGCAGTAGAGTCCCCAAAGCAACAACCGGAAGTAAAGAAATAAAAAGGTTGCCCTCGTGTAAAAAGTGGTTTGCAAATTAAAACTTTTAAAAATACAATGTTTTACGAATAATCAAACGGATTTACTTGGCATAAACCTTAATTATAACTTGTAAAAGTGGATCAAGCTGGAAATGACATCTAAACCACACTGAATATCTAAATACAGACGATGTGACACGGCGGTTTAGAGAAATTCCTGGCGTAATGCATTAATTTGGCTAGTTGATAAGTCAAATAAGTCAGTCAACTGTCAAAATTTATGTGATTTGTCAGAGAAAGCTGCAATCAAGAGCCAAGAGAAATAAAAAGATAAGTAAAATAAGTAATGCCTTGGCATTACATTATTGCTTTTTTAAAAACCTGAATGCACTTTTTTCTTATATGCCTGTGGTAAAATTCTTTTTTAAATTTATTTATTTTTGTTAATCAAAAAATAGGAAAAAAAGAAATGCTGAACGGATGTTTATTTTATTGTTTATTGCTCTTTCTTTTTTACATCTTGTAGGTTTTGATTTTGAACATATTCTGTCGTAATGCGACAACCATCAAATTACAGGTCATCTTTACTTAACAAATGTCCAATTATACTGCTAGTTCATTGGTGTTAAAATTTACATGAACTAAGTATATCCAAAATGTAACGAAACAGTCAAATCTCTATTGAAATACAGCTCCGTTAAGATTATATAATAGCAAAGGATTTCAATCATGTACTTGGAGAATATATACACACGCGTGTGTATTTCAGTGCATGTAAACATAGGTCCCAGTAGGGATTATGATATGTTGGCAAATAAAAGCATGTTGCACATCAACAGGCTAGTCGCAAGCGCATGGGGAAAACCCATTATGAAACCATTATGAAGTTGAACTGAGTAAACGGTTAAGACAAATCATTAACCATGATAATTTGAGTTTCAATGTATGAAATATTCATGCGTCCGAGGAGACGCACATAATTTTAATTTTAGATTGATTTACATGTAAATTAGTGTTTTATATATTTACGCACACATGTACTTGAATTACTGATTTTCATTATGGCAAAAATATGTTTGCTTAATATTGCAAAAGAAATTAAAAAAAAAAACAATTAGCTGTAAAAAAAAACAAAAGGAAAAAAAAAAGACTGGGACTCAAACCTACAATTTATATATTGTCGGCTATTGCTGGAATTTCCAGCCAGTTATGGTTCGAAATATCTAAGCATGAATTGGGAATTTGCCTTCTGCATAATTATTATCTGTTTTCATTACAGTTTATTAAATTTTTAATTTTTTTTTTTTAAAATATTCTGAGTTGAAATAAACATGAAAATTGTCACCATTTAGTGTTAAGAGAGAAAATAAATTTTGGTTTTTTCTAATTGCAATAACTTTTGTAAAATTAAAATGTGTGCTTCCTTAGAACAGTTTTGCAAGCAACCCTGTTCTAAAAACCTTAAGATTTTATATTAATTAATATGATACTAGGTTTTTATTGATTTATTTTGAAATGAAAACCCCTGTATACCAGCACAAATGGAAGAGAATCAGCCTGTTGGTCGGTTGGTTGGTCAGTCGGTTGGTTGGTCAGTCAGTCATGCAGTATTTAAGCAAAATCTTGTCCAGTACTTTCAGCCATTTCACCTGATACTTGGCATAAATATTTATCAGAACAGGGCTACAGATAAGGTTTGAGGTCAATTGGGTATTTACTCATCAATTTTTCAAGGAATTGGGTTTTCACAATTTTAATTGAGTAATGAAAATATGGTTACTCCATCAAAATTAAGTCAATTACTTTTTTTTCATCAACTTAATTTTGGAATTGAAATAACAGTACATATTCTTACTGGTATATGCGCCTGCTGTCCTTGTATGCAACATTGTCAATTTAACAATTATCATATGCAGGATTTATCATTAGCTCCTCAACAATTAAATAAAAAAAACATTCAATCATATTTGATCTTCCTGATCCAAAGATTTAGCACTTTTAAATATTGAATTAAAACATATTATTTACTGGTTAACATGGAATTGGATGCTATCGACTCTATTTCAACTTCCAGATCGTCAATTATTGTGACACAAATGCCTGATGTTTGGTTTGCAGTGCTAGGTATCTACTTAGTGTTTTTTTAAACGTTTACCCGTTTCTTCCTGCCTTATGTAACCATATTTGAAGCAAACAAATAGAAAAGAGCAAACAAATAGAAAAGCGTCAGATGAACAAATAAGACAGACTGGATTTATGTTTTACTTGAATGGAACCCAAAGTAGGAAATTACCGGAAATCGTTTGAAGACTATTTTGCGGATTCGCAAGTAACCAGTGAAACATATACGAGTATTTGTAAACATCACTCGGTTTCAAAATGTTGCATGCCAGTACTTTTTAATATTTTGGATATTTGAGAAATTTAATTTTAATTGCTTTTGATACGCTAGAATTTTAAAAGAATTGGGTTTTTATCTATTTTATTTGTGTAATTACGCAAATACGCAGCTTATCTTGACCCCTGACAGAAGAACTAAATGTGCAAGACGCAAATTTCACTTCATTCCCACAAGAATTACAATGTTATTGCCCCTGAATCAACTTGAAATGTGTTGTCCAGTGCATTCCTCTTTCAATTTCAGTCTAATTCAATTTAAAAAATTTTTTATAGATGTACAAGACGCAAAATTCACTTCGTTCCCAGAAGGATTACGGAGTTATTGCCCCTGATTTGACTTTAAATATCTTGTGACGCGAACTACATTTCTTAACCAACTCGGTTCAAATGTTGTGTGTGAATTGATAATCAGGTGGATAGGTGCATGTCATAAATTTCACTTGAGTTGTTTCAATTATTGCCCTGGTGTCATTTTTGCATTATCTCCCTTTGGTTAATTTTGTTTTTCTTGTCCGGAACATTGCTCAAATATTATACAATGTATTGACTTGAAATTTAAAATGTAACCAGAATCTGATGGCAACTAGGAAAACTGCAGTGTCCAAGAACTGTAACTCTACCTGGTCCCATTTTAAGCTCACCTGAGCACAACGGGCTCAAGGGTGAGCTTTTGTGATGGCCCTTCGTCCGTCGTGCGTCGTCAACAATTTGGCTTGTTAACACTCTAGAGGCCATATTTTTAGGCCAATCTTCATGAAACTTGGTCAGAATGTTTGTCTCAATAAAATTGGAATTAAAATTGGGAAGGGGTCAAAAAGAAGGTCACGAGGTCAAATCTTAGAAAAACCTTGTTTACACTCTAGAGGCCACATTTTTAGCCCAATCCTCAAGAAACTTAGTCAGAATGTTTGTCTCCATAAAATCTTGTACAAGTTCGAATTTGGGTCATGTGGGGTCAAAAAGTAGGTCACGAGGTCAAATCTTATAAAAACCTTGTTAACACTATAGAGGCCACAATTTTGACCAAACCTTCAAGAAACTTAGTCAGAATGTTTGTCCATAAAATCTTGACAAGTTCGAATTTGGCATGTGGGGTCAAAAAGTAGTCAGAGGTCAAATCTTAAAAAACCTTGTTTACACTCAAGGCCACATTTTTGGCCAATCTTCATGAAACTTGGTCAGAATGTCTGTTTCCATAAAATGTTGGACAAGTTCAAAAGTGGGTCATGTGGGGTCAAAAAGTAGGTCAATATAAAAAATCCAATATATGTTGCTCATTTATAATCAGGTGAGCGATTCAGGGCCATCATGGCCCTCTTGTTTAATTATCTCCCTTTGTTAAATAGCTTTTTTTTCTTGTCTCGACATTAACTTGAATATTATACATGGTATTTACTTGAAACATAAAATGTAAACAGATGGCGACTAAGAGAAGTGCAATGTCTAAGAACTGTGACTACACTTTTATACTGCTGTGCCAAATAACCATAACTGATTCTCTATCCACTTTAAAAAATGACTTTATTTACTTATTGATTGCTATCATATATAATATACTATGTATACAAGTGCTTATCTATGCTCTGCCTGGAGTGTGGCTTCTCCTGTATCAAAGCATTTTGTGGAGGTATTAATCATCCACAGTGCAGACATAGGTGCCGATATCAGTGCTATATTGCCCCGATAACTTCTGCTGACTGGGTATATTCTGTAGTTAAAGACAACTAGCATATCATATGACACCATAGACGCTAGATTTGACGTCAGTTAAACCGTTTGTACGCGCTCTGCAGAATTTATTTTTGAATGGATTTTCTAGTAAATTCACAGAAGGTATAAGTTAGGATTTTGTTGTGCATCCTTACTTTCGTTTCCAAAATATTGAAAGGACCGAGGTTCTGTGGTGAAACCAAGTTTAAAAAAAATGTGACCTCGAAATTAAATTTAGTACAATCTGACTAAAGTACACGATCTTCCTACAATCTTATGTAGCGTAGCGTTTATATAGGAGATGACTTTAATCAGATTGAGCACTCCATATGAGATAAAAAAGCTGAAATTCACACATATTGTAATTTTAAAGGTTTTCTTCAGATTTTCATAGGCCGGACGTCATTTGACATCATAGGTTATTATTTGTTTTCATTTCTCGTGCAAAAAAATTCAGTGTGATCCCAATGGTCAAGAACTGCAAAAAATTTAGGGCATATATATTAAATATGCTGAATTTTCATTATGCAATTATATTCACATTACAACCATATGACTTCAGAATAGATGTTGGATCAAAAGGTTTGTAAGCGATCTGAAACATTATAAATTGATGAATTTTTTGAAAATTTTCAAAGAATGTATAGGTTACACTCTAGATACCTAATATTTTCTGCGTATTCCGTATTAATAATTTTCAGTTTGATTGAGTTTTAAGCGGTTTGCAGAAAGTCCTATCGTTTGCCGTGCAAACGAAATCTAGTTATTATTATTATTATTATTATTCTTTTTTCTTCCTAACTAAACGCTTATTTTTCTATGTTGCAATACTCCTAGGACGATGACATTTTTATGACTTATTAGTCACGTGAGGAAATTTTGATTTCTATGATTTTCATATGCCTATGACGTCATATGACGTCACAGTTGAAATATGCTACAAAAGTTTGTACGCGGTCTACAGCCATTGTTTGTGAACCGATTTTCATCAAATTTTCACAGATTGTGTATATTAAGTTCTAGTTGTGCAAACCGGTGTCAGTTTTTCAAAATTCGAAAAGTCCATGGTTCTATAGCGAATCGAAGATTCGAACCAAGGTCGTAAATTTTTAAATGCTTATAAATTCTGTCCTATTTAAGATAGAAAGTTGATATTTAATCAGTATATAGGTCTCTAGAAGTTTTAAACATTTTGTGAAAATAAATGTCAAATGACGTCACGTGACGTCATTTTATTTAATTTTTCAGAAGTATGACGTCATATGACGTCACATTTGAAATTGACTACAAAAGTTTGTACGCGGTCTACAGCCATTGTTTGTGAACCGATTTTCATCAAATTTTCACAGATTGTGTATATTAAGTTCTAGTTGTGCAAACCGGTGTCTGTTTTTCAAAATTTGAAAAGTCCATGGATCTAAAGCGATTCCAAGATTCGAACCAAGGTCGTAAATTTTTTAAATGCTTATAAAATCTGTCCTATTTAAGATAGAAAGTTGAGATTTGGTCAGTATATAGGTCTCTAGAAGTTTTAAACATTTTGTGAAAATAAACGTCATATGACGTCACGTGACGTCATTATATGATAATGTTTTTCTAATATTAACAAGAATATTTCTATATGTTTAAATTGTTGAAGGGCAATGAAAATTTAATGACACATGCATCAAACGCTGACATTTTGATTTCTATGATTTTCATATGCCTATGACGTCATATGACGTCACACTTGAAATATGCAACAAAAGATGGTACGCGGTCTACAGCCATTGTTTATGAACCGATTTTCATCAAATTTTCACAGAATGTGTATATTAAGTTCTAGTTGTGCATCTCGTTGTCCGTATTTCAAAATTCGAAAAGTCCAAGGTTCTATAGCGAATTCAAGATTCGAACCAAGGTCGTAAATTTTTAAATGCTTATAAAATCGGATTTATTTGAGATAGAAAAGTGATATTTGGTCAGTATATAGGTCTCTGGGAGTCTTAAACATTTTGTGAAAATAAACGTCACATGACGTCACTTGACGTCATTATATGATAATGTATTTCTAATATTAATAAGAGTATTTTTAAATGTTGAAATTGTCGAAGGGCAATTAAAATTTAATGACAAATGATTCAGACGCTGAAATTTTGATTTCAATGATTTTCAGAAGCCTATGTCGTCATATGACGTCACATATGAAATTGTATACGAAAGTTTTTACACGGTCCAGAGCCCTTATTAATGGGCCGATTTTTATCAAATTTTCACAAAATGTGTATATAACGTTCTTATTGTGTATACCGGTGTCCGTTTTTCAAAATTCGAAAACTCCAAGCATCTATGGCGGATCCAAGATTCGAACCAAGGACGTCAATTTATAAATGCTTATAAAAACTGTCCTATTTGAGATAGAAAGTTGAAATTTTGTCAGTATATAGGTCTCTAGAAAATTTAAACATTATGTGAAAATAAATGTCATATGACGTCACGTGACGTCATTTTATTTTATTATTATTCTTTTCTTCTTCGTAACTAAACACTTATTTTGATATGTTGCAATAGTCTTAGGACCATGAAATTTTTATGGGTTATTATTCACGTGAGGAAATTTTGTTTTCAATGATTGTCAGCAGCCTATGACGTCACATGACGTCACAGCTAAAAATAGTAAAAAATGGTGTTTGCGCTCTGCAGCCGTCATTTATAGTCGGATTTTCTTCAAATTTTCACAGATGGTACATCTTGAAACTAAGGTGTGCATATCCTGTCAGCTAACCGAAATTCCAAAAGACCGAAGTTCTGTGGCTGAAATAAGATTCGAACATAGGACCGAAAATTTCATTTTAGGATTGAAGAGCTTCAGGATGAGATAGAAAGTTGAAACTTACACAGTTTGCAGTTCTGCATAATTTCTACATATATTTTGAGTCGTGACATCATATGACGTCATAAGCATACTACTACTTCTGCTACTTATTTTTTTTCTTCGTAACTCAACGCTTATTTTTCGCGGAATATAATGTCAATTGTTCAGCATGAACATGAAATACTACCAGCGGTGAGTCATTACATGAAACTTCTATCTTCTGCTTTTTGCATTAACAGGTTGCAGAAAGTCCTATCATTCGTTTTGACGAATGACATCTAGTTAGGACTTTCTGCCTAAAGCAAAAAGTCCTATTGGGTTTGTACTGTTTATTCTTCTTCTTCTTATTATTATTATTATTATTCTTTTTTTCTTCCTAACTAAACGCTTATTTTTCTATGTTGCAATACTCCTAGGACGATGAAATTTTGATGACTTATTATATAAGTAAAAAGGTTTTTTTGCAATTTATATAACTAATACATAGCTGTAAACTTACATATTTTCCGAAAATGCTTCAATTAACGTGAAAGCGAAAGTAGGATATTTCTCGAAAATTCTTACACTTGGGTTTATATTCGTATTTTTGATGTAACTTCCTTATACTTTAATCAATTTTAAAACTCTAAGTACCAAAATAATCGTCTTAAAATTCTCTACATCTCACTTGCTTAAGGTGTGGACTTATTTCTAATGAGATTTGAGATATTAGCCTATAATTCTTTGACAACTTTAAATTTTTTTTTTTCCTTATACTTTGATCAATTTCAAAACTTAAGGTACCAAAATAATCGTCTGAAAATTCTCTACATTTCACACGCTTTATGTTTAGGAATATTACTAATAGTTTTTAAGATACAAGCTCTTAAACCACCTGAAAAATGAAAAATTCACCAAAGCTACATACACGAATTTCGTTTTTCCCCCATTTCTCCATCAATCATTGGCTAATCATTACAGTTTAGGCATCAAAAGAACGGCCAAACATTACTCTACAAATAATATTCATCATCAAACTTTCAAAAGTAAAAGGTTTTCGAGGTATAAACTGTTAAACACACCAAATTTTCATTTTTCCGCCATAACTTAACCAATTCAACCCCGATCATCAAAAACTAAATATCATCTGAAAGGTCTTTCTAAGCACTACAAATTATACGCATAGTGTCTCGATAGAATATTTACCGTTTTGAGATATTTAAGGCTGAAGAAAAAGCAGATAATTGATATATGACCTTGACCTTTGGGATTTTCCGGAAACGGAAGTGACATGGCTCCATAGAATCTAATACTGCATCTTCAGACAAAATTTCAAGCAAATCATATAAAAAATGAAGCCTACAGGGCTTAAAAACCGTTAAGTTTTAATACGAAAGTTTTAATAGCATTATGACGTCATGTGACGTCATTTGGTTTTCATTTTTTCAGAATATAAAGAAGACCTAGAGATTAATATTCAGTCTAAATATGAGCTTTCTAGCTCTTCTGGAAGCGATTTTATACGAATTTGAAATTTGACGTCATTAGTTCGAATCTTGAATTCGCCATAAAACTTTTGCCTTTTCGAATTTCGTAAAACGGACACCGAAAGGCACAACTAGAGCCTAACATACACATTCTGTTAAATTTTGATAAAAATTGGTCCAGAAATAATGGCTGTAGACCGCGTACAAACTTTTTCACCTGACGTCAAATCTGACGTTATATGACATCATATGAATATAAAATTCATTGCATTCGAAAGCACATGGTTTGAAATATATGCCATAAAATTTTCATTATTCTGGGCCATTGGCAACACATCGAAATTAACACAAATACAAGAGGAAGAAAAAAAGAATAAGAAGAATAAGAATAATAAAAAACATAACAAACCCAATAGGACTTTCTGCCGAAAGGGCAGAAAGTCCTAATAAAAAAACAGTACAAACCCAATATGACTTTCTGCCTGTAGGCAGAAAGTCCTAATCAGCAGCCTATGACGTCATATGACGTCACATTTGAAATTGACTACGAAAGTTTTTACGCGGTCCAGAGCCATTGTTTATGAACCGATTTTCATCAAATTTTCAGAGAATGTGTATATTAAGTTCTAGTTGTGCATCTCGGTGTCCGTTTTTCAAAATTCGAAAAGTCCATGGTTCTATAGCGAATCCAAGATTCCAACCAAGGTCGTAAATTTTTAAATGCTTATAAAATCGGTCCTATTTGAGATAGAAAAGTGATATTTGGTCAGTATATAGGTCTCTAAAAGTTTTAATCATTTTGTGAAAAGAAACGTCATATGACGTCACGTGACGTCATTATATGATAATGTATTTCTAATATTAACAAGAGTATTTCTATATGTTGAAATTGTCGAAGGGCAATGAAAATTTAATGACAAATGATTCAGACGCTGAAATTTCGATTCCATTGATTTTCAGAAGCCTATGATGTCATATGACGTCACATTTGAAATTGACTACGAAAGATTTTACACAGACCAGAACCATTATTAATGGGCCGATTTTCATCAAATTTTCACAGAATGTGTATATTACATTATTTTGTGTATACCGGTGTCCGTTTTTCCAAAATTCGAAAAGTCCAAGCATCTATGGCGGATCCAAGATTCGAACCAAGGACGTCAATTTTTAAATGCTTATAAAAACTGTCCTATTTGAGATAGAAAGTTGAAATTTTGTCAGTTAGTATGTCTCTGGGTGTCTTAACCATTATGTGAAAATTAACGTCATATGATGTCACGTAACGTCATTTTATTATTTTTTTTTCTTCGCCCTAACTAAACGCTTTTTTTAATATGTTGCAATAGTCCTAGGACGATGAAATTTTTATGGGTTATTAGTCTCGTGAGGAAATTTTGATTTCAATGATTGTCAGCACCATATGGCGTCACATGACGTCACAGCTAAAACAATGAAAAATGGTGTTCGCGCTCTACAGCCGTCATTTATGGTCGGATTTTCTTCAAATTTTCCCAGATGGTACATCTTGAAACTAAGGTGTGCATATCCTGTCAGCTAACCGAAATTCCGAAAGACCGAAGTTCTGTGGCTGAAATAAGATTCGAACATAGGACCGACAATTTAATTTTAGGATTAAAGAACTTCAGGATGAGATAGAAAGTTGAAACTTACACAGTTTGCAGTTCTGCAGAATTTCTACAAATATTTTGAGTCTTGACGTCATATGACGTCATGTGACGTCATAAGCATACTTCTTAATTTTCATTTTAGGGCAATGATTTAGACATGATGCCAGTTGTTCAGAATAATGAAAATTTCAGAGTTATGACAGTAAAGTATGCGCTTTTGAACAAAAGCATCTTCAGCACCCTATGACTTCATATGACGTCAGAGCTAAAAATAGTAAAAAATGGTGTTCACGCTCTATAGCCGTTATTTATGGTCGGATTTTCTTCAAATTTTCACAGATGGTACATCTTGAAACTAAAGTGTGCATATCCTGTCAACTAACCGAAATTCCGAATGACCGAAGTTCTGTGGCTGAAATAAGATTCGAACATAGGACCAAACATTTCATTTTAGGATTGAAGAGCTTCAGGTTGAGATAGAAAGTTGAAACTTACACAGTTTGCAGTTCTGCAGAATTTCTACAAATATTTTGAATCGTGATGTCAGAGGACGTCGTAAGCATACTACTACTACTGCTACTTATTTTTTTTCTTCGTAACTAAACGCTTATTTTTCGCGGAATATAATGTCAATTGTTCAGCATGAACATGAAATACTACCAGAGGTGAGTCATTACATGAAACTTCTATCTTCTGCTTTTTGCATTAACACAGGTTGCAGAAAGTCCTATCATTCGTTTAGACGAATGACATCTAGTTATTAGGACTTTCTGCCCTTTCGGCAGAAAGTCATATTGGGTTTGTACTGTTTTTTTATTATTCTTCTGCTTCTTCTTCTTCTTCTTATTCTTTTTTTCTTCCTCTTATATTTGTGTTAATTTCGAGGTGTTGCCATTGACTCAGAACAATGAAAATTTTATGGCATATATTTCAAACCATGAGCTTTCGTATGCAATGAATTATATATTCATATGACGTCATATAACGTCAGATTTGACGTCAGGTGAAAAAGTTTGTACGCGGTCTACAGCCATGATTTCTGGACCGATTTTCATCAAAATTTCACAGAATGTGTATGTTAGGCTCTAGTTGTGCATCCCGGTGTTTGTTTTTCCAAATTCGAAAAGGCAAAAGTTTTATGGCGAATCCAAGATTCGAACTAATGACGTCAAATTTCAAATGCGTATTAAATCGCTTCCAGAAAAGCTAGAAAGCTGATATTTAGTTTGAATATTAGTCTCTATGTCTTCTTTACAATCTAAAAAGATGAACACCATATGACGTCACATGACGTCATAATGCTATTAAAACTTTCGTATTAAAACTTAACGGTTTTTAAGCCCTGTAGGCTTCATTTTTTGTATGATTTACTTGAAATTTTGTCTGAAGATGCAGTATTAGATTTTATGGAGCCATGTCACTTCCGTTTCCGGAAAATCCCAAAGGTCAAGGTCATATATCAATTATCGGGTTTTTCTTCGGCCTTAAATATCTCAAAAACGGTAAATATTCTATCGAGACACTATGCGTATAATTTGTAGTGCTTAGAAAGACCTTTCAGATTATATTTAGATTTTGATGATCGGGGTTGCATCGGTTGAGTTATGGAGGAAAAATGAAAATTTGATAACCCCCAGTGTGTTTAACTGTCTCGAAAACCTTTGATTTTTGAAAATGTGATGATGAATATTATTTGTAAAGCAATGTTTGGCCGTTCTTTTGATGCTTAAAGTTTAATGATTGACCTGAAATTCATGGAGTAATGGGGGAAAAACGAAATTCGTGAATATAGCTTTGGTGATTTTTTTCATTTTTCAGGAGGTTTAAGAGCTTGTATCTCAAAAAATATTAAAAATTTTAGGACGATTATTTTGGTACCTAAAGTTTTGAAATTGACCCAAGTATAAGGGAGTTACATCAAAAATACGAATATAAACCCAAGTGTAAGAATTTTCGAGAAATATCCTACTTTCGCTTTCACGTTAATTGAAGCATTTTCGGAAAATATGTAAGTTTACAGCTATATATTAGTCATACAAATTGCAAAAACCTTTTTACTTTTATCATATTGATATTACTAGCTAAACAAGCGTACCCTTTCCGGTGGCCGAGTGGTTAGAGCGTCCGCCACGGGAGCGGAAGGTCGTGGGTTCGATCCCCGACCCGACATACCAAAGTCGTAAAAAATGGTACTGTTATAGCTCCCTTGCCTGGCGCCCAGCATATAAGGGTATTTGCAGGACTGGTTAGCGCGGTATCAGGATAATGTGACTGGGTGTGGTATCATGCCACATGTCAACGGCGTGATACTGCAGTGTGGTTGTCCTATACCCGCATGAAGTAGACATCGTGACTGGCTGAATTACTGTCGGTGGGACGTTAAACCCAACAAACAAACTGATATCATATATAGCAGTGTTTACTACACCGATCCCTACACACGAGGTGTGCACACTGGCGCATGTTGACGTCTTTTGTAAACATTTATTAAAGTTGCTTAAATAATCATGTTTATAGATAAACATTTACATAAGAATGAGGAGTTTCGGAAATATTTTTTGCAAAGGGACTCCTAAGGAAAGAAAAAGATGCTAAATTAAATACTAAAATACAAGTATAGTTTATTAGGTTTAACGTCCCACCGACAGTATTTAAGTCTTTTGGAGACAATGTCTACTTGAGACAAATGTAGTGTTGTCACACTGCACAGTATCACGTCGTAGACAGTTGGCATGATACCACACCCAGTCACATTATCCGGACACCGGGCCATCAGTCCTAGAACTACCCTTATTAAGCTGAGCGCCAACCAAGGGAGCTATAGCAGTACCTATGTTTACGAATTTGGTAAATACAAGAATTGAATAATTGATATAACGTTTTTAAACAACTTACAGATCATGTGTTATCTCGTTTAATTAGGTATTTCCGGGGTATTCCTAGCCTTGATTTCTTCCGCTGACACCGACTTTTTTATACGATTATTTTTTACATATTTCGTTCTTTCCTTAATGTCAATCAGTTGATATTTTCTGATTTCTCAACTAATTCAAACAAGATAAATAAATAAAAAAACAGCCATCACATAAATTGATTGAAATCTGAAAAAGAAATGAGCCGACGGTCAAAAAATGCGCGAAATTTATGTGTTACATCCATATTTGGAAAGCACGTGCACGTGTGTGAATACTTTAACAACACGCTGACGTACCATTTATATGACGCCATCTTCTAATATAGCAGCATAACGTAGTAATAGGGCGGGGCAAAATCTAAGTTAGTCAGTGTTAATTAAGTATAGGTTAGTGTTTTTTTAGTAAGCATTAATGAAATTAAATCGTGTGGCGCGGCTAAGCCGCGCGACCGATTTAATGGACTTAATGCTTACTAAATAACACTAACCTACTTAGTGTTTGAAATTATGTTTAGAAATTTAACGCAGTCGCACATTCCAAATATAGTATTGATTTTTTAGACTTCGCCCCATCAACCTGTTCCCGGCGTGAATTACATCACGTGACATGTAACATGTTATGTCAAAGGTAAATGCGTCGCTCTAGCTGTGTATATCTGTGTAGATCTACGCTCCAAATGAGCATTGAACCGGAAGCCGACTTTGATCTCTTCGGCAAACAAGTGGTGATTGAAATTTGAATAAAATATACTGTTTAGAAAGGTTCATATATCTGCACCTATATATGTTGTGTTTTGGACATTTTTCTTTTTTGATTTAAGTAACCCTTGTTTGTAAGTGTGTTTTTTTCTTCTCTTCTCATTATTTATATACATTTTTCAATTTGAATTTATTTAATCGGATATTTACTTAATCGCTTTGTTTAGTAATTAGTTATATATTGCCCATTCTGTGTTAACATGTGTAGACATTGAAATTACACAAGTGTCTTTAAAGCGATGACCGATGTTGTTAGAACTTGTGGTCAAACCCCCTTACTTATTTTTTAAAATCTTCAATGTTGTATCATAATTACTTAGGCAATAATACATGTTTAACTAAACTAAGCGGAAGGGTAGAGTTCTTTTGTTATTTTGGATTAATCAGAATCCTGGTGAGTAAATGTTTGTTCTCTATGGTTGCTGTGTATTATTTTTTGTCGATGTTCATGCGTTCACATCAAAAATCCCTGTAACACGTTACACATGCGTGGACTAAGACCACAATTTAAATTTACTATATGTTCTATATAAGCATATATACAAATGACAATTTCTGTAAAGGACATCCAAATTCCCTTAGATAGATCTATTCAAGAGAAATAATTCTGTACATTTTAAACATGGAGTCACCCGACTACTTTTTGACCTATTTAAGGCCAAATAACATGCGTATGAATTTTGCACCGGCGCCATTTACGCCAATTTTCTCAAAAATCCCCCCCCCCCCCCTCGGTAATGCTAAACTATTAAGATTGTTGTGCAATAAGGCCTCCAAATTGGGCATTTTATGACTATTTTAACTTTTCTATATAATTCAATCCTTTATTGCATGTCTTTCAGTCAAAATCTCACCTTAATTCAGCATTAAATAGGGGCACTTTTTTCTGTGTAGGAACATGCGGTAACCAAGGGCAGGTAATTGTGGTCTTAGTCTATTTTGGTGAACACATAAAGCTCCGCTTCTCGACACATATTGACGCACATGCGCAGTGAAGGTGTTTGAAGCTGGTTTTAAATTGATCAGTTGATTTAGCGGAATAGTGTTTAGTGACAAGTTGATGCCGATTAAATGAATTAAATGGAGACAAAATTTTGAAAAAATGGAATGATTTCATTGGACAAAATATAATTTCAAACACTAAGAGAGAATTTAACAGTTAAGAAGCCGTCACTCGTTACGCTCGTTCTGGCTTCTTAACTGTAAAATTCTCTCTTAATAAACACTAACTATAACGAATACAGTCGTCTCCATCGTATGTACAAGCATTATTGAAATTTAACTCACGAGGCTACACGCGTCGACGAATCTATTGCATGGTAGCATTTACGGTTTTATTCCCGCGACTGTACACGAAATTAAAAAAAAAAGAATTTTGATATGCAGAATTTATAGGTTTAAGTTTAATTGCTTATATTTTGAAAACCTATAAAACTAGACCCAAATATGCTACAATTGAATTGAAGGGATTTTCAGGACATTTATTTTGGTACCTAGAATGTTAAACTTAGAATCTCTCAGCCCCTCACCGCTTTGGGTTCGAATTCCGGTAGGGACTTCGGATTTTTCATGTGAGGAAGCCTTCCAGCTGGCTTGCGGTAGGTCGGTGGTTATATCCGCGTATCTCTGTGTACTCGGGGTCTTCCTCCACCTTTAATTAGCTGGACGTCTCTATATGATTGAAATACTATCACAGCGACGGTAAACCCCAATACAACAACAACAACAACAATTAAAATTGGTCAAGTTATAAGAAAGCGATATCAAAATAAAGATTTATTTATTTTCGACATATGGCTTACTTCACAAAGTTCATGCATGAGAAGTCCATACGAAAAAAAAGAGTAAAAGGCAGGAAATATAATATATATTCTTTCTAACGGTATTAATCTTTACATTTCAAGATGTTGCAGAAAGTCCTTTCATTCGTATCAACGAATGAAATCTAGTTATCATTGGTTTTGCAAATTATTTGAATTTTGGTATATCTATGCCACCATTGAATTTATTGCCAATAACTGTTTGTCGTTTTATTTTATCTTTTTTCTGCTACATAAGAAATCAAACATCGTGGCATTTATTGAATTTATTAAAAGATTTTTGAGGAACAGTACTTTGTGATAAATATGTTAGCTTAAGCAAGAAGAGTGATTTCAGAGCAACAACTTTACCAAAAAAAGTAAGTTTTTTTTGTCCCATGATATTAGTACGTTTTTTGCTTTTTCAATTTTTTCGTTCCATTTGAGTGATTGACATTGTACAAAATTGTTTCCAAAGTATACGCCTAGTGATTTTATTGTTTCTGTACATTGTTTAATGTTATGATTATTTTCTTTTTTTCTGATTTTGATTTTCCTATCAACAATCCTTGTGTTTTTGAAATGTTTAATTCCAGACCTGAATGTCTACCAAAATCGTTAATAATGGACATAATCGTTGGTAATTCACAAGAGTCTTTTAGAAAAAAAGAGTTGTATCGTCATCTAGTTTTGTTAATTTAAAGGTTGTATCTTTGATAGTTATACCTTGATAATCATGACTATGTCTAAGTTTATTTGCCAATATTTCTGCGACTAGAATGAAAAGAAGAGCAGGAAGCGGACAGCCTTGATTGATGCCACGATATATTTCACATGTTTCAGAAATCTAGCCATTATTAGATATTCGTGAGGAAGCGTTTGTATATACAGTTTTATCCCATTGAACAAAAGAATACTTTAAACCAAACTGTTCTAAAGTAAAAAAACATAAATGGCCATTCGACAGTATCAATTGCTTTTTTAAAATCTAAAAATAATACAATACCTTTCATATTATAGATATTTGCGTAACCAATCAAATCTTGAATCTGTCTGATATTGAAACATATATTTCTATTTTTGATATAGCCTTGTTGACCTTGAAGTGATATTGGCCTCCAGTTTTCTTTTTTTTTTTCTGGGTCCCTTTTTTATATATTAGAGATAAAATACTTTGTTAATGTGATTATGACATTTCACCGTTCCTGTAACTTTCATTTTAAGACTCAGTAACAATATTACCTAAAATATACCACTATTTCTTATTAAATTCAACAGTATGTCCATCAATACAGGGATTTTTATTTGTTTTCATCCCTTTTAGCGCATTAAAAAACTTCCTCTACTATAAATAGACCTTCACATGATGCGGCCATCTTTTCATTTAATGTTTTTTGCAAGCCTTATATCGTTAAAATATGTTTCTATTGTTTCTCCCGATATGTTACTTGACATATATAGTTGCTTATAAAAATTCACTTCCGCTGTTAGTATTTCGTTACTTATATAATTGTTTTATCGCTTTCCTTGAAAGAACTAATAACTTTTGTATTTGGTCTCGATTTTTTAATATTTAGAAACTATTTTGTATTCTTTTCATTTTCTTCAATTAAGTGAACTCTCGTCCGTATTTGCGCCTCTTTAGATTTAATATTATATATGTTCTGTATTTGTGCTTCACTGTGCTTAATATTTTTCATTATAGTTGTCACAAAATAATTTTGACGTGGCCTACTTTTGGTTAAATGAGGATTATCGCAGGTTTCTTTTATTACTTTTCGTTCAGAATGAGATATGATTAGGGTTTGAAATGGTTATATCTACTGTTTTGCTAAGTTTTAAGTGTATTAAGAGAGATGTTTAAGTCTTAGAAGTTTAAACCTATAGTTTCTGTACATAGGACCCTTTTAATCAGTATCCCTGAGTGTTATCAGTGTTTTTCGGGATGCACGATATTCAGCGATTTACAACTTATGGCACGATTCACGTGATATTGGTTTTTTAAGAGTAAATCATGGGTTTTAAGTATATAAGTTGATTTGTATGGAACCTCAGTGTCAGTTATCGATGGAAGCTACAGAAGATGCCTAGTCCAGTCTAGAATATTCTGACCAAATACGGAGCTTGTGTGAGTAAAATTTTACTTTGTATTTCATTTTTTTAGGTAGATATGAAGCTTAAATTGTATTTTGTAGCTTGTTGTATTGTTTCTTCTCAGGGAAACAAGTGTACAATCGTAATTAATTTTCGGTAGTTTTCTAAGTTTTGGTTCTATAGGCCGAGGAATCTAAGTACATAATTCTGCTTTATTATGTATATTTGATGTAATTTTGAGAAAAAAATATGTTAGTTTATAGGTATGTCCTTAATTTTGATATTACCTGAATATATATGGAAGCATTTGTCCAATAGTATTCAGTGCTCAATATAGGCCGCGTATCCACGTAAAATACGCGGCAAAAATATGCAGTTCGCTAGAATTTTCAAAATCCATCGTACCAAATACGTGGGAAAAATCCGTGTACGCAACAAATTTCAGTTCTGTCAGTACCGATATTCTGTAGCTGTTACGTCTAGAGTGCATAAAAAACTTGATTTATCGGCTTTTATTAATGGAAACCATAGGTATGTACCGATATAGCGCGGACAATGCCGAGTACCGTAGTTACGATTGAATGTATCATTCAAGGGAAGTCACTCTCAAATGCGCAAATATGGCGAAGCAATCAGAAATTACTAATTATTTTCACTATTCAAAATCGCAGTCACCGCCTGATGAGCTGCACAAACAGGCAATTGAATTCGTTGCAGCGTTACTGGAAGATATCATCAAATCAGTTGTAGCACCAAAAACACAAAACCACACAAATAAGTTGGCATAATACGCGCCCGAAAATGTGATAAACTAAAATCGCTGACATCGAGGTGATTGATAACCACGTGCAGGTAGAAATGTTGTACATGTGTACTTATACTTAAATGTTTTCAGTGTCAACAAATTGTAATTTAACTTGTTACTTGCTTGTTTTTTTATGAAAGAAGTATAATTTAAAATTATAATTTAGAAATAGAGATCGATTATTGTATCATAGTTTGACGAGGTATAATTTTGGAGATCTCCTTGTAAAAACAGAACAAAAGGGACAGAACAAAAGTGCTAAAAATGAATTTATTCACTTTTTAGTTTATTCGTAGTAAATCCTTTGCTTGCACTTTTTTTATCAAACTAAAGCTTACTCTCTGATGACAAATTTAACAAGAAATGTATATAAGTCTGCTCTTTCAGAATACATTGACTTATTTTCAACACTTGATTACATAGAACACATATGACAGTCATGTTACCTCTTCATGCAGATGAAGGATTGTCCATAAACTTTTGCAAAATATATTTAAAAAGAAACAGATTTTTATAAAATGAAAAAAAAATACTATTTTCATTATAAAAAAGTGTAACATGTTTGTCTTTAGAATATGAAATTAAAAGTGTTTGTGATTAACATTGTGTTCTCTCTATTTTACAAGTGGTACTGATGGAAGTTGGTCGGTACTGATATGTTTTGATTTTAATCAGTACCGTACTGATTGGATAAAAATTATCTGGAGCACTGAGTATTTGTTTTGTAATTAAGAAATGTGGAGTTGTATGGAATATCTGTCTGGTATATAATTGATGACAACTGTTCTCTGTTTTTAATGCTCTAATGTAATTAAGAAAAGTGGAGATGTATGGAATATCTGTTTGGCATATAATTGATAACAAGGGCACTTCTCTGCGATAATGCACTTATGTAAAACCATAATATTGTTGTATGGTATGCACGTATGTGATACCACTGATTTGTTATTTGGTATGAAAGTAGTATTATGAAGTAATACAGTGTCTGCACGTTATATTTGGTGTGATAAGTAAATTAGAGCTATTTATTGTTTGTAGCCGTATTAAGTTGGGGCATGGTGCCTATGTAATCTGGATGGTCACAGTCGATACGGGACCCCATTGGTAGACTACGTCGCAAGGACGGGTGGATCTACGTATGTGTCATATGGACGACAGGGTGTCTACGATTGACTAAGTAGATCACATTTACTGAAGGAACAGCGACGAAAGGAAATCGGTCCAGTGTTCATTGATAAGAGCACGTGATGTAGTTTATGTGTATTGTGCATTTAGAAGGAATCATCTTTTGAGAGTGTCACTTTGAAGTGTGTCCATAACAGTAAGCCATTGTGTAGATTAATATGCTGTCTTAGAGTGAAAGCAGAACATTCAGTGCAGCTGTTATTGTACCAACAGATAAAGAGACAGTTAGTCGACGTTTTTTTTTATATTATATATTTTTTTTGTATTAAATATGATTTAAAAAAAATGTGTTTGGTATTAATTCTACCCTAGAGAGTTGTCAGCCCTGGGTCATTTTGTCACAATAGTACCATTACTATTTTCATCTACTTTTACATGAAGTTCCTTTAGTTCTTTTTCTACTTTTTGTAACTGGTCATTTCTCTGCCTTGATAGTGTTTTGGAAAAAGATATAGAAAACTCCTTAATTTCTACTTTTCTTAACTCCAATGTTGTTTGTGTGTTGATATTTAATTTAGCAATTGGTTCTACGATTTTTTCTATTTTGTCTATATATATGGTATTTTCTAAAAGAGAATTATTTAATTTCCAGTAACCAGGTCGTCTATTTTGTGGAGTTTTAATTTTAAGAGAAATAGCCATGTGGTCTGTGCTTTGGATAACTGCAGGTCTTATGTCTGATGATTAAATTTGGGGTAGGAGAGTTTCTTCTACAAGCCAAAAATCGATTCTACTTTTCTCAATGACTGTGATCTATCTTTATTAAGTGTTCTCCAAATATCATCTAGACTATGATTTTTTTTATCATATTTTTAAACTATTAACTGGTATTTTCCTATTACATGATGCATTTGAAATTCTGTTATTATTATTTAAGATACCATTATGATCCCCTGCTATTATTTTTATTCCCTGACAAGTATTAGCAACTGCATCTGAGATGTTTTATTTTAATAATTTAATGATATAATATTTTAATAATTATATTTTCTGTTTATAACACAATATAATCATAGTTACGTTCAAAGTAGTGTTAACATTGTTTATTTTCAGACATAAGCTTAGTTATTTTTACTTATCTTGTTTTTCTTGTTTTCATTCGCTCTGTCGTTAATAAAGCTGTCTAGTAATCTTTGACCCCCCATCTGTATTTCAGTTCCTGGAGGATCGGCCTTTTCTGACTGGTTTCGTTTTCCTAGAACTGGTTCCCCGCTTGTAACTTTCACTCTGAGCGACGTCGCTCGATCCGTCTGTGTTTGAGTCTCACTCCGAATCAGAGCCTGTGGCATAATTGTGAGGGCAGTCGATTTGCTTGTGTCCCGATTTCTTACAATCCTTACATACCCAATCGTTTAGACATTCTTGAAACCGGTATCCATTCTGGTGACACTTGGTGCACGTGCGTTCGGCCTGAGTACTAGTCTCTTTATTTTGTCCGACGTGAATAACGCGACCAACAAACTGACCAAAATGCATTGACCTTGGTAGAGGTTCTTTGAGGGACAATGCCTTAACGGTGATAATTAGATCTCCCGTTTCACAATTTGTTAGTTTGCCTCCAAACTCTGAGTTTTCATGCATTACATGTATAATTTCTAGGCCAAGCAATTTAAAATTGCGTTTAGTAAGTCCCTCATCGGCAGACAGTGGACTATTTTTAACACGAACTCGAATTGTGTCTTCACCATCCAATTTCCCTGGGTCGGTGTTCAGAACATAACTATTTTCCCCCTGAGTTGGACCCCTTCGGCCATTAATTTAACTTTATCATCCAAGTTGTCGAAATAAATCCTCCACATCCCACTGACCCGTTGCAATGACTTAACCACTCGTGTTTTTTAGGTTTGCTGTTGCCAAATAAAGCCTTCTCCTGTAGAAATACAATTGGGGCGCAATATTTATTTTTGACCTCTGTCTGACCTCGGTCATAGCCATTCATTTTTTCTGCAATACTTGGTCTTCAAAATTTCGAAAAATATAAAATCAATTCCCTCTGTCTTTGAATTTTATTCCGATGAAGTTTCCTTTATACGAATATAAACATTTGTCCTTAAAAGGCCACAAATAGTCCAAATTTGAGAGACCGTAAGCAAAAAACACTGCCTTGGCTATGTCGCTTACGTCGCTTTTCACTTTAAACTTCTTTATTTCTTAATTCAACTTTTTATTTCATAGTCAATCTGGTTTGCGCACACATTAATATATAATTTATTTTCGTCAAATTCGCCGATTAATTTCACAGATATAACCCGATAAAACCGTTATCTATATCCTGGATCCAAAACAAGTATTACATGTTTGAAAATAAAAACGTTTTAAATATGATTAATGATAACATATATTTTATATGAAATAAAGAAGGCAAGTGACTACTAATGACGTCATGGGGGTCACGTGACCCTAAAATACTGCCCAGCAGCTAACAAAATCGGCATTTAACATACTTTAAGAGATATTTTGCGCAAGAATTGCATGTTGTGGTTTCCCTTAAGTAAATGGACAAAATAAGAAAGGTTTTAGAAAAAGTAAAATTTTCTTTATGGTTCACCTTTAATGATTAGAAGTTGTTTTTTATGTACATGTATTGAACTTATAGTAGATCTAAAAGCACTGACTAGTTTTTATTTAGTGTGATAAGCTAAACGTCTACCGGATTTATAAAAATGTATGAAAGTGACTGTGTGCATTTATGATTTGATTATTCATCAATCTGTTGAATGCTGTTATAAATAAATCAGGTTATTAATTTTAAATTTAACACGCCCTTGTTTTATCTTTTAACCCACGGTCTAGAGTCCGCCTTAGTTACATTATAAGTTTTTTTAGTTATTTTATACACAAATACTTAGGAATGCCAACGCATACATAACACACCGAAAATACCGCCAAAGATTGCTGATCGAGCGGAACATTTAAAGGAAGCGAATCTTCGTCTCTGGTTAATGCCACTATCGCATTTCAATATATTCACCGTCTAAAGCTATATTCGAATAGTTAAATATTTGCTTAAGATTCAGGACCAAATATAGTAATACTGTAAAACTTCAAAGAAGGTTTGTCGGTGCATACGGTAATAACATTCATTGTCAGTATAAAATTGTTAATTGTTAAAGTGATTTGTATGATTATATTAAATATTTTTTTACGTAAAAAAAGACAGTTCGTCATTTTATATTTAAGGATTTCATTTAAAGGAATTTCAATTCACCATCGAAAGAGGCTCATTTCTACGTTTATTAAAAAAAGAAGTTGATAAATATTTTTTCTTCCAAAGCTAAGATTGTCATCTGAAAGTGATTAACAAATTATAGTAACCATACGCATTTTGAAATCAACGATAGGAAATGTTGCTTATGTGCTAGAAACGATATTGAAGTATACTTCCATTTTATTTTTACGTCGCTTTTATAAAAGTTCACGATAAAGTACATACACAGCATAATTCAGAACGATGTAATAGTTTTGACTTTTTGGAACTGAAAACGAAGAATAAGTAACGAAATCAACCCTGTAAAGAAAACAACAAACTATTCCAACTTACACACAATACACACAATTCTTCAGTTAAATATTTACATATTTATCAAACAGTCAATGCAGTTTTGATAAGCAAATAAAAGTCATCATGTTATTATGTCACTCACACATTTTACATAATAATACTTGATTATACATGTAATTAACCATGTGACACGCTATGTTGTTTGTTGTTCTTTTAACGTTAACTTTTGTGCAAAAAAAATGAAATGAAATTATCTTTTGTCCTGTAATTTACGAAACAGTGGCTGATTTAAAGGCACGACGGATGTTATTAAAACAGGTCATACCATTTATTCAAACGCATGTATCCTCAACATTGATGTGTGCTCGGACGAATATTATTTTTCTTCTCATTTTTCTTCTTCATATGGTCTTTTTTGTTTATTTTTTTCGGAAAGTATGTCCAAATTTTGTTCGATCGTGACTGGTCATGTAACAATTCCGCAAATGTACATATTCTGACAATACTGAATCTATCCAAGACTATATTCTTCCATTAAGGCATTTGTTTACAGACAGTTATCTGTTAATATACAAATGCATCGTTTTCTTTATATACCGTGTAAACAGCCGGAACAGCAGTTGACGGACAATGGGGACAATGGTCAACATACGGAGACTGTTCTGTCACGTGCGGCGATGGAACAATATCAAGGTTCAGAGAATGTAATAAACCTCAGCCACAATATGGCGGACATTATTGTATTGGGAGCGCATATGGATCGACTAGATGCAACATAGCCATATGTCCAGGTAAGTTACCGAACGATTAGACAGTCCTAGATCAGAGATATTTTTATAGATAATGGAATGAAATACATCAATTAAACATAAACTTTAATGAAATTAATTAAATTAAAAAACAAAATAAAAAAAAAAACAACATGAAAAAAAATTAAACTTATGATAATATATATATATATATATATATATATATATATATATATAATGTTATTTTACAGCCAGTTGTCTGATATTTTCATGAAAAAAAAATATCAATATTCCCAAATTTCAACCGCATGTCATTTCAAATGATATTTCAGAGCTATATGATAGTTTCAATATAAATAGTTGATGGACGATGGAGTCACTGGTCAGACTTTGGACCATGTTCTGTCACGTGTGGCCGGGGTTCAAAGACAAGGTCAAGATTGTGTGATAATCCTGTACCACAGTATGGCGGAGAGTCTTGCCGGGGAAAAAATATTTCGAATGCAAACTGCAATTTGGGTTATTGTCCAGGTGAATTGAATTTTATCATTAATGCCACATTGTTAAAAATAAAAAAAAATGTTTATTAATTTACATTTAGCTGTTAACTCATGTATAGGAATATATTGCTGATTTCCGAAGTAGTATATAAACACGATTTAAAAAATTTAAAAATTATTCACTACGACGTACATATGAGTAACTTGATAGGGGAATATTTTGATATCATTAACAGAACAGCACTTAATTTTGAATAGCCCAAACATGATATACACCTTATTATATTAAATATAATGGAATAAACATCAACCAAGATCACATGACATTTAATCGTACACAGTAATTGCCGCATCAAATAAATATTAGATGCAACTTACTTTTTTTATTTTACTTGCTACAAGCAGAAAATATTAAAATGCTATACTACATAGATAAAGGAGAAAGACAATATTCTGTATGAAGACATTTTATATATCTCATTTCTTCATTTTAGTGCATAAAATGATGATACACATGTAAGATTAATTGTTTATGTTTAAAACAATGCCAGGTGCCTATATAAAGTTTTCACCTTGTAGGTATGGAAGTTTCTCAATTAAGAATTAATTATTAATGCGCACATAAACAGAAACAAAATCTGAGAACACCGTAAATCTGGTAGTAAACTAGAAAACCAGGAGCGTGTGTAAAAAATGTATTACTAAGTTTTATCCCATGACTCTGAATATATAACTCAGTATGAAAACATTTAAGACCGATAGAGTGAGAATCATGCTGTCGTGTTATTGATGCAAAATATGGATGTTGTGTTATCTCGATGTTAATGTTGTGGTACTGTTATAAGATACCGCTATATATTGTGGTCTCTTGTATGGCAAAAAATCTTGTTCGGGAAGTGAAGTGATGCATACACATTTTTACATGGCCTCTTGTCCAACTAAATTGTCAGTTATATCGCCGACGCCAAAGATGTTCATCTAATAACTACGACCCGAGTGATACTTGCCTACTTATAAGACTATATTACTGATTTACGTATTGAACTTGCCAAGTGATTCATTTTTTTTCTTTTGGCATTAGCTTTTTTCGCCAAAACATCAATTAAACGCATTTATGAAAGAACCTAAAAGTTTCATTTATCTCATTGATACGAATAAATGATAAATAAATATAATTGTATTGTTGTTGTTGTTTTGGGGATTACCGTCGCCGCGATAGTATTTCAATCATATAGCGACGTCCAGCTAATAACAGGTGGAGGAAGACCCCGAGTACACAGAGGTACCCGGGTAGAACCACCGACCTACCGCAAGCCAGCTGGAAGGCTTCCTCACATGAAAAACCCGAAGTCCCTACCGGGATTGGAATCCACAGCGGTGAGGGGCTGAGAGATTTGTAGTCCATGATTGTAACCGCTCGACAACGGCGGCCCAATATAATTGTATATCATATGTCATAATCGCTATAGAACAAGTACCTGGATAAGGCTGCGTATTTGGATGAAAATACCAGCAAGTTTTTAATCGACTTTATCCACAGGCTTCTATCCAATTATGGATAATTCCGAATATTTACGAGGAAAAGGTGTGAAGAACTTAAGACAACTGATTGGGTTATGTACAATTAACAGGAAAAACCATGTTTCTCATATCTCCTTTAAAATATTATACTGTTATACATACATTTTTTTGCCCGAACAACAGTTGACGGACAATGGGGTGAGTGGTCAGAATACGTGAGCTGTTCTGTCACGTGTGGCCAGGGGTCAAGGACAAGGACCAGAGCATGTAATCAACCGCCACCACAACATGGCGGGAAAGACTGTAGTGGGAGCAGCACGGAAACAATGGAGTGTAACACAAACAATTGCCCAGGTACATTTATATCTACAGTTGAAATGAAATAAGACATCAACTGTTCTTAGTGCTAAACTAAGTCATATTTCTTTGCTGTTTTGATTTAAAGCCGAACACATTATGTTAAATATAAATTAAATTGAAATATGTTCCTCATTTTATTGAACAGAAATAAATGAATTGATGGTTGTGCATGTCGACCGCTGGGAGTTATCATTTGTCAGTTTGACCATTACAAGTGGAAAATGACGACATATAGAACTATCACAAGCAGCAGTATTTTCGAAAAAAGAACTGTACTTATTTAATTATTATTTCTCCAATTATTTGTATGATATATAGCGCATACGAAGCGGAAATAAATTGTGCACTACAAAAAAATCCTAATGATTCTTTTGTCAGTACAGCATTTCTTAACATTCAAATATCATTATCGATGTGCTTTACGTGTTAGCAAATACAATTTTACAAACTCGGAAGTGTTTCACGAATGTTGGCAAAAACTGTGCATCTGGAAATATAATGATTTGGACATATGTGAAGGGTACAATTTTCCGCTTCGCTACATTCCATTAAAATTGATAAATAAATTACATACTTAATCAGTTTTCTTTTTCGAATCGACTTAAAATTGGCTTTACGCGATAGCTTAAAATGACTTAATACATCACGCGAAATGGTCACACTGAATGATAGTAGTTGAAATAATTGGATAATGAATGGCAAATCACATTGTATTGACATTAATTCTGCCTTATGCGTTCATTTATAATTTAACATTGAATAGCTTCGTTTCCTACAAAATGTATACGAATTATGATAAAATAGAATGGACACTGCCATTTACATAGGCAACATAATAGCACTATTGAGGGCAAAACCGCAAACGAAAGATATATATGTAGATATATGAAGACATATTTAAAGCCTGATGTACTGATGTTACATGTAATTACCCGAGATGATAACTGGATTACATATTAATAATAATGGAACTCATACTGATTAAAATTAACATAAACTGGCTTAAATAACTGGATAAACGTATTTTATATTTTATTTTCAATTCCCACTTTTTACTCGGATTTTGTACTTAAACCCTTCAATGAAATGCACAAAATGTTTTTGTATTCATGCTGGTACATTGTACTCTTTTGAGTTGTACTTGGCCTGATGTGGATTTTATTTTGTAATAAATCTCTCAAATATACATCGGTACCTTTGAAAACATAAATGAATCACACTTTAAATACATGTTATTTTCCTATATTATGACAAGAATACAATTATTGATCTGTTTCCCTATTGTCAGATAATAACATCCTTTTCCGCTCATGATGGTTAATAAGGTAAAAAATGTACTTAACCTACTAACCAGGAAAGGAATTCTAAACATTAAAAATCCGATCCTAAAATCATCGTTTATTATCGAATATAATATTTAACACGGTTTAAAGTGAACGGAGGATGGGGCCTGTGGTTAGAGTTCACACCCTGCTCGGTCACATGCGGTGAGGGTAACAAAACAAGATCGAGGTCATGTGATCAGCCGGAACCACAATATGGCGGTCTTGATTGTGATGGTGAACAATATGAAGTTATGACTTGTGGAGAGGTTAATTGCTCAAGTAAGAATCTTTATTTTGGTCATCAAATGGACAGTTAACTAATATAATATATGCTGTTTTCTATGTGCATGTATTTAATCAACATTTGCCTTTCTTTACCTGGCACAAACTGAATGATACCACATTCTTCACGATGTCCCATCTCTTACAAATTAACATTGAAGAGAACAGAAAGGAAGATTTAGATACTCTAAATGCAGTCAAAATAAAAATATTATATTTTAATGCCTATTATGCTCTGGTCAATTAGTTTGGTAGCTGTCAAAATGTATCATAAACATATCCTACTTTGAATGTAGTATCACACAATTTATTTTGTACCTTTGTGCAGACAGCAATCAGCAGACTGGTGCTAGCGGTGCGGTGGTAGGTTGGGTAGCAGGAGGCGTGGCTCTGTTGGTGATTGTGGGTTTGGCGCTGACATTCATTTTTATATTTCGAAGGTAAATTCATATTTCCTTCTTTATTATTTTTATATATGTATATCCTGATCAAACTTATTACAAATAAAATTACTGAGTGTTTTTGTTAAGCCATCATTGTAAAGATTGTTGAAATTTAGTATGACTGATATGATGCCAAAAAATAAGTCTGCTATAGATGAATTATGATATGCAGTTATGATTATATACATGAAATTAAAACGGACACAAACGATAGCCATACAACTTTTACGGTATGTTTTGTTATCTTTAGTGCATTTAGCTATCAGATTATAAAGATCACGTGTTGATTTTTCTATTTGATGATAAAAGGTTATCACAGTCAATCTAGTGGTGGAAATTACAGCATGATTGTAAATAATTGTAAACTTTTTAAGTGTTGGTTTACATGTTGATTAAATTCTTAAAGAATATAAGATAAAACAGTTTAATATTTGTTGTTTCATATTTATTTTTTTGGTAAATAGTTTTTGATTTATATCTTTATGTCTTAAATATGTTAAAATATGATGCATTAGTTGCGTAATTGAAATTATATATTCAATATTGATGAATGACATTTTTCTTCAGACGAACACAAAGACAAAATGGTAAAGATTGTAATCAAGTTGTCTTCGTGAATAATTCAACAGAAACTGCAACGGCACATGAATTTGAAAACAACAGTATGTTAAATTATGTAGTTAACAAATATACATTATTAAAAAGACACAATTGTCAAACGTGCTATTTAATTATCTTATTTCTGCTAAAAGGGAAATACTACAACCTCGAAACTCCAAATAATTATACGTCTATAAGTAATTGAAAGAGTAAGGTGGTACTCGTAATCATGCTTAAAAAACGGGGTTCGTATGATTATATTTGTACGAGCATACCGGTCATGAAAACCTTAGGGTAGATTTGGCTTGAAATATATTTAACTATAACATGATTTATGCAAGGCAAGATGCCACCATATTTGTCTTCATAATATAACGTTTCTTTTTTCATATGATTTTCTCGAAAAGGAGGCTTAAGCATTTTATTATTTATAATGCTGATTCAAGTGAAAGCACTGTTTATCGCATAGGTTACCATACAGCTTTAAATCAGGATGGTGGTAGAAATGAAGTTGACGACCTCCTGGAGAATATTACGGAAAGTAAATATATTTTATATAAATAATTTATAAAATATTTGAATTATTTGTTTTGCAAACACGACCTTCATAAAAGTGTTCAAAAAATAGACGCGCAACACTCTTTTATATTTGGAAACAAGACCAAGCACTTTCCGTAAAGTGAAAAAATCTGTGTATGTCTTTATATTTATATTATTTCTTCCCAGATTCTGTATACGCTCAACCTGAAAAACCAAGGAAAGACAAATTTAAAGACTCCGTCAATACTCAAAATGAAGGTACCGTTGGATAAACATATACTTGCATAATTTACATGCATAAACATAGTCAGAGTTCATGAGTTAAATTCTTAAACAGTGTATATTTCTACAACTGCCTTTAAATGATTGAATCGGCGAAAAGGGAATGCTTTCTTGAAAAATATTTATAAAATGTTCGTTTTGACAATTAATCAAACATAATTCTCATATTTGGATTGGCTATTTGATAAACGCATTTAATGATCTCTAAATCAAATGTATACTCGTGTAGAATGTAGAATTCACGGCTTGAATGATTTTATATAAATTGATTTTTTTCAGAAAATGTGTATTCCGTTCCTCTAAAAGATAAGACCAAAAGCAGCCTTGGCAGAACAAGAAGGGAAGTCCAAGGAAAAGGTCCCCCAGAAGAGTTAAACATTCCTCCTGTCCCTCGTAAATTGCCATACTACATGGAGGATGACGACCTTGAGGAAATCAATGAGAGCAACATCTCCGAAATCGATACCGCTGATGGTGAGTTCGGATAAAAAAAATACATGTAACTGTTCTAAAATAGATGAATATAATGTTTATACGTCAACATGTACTTGTAAATAAAAGTGCTTCATAATACTAACTTAAATATATATATTTATATATATATATACTTAGATAGCCTGGTATTCGGGAACTTGGTCACCTACCTGGTATCTAGGTACTATGTGTTCCAGGCATGAAAATGTTTTTTGCATAATTTTATTATTCATTTCGTCTTTAAAATACCTCAAATATAGAGAGATTTCATTTTTTAATATATATGTATATAACCATATTAGACCAAAAAAGTTCACATATATCTTTTTTTGATATATGGGTACATTATAGATGAGCACGTTCCTATATATCTATCTATCATATGGATATATAGGTATATAGGAACGCGCTAATCTATATTTTAAGACAATTAAGATCACCTTTGAAGGTAAATCAATTCACCTACTTTTGCTGACTCTGATTGTTTAAGCTAACATAAATTTATTGCACACACAAACACACACACACACACACACACAGAGTTTACAAGATGACAAAAGAACATGTCAAAGTTCTAGCAACTTAAAATTACGGCTGTTCCCTTAATTTTTTTTACATATGTTGATGCCATTAGTGAGGATTTTATATATGTAAAAACATAACAATGAAACTATTAGAATGTTAATATTTGATGAAGGAAGGCAAAATACTAATTTTCATGTTTTTACAAATATTTAAATATTATTGCCATAACTTTCTTAATTGTTTGAACCTCTAAAATGGTGGTACATTGTATTATTTCATCCAATTCTACAGATTCTGATAACTTATAATTTTATGTCATGCTTTTCAGTGAAGAATACATGTGAATAAAAAGTCAGTCTTAGACTTTTGGAAGTGCGAAAGCTAATGACACGCTAATTTTCTCCTAAAAAGCATGAAGTAAAATCATCTATTTGTTTCTTTGTTGGGTTTAACATCCCATCGACAGTATTTCAGTCATTTGGAGACGATGTCTACTTGAGGCAGATATAGTGCTGCCACGCTGCAGTATCACGCCGTAGACATATGGCATGATACCACACCCAATCACATTATCCTGACAACGGGCCAACCAGTCCTGGAACTACCCTGTAATTATGCTTAGCGTAAAGTACCATTTTGAACGACTTTGTTATGTCGCGGTCGGGGATCGAAGGTTCCCGAGACGGACAATCTAGCCCTTCGGCCACCGGGGACAGTAAACTGAATGATTGAGTCAAGCTTATTTTGACTGTAACTTCATCATGGACAGAATTTTCTAAAATGAATTGGTAAATGGGACGGTCACGCAAAGCTTAATCGGAAGCTCTTTGCTCTTAATGTAGAAATGCTGTTAAAATATTTCGTTTCCTGTTTTCAAGAAAAATCTTACGTGTATGTGTGTGTGTTTTTCTTTAAGTTCAGCTAAAATTGACCTTTCAATTTTATTAAAAAAATGCCTCACCTGGTATTTGAGATCTCTAAAGTTCCAAGATTCTAAATATAAATATATATATATATACTTAGATAGCCTGGTATTCGGGAACTTGGTCACCTGTATGGTATCTGGGTACTATGTGTTCCAGGCATGAAAATGTTTTTTGTGTTTTTTTTTTCATAATTTTATTATTCAATTCGTCTTTAAAACACCTCAAATATAGAGGGATTCCATTTTTTAATATATATGTATATAACCATATTAGACCAAAAAAGTTCACATATATCTTTTTTTGATATATGGGTACATTATAGATGAGCACGTTCCTATATATCTATCTATCATACGGATATATAGGTATATAGGAACGCGCTAATCTATATTTTAAGACAATTAATATCACCCTTGAAGGTAAATCAATTCACTTACTTTTGCTGACTCTGATTATTTAAGCTAACATAAATTTATTGCACACACACACACACACACACACAGAGTTTACAAGATGACAAAAGAACATGTCAAAGTTCTAGCAACTTAAAATTACGGCTGTTCCCTTAATTTTTTTTACATATGTTGATGCCATTAGTGAGGATTTTATATATGTACAAACATAACAATGAAACTATTAGAATGTTAATATTTGATGAAGGAAGGCAAAATACTAATTTTCATGTTTTTACAAATATTTAAATATTATTGCCATAACTTTCTTAATTGTTTGAACCTCTAAAATGGTGGTACATTGTATTATTTCATCCAATTCTACAGATTCTGATAACTTATAATTTTATGTCATGCTTTTCAGTGAAGAATACATGTGAATAAAAAGTCAGTCTTAGACTTTTGGAAGTGCGAAAGCTAATGACACGCTAATTTTCTCCTAAAAAGCATGAAGTAAAATCATCTATTTGTTTCTTTGTTGGGTTTAACATCCCATCGACAGTATTTCAGTCATTTGGAGACGATGTCTACTTGAGGCAGATATAGTGCTGCCACGCTGCAGTATCACGCCGTAGACATATGGCATGATACCACACCCAATCACATTATCCTGACAACGGGCCAACCAGTCCTGGAACAACCCTGTAATTATGCTTAGCGTAAAGTACCATTTTTAACGACTTTGTTATGTCGCGGTCGGGGATCGAAGGTTCCCGAGACGGACAATCTAGCCCTTCGGCCACCGGGGACAGTAAACTGAGTGATTGAGTCAAGCTTATTTTGACTTACTTCATCATGGACAGAATTTTCTAAAATGAATTGGTAAATGGGACGGTCACGCAAAGCTTAATCGGAAGCTCTTTGCTCTTAATGTAGAAATGCTGTTAAAATATTTCGTTTCCTTTTTTCAAGAAAAATCTTACGTGTGTGTGTGTGTTTTTCTTTAAGTTCAGCTAAAATTGGCTTTTGAATTTTATTTTAAAAAATGCCTCACCTGGTATTTGAGATCTCTAAAGTTCCAAGATTCTAAATATAAATATATATATACTTAGATAGCCTGGTATTCGGGAACTTGGTCACCTGTATGGTATCTGGGTACTATGTGTTCCAGGCATGAAAATGTTTTTTGTGTTGTTTTTTTTCATAATTTTATTATTCATTTCGTCTTTAAAACACCTCAAATATAGAGGGATTCCATTTTTTAATATATATGTATATAACCATATTAGACCAAAAAAGTTCACATATATCTTGTTTTTGATATATGGGTACATTATAGATGAGCACGTTCCTATATATCTATCTATCATACGGATATATAGGTATATAGGAACGCGCTAATCTATATTTTAAGACAATTAATATCACCCTTGAAGGTAAATCAATTCACTTACTCTTGCTGACTCTGATTATTTAAGCTAACATAAATTTATTGCACACACACACACACACACACACACACACACACACACACACAGAGTTTACAAGATGACAAAAGAACATGTCAAAGTTCTAGCAACTTAAAATTACGGCTGTTCCCTTAATTTTTTTTACATATGTTGATGCCATTAGTGAGGATTTTATATATGTACAAACATAACAATGAAACTATTAGAATGTTAATATTTGATGAAGGAAGGCAAAATACTAATTTTCATGTTTTTACAAATATTTAAATATTATTGCCATAACTTTCTTAATTGTTTGAACCTCTAAAATGGTGGTACATTGTATTATTTCATCCAATTCTACAGATTTGATAACTTATAATTTTATGTCATGCTTTTCAGTGAAGAATACATGTGAATAAAAAGTCAGTCTTAGACTTTTGGAAGTGCGAAAGCTAATGATACGCTAATTTTCTCCTAAAAAGCATGACGTCGGTCGGCTGCCAAAACCTCGTAACTCGACTTTCTTTTGGAAAAGGGCTTTTTGACTGCATGAAATTCGCAAAAACGTTTCCCGCCTTCTCTCAAACCATAGTATCTATAAGCCAATTATTACCCGATATATTACCATGTGATGAAATGTACCTCCGATTGGTTTGTAGAGCAACGGTCAAAATATCGTATCTCACACTAAATTCACTTCGACTGATGAGCGAGAGATTTTTTTGTCAACAAGTTATTGGAATCGGCATTTTAAAAGGTAAAATCAGATTTCTTTTATCATTTATGTCATTACCATTTAATTCATATGTTTAACTTGTATAAATAATATTCTGTGGCTTTCAAATCAAGAAAAACTATTGAAAAATAGTTGAAGTCACTTCTTTTCCGTCAATGATGACACGTTTTCGATTATTAGAGATAAAATAAATAACAGATATAATGCACAAATAATATGCTTATTTCTGGCAAGCTTTCGAAACATTTCTTTATGACAAAGTTTACAATGAATGTATTTTTGCCTATCAACGGCGAGTTACGACAATTTGAAACAAAGCATATTTCCTTCATACCTAAGCATGGATTCGGATAATTTTGAGATACGACTTTTTGCAATTATGACAAAAGTACCGGGTCTTAATAGCAATCATATTTGCCGATTCATTTTATTTTCAGGCATGTCATATTCTGGAGAATCAGACACTGAATCAACATCGGAAACCAATATACAGACATATAAGTGTAATCTATGTCAGTTTAAACCTGGTTTTGATACGCTCATTTATATGCTTGAGCAAATTGTACTGAACGGTGGACTTCTGGTGCGCTTACCAAACGGACAATACTTAGTACGATGTGAGTTTGAAGATTGCGGTAGGTATTTCCATTCAACTTGTATTCAGCCCACCTTTCCAGATGAAAGGCTGAATTCTTCTCATTTTGAGGACTTGAGCGCTCACGGAATTCACTGCCCTTTATGTGAACCAGCCCGTGAGGCAATCAACTATTAATAACCATGGAACTTTCGCGTGGTAAATTGCTTGTATCATTAGCTTTAGAAAAACAAAACAAAAATGCAGATAATAACAACAATAGTAATGACGATGTTTCTGAAATCTACGTTGCAACCCCCCTGACCACTAATGACATCGAGGAACAAAGTGTTTTAAGCGAAGAGGCAGTTGAACTTGAATTAGATGAATTCTATGATCTTGATGATAGCATCGCCGACCCTGATTTTAATCCTGAAAGTGATTCCGGTAGTGAAAACGAGGACACAAACACACGTGAAATGACTGTTGATCATGAAAAGGTAGTAAGCAATGTACGAAATGAAAACACTAAGAAAAGATTTGGTGAATCGAAGTGGATAAAAAATCAAAACAAGCGGCTTCGTATGCAAGGGAAATCGTATAAAGGCATGAAAAAAGAGGATAGCACGTGGGGTTTTGTCATTGATAGAAATAAGCGTACGCTAGGTGAGCGAAATTGCTTTGAACGTTGTGCTACGTCTAAGGTAAAACAATGTTCAAGCTTTAACGAAGATGACAGAAAAGCAATATTTGACATGTTCTGGGAAAACATGAATTGGGAGGAGCGAAAGGTGTATGTTAACTCGCTAGTGGGAACTTTCTGCCCATCTGTCCGTCACAAAATTTCTGTCCGTCCGTCCTTGTCATGTACTTATATACCAGTTACAACATACACTTTATTGCATTGAAACTTCAGAGCAATACTTCGGATCATCCATCGTCGGGTGTCAACAGTTGTTGATTCCGCTACGCTCTATTGTTATATTAAATGTATACATTTTTTGTAAGACGAAAAACTGTAAAGTTTAAGTCGAATAAAATATCTGAATCTGAATCTATAAAACGTCAACAACCTTGGGTATCCGACGATGCGGATCAATAATTAAAGAAGTTCATTACCTTATTAACATAACTCTTTGATACACTTGATGACAAGATAGGTTAAACTGTAATTAACAAAGGATACTGGGCCTTGTTATGACCTTGCATCATGGTTTGCATCAAATTGTTCGGTTAGTTAATAATGTAGTTGGAATATGATATCTTACCATCCGGCATAGTGCAAGTGGGGGGTATGAGTCACCTTCGGTGACAGCTCAAGTTGGCCATTCTGTATTTCTGTTTTAGCTTATTTATTTACGAGAAAGCTAGCTCGGTGTTCATTTTTTTAAAAATAAAGACAAGTGTCTTTGTATTTACTTGTTTCTTCGTTTAATATGGTTTATTACCATTGGTTCTTCTTTAACTTGCCCGGTGTATAACACCGATATACGGGACATTAGTAATAGCCACTAAAGCGCTGGACTAGTATACCAAGGTCTTTGCGACTAGCGTAGATTCAAATCAGCGGCGCACCGGCTCGGCTGATCAAAATCAACAGTGTTCGCTGCCCATTAATTCTTTATGGATTAGGTTTCCAAGCAGCGACCTTGATCAGCCTGTGCGGTAGTGCGCCGCCTGATCTGGTTCCAGACTGGTGGCAAATGCCTTAACAATTCTGCGCGATTAACTTTGAACAGAAACATTAGAATCATAGTTCCGCCATTTGGATATTACAGAGGTGATTTTAAGTGTCTTCCAAGTCTTTCGGAAGAGCCTTTAAAAAGAGGTCCCGTATATCGGTGTTATACACCGGGCAAATTAAAGAAGAACCAAGCAGTCTAATCGACAAGAGAAAGAATGTAAATGCGCGGATTCGCCTGTATCCTGTCTATTCTCTATGTGCAGATCTGTATGGCATTGACTCTGGAAATGACACAGTAGCAGGAAATTGCAATTAATTATATAATACAGATAACAATAAATATACGAGTACACATTCATAAGCTCTTAAACAATCTTTTAAATGTGAATAATCTTCAAAAATGGAAATATCGATTTCAACGCTTATAATTCGACTCCGATGAACCTGATTAGCAAAATGACACATAATGGCATTACAATTAAATCATCCAAAATATCGTATCTGACACAAAATTTGGATCAAAATGTTGTATCTCAAAAAACTATTATCCAGTGAAAGGAAAACGTAAAGGTATGTTATCTATCATAAAAACCTTGCTTACAGTGGTTAAAATTGAAAATAGTAATTTTCTAACCTATAATAAAAATAATCTGAAATGTTTTTTTCTTCTACTGAAAAATCTAAGAAATTGACATACGAGGTTTTGGCAGCCGACCGACGATGAAGTAAAATCATCTATGTGTTTGTTTGTTTGTTGGGTTTAACGTCCCATCGACAGTATTTCAGTCATTTGGGGACGATGTCTACTTGAGGCAGATATAGTGCTACCACGCTGCAGTATCACGCCGTAGACATATGGCATGATACCACACCCAGTCACATTATCCTGACAACGGGCCAACCAGTCCTGGAACTACCCTGTAATTATGCTTAGCGTAAAGTACCATTTTTAACGACTTTGTCATGTTGCGGTCGGGGATCGAAGGTTCCCGAGACGGACAATCTAGCCCTTCGGCCACCAGGGACAGTAAACTGAATGAATGAGTCAAGCTTATTTTGACTGTAACTTCATCATGGACAGAATTTTCTAAAATGAATTGGTAAATGGGACGGTCACGCAAAGCTTAATCGGAAGCTCTTTGCTTTTAATGTAGAAATGCTGTTAAAATATTTCGTTTCCTGTTTTCAAGAAAAATCTTACGTGTGTGTGTGTGTGTGTTTTTTCTTTAAGTTCAGCTAAAAATTGGCCTTTGAATTTTATTAAAAAAAGTGCCTCACCTGGTATTTGAGATCTCTAAAGTTCCAAGATTCAAAATATAAATTTATATATATACTTTTCATAATTTAGAAACCACATTACGTGAATTACGAAGATTCCTATGGACGAATTATGCTTTGGTAGTCATAACGAATATGACTGAAATAACGAGATTCGAACACACAGTGGTGAGGGCTGAGAGATTTGGAGTCAACGACTGTAACCCCTTGGCCATGGAGGTCCCCATTTCTAGAATTAAATCTATGTTGTGTTGTATTGGTGTTTACCGTCACTTCGATAGTATTTCAGTCATATAAGCGACGTCCAGCTAATTACATAAATTAAAATCAAAACTGTTAAAATATTTTTTTTTCTGTTTTAAAAAAAAAATCTTACGTGTGTGTGTGTGTTTTAAGTTCAGCTAAAATTGGCCTTTGGATTTTATTCAAAAAATGCCTTACCTGGTATTTGTCTACAAAGTGCTATGAACATTTAGTCATTAACCCAAATAATCTCCCTAATGAACTTACAAACTAATGCCTTAAGGAAAAGTGGAAAGCAGGCCTTGCAAAAATCATTCATTGGGACCAGACAAGGAATATCAAGGTTATGTGAAAGGGTGATCAATATAGACATTATGGAAATAAGATTGTTTTGCTGTTGTGCTAGTGTTTACCGTCACTCCGACAGTATTTTAGTCATATAAGCGATGCCAAGCTAATTACAAGGGCAGGAAGACCCCGAGGGACCTATGTGCAATGCACAAAGGCCACCCAGGTAGAACCCCAAACCTACTGCAAGCCAGTTGGGAGCTTCCTCACATGAAAAAGCTGAAGTACCATCCAGGATTCGAACCCACAGCAGTGAGGGCCTATAAATTTTGTAATCGCTGACCATAACCCCTTGGCCACAGTGGCCCCATGGAAATAACGTGTCTTTTTGTATATACACATTTTATTTCTTAGGCAGGACAAACGCTAACTTCAATATTTTTTATATACAGTAGCAACGAATACTTCCATATACAGCCTTGTCACAGGTTTAAAATCTTAAAAAAAAAACAAGAGGGCCATGATGGCCCTTAATCGCTCACCTGAGAAACACTGCTCTCATCGCATGCCCTGATATGTGCTATATTACAACAGGGAACATCTGTACCAAATTATATTCAAATCTGGCCAGCGTTTTAAATCTATATTTTCGTTCCATTGTCATGGCAACCAGAGTTCTTCATGGATCAAGTTTATTTAGGCAACTTTTGTGAAGGCTCTTGCACAGATCATCCTTGCCAAGTTTTATCCAATTCTGCCCACGGGTTTTGGAGGAGATGTCATTTAAAGCGTTTCCCAAAGACATATAATGCAAATAAGCCATGCCCCTGGTGGCCATGTTTTTTGATGGATCAGAATAATTTTAGTAACTTTGGTAGAGGGTCACCCATGGAACATCTGTACCAAAATATATTCAAATCTGGCCAGAAGTTTTGGAGAAGATTTTTAAAGTTTTCATCTAAATTTTCTTTCTGTTGCCATGGCAACCAGAGTTCTGCATGGATCAACTTTATTTTAGCAACTTTTGTAGAGGTCCACCCAAAGACCATTTCTGCCAAGTTTCATCAAAATCTGCTGGGTGGCTTAGGAGGAGATGTCATTTAAAGAAAATTGTTAGCCACACGACGGACGACGGACAGAGGATGATCCTAATAGCTCACCTGTGTCTTTGATTTGATTACAGTCACCGTGAAAGTATTTCAGTCATATAGCTAATTACAGGTGGTGGAAGACCCCGAATGTACAGAAACATCTGGGTAGAACCACCAACCTACCGCAAGCCACCTGGAAGGCTTCCTCACATGAAAATCCAAACGACCCTGCTGGGTTTGCAACCCTGTTGGTGAGGGACTGAGCAAGTGTTTAAGTTAGCGACTTTACCCACTCGGCCACGGAGGCCCAATTATATCTTTGGACATACCGACATGGTGATTCCAGTATATCCCCCTCTACTACATTGTGGTCAAATGACACTTTTGTAGTTATCAACTAATGTCAGAAAAAAATCAGGTAAGGATTCCTACTAACCATCGATACGTTGAGCAGTATAGGTTATCTCAGATGAAGCATCACTCTCATCTGACAACTGTCTAGAAGTTATCTGTGTTTGCTGACTAGTTGAAGGGGGGCATACATCAGAGACATGATCAATCTCCTGAAGTAAAAATGTTTCACTGAATTTAATGAAAGAAAATTTCTAAGTTCAAAAAGGGCCAGAAATTCTATAAGTTCACTGACAGAATTATCTACACTTGCCTGTCAAATGGTCTTATCATGGTAAATCATTATTCCAAATTTCAAGTCAATCATGTAAGTGATTCCCAATATACAAGCATAAGAGTATGTTGCATGTAAAACTGAAGCCAAAGTTTCTAAGTCAAAAAATTGCCTGAAATTCTTAAAATTCACTGAGTTACAATACACAATGCATGACAGTTCAACATAACAAGAGATACTGAGGACATCCATAAGGTTAACTGCCTTAAATATGATTAGACATTCAAAAACACTTTCTATATACAGTTAAGGTTTCTTGGAACATTTTTGTCATCATAATGACAAGAGCATATATATAATCATTCTGTTTATTGAAAAAGAAAATATTTTTTTTAATCTTTTTTAATGTTCATTTCTTAGTCAAGAGGAGATACAAATGTATTGAGCCATACATAATGTTCTTTCCAATTCATCTGTCACCACCAGACAATGTTTACAGTTAAGTAAATGAAAACATATATTGGCTCTAATCCAGCAATACTCTTAAGACAAAGGGTCAAAAATGTTCAATGCGGAAGAAATACAAACCATTTTGGATTCTTGGAACATAATTGGCCTATATTTGTATGAGGATATTTAAGTATCTCCAGGATGGAAACAGATCTTTAAAAAGTCTCATACTGAACACTCAAATTGTTCTTTTGCAAATGAGTCTTATTTCTTACACAGATTAAGACAACACAGTTCTTTAAGGATAAGAGCATTATGAGATGAACAGAATATAAAAGCCCTAAAGCTATAAACAATATGAATCCTAATGATTGCAGAGTATGTGAGGTCACCTGTGACAGATGCTTTTCTGTATGTCCTTGTTCTACGTCATCATGATGCTGTTCATGAGTTGCCATGGAGAACGTTGGTTCCTCGTATGACTGAAGATCTCCAACTTGTACATCGTCCTGTGTCATGTCAGTGGTATGGCCATTGCTTTCCTCTGAGATTTCTGATTGTCCTGAATACATCATGTCTGTTGAAGGCTCCTGTAAAGAACAATATTACAATACACAATGCATGACAGTTCAACATAGCAAGAGATACTGAGGACATACATAAGGTTAACTGCCTTAAATATGATTAGACATTCAAAAACACTTTTTATATATAGTTAAGGTTTCTTGGAACATTTTTGAAATCATAACGACAAGAGCATATATATAATCATTCTGTTAATTGAACAAAAAATCTTTTTACTGTAATATTCAGCTCTAAGTCAAGAGGAGATACAAAAATGTTAAGTTATATAATCACTATCTGATACCATCAACCAATTTTTTACAAGTAAACAAATTAAAAGTGATTGGCTCCAATCCAGCCATACCAAAGAAAACACAGGTTAAACAAACTAGTCATTGCAAATAACATATACACCAGTTTGGCTTCTTAGAACATAACTGGCCTATATTTGAATGAGGATATTAAGGTATCTTCAAGGATGGAGCAGACCCTCTTAACGTCTCAAATAGAACACTTAAGTGATATATTTTCAAATGAGCCTTTTTTCTTACACAGATCAAGTCAACACAGTTCTTTAAGGATAAGAGCATAATGAGATGAACAGAATATAAAAGCCCTAAAGCTATAAACAATATAAATCCTAATAATTGCAGAGTATGTGAGGTCACCTGTGACAGATGCTTTTCTGTATGTCCTTGTTCTACGTCATCATGATGCTGTTCATGAGTTGCCATGGAGAACGTTGGTTCCTCATACGACTGAAGATCTCCAACTTGTACATCGTCCTGTGTCGTGTCAGTGGTATGGCCATTGCTCTCCTCTGAGATTCCTAATTGTCCTGTAGACATTGTGTCTGTTGAAGGCTCCTGTAAAGAACAATATTACAATACACAATGCATGACAGTTCAACATAGCAAGAGATACTGAGGACATCCATAAGGTTAACTGCCTTAAATATGATTAGACATTCAAAAACACTTTTTATATACAGTTAAGGTTTCTTGGAACATTTTTGAAATCATAATGACAAGAGCATAAATTTAAAATCTATAAATATCATAAATTTACAGTTACGTAAATGAAAACATATATTGGCTCTAATCCAGCAATACTCTTAAGACAAAGGGTCAAAAATGTTAAATGCGGAAGAAATACAAACCATTTGGATTCTTGGAACATAATTGGCCTATATTTGTATGAGGATATTTAAGTATCTCCAGGATGGAAACAGATCTTTGAAAAGTCTCATACTGAATACTAAGGTTAACTGCCTTAAATATGATTAGACATTCAAAAACACTTTTTATATATAGTTAAGGTTTCTTGGAACATTTTTGTCATCATAATGACAAGAGCATATTTATAATCATTATGTTAATTGAAAAAGAAAAACATTTTTTTTTCTTTGTTAATGTTCATGTATAAGTCAAAAGGAGATACAAATATATTGAGCCATACAACATTTTGGATTCTTGGAACATAATTGGCCTATATTTGAATGAGGCTATTTAAGTATGGCCAGGATGGAAACAGAACTTTTTAAGGTCTTATATTGAACACTAAAATGGTGCTATTGCAAATGAGTCTTATTTATTATAAAGATCAAGACAACACAGTTAATTAAGGATAAGAGCATTATGAGATGAACAGAATATAAAAGCCCTAAAGCTATAAACAATATGAATCCTAATGATTGCAGAGTATGTGAGGTCACCTGTGACAGATGCTTTTCTGTATGTCCTTGTTCTACGTCATCATGATGCTGTTCATGAGTTGCCATGGAGAACGTTGGTTCCTCGTATGACTGAAGATCTCCAACTTGTACATCGTCCTGTGTCATGTCAGTGGTATGGCCATTGCTCTCCTCTGAGATTCTTAATTGTCCTGTAGACATTGTGTCTGTTGAAGGCTCCTGTAAAGAACAATATTACATTACATAATGCATGACAGTTCAACATAGCAAGAGATACTGAGGACATCCATAAGGTTAACTGCCTTAAATATGATTAGACATTCAAAAACACTTTTTATATATAGTTAAGGTTTCTTGGAACATTTTTGTCATCATAACGACAAGAGCATATATATAATCATTCTGTTAATTGAACAAAAATTCTTTTTACTGTAATAATCTCCTCTAAGTCAAGAGGAGATACAAAAATGTTAAGTTATATAATCACTATCTGATACCATCAACCAATTTTTTACAAGTAAACAAATTAAAAGTGATTGGCTCCAATCCAGCCATACCAAAGAAAACACAGGTTAAACAAACTAGTCATTGCAAATAACATATACACCAGTTTGGCTTCTTAGAACATAACTGGCCTATATTTGAATGAGGATATTAAGGTATCTTCAAGGATGGAGCAGACCCTCTTAACGTCTCAAATAGAACACTTAAGTGATATATTTTCAAATGAGCCTTTTTTCTTACACAGATCAAGTCAACACAGTTCATTAAGGATAAGAGCATTATGAGATGAACAGAATATAAAAGCCCTAAAGCAATAAACAATATAAATCCTAATGATTGCAGAGTATGTGAGGTCACCTGTGACAGATGCTTTTCTGTATGTCCTTGTTCTACGTCATCATGATGCTGTTCATGAGTTGCCATGGAGAACGTTGGTTCCTCATACGACTGAAGATCTCCAACTTGTACATCGTCCTGTGTCATGTCAGTGGTATGGCCATTGCTCTCCTCTGAGATTCCTAATTGTCCTGTAGACATTGTGTCTGTTGAAGGCTCCTGTAAAGAACAATATTACAATACACAATGCATGACAGTTCAACATAGCAAGAGATACTGAGGACATACATAAGGTTAACTGCCTTAAATATGATTAGACATTCAAAAACACTTTTTATATACAGTTAAGGTTTCTTGGAACATTTTTGAAATCATAATGACCAGAGCATATATATAATCATTCTGTTAATTGAAAAAGAAAATATTTATTTATCTTTTTTAATGTTTATTTCTTAGTCAAGTG
>CM037791.1:31613228-31663228 GCA_021229015.1 Solen grandis | reverse complement strand
TAGATTTTGTTGCCTTTCATTTAAACATGAGAAGCAAAAACAGATGCTTTGTAAACTTAGATTAAAATTTATGGCAAACACACGCATTCTAATTGCGGACAGCCCACCATTGATCATGAGACCTGGCGATCAGGTGGAGTTCCCACATGTTTTGAGGTTTCTCCACCATTCTAATGGCGATCAAAAGGCGAATCATCGTGTACACGGAGTGTTTTACGACATTTGAAAGTATTTTCTTAATCTCGATCTACATAGTTATCTATAACCTTATCTCGCCAATCAAATTATACTGAAATTGTAGGCAGTTTATCCCGTGATTTATCCTGACATATCATTTTGAGCTTGTTCAGTAGAAGTGTAATAAAACAACGCCGTATTATGATTCCGCTTTCAAAGAGCCATCTCGGAGGTAAATAAAACAGTAGTGGAAGGTGCTAAACCCGTTTATCTTTTACTTCTTTCATGAGGAAATTGACAGTATTTATAGCAAGGAATGTTGAAATTTCTTAACTTGTGAAATGGCATTTTTATTCTAAAATTAAATGATCTGTTTATCATGAACCTAACCAGCATTCCGTCGGATATAAAATGAAACTGAAACATGAACATGTTTAAATAATTGCAATGCCTTAAACTTTCTTACAGTTGATGCCAAAGCAGGAAGCCAGTCGATTGGACCCTTCAGTACAGTATAAGTAAAATGAAATCACTGATTCAGAAGAATTCAAATGACGGGATTTTCTAAATGGTAGGATCCTGAACAAGGTGCCGTGAGTCGGAATGCACGACTTGGACAAGAAAATCTGAAATTTTCCCTGAAAAAAAAAAAAGATAAAAAGAAGAAGATTACGGGTGTGTGGGTTAATCAGAATCTGACAAGCGAAATAATTTCGAAATACAATATCATTTTCCATACAGATACAAGTTTTTCTCTCTACCGGCGTATGAATGGAAAATCTTCCAAACTATTTTCAGCAAGAAGCAAATGTATGTAGTCATTTATTACAAGTATTATCAACAACTAAAAAAAGAAATTACTTTATAAAAACACACACGCACTTCAAAATACATTTTTCATTTGTATATCTAACGTAAGAATTTAATTCAAACTCATGAATAAACCAGATAGAGGGCTAGAGCCTGTGCTCTTTCTTAGTAATATGAACACCGACTAACTACATTCATATTCATATCTCCAGATTTTCTGGATAATGAAACGGATTACTGACCCATTCATGCTCTTGGTACTCGGCAGACAGTAATGCTTCGATATTTTTGATGAAGATGGTCTAGGCGTCAACCTGTCTTAATATGAAAACATTTCCCCTCACGGGAAAATTACGAGAGAGAAGTGAATCTTTATCTCTCATAGTTGTTATGTGGTTAACGGGCCTAAGAGAAAGTGGCTGTGACAGGCAACGTCTTGCCGCCACATCAGCTGGCTGGACTGGTATGCAGCTGACCACTCGGGGTAGATAGCATGACGTCAGCAATGGCGTTCGGCATGGCGGCTCGTTATTTTGTTATCAAGAGTTATCGTCCTTTTCAATTAAAAAAAATATCGTGGAGCAGATTCCAAGATGTGGCTTTTTTTATTAAATTGTCAAGTGAAAGAACTAAGATACATCGAAATACACACGTTTTATTGTCAGGATCACCAGCAGTTCATTCCAATATTTCATTAAGAGAAAACATACCTGTTTATTGAGATAATGACTGTTATCCCTTGATTTAAAAATCGTGTTTGCATCTCCTTCTCCTTTTGATGGTGTTTTTATAATTACCTTTTTAATAATAATTCGTTTTAATTTTATATGTATATTACCAGAGCATGTTACTCAACGAGTATATCACCGTGTCTGTAATTGAAGTTGGCAGTCGTGATAAGTAATTTTGTATGGCATTGTACTGTAATTTTGTATTGTCTTATTGTGTATTGTATTGTTTTATATTGTATTATGGTATATTGTATTGTTTTGTGTTGTATTATTGTGTATTGCATTGTTTTTCATTGTATTATGGTGTATTGCATCGCTTTGTGTTGTTATGGCCTATAATCTCTTTCAGTGCAACATAAGATACAAATTGATATGATTATTATTTTCCTAACACTATCCAGAAAGTTGTAGATAATGCAGACAAAATTAAATGCTAACACACCAAAACATGATAAAATCCTTATAATTTTTAACTCTAATTTCCCACCATTCCAAAATTAATACCTTTCACGAAACGCAAGCTACTGTGAATGTAAAGCTTAGAAAACAATCACATGAATTCACTAGTATTGGAATGATTAGTTGATATATTCTTGTACAATACGTATCTATTATGTGCTATTACTGACTACATAACGTCACGTGTTGATGAGAACAGTTATTTAAATAGACATTACTTTGTAGTTAGATATTACACACACACACACAAATTGCAACTAATGATAAAATGTATAATGTATATACTCCCGCCAAACAATGCTTTTGCAGTTGTTATAATAAATTATTTGTTTATACACAAAGATTTCTCTCTCTCTCTCTTGTTACAGACATAAAAATCCCTAACATTTAATATAGTTTGTTTGTTACCATCGTTTTGACATTACTAAATTGATTTAATGATTTCCTAGTCTAAATACCTTAATCATAGAATTTTTAAGCGTTAAAATACTTGGGCATACACATAGCTTCTGATATACATGGTAAGTGTAGGGGAAGTAAGAAGAACAGCTCAGTATGAACTTACACTTGCGTGGATCTTACACATTCAACAACTACAATCGTAATATATTGGCTTGCTTGCTTTCAACGTCCTACCGATAGTGGTCCAGTTATTTAGGTCCCCTTGTCTACACTAGACCGTTCTATGCGGCCCCATGCCTCAAGCAGAAGATGAAACTAAACCCAGTCATATTATCCCGTCCTTGGAATTTCCCCAATATGCTTAGTGCCAAATACAAATAATATACACATGTATACCAATACCATTGTAACGATTTTGGTATGTCGCGGCTGTGAATCAAACCTACGACCTCCTGGGTACAAGACCGATGCTATAGTCTGCAAGGAAAAGTAATATCACTGCTGATTACGTTTACGTTAATGTTTTATGTAAAAAATAACTTTAAACCTCGTTGTAGATTAATGAAATTAGAAGAAAAGGCAACAATGGGACTTGAATATACATGTATATTTAAATTTGTATGTCAATTTTGGTTGGAATTTTTCTACCAAGTTACTTTTTCATTCAACCACATGCTTCCTTTTAGATAAATACTCTCTGATTAAATTCACTGCTCCTAATTTAAAAATCTGAAAATAACATGATTTATTTAAAATTCTATATGTCACAAATGTAATAAGTAAGGTTTTCTTTTAAGTAAAATAGTTTCGGTATTGTTGTTTTTGTTGCTTTTTTCGGTGTTCGTGAAACATATGAATAAGTACACATCATAAATACACATATTCATAAATATACATGTACTCTGTTGCGAAAGAAAGTGCGAACTCATGTTTTTTTTTATTTGAATGCATTATTTATTTCCGAAATGCTTGGTATAAAATATGTTGAGTATTGTATGACGGATCTAAAATTTCGAAAGTTTTGATGTTTTACGGGAAATATTTGCAGCCAAAACAATATATTTTCCTGTAAGAAATATATCACTTGAATAACAACACCTTGAGTATACACTTACATATGCCATTGAATATATAATATATAGGAAAAAACAAAACGTAGGGAAGAAAATGAGTTTATTGTAATATGAAAAGATTTGTGTAAGATCCAGATGAACGGCCTTTCACTTTCAATAAGATATTGCGTATCCATAGTGATAAGTGAACATATGGACAGTGCACTTACAGATCTTTTTTGAAGGCCCACTTCCTTAGTATGAGAAGTAGTGCATTCCGATCAATTTAACGTTCGTACAGAGAGAACATGAATAATTGGTCTGCTTCTTCCTTTGTGTTTCTCTCTATGTTCACTGAACCTTATATACATATGTTCACAGTCATTTGCCGTAGAAAGAAATGAAATTAGATGTTTTCAAAATGTGGTTTTTTTTTTGTTTTTTTTTTTCTTCTTCAAAATATGTTGTTTTTTCTCATTAACGAAATGGAGACGACAACAACAGAAGGTAAAACAATTCTTCTTAATCTACATCACGTGACTTATCACATACACAGATCCTTTCTTATAGAGACACAACCTATTAAAATTATATTAAAATTAATTTGCATTCGATAAGTATTGCAAACAATTTTCTTTTCTTCACTACTTTTCATTTATATTGCATTCAGATCTTTAGGGTTCCATTTTTACAGTTATAAACCCGAAAAATGTGATATTAAAGAAACTTTTCTAGAAAGGAAACAACAGAGAATTACATTATTTACTTAATATTACATGCTAGCGACTTCGATGAGTTTCGCAATGTAGGGGAAACAACTCTGACATAACTTTTAGAGGGGCAGACTGGCATTGCTTCCCTTTATGCGTAAAACTGATTATGTTGTTTTTTTTTATAAACAATGTATATTAAATAAAATATTCAATATATATTTAGTTACAAATATCTAGATGTTCAAGAAAATTAATAAATAAAAAGGTAAATTTGAAAAAAAAGTAAAATTTACTTTATCCTTAAGATGATTAATACTGAAATAGCAATGAGAGAGAGAGAGAGAGAGAAAGAGAGAAAGAGAGGGGTGAGCGAAACCTGGAGTCAAGAATTCGCCTTGAGAGCATGGTCTAGAGCCCGATCCCCTTGACATGCAAAAGTGATTTAGTATTTGTATAAAACCTGAGCTTAGAGGCTCATCTTCTCATGGTAATTCCAAGACAAGTTGGCCCGGAATCAGGATAATGTGAAATAGATATGGCACATTGTCATATGTCTACGGCTTAATGCGTTCAGTAAAAACCTTCCAGGAATTTCAGACCGAGAATTATAAGAACGTTACAGGGAGTGTAATCATTTGTATCCCTTTGATAAAATTCTAACATCTTGTAGCATTTCGTTTTGTTCATTAGTTTGAATTTTTGAGAGCTAAATATAGTCCAGTATTCAAAAAGGTGCAAAATTCAAACAGCTAGCCGCGAGAACTGAGTGGCTTAGCATCTGCCTAAGGAACGGAATGTGGTAGGTTCGATTCCCTGTAGTAACAAAATCATGTTACCCTTGCTTGACATTAAGCATTTGAGTTACACCCGGTGTCAAGACTATTTGTCTGGTTATGGTATCATGCCAGTCGTCTACGGCGTTATATCGCAATAAGTTTATACAATATATTTCATCTATTCTTAGACCACAAATATTGTTTTGGAATTAGTCGTCGCTGCGACAGTGTGTCAGTTATATAGCGACGTTCAGCTCATAAAGGTAGAGTAAGGCATCGAGAGCCAAGAGGCGCCGATCTCACGAAGACCAGTCAGATGGCTTTCTTAAATAAAGAACCTAAGTGACCATACTGGGATTCGCACTCACGGTGTGGAGGGGCTTAATGGTAGTAAGTCAACGATACCCCCTCACTCCGAAATCCTGAAATGACTGATATTCTGTTGGTGGGACGTAAACCACATACAAACAAACCTACCTGTCAGTATGAGTCAGCTACCTGCAATACCAATCATCCACAACACAGACTGTCTCGTCTACGTGACCCAAAAATCACTTGGCCTACATTTCAGTACACTGAGTTGCAGTAATTTATAGTGATGTCTTCTTGCATCAGCTGCAGCTGTACAACAGCTGATCTACGAGTTTGCATCTTTACAGTGAAGATGTCTTTGACAACTGATTAATAGAACTAAATAACTTAACAAAGTCGGTATGTTTGTCTCCTCGAAACATTAATATAGTATGTTGATTCCATAATCTGTATCTGTACATCGGTGCCGGCAGTCGAGCTTCCGTAACTGGCAGGAAGTTGGTTCGATCCCTGACCGTGACAAGTGTATAGGTATGTCTCTCTTGCTTGGTTCACATACAAAACTGCATGTGGTTTCAACACTGGTTGCCCAAGTGTTAAGATAATGAGGCTAGATGTGGTATCATGATACTTGTATACGGTATGATACCACTGGTAGACAGGGCAGACCTGTATCCTAGATGTGGTATCATGATACTTGTATACGGTATGATACCACTGGTAGACAGGGCAGACCTGTATCCTAGATGATGTGGTATCATGATACTTGTATACGGTATGAAACCACTGGTAGGCAGGGCAGACCTGTATCCTAGATGTAATATCATGATACTTGTATACGGTATGACACCACTGGTAGGAAGGGCAGTCCTGTATCCTAGATGTGGTATCATGATACTTGTATACGGTATGACACCACTGGTAGGAAGGGCAGTCCTGTATCCTAGATGTGGTATTGATACTTGTATACGGTGTGATACCACTGGTAGGCAGGGCAGACCTGTATCCTAAATGTGGTATCATGATACTTGTATACAGTATGACACCACTGGTAGGAATGGCAGCCTGTATCCTAGATGTGGTATCATGATACTTGTATACGGTATGACACCACTGGTAGGCAGGGCAGCCCTGTATCCGCCTCATGTAGACACGCTTCCAGACACATTTCCAAAATTAATAAAATACTGTTGTTTTGTCATTAAACCCAGGCAAAATAACAATTTTCAGCTATTCTGAAAGTGGAGAAAAAAATCAACAGAAAAATAAATTGAAATGTTCTGTATAGAAACCTCCTTTTGATTAATGGGACGTCATTTTGTCACACTGTTAATTAAGATATCTTAAAGTTGAAAGCTCCACAATGGTAGTTGAATAATAGTGAATGAATTTGTTGTTACTAATCCTATCATTTAAAGGTTCGTAGCCCACTTATATTCCTCTAATTGAATAATTTCCTTCTGTATTAATTTAGATATTTTATTTGGACTTGTGTTTATGTGAATTATTTTGCCATGTACCACAAAAATAAAAGTACATTCAACAAGTGTATCAACCTGTGAAGCTGGAAGTTATTTTATGACTGAATTACTGTCGCTGCGACGGTAGCCTCGAGGTCAACAAGAACTTGTAACTAAAAGAATGTCTCATTTTCATATATTATATACTTTCGTTCTGTACAGCTAAACATTGTATTTCAATCAGATGCCATTTTATCATACACTGAAAGTCTGTACCATACAACAAGGCAACTTAAGTTCAATTCTTTTACTTAGGTTAAAAGTTCATTTTTTCTGCTATAACATTATTCAGATACATTATTCCTTAATTTGGATAAAATATTTATTAGGTAATAATAGTAGATACTTGTTTCAAAAACAAGTATATATATATGTTTGGTTTGAGAGTGTCAGAAAATATGAGGCTCATAAGAATCCACTCTTCAGATGTGTCCTGAATACCTCCCCCCACCTTATCTATGACATTTTACATCTCTAGATGGATTTTATCTAAACTAAAATGCTCATCTAGAAAAAAAGGTCAGATTTCACTTCATACAAGGTACTTTAATGATAAGAGTCACGTGACATCTGGTTAAAGGTCAATGTTAATCACCTGAAATGAGCACCTAACTTTTAACTGGCTTCCCGAACAAGGTCAAACTTCCTTTCACATTCAATATTCATCGTTGATAGTTCTATGCAGTTATATTCGATGAAAACAATAAATATTAAATGTATCAAGTTATATCTATGTGTAACTTGATTTTGAACAATAACAATAAAGCGCCTGTATAAATGTTTATTACGAGTATGTAATGACTTTAAAATCCATGGTCTTTTTTGTCCTTCAGAAAGGCAAGTTTGTTAAAATATTAGTGATGAATGCATGTAGTTGTTTATGGTATTTTATTAAATGCTTTTCGATGGATTACCTAGAAATAACAGTGGATTATATATCCTGATAATTTCACTGTTTTGAAAAAAAAAACCAGTGATATTATCAGGAACTTGAACCCGTCCATATAAACTGATCGGAGCGTCAATTGCACTGGGTTTTACGCAAGAAATGACGTTATAAATAACGACACGAACGCGAGGTAATCTGTCCAATTCTGATGTCTTTTGTGAATAACATAGCTAATTTTTGGCTTTTAAAGCATTAAATAAAAAGAAAAATTGTTTGTTTTGGTGAAAGATCGATGTATAATTTCATTCGTGCATTTTCACTCGTGGCTTCGCTACTCGTAAAAATATCACTTTTTATGTTCACTCAGTAAAATTATTTATCGATCTTACAACAAAACAAACAATTATCCTCCATATTTTAAATATTTATTGACTTTTTTCTCCTTAATGCTATACAAAGCTCATCTATCATATATTTGTAGTTACAACTATTACACGATTTAGTTATTTCCACTAAAGTAGTCAACATAGTGATAACAATTGACTGTATATGCTTGTTTTCTAAATACAGTCCACGGTGGCCTATTGGTTTAGAGCGTCCGCCTCGGGAGCGGGAGGTTGTGGGTTCTACCGCCGGCTGTGACATACCAAAGTCGTAAAAACGGTACCAACGTAAGTATAGCTCCCTTGCTTGGCGCTCAGCATATAAGGATAGTTCGAAGACTGGTGTCAAGATAATTTGACTGCGTGTGGTATCATGCAACATGTCTACGCCGTGATACTACAGGGTGGCAGCACCATATCTGTCTCAAGTAGACCTCGTCTCCAAATGTCTGAAATACTGTCGGTGGGACGTAAAAACCAACCAACAAACAGACAAACAAATTCCACATACCTTGTTTTCAGTCTTAAATCATTGTTTGAATGGTGTGTGACCTTGTTTATAAGTATATGCTATATATGTTATGTTTATCGTTTCTCGACAATGTCCTGCTCTATTCTGTATTTCATTATACTAAAAGTATTGTATTTATTTCTTACTCAATGTGGAATTTTCCAAATTATTTTCAAAAATTTTTTAAAGACAAAAGCCAATCTAGTCATATAACTTTGAAATCAGCAAGACAAACATATATTAAATATGTAACTTCATTTATAAAATATTTATTACAAACAAAAATAAAAATACTAAATATATCAAACAAGGAAGCCGAGATACGGGATGCACCTGCACATATACATGTACATATATAATATAAAAAATCTAATCACAATTACTTGGTCACAAGTGTCCTAGACATACCAGAAATCATTATTGCACATACAAAATAATACAAGCAGGACTATAAGTCACATTCTATTTAGTACCAGAATTGCAGACAGCATTAGACAGCTGCTGGTTAATGCAATCAAAATGATTGTGGTTTTTTTCTTCTTTAAATATTAAAAATAATCAGCACTATTTGACAATATTCCCTCCACGTGATATTCTCTATTATTAATATTTCATAGCTTGGTCATATGATGGCGGAAGTGTCGAACCGGAGGTATTCATGTTTCCGACCTGCATCCCAGCATACTGATGTTGGTACCCGGTTCCTTGTTGATATGGCGCCTGGTGGAGCTGTTGTCGACCAGCGGCGTATGGGTTGTGGGCGGCCATGATACGTTGGTTCTCTCGCATCCGGGCTTGCTGTACGTCTAGCAATATCTCAACTGGAGACTTAATACCGAAGGCACGCCGGTAGCAGCAGCACATAACGGTCAATGTGAAGGTAAACACCCCCAAACACAGGCACAATATGGCGGTGACCATCGACAGAGCCTTGAGGGCGGCGGGGTTGGGGGTGCACGTGCTGTCCCACTTCATTGTACACCTGAGGTAACCAATAAGGCCCGTCGCCAACCCCCCGTATACCACACTGATCATGGTCAGTATCCCGAATATTGCTTGGCAGCTAAGCTGTAGTAGAATATTACAACCACAACGATATATCACCCAGAAAACATATGCACATATTTTTATTCATTATTTAGTGTGGCCACATCACGTGGTATATGCCGTCATTTTTAAGCTAAATCAATTCATCCATCGATTCAAAGGGGGAAATTGCTGTATTTTATTTCTTTATCAATTTTAATGGTATACAGCGCATGCGAAGCGGAAAATTGTGCCCTACCCATGAGCCCTCTTTTGTCATAATGTACGTTTTTTTTCTAACATAATTCCTAAAGCGATGTGCTTTACGTGTTAGCGAACAAAATTCCACGAACTCAATGCCAGGAAAACTGTACATCTGACAAAAGAATCATTGGGACCTAGAAGTTTTTTTTTTCGAATCCTGGCAAATTATGCTGTTTTGCGATAGCTTTAAATGACGTCATATACCACGTGGTATGGCAAACTGTAATTTATATAATTATGTCAGTTTTATAAATATCTAAGCGTTACTGTGGAATTTTCAACCTTATTAACCTATTACGCCATGATTATTCATGAACAAATTTTTCACTTGATAATAATTGACTAAACTTTAAATATTGTTTTTCTTTGCCATGCAGACTATGTAGATTCTGAGCTGCAATTTTGTATGGGCAAACAGAGGGACCCTGATCTGAAAACTCATCATTCTGAGGTTAAAAAATATAACAATAACATGAAAATAAGTTATCAAATACAAATATTTAGTAATAAAAATCTGATAAAGATGTAATATAATTATACATTATTTTTATCATTAAATCCAAGTGTAATTGATTCTAATTGGGGAAAATTAAAAAGTGTGTAGTAATCTTTTTCTTTTCGGAGTTAGTGCTTATGATTTTGACCTAAGGTTGTAGGTTCAATAACCGGCAAGGCACCATGGGAGCAATCTACCGGTCTTACCCGGGGTCTGCCGAGAGAGATTGATAAAAGTTGTCCGAATTCGTGTGAACATTGAATATACCATTTTATCATATGACATTGTGCTCAAACAGCTGTTTCCGGTTTCGTATAACCATCTCATATTTTCTTATATTTAACACGTTAACTTACATATAACTTTAAGGCCGAATTACATCACTTCGCGTCACACGCGTGTATTCTTTATATAAGCATAATGTGTTGAACTCGAACAGCTGGATCAAATGTGTTTGATTCATTATTAATGTATGAGAAACACACACGTTAAATTGTTATTTCAGTTTTATTTGAAACCATTTTCTTGGTGTTAGATTACAAAAGTTATTCGTTAATTATCCGTGCATTCATGTTTTATTTGTTTGTTATAATAATCGCGATTTACTGTCACTATAGGTCATATGATAAAAAGAATCTGACATGAATAGGATCGGACATGAATTGTCATTTCAAATCAAATTTTACTAAACTCGTTCATGAAAATGTTATTAAGCTGGACAGAGGCTCGCTTAATAATATTTTCATGAACTCGTTTAGTATAATTTGATATGAAATGACAATTCATTTCCGATCCTATACGTAAAAGTTATTAGGCAACATCTGGTAAAAGTGATTTAAACAGTCATCGCGAAAAAATAAAAGTAGAGGACATACGTACGATGCTTTTGAAACATTCGGTGGTTTCGTCTCCCGTGGGGGTCTTCCGTCCCTCCCAGACTAGCCAGAGATTCAGCCCCGCGGAGATTGCGCACTGGTCAACATGGAGAGGGCACACATTGGTGGTAATTACGACACAGGATAACGTATAATTCTTAATAGGAAATTGAAATTCTGTTTGCTAATCACGGAATATTATTTCATTGAAAACAAAAATGAACTATGGTTTCGTATAAATAAATAAAGATGATTTCCTAAACACACTCTAACACACACACACGAAATAATATTATTTCCTAGATACGCCATGTCATTTCCTAGAGCAAAATGATATCCCGCCATAACTTATCTATGGATACTGTGTCATTCTAACAAACCACAATTATTTCGCCCTAATAGAAAACATTACTGTTATTTCGTTATGAAATAAATGTGTCGCACAAGGTAATGAAAATAGAGAAGTGTCACTTTAGGGCCACTGTACCATGAACAAAAGAAAGATGATTCTGATATTGTATGTTCGAAACCTTTTAGGAAAACTATCTGTCTCAACGTTCTCCAAGTCCTGGCTCAAACCCAGGGAACGTCTACAGAGATGTCTGCAAATTTTGAAAACTAATCTCCAAGTCGCGTAATTGAAATTAAACTGATGCATCTTGTTAGGAATTTGAAAATGATCTAGTTATATTTCTAAATAAACCAAAGGGTTACTAGTATTCAACAAAAATATCGCTGTTTCTTATTCATTAACTATCTTAACTACATTGTATAATGATAACTGATCCTTTTTAACTTCCTTTTGCTTGGCATCTTAGTTTGAATATTGCTTTCCCTCTTGGCATGCCCTGCATCAAATTCCATGCATTCACACATTCTTGAATGTTTTTTTGCTGTTTGCACGATCTACAAGTATGTATTTCTTTTCAAGTTGCCAGAATTGTAATATTTCTCTAACGATCAGGATCACTCACTCGGCTTGAATTTTAACAATGTATTACAAAGCACATGGGGAGCACAATACACAACAGGTCGTTTAATTCATCAAGAGTTTATTTTTACTACATTTACCTTTTCTTGTGTGTGTGTGTGTGTGTGTGTGTGTGTGTGTTTCAGCCCACGAATAGGGAAATTTACTATAGTATCATATATTTCATTTTATGTTTAGGTCCAGTTGCCATTAATCTAAATTATGAGAACTTCTGATTAATTTAAGTTGCGAAACTCGAGGGTTGATAGCCAAACCGTTCTAACTGTGTCGCGGTCAGCCTTCAAAATATGAACTCGCTAAATACTGCTTTTTAAAGAAGAAAGAAGAATATATGAATGATATAATACTCAATATTGAATACTTTTTAGACCAGTCACATAATTGTTTCGATTTAAAATCAATGTTAGCATAGAAAATAATGACAATGCTGTCTCTACTAGACGGTATCTATTTATTTCAGTGGTGGGGGGTTGAAATTGCAATGAAATATGAGTAGGTTTGAGGTGGTACAATATAACTAATTGAAAGACTGTGCGTATCCATCCGTATTTCGGTCAAAATTGGCTTGATGAAAGAGAGAATCATGGAAAAAGAATATGACGTCATCAGCGATCATACGGAGGATTCTGGAGACAGACGGATACGGAGGATCCCGGAGACAGACGGAGAAACACGATTGAAATAGACTGTAAAAATCCCTTACCACGACTCCCGTCACACACGCCCCGAAGTAGCCATACGGAAAGTTGTGTTGCGGAGAGGAAACGGCGCCTACCACGATCCCAACCACGATGGTTATTCCGGACAGCAGGAGTATGGTATAACACAGACCCCTGACGATCTTCAGTCCCCTGTTCCGCTGCTCACCAAGATATTCTGGTTAAAACATGAAAATGACATTTTATACCCAATATTCAATTTTTTTATAATGTTTTTATCTATTTTTTAAGTTTAAATACGACAAAATATGAATTTGTTCAGAAAAATGTGTCTTTAGAAAATGGTTACTTCACACTCCACTGACACAAGAAAATTTGCTAGTAAAATATCGTTTCTATGACAGCAAAAAGGAAAAATCGTTATAATGGACTGGAATGCCTCTATAGTATTTAAAAGAAAGCTTCTGGGTCTCGGATAACTGACATCTCCAATAAACTATTGAGTTCTAAATGAAATTCGAAAGAAGTAGAAAATGATCACTCGGAAACTTTATATTTAACATTTTTATAATACCATATTAGTAATTGTTTAATTGCTCCATGTTGATCTAAATCTATCAAGTATGTATAAGCGTACATATGATAAAGCGTTATTTTAATGTTACATTCTTGATATGAAATGGTCACAGCTCATTGGGTCACTAAATATTCTTTTAGAATTTCAATAAAAAGGACAGAAAATTACTTTGGTTATAACCTGATAAATCGAAGTTGTTTAAATTATGCTGACTGATGACCTTCATGCTGTGAATAATCTTCTTAACATTTCCTGGGTCAAAACACGACATCTTAAATAAAGAAATAAATTTAATATTTACTCACAGGTTTATGAGTATGTCCCTGTTATAAGACATCCTCTACTGAAGGTTTTCTCTAAGCTCAGTATTGAAGTTGTAAAAAAATTCTTTAGTGACACGAGAGTGGAGGTGTGCAAATTATATTGCATGTTAATATTAGCTATCCATCAACATGTATGGATACGATTTTGAAGCTTTTGTTTACAGAACATGTGACTGCTCCTATGAGGAAGGTCTAAAATTTAGAACACTAGTGAAGTAGAGATCGGGTGATTACCTCGGTCAGCCTCGGTAACGGGTATGAAGCCTGGCGGACGGCGGAACATTCTCTCATTCAGACCAGCGGCCTGGAGAGCCTCAGGTGAGGTATCTAGTCCGTACAGGGCAATGGCTGCCATCCCGTCCCTCGTGCTCAGGTGCCTCTGAGCATGGAGAAACCTCTTGTCACGTGCGTTCAGTGGAATCTCTAGTTTGGTAGCAGACAAATATAAGCAGTTGTAATTTTTAGACTTTTATATTCAATGTTTTCAAAACAAATGTAAAACACAGACACGAATTTGGGGTTTCCATCTGAATTATATGATTTCTTATCGACCTTATCAAAATATCATATAGATCTATATATCAGAAGTAATTATACAGATCTATATATCAGAAGTAATTATATAGATCTTTATTAGAAGTAATAATATAGATCTACATATCAGAAGTAATCATATAGATAAAAGTAATCGTATAGATCTATGTATTAGAAGTTATCATATAGATCTAGATATCAGTAATACTCATATAGATCTATGTATCAAAAGTAATAATAAAGATTTACATATCAAAAGTAATCGTATAGATCTATGTATTAGAAGTTATCATATAGATCTAGATATCAGAAGTAATTATATAGATCTATATAGCAAAATTAATCTTATAGATCTATATTTCATAAGTAATAATATAGATCTATATATCTGAAGTAATCATATAGATCTATATCACAAACGTAATCATATCAAAAGTAATCAGCAACATATAAACATATACAATATCGATAAATCATTGCAACCACGCACACAACTATATGGACTTCGGATTTTTCATGTGAGGAAGCCTTCCAGCTGGCTTGCGGTAGGTCGGTGGTTCTGCCCGGGTACCTCTGTGTACTCGGGGTCTTCCTCCACATGTAATTAGCTGGACGTCGCTATATGATTGAAATACTATCGCAACAACAACAACAACAACAATATAGACTTCTATAATACACAACTAGTCCCGACACGGAGTTAAGAACAACTGATAGAAATAGATAGAGCTAGATCTAAACTCAGATCGAGAAAAAACTAATATCTAGCATCTTACCTCTCGTCTAAATAAAAAAAATCCTTTTTAAGTAAATACCTCTTTGCATAACGGTGTTCAGGCATTTAAATAATGCACTGTTCGTGTATTGAAAACGCACCAATGCATGAACTACACACGGATCCAGTACATACTTCACACGCCAGACAGCTGCAAAGTGCAGATATGGTGTAACACTTGCAGATGCATAGATCGATACTTTAGTCTTACGGGGTGAAACGTTTCTGTTGGCAACGTAATACTGATTCAATATTTAGAAATACGATTACATCATCAACGGGTAAAAAAATGGAATTGTTTTTGGTTGATAAAAAATCGCTAAAAAGTTGGTGTAGGGTAAGCAACTCTGTTTTAGATGCCATAGGTTTTTAAGCCAATTTTTATTCCCCTCTGAGTGTTCGCTGAGAATATACAAGCTTTATCTTGAAAGAAATGTACAGGCTTTATCTTGAAAGAAAGTGTATTCAGATTTTCGTAATTTACTTACAAAAATATATCCAGTTTTGGCTGAACATATTTCCTTCAATAGAAATAGCGTGTTACTTTCGAAACAAAAAGAAATACTCATTTTACTGGTCGCAAAAATAAATAATCAAATAATTTAAGTCTAACATAGATCTAATACAGTTCGGAAGAAATAAAACATTTAAATTGCCGAGTACGAACCTTCTTTTTTTAACTGAATATATCTAGAAAGCGATAGTATTTCTGTCAGTGTCCGTGTGAAGATATAGCAGCCGAATGGCATTCCAGCTTAGCGGCGTGAAGTTAGAAGCCTTACGACCTAGCGGCCTGGTGGCGTGAAGTAAGCAGCCTAGCGGCGTGAACTTAGCAGCCTGACGAACTAGCGACCAGGTGGTGTGAAGCAAGCGGCGTAAAGCTAGCAGCCTTATGACGTAGTGGCGTGATGCGTGAAGTTATCGGCCTTGAAGGGTGAAGTTAGCAGCCTGGCGACGTTCACGCAACAGCTAAACAACCTACAAATTACTTTTCTTTACACATAGGTCGTATAAACAGAAAATACAGTGAATAACCTTGGTTATATTTATGTCCGTTAGGCCGCTGTAAAAAGGCTGTTAGAATTATAGGCTGTTTTTGATTGATTGAACTCCAAGTCACATTGATCCCCGGACCGGACTGAGATTTGTCCGACTCGGGGTCAGATCTGTGTTGGATCAGCATAGGTTGCGGGCTTATCTAGGACAGTCAGGTATGGCCCTCTGTGGTCCGGGACCCAAAACTGTATGAAATTGCCTTGGTCACAAGGGGCCGTCTTCGATTCTTCTTCTACTTCGTCTATAGTAATGGCGAACAATCATTTTCAATTTTTAAATCGGGATGGTTCAGAACAGTCTGTTTAACAACAATGTTGGCAACGGGAAGGTTCGCATACTCTCTGTTGACCTTGGACAGTCCTGGAATGTTGTATTGGACGCGAATCACCCCGAAGCATTCACGGTTCACGCCGGACCAAGAGCTCTGTGTACAGACCAGGATGGCCCAGGTCATACCGGACCATCCGCGGCGGTTTCGGCATTACACCGGGGTTATCCGTGTTTATCCGTTGTGATGCTGGTGGGATGGTGACGATGTTTTGCAACCGTCGAAGGATTCACAGACCGAGAGATATCTTGATCCGGAGTGTTCCGTACTTATCCGGAGTGTTCCGTATTTATCCAGGGTGTTCCGTATTTATCCAGGGTCTTCCTTACTTATCCGGAGTGTTCCGTATTTGTCGGGGGTACTCCGTCTTGGGTCCAGCTTCGGTGTGATTGTTGTTTGACTGAAAAACGCGATATTTATCCATATTTCATTTTTTGTGCATTTTTAATAAGATGTATCCAAAGCAATTAATGTACATGTAAAAAAAAAAAAAAGTTCTAAGCAAATATTTTTCAAAATACTACATTTATGTCCGGTAGGCCGCTAGAATTCTAGCAGCATTTCAGCTTCAAAACTATATCATGATAATAAAGAAAAAGCCTATAATTATATTGTTTCACTTATTGAAAATGGAAATTAAAAATTAAAAATTTTTAAAATTTAAATAAATACATAGAAAGAGAATAAGGGAGAGAGAAAAATAAAGATAATACTGTAGGACAGTGCGTCGAATTCGAGGGTCATTGGTTCAAACCATTGCGGGGCAAGATCACAATTAGTTGATTAAAATATATTTACTCAACATGATAAACGCATTTTATATCAACAAACAGAACAAAAGATAAAATCTTATCGTAGTGTTTTTTTTATCAAATTATTTTTCGCTATAATAATACTGAATAAAAATATACGAACACAGAAATCAGATTTATATATAATCATAGAAAAATATGAAACTCCAATATAGATATGCACAATTTAAAAGAAAATATGAATACACTTGCAATAGTGCTCACACATAGTACTTAAATCCATTCATTCAGTCGGTGATCTTTTGTTAACCGCTAATCCCTATTATCGCCTGTATTTCGCTCAGATAAGGGGCTCACGGTCACAGGATATTGACTTTGTGCCTTTGCCCCTGGTCATTTCGTGATTTCTGTCGACAAATTTTGATTGAGTGAATAAGTTTTACGTGTTGACGAAAACATCGCACCTTAGTCACAACTAATATGTACCAAGCAATGCACATCCAGTCCGACACTCTGGTCTCGAATGTACTTCCGGAATCTATAAGGTTAGACTTTATCTGTTTTAAAGAATATTTCACATTTTACTAAGTGTTACAAGTTAAAAGCTTGTTTTCAAACTCCGTCTTTTAAGACTTATTGCAATGGACTCAAACATAACAATGCGAATGTTTGCTAGCTAAATGTACGTGCAATTCGCGAGTGGTAAATACAAATACCATGCACACGGTTGTGTATCAAGGTGGATAAGCAAATATGACATATTCAGAGCACGAATTTATTGGGTCAAAATTACATTTCAAATGTGTGTGTGTGTGTGTGTGTGTGTGTGTGTGTGTGTGTGTGTGTGTGTTTGACTTCGTGTATTTTAGTTCACCACGGTAAAAAAAGGGCTGAGGGTGAGGTAGCAGGATCAACCCCCGTCCGTTGTCAACGATTTGTTTTAATGGACATCTTCTCTATTATCTATGAAACTTGAAATGAATGACTCTTGGGTGGCCCTTCACAGAAGTTGCTAAATAACTTGAGCACGCCTTTACCATGGCAACCAATAAAACAGGATTTTAACAAAAAAGAAATATATTCCCTGGAACCAATGGTCAGAATTTAATTTCATTTTGTACAAATGATTACCTTGTGGTCCTCTACCATAATTGCGAAAATAATGTTGATCCCTTGAAAAATGAGCGAGTTTTTATGTACTCTTTATTGATTTTCCTAAAAAAAACTAACGTTCAAAATTAAGGTATACGTCCCATGACAGCCATATTCCATGTCTTGTCACTGAATGGTAATATTTCTATAAAACTTTGTTACTTTAAAGTCACCGAGAGTATTTTCAAGTTTTATCACATATGGGGGAGATGATCTGTATTTAAAAGTCTATGGAAATATACAATTTCTGTGAATATGAAAAACTGAATTGACTTTCGAGAAAAACTCATGGTAGAAAGATGCATTATATGATTCTGTTTCAAATTTAAAAAAAAAATTCTAAGCTTTATCGTAGGCAAATGGAGAAAGCCACTTTTTTAGTTTTCAGGGGGGGATAAGTCATGACAAACAAAATTATTAAGGGGAGGTAATAAAAGAACTTCTGTCACCTCATAACATGCCAATTTGTCCCCAAGATTTCCATTGATTCATATTTTAAAAGCTTATATTGTGATTTTATATTTCTGGCTTTGGTGGAATTGATAGCTATTATGGGGCGTATATCCCGTATCTTGTTTTGCACTTATGAAAGCCTCCCTGACTAATTTTATATAAACAGAATAGTTCTTTAAATAGGCCTCACGTTCTCTTGAATGTGGATACTCGTACATATGTAACCACGAACATGTCATACATTTTCAGCTAAATCTATTGTCCGCGGAAAATAATAACTCAGAATATAGCGTTAAGTTTCAGAAAGATAATCAACTTTCGTAATGTTTTGCAGGGGTCTTTTGCGAACGTTCAATCTAAGAATAACTCATGTCATGATGAATTAGTTCAGCCATTATTCAGTGTGTATTTCATGAGTGCCATGATAAGTTGGATTACGTAATTAAACATTAATTTCTGCTGGTACTTCCTGCTAGTGTGCACTCCATTTTGTATTCAATATCCTACAATGAGACAAGAGAAATCATTGATATCACGGTATCCACAGATTCAGGATCAAAACAGTTAAAACACATTTCGTATAGCACGTAACTTTTAATAACAAATAAAAATGTAACAGGAAAGTGAACGGAAAAAAATGGATTACATGAAATAGGTAGGGTATTAGATGGATAAATATTTAATGAAACTACACCATCAGTTATATAGTGCATCATATTCCTGCCATACATTTCGTTTTTGACTTTTTCAAAATATATGAATGAATAAAACCTTGTACCCTTGTATGAAAAATTTAAATGCGATGCAACCTTCTGTCTTCAGGTGACAAGATACTTTGCAGAATCTACCGAAGATTCTTCCAGAACCAACCGTGAATACGAGACCATGGCGATTTCACTTCCGACGATGGATGGCGATTTCATGAACACGTCCGATTCGGATTCACATCCGAGTATACCAGACTTGCTCGACTCTCGCAATACGTCACTATCATTTGCTGCTAGTATGCTCTCAAACAGAGACATTATCCTATGGAATATCAATGAAAGAATGTTTTTTGACCGATTTATCCCGGCAACGATTTATATCGGTGCCACGGCACTCTTTGGGTGCATTGGAAATGGCATCGTTGTGTGTGTTTACAATACACAGAAACGGCGTAGTACCGCAAACATGTTCATCTTTTGCCTCGGAATTGTCGACCTCCTACTGTGCACGCTTGTTATGCCATGCAAACTCTTTAACATTCGTTTTCCGTTGATGTACGGCCACCCGGTTCTGTGCAAGAGCTTTGAATTCTTCGAAATCTCGTTGTCCATGGTTTCCGTGGCCTTCATGATATGCATCGCCATTGACAGGTTGCTAATAGTTAGCAGACCTCTGAGGAGGTTAACTTTTGACACGATATATAAAGTGATAAAGTCGTGCATTGCTATTGGTATATTTGTTTCCTTGCCCACCTTAGTCATCTACGGGGAAAGTACGGTGAAAACGAAATTTGATGGAATAACCGGAAGTACTTGCGGCGTGGCTGACAACATGAAAGGCACGGGCGTAACCATGATTTGGTACTACTTCCTGTACGCTGTGTTCGTTATAACCTTGGTTTCATTAATTGTGTTGTATAGTAAAATATGGCATCGGATTAGAGCATGGAAAGATACATTGATTGGAGAATCGGCCAATGTCATGGAGCGAAACCGATTCATAAGCGACAGCCATGTTTCTGTTATTCCACACCTGGCAAACAAGAACGTCAAATTACGTAAACATATCCCCATGAGGCCCCTGCCTTTCTCTATCAGTTCCGGGGATACAAGCAGAATAAGTGACGAAGACATCTTCCCTCTCAGAGAACCTAGTCCAGAGAAATCAACAGCCGACAGAATGGTGCAAAAGTTAAAGAAAGACTTGCTCAGTCCGAGAAAAATACACTTGTCTAGCCTTTTGCCTTTAAAGAAGAAAAGTCCACAATGTAGCAATGAATTGAGTTCCGGTAGGAAGGCGCGCATGCTCAGAAACACTCTTGTGTTTGCAGCCATTTCCGTTGTGTTCATTTTGAGTTACCTACCTTGTCTTGTGGTGATATTCATGCGGACTCTTCAAGTGTACCATGTTATGGATGCGAGGGCAGTGGATGCTCGTATCGCCGAGGTGTTCATCCGGTCCGGCTACATCAACAGTGTCATCAACCCCTGTATCTATAGCTTCATGTGTCCAAATTTCAGGAAGGGAGTAAAGGAACTCTTCTTTGACTGATGAAAAAAACCCAACTGTTTTCTACTTATGTTTTCCACTGTTCCTTTTATTTATAATTAAAAATATTTATATCTGTACAAATTATGCTTATTAGTTACCATGAAATTACTTTCATTTGTTCAATCAATTTTGAAAGAATGTACACATCTCGAAATCTATAATATAAACGTTGTCTCTCCAATCCTCTTTTGTTTTCAAATACACCTCACAGCTTAAAGAAAAATTAATCCCGGAAACCACTATACTCATTGAATCAGATATGGCGCCAGTGGTAACGTATCCGATTACGGATCTGAAGGTTGTGGGTTCGAGCCCCGTTGGAGGCAAGAATTCTTCACGACCTTCCCAGGCGCAAAGTACTGGTCCAACCCAGGAACCGTCGAGAGGGATTAGTATAAGTTGTAAGAACTTGTTTCCCAATCGACATAAAATAAATAAGTTTAAATTAAATCAAATATGGAGATGAAACCATAGATTCGCATTTTACACCATGCCTAGCCATTATAGGAGACACGAGGGCACCGAGGTTCATTGGTAGCATACATGACTGCGGACCAAGAGTTCGAGGGTTCGAACCGCGTGGGTCGCATTTATTTTTATGACCTTCCCAGAGCAAAATTCTGGCTCAACCCATACAACGTCGAGATATATAAGAATATGTTAATAACTTCCCAATCGACGGGGAAATAATTAAGGTTACATTATACTTTTTAACTAAAGATAAGTCTGATATAACCGCTTTCCCCCTTTTACAGTTGAAATATTATCTAATTAACTTTATTAAAACCTGATAAACCTTCCCAGAGAACTTGCAAAATTCTGAATCAAACTTCTTTGTGTGTACCTCTAAAATTCCAGGACAAAATAACATTATCGTAATGTCAATGCCCTGTCACGTGCTTTGAAAACGACCTTGAGAATAATCGGGCAGTTAACCATAAATGTTTCACTTATGTGGAACAGTACTGATGAACAGAATATTTTATTTGAATTGTGGGTGTTTTTATCAGTTTAATGTTGTAGATTTCAAATGCCATGAACGTTGGTTGTCGGCCTATTTTCCTTCGTTTAATTTCCTCGTTACTTTGGTATCATATATTGAAACTGTTGTTTTAGGAAGAAAATTTATTATAACCATATGAAAAAGAAAAATATAAACTATTTCAGCTGTTGCTTAACTTCTCAAACACTTGCCACTTGTATGTTAAAATGATTTAACTCTCAGATATTATTTTCATAAATAACACTAAAACCGTATAAATTCTACAACAGTTTGGATTAAATATTTGGTTTCCATGAGCAATCTGATCAGGGTCCCCTCTGTTTGCTCATACAATTTTGTAGCTCAGAATTTCTGCAGCGCAATGAAATCCATTGTTTCATATACCAGTCAATTTTATATACATTGATATTTATCAATTGCAGCGATTATCGAAAATGACCATTTATCCGTTGTATGATAAATGATAAATTTCAATTTTTAAAGCTTGATCTGTTGACACTTTTTAAAATATCATAGACTCGCCGATCCTACCATCCTTAGTAACAATTTTCTAGCCATAAATATTAATCTTAAACAAGAATCTGACACTACACCGAACTACATGATTCCATTTTCTGTATTTGTTTCCCCGGCAATCATTGTTACCGAGCATCACGACAGTTCTGTATTAGCTCAGCATGGTATCAGTGAGCTCATCACAAAAGGATTGACCGTCCCCGGTGGCCAATTGGTTAGAGTGTCCGCCTCGGGAGCGGAAGGTCGTGGGTTCGATCCCCGGCCGCGACATACCAAAGTCGTAAAAAATTGTACTGTTATAGCTCCCTTGCTTGGCGCTCAGCATATAAGGGTAGTTGCAGGGCTGGTTGGCCCGGTGTCAGGATAATGTGACTGGGTGTGGTTTCATGTCACATGTCTACGGTGTGATACTGCAGTGTGACAGCACTATATCTGTCTCAAGTAGACATCGTCTCCAAACGTCTGAAATACTGTCGGTGGGACGTTAAACCCAACAAACAAACAAAAGTGTTGAAACTCTTTTGGGATGAGCCAGTGAATAAACATCCAAATTGCAAGTACCAAATTCACTGACCGAATCAAAGACGCTTCAAACTCTTGAATAGCAATGTAAAACGAGCGTTACGGGGTGCTAGTGGTAAATATACGGGATAACCGATAATAAAACTGCTGCTAGTAATGTTCGTGCATATCTGATATTCCCTTTAACTGAAAGACATACTGTAAGTAGGACTTGCCACCACATTTTACTGATGTGTGTACATTCTTATCAGTGAACACTTTGTATTAAGTATCAGCCTTCAAGTGGGTTGTGTTCACATTAAGTGCATATGTTTTCATCAGTTTGGATTGGATTCAGATCTGGTCGACTACTATGCCAAACACGACACTGTGTTTTAACTTTTTATGTTTAGTTTATTAAATATCTAGGGGGAAAAAAAGAAATGTACAAAACTATGCTAAAGTATTGAGAGACAAAAATGACGTTGCTGACGAATAATGATGAGGCTGATCGCCTTGACGGCGACTTTAATGAAAGTAAAGTAACCGATAAGAATGAGTTATTCGATATATTTTATTAAACCTTCAAGTTCAAGGTGACACCGTCTGCTCACACTGGAAGGTGTGAGGGCCTGGCATGTATATGTTCTTCCTAGTCTTTGTCTGGAGGACAGGCATGATCAGGGCGGCCGTTGGGGCGGGCACAAATTGGCAGGAGAGGCCCGAGCCGCAGCCGCAGTGACCGTTGGCTGTCTCAAGAGGGCCGCAGTGGTCGTGCTCCAGACGGTATTTCTCACACACACCTGTACAGTTACAATGGATTAGGCCAGTTTGACGTATTGAATAATATCGTGAATATAAGATATATAATTACACGTGAATTTAATATTTTGATACGTGTGCTCATTGCTGTGTAAAGTGCAACATTTTAAAAAGATTGAGTTAAATGTAGTTGCCAAAAAAAATCAAAGGTCCTCTAATAGGGAAACATTATGATGTCGATATCAAAGCGAGATGATGATGATGATGATGATGATGATGATGATTATTATTATGATGACGGTGATGCTATTGATGAAGATTATGATAGTGGTGATGGTGATGGTTGTGATGATGATGATGATGATGGTGGTGGTGGTAGTGATGATGATACCTGTATCGTGGCGAGTGGGGGTCAGGAGCGGTAGCGACACCTGGCGTTTGCTGACGACCATGAACTCGGGCTGAATGTAGCAGCACTCTCCCGCCCCGCAGTCTGTGTCAGTCTTACACACGGTTGCCTGGAGAACACGGTCATGGGTACAGTTTATGTTTAAACATCTGCTAGACACAATTCATTTATCACAGAATAGATACAGGTGCTACCAATATTGAAATGGACTTTAAACCTAGAGAGGCAATCTGTGTGAAAACGCCCCCACTGAATTTCCAAAAATAGTTTTTATGAGCCGGTGATACGTCGCCATGATATCACGCCTAGATTAGCGGCATGATTCCACGTTCCTGTCACCAGACCAGTCAATCAAGGATCAACTCTAAGATGCTTAACGCCAATCAATCGGTATATACCAGTATCGTTTTTACAGTCTGAGAAATTGGAATCTCGCACCCGGGGATCGAACTCGGTAGATCCCGTTGCTGGGCGGACGCTCTAAGCACTCGGCCGTCGAGACCGGTCTAGCACAGTAAAGCAAATATTATGTTGATTAGTTGTTGTTGTTATTCTTACATGTGTTGCTGTTGTTGTTGTTAATCAAGAAATATAAAAAAAAATCCAGAAGTGTCAACTAAAGAAAATATATTAAGAAAACTGTTGAAAATACATGGTTTGATTATCAGTTTTCATTTTATTTCTCGGTTTAATAAAAATTTCCATATTCACCTGAATACCAGCGAATGCTGTGAAAGCTAAAACTGCTCCCAAAATAAACTTCATATTTGATTCAACCACAGAATTGTAATAAGGAGAGGTGTTATCATTTCATATTATACTATTTAAAGACACACATTCTTATCGGTTGCCTTGACAACGACTATCTGTCACAGTCAGGTCAAAAGGATTTCACTGACATGTATATAGAATTCGTTTTTCTGGTTCGATTAAGAAAAAAAAAAAAAGAAAGTATTTTAGTACATATAAAAAGACGATTTTGCGTGTTGTTTGTTATTATATTAACCCTCATATCATTTATATTCCGTTTATATATTTAACGTTCAATGGATAACATTTCTTTCTTCAACATATATACTTCCAAAATTGGACCAGTTCTTCGCGCTTTAGAATGTCATTAAAGAACTTTGCTCCAAGCGGGACTCGAATTCTTAACCTCTGCATCTATAGAATCGCGCACACATGCATTTTCCCAGAATTAAAAGTGAACGAAATAAGAAAAAGGAATATTTAAAAAAATTGGTATCAATATTTGATCGTTATAATGAAACCGACTGTATAAGTACTTAAACTATTTTATTCTATACTTTAACCTTATTTTCTATCAGATATTCTGTGTACTTGCTTTAATATAGTGTATGGTTTTGTTATTTGTCGAATAAAAAAACAGAGGCATTGTTTAGCGGGAAAATATGTCAATAAACATTTTTATTCACCTATTTTATTGCATTCAGCTGCGTAGTACTGCACGTGGGTTGGCGGGAGTCCAAGTGTCAAACTAAAACCAGAACCCCACGGACCAGACGTTCCCTGCCGAGAGGCACGCGCCCTGCACATTACGTCGGCCACCAGGCGCGATGTAACCAGATATCTGCCGTGTGACCAAGTACATACTGACAGTCCACGGTAGCCGGTGGTGACAAGTACACACCGACACCTTTCTGACATGAGGACGTTATTTTTCTATTTCTAGTTTTCATAAATTTGCACACCTACCCCTAAGTTAAGACGTCCCTATTGTCTAATTCACAAATTAATAGACTACAGTGTACGCTTTTTCCGGATGAGAAAGTCAGAAAATCACAAGTATGAGAGGTCACTGGCACCATAACTGCCCCCTGCCTTAAATATAGGGGGGAAAGTGGGGGTGCGGTTCAAATGCCAGTGGAGCTGACATACACAATTTCAATATGGAGACTTTCTGCATGTCTACAATGTAAGCTGACCAATCACACTAGAATCCTATATGTAAATTACGGACGCCGTCACTGCGTGGTGGTGTGCAGTGTTTCCGGGTCCGAAAGTTGTGAGTTCGAGTCCCTTATTTGGCGTCCTGAATTCCAGATTTTGGGAAAATGACCCCTGATTTCCTGAGCAGCTTCTCTATATAATTATATATAGGAAGCCTCCGATATTTTGACAAATCTTAGTCAATGACTCAAGTTTTTTTTTCTCTAAAAACTAGTGAGAAGTGAGAACCCTGCTTATGGGATGTACCGAAATACAAAACCGATCCCTCCTAGAAACAGTCCAGACGGATAAGTTTACCTACCTACCTTTACAAGAACAAAACGACCAAGGCATTGAAAAACTGTCCGTAAAAAATTACTCAAAACAGGTATTATAATTCTAAACACCGCGTCTAAGCAGGGTTCAACTCGAGAATGGCAAAGTTCATATGACACCCAAAACTCCACATGTTTCCCTGCATCTCTGATTATTAGCAAGACAGCTTTAGTCGCTTTTTGTCTCACGATAATCCCGCCGCCAGTTTCTCAATGCCTTGAGCGCTTTGATTTGATTTATGATGATCAGACTGATTCTATTCACCTTATTAGACCTTACTTTGAACATTATATCTGCTGCTGCGCTTAGTGATACAGTACAGATATAGTCTACGGTAATTATGCAAATCACCAATGCCCGTCCTTGATTACCCGCTACATAAGACTGACTTCCGCCAGTCTAATACCGGAGAGGAAGACTTTAGTACTTTTTTCCCTCACCGCGTGGGTTCGAATCCCGGCAGGGTCATTCGGATTTTCATGTGAGGAAGCCTTCCAGCTGGCTTGCGGTAGGTCGGTGGTTCTACCTGGATGCCTCCGTGCATTCGGGGTCTTCCTCCACCTGTTAGTAGCTGGACGTCGCTGTATGACTGAAATACTGTCGAAGCGACGGTAAACTCAAATAGTCAAGTCATAGTCATAGTCAAGTCATAGTCAAGTCATAGTCAGTACATTTTTAACGTCCGAGAATGGGATGACAAGTATCGGTATTAAAGCAAGTTTTGTGCATGTGTGTGCGTATGCGTGTGTGAAAAAAAATCGAATCTCATCCTGCTGCCTAAACAATGCAATCATTTATAAGTGTGTTGGGCCTGTATCATTTATGGTGGAAGTTGCGTGATGGAGAATCATTCCTCTCAGATTTCTTCTATAGTTCCACGTTATTAGTATCAGAATCGGCTCCGTGTAAGGAAAATACCGTCATATTGCATGCTTGTTTGCATCTTTGCATGTTTGATCGATCTCCGAGCCGATAAGAATCACGAAGGGAGAAATATCTTCATTGCATATACACACTCATTTACCCAAAACTCACTTATTACTCGATCCGAAACAAGACCACCCACGCTCTTATGTCCACCTATCCGCTAATCCATACCAAAACTCACTCAGCAGTTACTAAACCCTCTAATTCACCCAAATCATACAACCTACTCACTCATCCACCGAAAACCCATTCATTTTTTTGGTCATCTACCTACTCAACAGTTAGTCATTCACTTTGTATCTACTATTCACTCTGTATCTACTATTCACTCTGTATCTAGTTATCTCTCTGTATCTATTATTTAGTCTGTGTCTAGTATATAGTATTCACTCTGTATCTAGTATACAGTATACACTCTGTTCCTAGTATACAGTATACACTCTGTATACACTCTGTACCTAGTATACAGTATACACTCTGTACCTAGTATACAGTATACACTCTGTTCCTAGTATACAGTATACACTCTGTACCTAGTATACAGTATACACTCTGTACCTAGTATACAGTATACACTCTGTGTCTAGTATACAGTGTACACTCTGTACCTAGTATACAGTATTCATTCTGTACTTAGTATACACTAAACACTCTGTACCTAGTATACAGTGTACACTCTGTACCTAGTATACAGTATACACTCTGTACCTAGTATACAGTATACACTCTGTACCTAGTATACAGTGTACACTCTGTACCTAGTATACAGTGTACACTCTGTACCTAGTATACAGTATACACTCTGTACCTAGTATACAGTGTACACTCTGTACCTAGTATACAGTATACACTCTGTACCTAGTATACAGTATACACTCTGTACCTAGTATACAGTATACACTCTGTACCTAGTATACAGTATACACTCTGTACCTAGTATACAGTGTACACTCTGTACCTAGTATACAGTATACACTCTGTACCTAGTATACAGTATTCATTCTGTACCTAGTATACAGTATACACTCTGTACCTATTATACAGTGTACACTCTGTACTTAGTATACAGTATACACTCTGTACCTATTATACAGTGTACACTCTGTACCTAGTATACAGTATACACTCTGTACCTAGTATACAGTATACACTCTGTATACACTCTGTACCTAGTATACAGTATACACTCTGTACCTAGTATACAGTATACACTCTGTACCTAGTATACAGTATACACTCTGTACCTAGTATACAGTATACACTCTGTATACACTCTGTACCTAGTATACAGTGTACACTCTGTACCTAGTATACAGTATACACTCTGTACCTAGTATACAGTATACACTCTGTACCTAGTATACAGTATTCATTCTGTACCTAGTATACAGTAAACACTCTGTTCCTAGTATACAGTATACACTCTGTACCTAGTATACAGTGTACACTCTGTACCTAGTATACAGTATACACTCTGTACCAAGTATACAGTATACACTCTGTATACACTCTGTATCTAGTATACAGTATACACTCTGTAGCTAGTATCTTCTATTTACTCCGTATCTACTATTCACTCTGGTTCAACATTTACATAGAGAAATATGATAGTAAATATGATTACACTTTTTCCCTGCCAGAACCAGAGTAGTCAGTGACAACATGAAACTTTTATAGTGATAAAAGCGACACTGTAATGTAGATACCAGTAGATATATTTCATATTACATTTTGCATTTAGTGTAATACAACTCGAAACAAAGGCATGATCATTTGTGTAAGAAAGGCATATCTATGCAAAAAATTTAAAAAAGGTAAACTTAATGAATGTATGCAAAATAAAGGCGTGAGTTTTTTGGGCTTTTTTTTATAAAAGCAGCATTAGATAAATACAACTTCTTATAATGTTAAAAATGTGTACGTATGTGTATGTTAGGGATGTCAGTAGCCCGCTTATTTATAGTTTGTTTTCTTGTCTATTATTTTTATTTATAAAGTAGTAAAATGCGTGTTTAAATTCGTTTTTTCTTTATAGACAGGAATCACTGAGACGATTTATCCTTGAAACTGCTGCATTCCGCCAAATTTCAAATTTCTATTATATAAAGACAATCAAGTTGCACACTTTAATTATAATTATACCGTTGTGTAAAAGCCCAATCCCGTGTACAGATACAGAGTGCACGCATAAGATTTAAGGCGGCGATATGTTCAAAAATAGGTTATACATTAAAATATTTAAAGTACAGAAATAAATTTCTTCAAGAATAGGTTATTCGCTTCGTCCTTCATTATGGCTTCTTAATCATGAATTTTTCTATTTCCAGACTGTTTCTATAAGACGTAATAGCATAACATATTAGACCATCCCGGCCACTGAAGGATTTGTCACAAGAATCCAATCACGAGAATGGTGCGTTACGTCGTCATGGAGGCGCGTGCAGGTTCGCGCACTAGTTTTAAATATGATCCGCCATTAGGGTTAACGTTCAGGTACATATTTTAAAGTTCACGGCAATGTTCTGTATAAAATATAGATCGACCTGAAAACAACGCTGTCTGAACGCAAGCTTGTGAGCCTGTGTACTGTATAGGACTAATCAATGCAAGAGAACAAGGATATTGAAAAAGTTTGGACTGTTTTGCTGTTTTCTTAAGGTAAGGTTTTCGGAAATAAATATGGCTTAGAATTTTCTGTCTAGGGATAAAACATTGATTCCTCGAAACTAAATCTACAACCAAACCGAGATTACAGACTTTGGTTTTACACCAACCTTACATTAACGGTAATATCCAATCACCAAAGACGCAATTCTGACAAGAGTATTTTTTAATTTTTTTTTTAAATACATCTAATGAGAGTAAGCAAAATAAACTAACTGTTACTCGTAAATCTTCCCATGAATTTTAATTAATGTTTTAGATTCACATTAGCTTCATAAATATATATGTATCGTATAAAATTGACTATTTAATTTATTTCAAATGAATAAATCTGTGTATATTTAAGCGTGCCCATTTTATTCTTATAGATTTAACCACAGGTATTTGACACTAACTTCATAAACACTTAGGATATATAGGTATATAGGACCTATATAGGACCTGTTTAGTCATATTATCGTGTCAAGTCCTGTGAATCTAACAAAAGCCAGGTAATTCATTATTTTGTTTTCTTTTACAGTCCAAGAAAAAAAGTTGATATTTTTATATTACAGAATCAAAATAAATGTTTAATATTCGAGAAAATAACTAGATATTTTAGACAATCAATTCTGTGAATTATACATTCTTTTCAAGCATATATCTTATGTATTTAATGATAGAACGGAGTGATTTAGCCGGATTTTATTATCAGTGATAATGTTTTCCTATAGTTTATAATGACGTCAAATCTCTTCTAAACAAATGAGATTTGGCGGGAAGAAATGACATACGTCAAGTCATATTTTCATTTTGAAAGGACACACGTCTATATCATATTGTTTTACATCATTCTTTATAATATTATAGATCTACTTAGCATTTATTTTCCCATCACAATATTCGAACGAAACTGGATATCCAAATGTCAAAAATCTGCCTCCTAAATAAATTAACATATAGATGCAAAATCATATGTGTAAGTTTAACCTTTTCTTACGTCCATTCGGGAACAAATTCTCAAACTTATACTTAATTATCTCGAGAGTTCTTGGTTTGGACCAGTATTTGCGCATGGAAAAGCTATTTAACATCTTAGTTTAAAACTCTTCCCTTAGCTTAATGTAATGTCCAATACCATGGTAATTACGTGCGTTGGGTGATATAAAATTCACTTAAATGATGATAACATATTTTATTGCCAACTAGTTATATAAACTTACAACGAATATCCAAGCATTAATGGGTACATAGCAAATGGGTTGGGCTACAAGTTCTTAAACTTAATTTCAGCCCTCCCCAACAATGTAAAATTTTCAGCATTAAACATGGCAATATATACTACTGCTAACAAATAGTCATTATTTAATTAACAGTGTTAGGGGAAAAAAAACAATAAAAAAAACATTAATGATACATGTTTGACAGACAGTAAAGATGGAGAGGAAGACATAAAGGGGGGGGGGGGGGGGGGCAGTGGTAGAAAGAAGATGGAGAGAAGTTGGATGAGCATTTTTGGGGTAAGTGAATGTATGAGATTACGAGTTGAAACGCTTATTCACTTAAATGATAACAAGACTATATGAACTCACATATGCTCATCAAACACCACAAGTACAATACGTATACACACACACACAAAAAAAGTACATATATATGAATTCAGTTTACTAAGAGAGAGAGAGAGAGAGAGAGAAAGACAGACAGAGAGGGGGTGTGGTGTGGAGGATTGGTCAGAATTGTATCAACGTATTACACTCATGATAATAACATCATCTCTATAAGAAAAAAAATACTTGAATCGTTTGGATTATCAAATGATAAAGTGCTGATTTAAAGAATTGTGAAATATATCCATTTGCCAATTAAATCGTTGACATTAAAAAAAAGAACTTATTTACGTTTTCGATAGAATGGCATGTGCTACAAAAAAGAGTCTCCATTTAAATTACTGCAGTTATTTCGCAGCTGTGTATGATCATTTCTCTGTGATAGTAATACAAAGGAACACTAAGATTATTTGTGCTTATATTCCACGATTACTTACACTGCTATAGCATTTCTTGATTTTTTTCTAGGATTTTCATTTATAGTGTTCCGCTGTGCAATATAATTCATTATTTCTTCGTTTATAAGGTATTGTTTATTATTATTTCTTCCCACAAAATATGTGAATAATCATTACTATTCCTGAATTTTGCCATCAATAGTTGAAATCAAATATGGAATATAAGCTTCATACGTGAAGCACTGTTTATGAAATTTCTTCTTGTACCTAATGCTTCTCATCGGCATTTTATTAAGAAACAGATTTGGTTAAACCAGTGATTTCGCTCCATGTGAATGAAACAATTGTAGAGAACAGTCATTCAAAATGATAGATGAATATTTCTAATACTGGTCGATTGAAGATGAATAAATCTGATTCAGTGTCTGCCTACTAGGAAACTATTCAAATTTACGCAAAATGCTGAAAACTTTTGATGCTGACTCAAGAATAGAACTAATGTTAATGTCTCAATGACCATTTTGAGGTAAGCTACTCCCAGGTGTTTGTGATTATTTATAAGATTTTATCTGAATATTTTCAAATGGTACAATTTGTTTCTGTTTTTTTTTTGGATTAAAATTTAGTAATCATGCTGGTGAACTTGTAAAATCAAGATTCATTACAGCATATCAGTTTTTCCAAAACAAAAACTTGTCGATAATATTACACAGTCACTTGTTGTTTATTTTCTCTGTTAAATAGTTTACCTGAGGTGTATCAATGTCTAAAAATTATAGATCGTGCAAAACGGTTAGACATAAATAACCGAGCTTATAATTGTGAAAACATGTTACGATCAAGGACTGAGAATACAGAAAACCCTTATATAAAGCCCACCTCAATATAAAGCCCACCTCACTATTAAGACCACTATTTTCAGGTCCCTCGTACCCTATTTCCTGTTAACCCTTTCCCTCATATGGACTCATTTTGACGCACTCAGTAGGTACCACATAAAGCCTGATCTGCAGAAAACCACAGTTAAACCTTACCAAATTTAATTACAAAATCCTCATTTCCAGACCACTGAGGAGCAGCGAACAGCATAAAACCTGATCAGCCTGCGAGTTACTCGCAGGCTGATCTGGTTTTATGTTGTTCGCATAGGTCTTTTCATGGTTTCGTCTATGAGGGAAAGGGTTAATTGAAACTTGATTATCAAACAACCTCATTATTAAGACCAGCTGACGGTAGTCCGAATGAGAGTCTTAATATCCAGATTTTATTGTAATGTAATGAAAAAAAAAAACGTTAATGACACCAGGCGAATACTTTTAAGTATTTTATATAAAAAAATGTTTCAATCTATAGGGTTTAGCATAAGTTGTAAGACCTTATTCCCCGATCGACGTAAAATAAAATATAGTTTAAGGAATTATACGTATTTATGTAGGAATTTCTCGAAATGTTCACATTTGAAAAAAATGTAATAATAATAAAAAAAAAAAATATATAAAATTTTGAAGGTGGAGAGAGAGAGAGAGAGAGACGAAGAAAGATCAGACGGGTTGGTAAAACATGAAACAACATTTAACTATACAGGAAAATGATACGAAGTTATACAATTTTCACATTTTCACTCTCGCTATGCGCTCTTGAAAATATTGCAGTTGTAGGAGACTATCACTTCTCAATGAGATATATTCCATATTCAACCAAAATAAACAAACCTCCTCTATATAATAGTATAAAACTTACACTTTATCTTATAATTTCGATGAAAAACTGAAATTTATCTTATGATTTTCGATGAGATACTAACATTTACAGTTTGTCCGACTTTGTCCAATGACACGCTTGCATTTCGTTCAAATTTGAAAAATATATTGCATGAAAATGATCCGTGAGGTCTTGATATGAAAAAGATATGAATGTATGCTACCTACGTGATCTTAGAGCTAAATTGGAGGAGCTAGTCACGGCAGTGGAAGATTACGTCATGCTTTGCATATAGCTTTGCATAATGATTCCATAATGCGAGGTCAAAGGCAAAGATGTATGGCATATGTGACAAACTGTAAATATGTTATCGTTTATATTTTAAATTTTATGGACATATAGAAGCACTCCGCCTCGCGTCGCTTGCGATAAATTCCATAAAATTTAAAATATTAACGATAACTCATACATATCAGTGAGATATATATGTAATTCATATCTAACCGTTGAAAGTGAGTGAGATATAGACTTTTGGTTCCCGTTCTGTACATTGAAACATATGGCAAAATAGACCGTAAACAGATAAGATTTGATTCCATGATGTCACAGTTACGCGCTCGTGAATATATTGTAATTGTATCACTTATCGATGAGATATATTCCATATTCACCCAAAGCAAACAAATATCCTCTATAATTTTCTCGATGAAATCGAATATTTTGCTGACTATTTTGATCAGTCTCCCCTATAACTCAATTAACGTCCATCAATTTAGTAAAGTACTAGTCTAACCCAGGATCAGTATCAGTTTCCAAATCGACACAAATGAAATAATTTTATTTAATGCTTTTCGGTGGATTACAGAGAAATATCAGTGGATTATATATTGTTCAAAACAGTGAAATTATCAGGAAAACAGTGAAATTATAAGGAACCCGACCCTACGTTACAAACTGATCGGAGCGTCATTTGTGCTGGGTTTTACGCAAGAAATGACGTCATAAAAACGTCACGCACGCGACGTAATCCCGTCAATTTTGACGTCTTTTGTGAATAAAAGCAGCTCTCTGGCTTTTAAAGCATTAAGTAAAAAGAAAAATTGTTTGTTTTTTTGAAAGATCGATGTATAATTTCATTCGTGAACATAGATGCATTTTCACTCTCGCCTCGCCACTCGTGAAAATATCCTTTTTCTGCTCACTCAGTAAAATTATTAATCCACCTTACACCAAAACAAACAATTATCCTCTATATAATAATAACTATATATGTATTTTTTCTCTTTTCATTGCAAAAACAACATTTTTAAATGCTTATGCATCATTATTATCTTAAAATACACACACGGTTACACATTTGTATTGCTTTATATTGCGATTAGGGATAAGTAAGAAAATACAAATGTAAGTACAGAAAAGAAAAAAAGTCAGTATGTGACACTTATCTGTAAAAATAGGAAGTCACATACGAAGGTTACAAGCACCTGATTGTAAATATACGTCGCTACAGAGAAAGTATATGTATATATTGATAACCAATGTCAACAATGAGGTTTCTAGGAAAAGAATGTATAGCCCTTGTAATTGTGATATCGTTAATTTCCAGGCTGTATGCAAGCTAAACGGTTGAATAATAGGAGAACTCTTTCATGTGTATGATGCATGGCGTGCTGTCGGTGACAGGTCATCCTGGCTGTATCGGTTTTCCTTGCCTTAATGGAATATTGCGTGTAATTGATAAACATACATTTGCAATTGTATAGATGCGTGCCAAATATAGAGCGCATAGTTGTCAGCTTGCCTTTAAAGGTGGGCTGGGTCAGTAAATATGACAGAAAATAGCATCGTAATAATGCATTTTCAAAACATAACTATGGAAAGCCATGACTGTCTTAAATATGTAGATAATATATATTGTTGATTCATAAATACAATATTTTGAGAAACAACGTGTCATTACAGTCGTTACAGCTATATCTGTGTCATTTTGGCGACAATTTGAGTCCACCTGATTTTATATAAAGCGAAAATGCACTTATATAGAGCTGGAAAAGCAATATGTAGAGTCGATTTAGTGAAAATGTCAATAATTTGAGTCAATATGTAGAGACGTTATAGCAATATATAGAGTCGATTTAGTGAAAATGTCAATAATTTGAGTCCCTATGTAAAGACGTTACAGAAATATTTAAGTCGATTTAGTGAAAATGTCAATAATTTGAGAACCTATGTAGAGACGTTATAGCAATATATGGAGTCGATTTAGTGAAAATGTCAATAATCTGAGTCCCCATGTAGAACCGTTACAGCAATATAAGAGTCGATTTAGTGAAAATGTCAATAATTTGAGTCCCTATGTAGAGACGTAACAGCAATATATGAGTCGATTTAGTGAAAATGTCAATAATTTGAGTCCCTATGTTGAGACGTTACAGCAATATATGGAGTCGATTTAGTGAAAATGTTGAAAATTTGAGTCCTTATGTAGAGAGACGTTACAGCAATACATGGAGTCGATTTAGTGAAAATGTCCATAATTTGAGTCCTTATGTAGAGAGACGTTACAGCAATATATAGAGTCGATTTAGTGAAAATATCAATTATTTGTGTCCTTAAGTAGAGACGTTACAGCAATATATAGAGTCGATTTAGTTAAAATGTCAATAATTTGAGTCCCCATGTAAAGACGTTACAGCAATATATCAAGTCGATTTAGTGAAAATGTCAATAATTTGAGTCCCCATGTAGAGACGTTGCGGCAATATATGGAGTCGATTTAGTGAAAATGTCGATACTTTAAGTCCTTATGTAGAGAGGTTACAGCAAAATATTTAGTCGATTTAGTGAAAATGTCAATAATTTGAGTCCCTATGTAAAGACGTTACAGAAATATTTAAGTCGATTTAGTGGAAATGTCAATAATTTGAGTCCCTATGTAGAGACGTTATAGCAATATATGGAGTCGATTTAGTGAAAATGTCAATTATTTGAGTCCTTATGTAGAGACGGTATAGCAATATATGGAGTCGATTTAGTGAAAATGTCAATAATTTGAGTCCTTATGTAGAGACGTTATAGCAATACATGGAGTCGATTTAGTGAAAATGTCAATACTTTGAGTCCTTATGTAGAGAGGTTACAGCAATATATTTTAGTCGATTTAGTGAAAATGTCAATACTTTGGGTCCTTATGTAGAGAGGTTACAGCAATATATTTAGTCGATTTAGTGAAAATGTCAATAATTTGAGTCCCTGTGTAAAGGGTTACAGCAATATATTTAGTCGATTTAGTGAAAATGTCAATAATTTGAGTCCCTGTGTAAAGACGTCACAGCAATATATAAGTCGATTTAGTAAAAATGTCAATAATTTGAGTCCCTGTTTTCGGCAATATATGAGTCGATTTAGTGAAATGTCGATAATTTAAGTCCTTATGTAGAGACGTTACAGCAAAATATGAGTCGATTTAGTGAAAATTTCAATAATTTGAGTCCTATGTAAAGACGTTAAGCAATTATAAGTCGATTTAGTGAAATGTCAATAATTTGAGTCCCTATGTAGAGACGTTATAGCAATATATGGAGTCGATTTAGTGAAAATTTCAATTATTTGAGTCCTTATGTAGAGACGGTATAGCAATATATGGAGTCGATTTAGTGAAAATGTCAATAATTTGAGTCCATATGTAGAGACGTTATAGCAATACATGGAGTCGATTTAGTGAAAATGTCAATAATTTGAGTCCTTATGTAGAGACGTTATAGCAATATATGGAGTCGATTTAGTGAAAATGTCAATACTTTGGGTCCTTATGTAGAGAGGTTACAGCAATATATTTAGTCGATTTAGTGAAAATGTCAATAATTTGAGTCCCTGTGTAAAGACGTCACAGCAATATATAAGTCGATTTAGTAAAAATGTCAATAATTTGAGTCCCTATGTTGAGACGTTACAGCAATATATAGAGTCGATTTAATGAAAATGTTGAAAATTTGAGTCCTTATGTAGGAAGACGTTACAGCAATACATGGAGTCGATTCAGTGAAAATGTCAATAATTTGAGTCCTTATGTAGAGAGACGTTACAGCAATATATAGAGTCGATTTAATGAAAATGTTGAAAATTTGAGTTATTATGTAGAGAGACGTTACGTTAAGTCAAAATGTCAATTTATTGCGTGAATATGTCCATATGAGTAGTCATAACTTTTAATTGAGTCATTTTGGCGATATATTGTGTCAACTTGTCTTAATTTGGAGTGAAAAAGTATATATCGAGGGGTAAGAGCGAGATTATGCTAAGTGCTTATATAAATATATGCACTTAGCCTAGTTTCGCTCTCACCTCTAGATATATTGAGTAACACAGTCATTATAGTGTGTGGTTACATCGTTATAGGATAATGTACAGCAGATTCATTTTACATCTGCACCGATTAGAAAAAACATATCCTCGTGAAATCATCACCTATTTGGTAAAAACATCAACTATTTCCGATTAAAATCGTCCCCAATCCCAAACTTATAGTTCAAACAGCCTTTTTATATATTTCATATTATTGTTATGTTACTATTTATTTTTTATTTATGCATGTGTGTACTGGCCCTGATCCAGAATTTTTCGGCTTTGGGGCGGGGGTGCAAAATTTGACTGTGAAATGTGTGTTAGGAAATGTTTTAGTATGATGGAATTTCTTTCTGAAGGGTATCTGGGGATAAAAGTGAAAAGTGGCACTGATTAGACATCGGTATTGGTCCGTTGAACGTTCACTAATGTTTCGACTATGGTACAATGACCTTGAATTATCGGGGATGGCCTCCGACGGTGATAAAATAAGAAACTTGAAATAGTTATAAATGTGTGTGATTGACGCATAAATTCATGTTTCCTTCACAATTTTTTCTCTAAAAGTTTGTTTAATGTATGTTTTTTTCTACATTTGACGATTTATTGATAATAAAATAAGACATTAATGAATTTCATGTTGTTGTTGTGGCCTGTATATAGCTATAACTGCTCTGTATAAGGCAATTGTCACTCAATGTATGTATAATTTTGCTACATATAAAATGACAGGTGAACCCATTTTATCAACAAATGACTCAATACATAGCTGTAACGACTCTACACAAGGACATTAACACCTAATATATAAACAGTTTCACCACATGTATTGTCAAATTGAATTTATATATTGTTAAAATGGCTCTATATAAGGTTATTGCCGATTCAGATGAAGTCAGGTGGGCCCAATTCCTCAGCAAAATGACTCAATATGTCGTTGTTACGGCTCTACATAAGTATATTGTCACATATTTACTTCATATATAGACAATTATACTTTATATAATGGAAAATCGACCCTATGTATTCTTACAACGACTCTGTATACTAATATAGGTAGTATTCAAATCTAATATAACGATACACAAAGATAACTTACTGAAGACATCATTCAGTGATAAAAAAAACAATAATGACAATGACCCAATGTGATGATGAAGATGTTGTTGTTGATGATGATGATGATGGTGATGATGATAACGGAGTAGCAGCTATGTGTCACTGCACATATATGGACATTTTCACTTAATATAGTGCCAAATCGACTCTACAGTATATTGCAACGGCTCAGTGTAAGGTCATAGTCACTCAATATTGACACTTTCACTTTATATAATGCCAAATCGACCCTTCATATTGTTGCAACGTCTCTACATAAGAACATAGTATCTCAATATATTGAAATATTCACATCATAAGGTGCTACACCGACTCTATGTATTGAGGATATTTGTTTGTTTTGAGTGAATACAGGTTATAGCTTATCGAGTAGTGTTACAATTTTATAATGTGAAAAATGTATCACTTCGAAATGAGATATAACCCATATCCACTCAAAACAAATTTTATTTTTATTTTATGCTAACTGCTGCTATATTTCCTTAATAAGTAAAAAAAAGTAGTCCCGGCAGATCTATAACATCACACTGTATCTCACTGATAGAACAAAGTATTCCACTATTTAGCATAAAATAAATGCCTGTAACGACTCTTTATAAGCACGTTGTCACTCAATATATTGTGTTTATGAATCAACAATATACATTACATGTATCTATATTTAAGACAGTCATAACTTTCCAAAGTAACACTTTCCATGATTTCATGTGGCTATTTGGTGTGTGGGGAGTGGACATTAATAAAATTCAACCCTCTGGGTTGTTTTGATATTACATGTATTTTAGCCATGTCAATTTTCAGTGTTCGTTTTTTATCTTGTATTGAAAGGGCACCTGTCCACAATGCAACATATGTGCATTCAAACAATTGAGTGAATACAAGAGCAATGTGGCGTGTCATTAGCACCTATTTGGGTACTTTTATAAGGTGATGTCAGATTGCAGTAATATAATCCACATCCAGGAACATGATCCAAACACGCGACCAACCAGTCCCGAAACTACACTACATGTATATAATATGCTAAACACCAATCACTTAGGTACCAGAGCTACTTTTCAAGACTTTGGAATATGACGACAGGGGATCGAACCCACAACCTACCCTCCCGGGGTTGACGCTCTTTATTCGCATTGAACATATTTCGAAATCATCTTAACGAAAAACTAAACTAAATTATCATGTGTGATATGGGATATGTACATATGTGTGTGTCTGCTACTACGGCACTAATTGCTCGCGTTACATCATTGAAGTTCTTGTAACATTATCTATAGTAACTCTGTAAGCTAAGTCTTTACTTTTCAGGTTCCATCAATGGCGGAGATGAAATGGGCGGAAGGCAAGCGATTAAGCATAACGAGAGCTGTGGACTGATTCAATATGAGTGCAAATGAGACTTCGTATGTGCATTTCGCAAACGGGTACGCTCTGTGGGAGCTGAATGAATCTCTTGTTTGTAAGCGAATACCAGCCATAATATTTGTCGGGTTTCTCGCCCTCGTGGGATCTGTGGGTAACGGGACAGTGATGTATGTGTACCGAGGGCACATGCACCGAAGCACCGCCAACGTCTTCATCTTCTGGTTATCCGTGTTCGATTTTTCACTGTGCTTCTTCGAGATGCCTTATAAAGCTTTTGAGATAAGGTTTCCCTACATGTATGGTTATCCAGCTATGTGCAAGGGCTTCATGTTCATTGAGATATTTTTGTCCATGGTTTCAGTCGTGCTACTCCTGTGCATAGCCTTCGACAGATACTTTGTGGTAAGGAAGCCATTGCAAAGGTTAACTATGGATAATATCCACAAGATCATTTTGATGTGCGTTGGGCTGGGCCTACTGTTTTCATGGCCTACTGTTTTTATATATGGACAATCCATTCAGGAAACGCAAATTCAAGGGCTAAATGGGTGGGGTTGTGGTATATCGAAGGATATGTTGAAGTCAAAATTGGTTTCATACTGGTATTACTTCCTGTACGTGATGTTCGTTGGACCATGGATCATCCTGATCACTCTCTATGTGAGGATATGGATCTCGATCCGGAAGTGGAAGTACACAACAATTGGGGAGTCCATGAGCTCCCCCCACACTAAACTGTCCATCACCACGTCGTCGGTGGGCACGAGAAGCACCTCCCTGACGGCAATGAAGTACAAAACAAGCATCACGGACACGAACACTAAACAGAAGGCTGTCAATGAGGCAGCCAGCGACCCCGGGTCTGGCTCGACGTCAACGTCAACAACAGAGCCCTCTAGGAGAGACAGTAGTGAGGTCGGGACGTCAGCCTACAGCATGTCCCATGTGGAGTCGCATCACTCAAAGACTGTTAAGCATGCACGCATGCGTAGAAATACTTTAATATTTGGTGCAATTGCTCTGTTGTTTGTGTTAAGTTATCTGCCAATTCTAATTATTATCTTCCTCCGCACGGCAAAAGTATACAATATAAGTAATGCCCCACTGTGGCAAGCACAGATTTTCGAGGTATTGCATCGATCGGGATATATAAATAATGCACTGAATCCATACATCTACGCATTTCTGAGTCCATGGTTCAGACGACAAGTAAAACAAATATTTTCCAGATAAAAATTCCTCTCCTGCACCATAGACAGATCTCGCTTTGTCCATGGTATCAACAAAATGGTTTACAACATGTGAGAACTTGCACCAGCCGGGTCCTGGTGGAAATAATTGGACTAAACACACCGCAACTTTAGAACAAAATTCGTTTTAATTGCTCAATTTGTTACCGCGCTATTGTGAAGAGGCGGAATGCTGTCTGCGTCACCTGATTGCTTGTGTTGGCTCCCTGCATGCCGGTCATACATGTGGCAGCCTGCACCTTTACCAATATGTTATAAACACGATCACTGTCAAACACTTCTTTTTATATTTGAACCTCTAAAGAAGTTTTATATTCATGTAGATAGAAATACATGTAGTTTATAATATACTCTGCAAACAACAAATATTTTGATAGGTAGTCAGGCATGCGTGATTCGGATAATGTTCGTACCTTTTGTATATATGAACTTTTGTCAAGCCAATTTAAATGTCGTATTTTAAGTGTGCGAAGCCTTATACAAACCGCAACCAAAGGTGCCATTTTAAAGCACATTTCTATGTCAATATATTTGATCTATGTGTTGGAGAAAGTATCCACGATATAATTGTTATTGTTTTACATAAGATTGAATTTATTAAATAAATATTAATTTGATAATAATAATCTGATGGTATATGTATAGAGAATTTTTAGAATTCTCAAGACAAAAAAAAAAGAGAAAAAATACATGTATAGAGATAATCTTATAGCAACTGATTAATGCATGAAAAATGTACAAATATAAAAACTAAAGAAGTGTAATTGCTTAGCAAGTTTCACTTGTATCATGTATATATATCACTCAATTCGTTTAAACCTGCTTGCACGCAATTAAGATAAAAAGCAGAATTGCTTGTAAATTGATCGTCGCTTTTATTTGTTCCAAGATAAGTTTAGTTATGATGTATCTCGAGACATTGAATATACATTATTTTATCCTTCCAAATGGTATATACAAGGTTGCAATTTACACTTTTTACCCAACTGTCCCTCTCTCTTATTTGGTATGATTTGTGTTAATTGTGACTTAACAATCTACTATTTATTTTCTAATAATTTCGTTCATAAATTATAGGCAACAATGCACGTTTCAAGACGACAAATGAAAACATGATTACCAGAATTATTCATGTCCTTTTCAATAAATTTACATCCAAACGTCTTTTGTATTTACTTTCCATGACTACGGAGTGAGAGAAATGATTGTAATGTTTATAGCATGAAATGCAAGAGATAGCTGTCGTTTTTGGGTTGGTTTTTTTCAACTTTGTGGAATTTATCGCAAGGGACGCGAAGCGGAGCTGCGATAAATCCATAAAGTTGAAAATATATACAGTTTGTCACGTACGCTATACAGCTTTGCCTTTGACCTCTCTCCCGTTTGATTGACAGTATACGTAATGGTTTAGAGTCAGTATCACTGGTTACATTTTATAAGGGTTCATGCAAAACATGGCGTAGTTAATCGCCGCCACAGGAAGCGCACGTAGGCACAATACACCATATCAACCTCATAGATCATCTCGTGTATTATTTTTAACGAATTGCGAGCATTCCATTAAATGATTAATTAGGACAAACTGTCATATATATGAAACATCCCTGTGATGTAGAGTATGTCCATACCACGTGGTAATGTGACGTAATCCTAAGCTGTCGCATCGGCATCTTTTGCTGTACCAACTGCTGGAAAACCCTTCAGAGTTCATAACACTTCCTTTGTCATCACAAGAAAGCGCATCTTTAATAATGTTTTCCCTAATGTAAGGAAATTACGGAAGCATAGAGGGGACATGGTGGTTTTCTTATTTATCATCTCGTGGCCATTTTTTTTTTCTTAGTTACTAACTCGTGGCCACGAGTCAGCGATATTTATTTTCTTTTTCTTAGTTATATCTCGTGGCCACGAGTTAGCAAGATTTGTTTTTCGTTTTTTTCTCAGTTATTATCTTGTGGCTACGAGATAATAATAATAATAATAAAAACACCATGTCCCATCTGTGCTTCCGTAGTACATCTGACGGCTTATGTGTATGGCACCTTTTTTTTTTTGGCATGCAAAATATGCTGCTTGTTATAGCTTAAAATGTTGTAACATACAACGTGGTATGGCCAGTCGAATTTTATTTTATTCCCGTGAAATATCTATGAGAAGGGTACTGGTTGTTGGCTGATTCAATCGTATGATGGATCTAAGCTTATAGCTTATGTAAATTCTTATTACTAATATATAATAATAAAAATAAGTATACGATCTTACCATTTACAGTAAAACATCATAACGCAAACACACTGCATTCATTTATTTATATTCATTTATTTGCTGTTGTTTTTCATCCATTTTACTTCCATGGAATCAATCTCGTGTCGGGAGTTCCCAGTAACGAGTCTTAAGAACACACTATGGTGTTTGTTTTTTCTGCCATTAATATTTCCAGTCTTTAACCATATTCGGGAAATGAAATTAATAGTTTATGTGTTTGGTAAAATTACTGAAATATATTCATGATAAATTATAGCATATGCCATAATAGAGGGTAATTGTTAGTTTTGGTGGGTCTCTGTTTGAAACAGTGGATATTACCATTTTTAATTCACGGATATTTCCCTATAGTCCACTGAAATATTTTAAAATCGTTATGACGACAAATATTCCCAGAGTAACGTCACGTGCATTAAAAATAATTGTCAAGTCTATAAAGAAAAGCCTTATGAACTTCAAGGACACTAGACACAAAAGAAAGGGAAAGTATTAAAATAAAATGCAATGAAATGGCATGAACTAAATTTACTAATTTTACCTATATTGTAATACATGAATCGTGTTTTATTTCACTCGATGCCTTAGAAAATAAATGTTTTTATTCCACGCGGTGTTGAATAAATGCGAAATACAGTACAGTCACATATGGTCTCTATGCCATTCAGTAAATGATTTTAATTCTAAACTTTAGGAAATCAGGTTCTCTTAATAAAACCATTACTACATCCACAACTTGAAGTAAGGAATGTATATCAAACATGTGTTATGTATATAATTAAACAAACATGTTTTATATCAAATTTTACTAAACGAGATCATGGAAATGTTATTGTCATATGATAAATTTTAACCTATAATTAGAACAAGATAAAAGACTATATTTAACTTGTTTTAAATCGTATAACGTTGTTGACTATAGTTTCAGAATCTTGGGTATTAAGTAGGCAGGCAAACACAAATGCTGCATATTTGTAAATAGGGACCTGTTGCTTTTAGTCCTTCTAAGTACAGAACAATCTTTTATTTCTTTTCGTTAACTTGCTGTATCTATTGTAAAGATTTAAAATTGCATCTGTTGCTAATTCAATACGATTGATTTCTAAATATATTTCATGTGTAGCTGCATATTTGATTAAACATGAAACTAAAAGCATGTGGCGTAAGCAAGGGATTTGATATAAGGTTCTCGACGCGCTAATCTAAAGATGTTTGTTGCTATATAAAACAAGCATGACTTAAATTATTTGTTGATTATATTTTAAGGTCGTTTTTTTCTCTGCTAATTGTTGCAACATGCCCATATGCATACCCTTTATAAGTCAAAAAGTATTTTCGGTATCTATATCACTCATATTGTGGGATATGGATTTTATCTCGCTGATAGAACACATATTTTCATCAGTAAGCATTAACTAATAAATACATAAATAAATAAATAAATAAAATAAATAAATAGTTCCATTCTTTCATCAGCAGTTAGCATAAAATATGAATATGATTTGAGTGGATACTGAGTATTAAAGTGATACAATTTAAAAAATTTCATGAAGGCTTAACTCGCCCTCTTGCGCTCGTTAAATTATTCAAATTGTATCACTTCTCGGTAAGATATATTCTATATCCACTAAAAACAAACAATTATCCCCTATATATGTCCTCAAAGACCACAACATATTTGCTATCATACTATATGTCTATATCAAAGTAACGTTTCCTGGACTAGGTCGGTGTGCATAACATTACGAAAGTTTATACCCGTGATATAGAGGTTCCCTTTTATTGAAATGCGCATGTGCACGCACCCTTGGGTAAGGGTTTTAGGGGTGGTTAGGGTCTTGGTCATGTTTAATTAGGTTATGGCAAGGATTAGCGGATATAAGACATTTTCTGGGTTTCTGGGTGATCTGCAGCAACTTTTATCTCAGGGTAACTTCCATAATATTGTGATACCGAGTTCAAAAATATTACATATGGCTACCAAATCGATAAAAAAAATGACGTCACACTGTACAATATCGCATGAGGCTCATCATGAGAACTTCCAAACAAATGAGAGGTTAAGGAAAATTATTGATATGAAACTGGCGACAAAATGGATGGTTTAAATATAATATTTATTATTGCTTTTATTGTAAGATCATTTTATCGCTCGTGGATATAGAAAAAATAATATTTTCACTTGCCACATTACATTACATTACATTACATTACATTACACACATGTCTTTTAACTCTCAGTCTTTCATTCAAATGATTATACATTGTATTAGAAAATGATAATAAACATCAACAGCGCAAATTATATCGGGGTCTTGAAACTGGTATACAATTATTAGTATATGCGTGATTGTGAAAACAACATCACATAAAGATGACACTTTGAGCCCTTTCGAAATATTAATATCTTGGCGGAACTGAGTATGTTTTTCTTTATTTCAATCGATTTCCAAAACATTTTTCCTGTATAAGTTGTCATCAGAAACCTAATTAAAAAAAATAACTCAATCATTATCAAATAAAAAGTGTTACAGAACCCGGGTATACGGAAATATCAGAATATTTTCGATTTTAATTTCTCGAAATAGAACAAAATGTTCCAATAGTTATCCACGATGAGTGAGTGGGTAAAAATTATTGTATTCGTGATAGCGAAAGGGTCAATTTAAACAAAACAGAAGGCATATATATCATTACCATTTTTGAAAGCATATATGTTTAAACTTAATGTAGATCTATATGTTCTTGGTACGTTGATCGATTTCTCTTGGAGTAATTGCGATTAAATTTTAGAGATTATTTTTAATAAAAACACACTAGCATGCTATATTCAAAAGTTAATATAAACATCCTCAACAAATACCATGTGTTATCACCACACTGTCTCTCTTCATTCTAAATATCAACCAAAAAGCCACCAGGAAATTGTTTGACAATGCATTGTTATACAACGCAACATATTACAACTGTCCGTGGGAATTTCAATTCCGGATATCTTAATTTAATGCCATTGGCGGGCAAGTTATACGTGCACCTACTTGCTCGTACCATCGTTTTAAAAAAAGATAAATATATTTCATGATGAGTTCCTGTTTAGGCGTGCGACATTTTCTTACATATCTTACAAGAATAAAAGAGCAACAATCTTTCTTATAGGATTTATCATTTTATTATTGAAGTTTTAACGGCTCGCAACGGACGATAAATCTGCAACGATGCATAAGCAGGAAATTACTATGAATAAGATTGTGTAGCGTAAGCAAGTGGTTCGCTATACATGAAATGCATGAGTCCACGTACATCTGGCATGTCCTATGTCCTTTCATAGGTATATGGCAATTAAAAACACACAATGAAACAAAGTGAAACAACCATACAAATGATACTTCTTTTCACAAGAAAATTATTGATTGAACATAAAGAAAGTAACTGAATAAACATTTAATTCAAAATTAATACGTTCATAGAATCAATCTTGTCTCTATTATACATAGATTTTAATTTACTGTATCATTACTTTCTTTCATTGCAGATACTGTTCGGTTACAGAATCGATGTTTAGTCAAGAAGTGATACATGCATATTCAACATTGAAATTTTGCAACGTTAGGCTACGGCAGCATATATTATGATTATCTATGGACCATAACTGTTGGTGTTTTCCTGATGGCGTCATTTTGAATTAGCTCCCCTGAATCAAAGTGTTACACCACGGAAAACAAAGCTTATATGGTTTGTGCCAAAGGGGTTTGAAGCACCCGTTGTCTGTTATCCATTTCACGAATGTAGTATCAAAATAATAGATTTTTAAGACTTCAATCATGATAGTGAAATAAAACAGCGGAAGTCGACAAAGGGTGCTACAAACCCCTGTGGTTTGTGCCGAGATGGATAAAGTCCATCCGCTGAGGCTAAAAAAGCTTCAACGAATATTCTAGAATAAATTTGGAGCCCGGGTATGATTAATTCCTATGTCCACATACTAGTATTCTTATCTCGACATAAGAATAATGATAACGTTTATGTCGAGAAACTGAGTCTCACCTGTATTCGAGTTTTCTCAGAATTTAGGTCTACATATCCCACTCCTTTTTTTTTTTTTTTTTTTTTTTTGATAATTACTCACTAAAACATAGAAACCACGGCTTTAAGCCGAGCCTCAATAACCGAAATGATTCACAATAGTAGTTAAGACTACTCACTCTGTGGAGAAAATAATTATTTTAATTATATGACCTAGACTTAGTATTTAAACCACGATTATTTGAACGAATTACTATTTTGTAATCTTCCACTAAGAAAAGAATTTCAAACAAGAGCTGCAAATAACGATTTAAAGTGTGTATATCTCATATATTTTCAACATTAGATGAATAATATTTATTTTCAGTTTAGTTGCATGCAATATACATTTAACCCAGCTGTTTGAGTTCAACACAATATGCATATATAGAATACACACACGTGACACGGAGTGACGTACTTCGGCCTATAAATTACATGCATATGTTAGAAAACATGTGATGTTTATACAAATCCGGAAACAGCTGTTCAAGCATAATGTCATATGATAAAATTGAAATGTGTTATGGGCGCGAAGCGCGAGTAAAAATGTGAAAATTGTATCCCTTCGAGATGAGGTATATTCATATCCACTCAAACATATTTTATATTTATTTTATGCTAACTGCTATAATATACCTTTTATTAGGTAAAAAAGTAGTTCCTGCAGATCTATATCACTCACACTGTGGGATATGAATTTTATCTCACTGATAGGACGCATTATTTTATCAGCTAGCATAACATAGATACTTATTTCAAATGCAGAATATTCGTTATTGTGTCCAAAATATGAAATTAAAAAAAGATTAAGATTTGCAGAGACAGACGTGTTTATCGTTATATAGTTATTGACCTATTTTTCAGCACACTAGTGACTGGATATCGCTGTGTATGTTAGGTTACACCTTTATCAGGTCAGCAAACGAGGTCAACCCGGATAACTTAAGATATTTAGATACCGCCTAGATAATGGTCTTATACATGTAATACATGATATTGAAGAAAAGAAGATAATAAATAAATAAATAAATAAATAAATAAATAAAAGTACATTGGAAAATGAAAGTCAAGTACTTATTAAATGGTACAATATACATGTATATAAAATGCAAGCAAACCTTGACAAGTTTAAGCTATAACAACTATGGAAAAATACAAATGAGAACCTAAAATAAATCCAGATTGATATTGCTGTTATATATTGTGTAAAGCTACTTGGTTTAGATATTGATTTGACATCTTACTTAATGTTACCATAAGTTGTAAAAGGCTGTCAGCCAGCTGAAAGTATTCTTAAGAATTAGATGAAAATTAAAACCTGAATGGATACTATTGTTTTATTTTTATTTATAAGTTAATTTCAGTTATTGTCCCTTGGTTTTGCATTTCTGTTCTTAAACAAATACCTAAGAAATCTTAGAATTGCCTTCAATGAATTAAGTTTGACTAGCTCATGATACTCTATTTAAGAAGTACATTTACATTTATCCAAAAATAAAATAATAGCCAAAAGAAACCTTCAAATGCCTCTATAGTAAATAAATCACCACCATATATCAATAATCTAATTTAATTTAAAAAACA
>CM037791.1:31553106-31603106 GCA_021229015.1 Solen grandis | reverse complement strand
TTTTGAAAAATGGGTCAGGTGGGGGCATCTGTGTCCTCTGGACACATTTCTAGATTTTCTTAAAAAGCTAGGATAACATTTATAATGACTTATAGACATGCTTATATTGCAGTCAATAAACCAAATCTTAAACTTGCATGGAAATAGTTGCCTATAGCCTAAAGCATACTCTTTTTTTCTTTAGTTTATAGATTTCTTTAAAATTTCAAAGTATGAACAGTTGCATTGCAGTTTTGTTAACATTTTAAAAAATATTTTTCAAAAAAAAATAAATACATTTCTTTTTTAAACCTAGTTGTATATCTGTGCTTTTGTCTGAAGTATTTTGGAAGGGCCTTGATTCTATAGTTAAAGAAATGTCCGAAATCTATAAATGTAAAATTGTATGTAAAGCTTGAAGGTGAGATAGATTACTGAAATTTGCACAATGTACATTTCTTCAGTCTTCTTCACATCTGTGAGATCTGTAGTCATATGGCTTCATTACACGCCATGGTGGCAAAAATAATTTTAAAATGAAAATTGCTTTTGTAACTATATCCATGCAATTTTCACTGATGTGAAGCATTACAATCCCATTATGTCACTCATTTAAAGAGACTTCCAAGTGCACAAATTTGCAGTCTCGCATAAATTTTCACTTTTATTAAGTTTTAAACAAGTTGCAGAAAGTCCTATCGTTTGCCGTGCAAACGAAATCTAGTTATTATTATTATTATTATTATTCTTTTCTTCTTCCTAACTAAACGCTTATTTTTATATGTTGCAATAGTCCTAGGACGATGAAATTTTTATGGCTTATTAGTCACGTGAGGAAATTTTGATTTCAATGATTTTCAGCACCCTATGACGTCACATGACGTCACAGCTAAAATTAGTGAAAAATGGTGTTCGCGCTCTACAGCCGTCATTTATGGTCGGATTTTCTTCAAATTTTCACAGATGGACATCTTGAATCAAAGGTGTACATATCCTGTCAGCTAACCGAAATTCCGAAAGACCGAAGTCTGTGGCTGAAATAAGATTCGAACATAGGACCGAAAATTTCATTTTAGGATAAAAGAGCTTCAGGATGAGATAGAAAGTTGAAACTTACACAGTTTGCAGACCTGCCGAATTTCTACAAATATTTTGAGTCGTGACGTCATATGACGTCATGTGACGTCAAAAGCATACTTCTTAATTTTCATTTTGGGCAATGATTTCGACATGATGCCAGTTGTTCAGAATAATGAAAATTTCAGAGTTATGACAGTAACGTATGCGCTTTTGAACAAAAGCATCTTCAGCACCCAAATGGCGTCATGTGACGTCACAGCTAAAAATAGTGAAAAATGGTGTTCGCGCTCTACAGCCGTCATTTATGGTCGGATTTTCTTCAAATTTTCACAGATGGTACACCTTGAATCAAAGGTGTGCATATCCTGTCAGCTAACCGAAATTCCGAAAGACCGAAGTTCTGTGGCTGAAATCAGTTTCGAACATAGGACCGAAAATTTCATTTAGTATAAAAGAGCTTCAGGATGAGATAAAATTTGAACCTTACACAGTTTGTAGTTCTGCAGAATTTCTACATATATTTTGAGTCGTGACGTCCAAGGACGTCATGTAACGTCAAAAGCATACTTCTTATTTTTTATTTTATTCAATGATTTCGACATGAGCCTTTTTTTCAAATAATGAAAATTTCAGAGTTATGAAAGAAAAGATAACCCTTTTGAAACAAAAAAATTTTCATACCCATGACCATGTACGTCAGAGCTAAAAAAATAAAATGGTTTTTCACCTCAACAGCCCCCGCCATTTATGGTCAATTTTCCTTCAAATTTTCACAATTACATTTTTAAACTAAGATGTGCAATCCTGTCACTAACCGAAATTCCGAAAGACCGAATTCGGGGCTGAAATAAGTTTCGACTGGGACCAAAAAATTTCATTTTGGGTTTTAAAGACTTCTGGATGAGATAAAAGTTAAACTTACACAGTTTTGCAGTTCGCAAAATTTCACTATTTTTTGATTTTGACGTCAATGACGTCATTTGACGCAAAGCTTTTCAAATTTTTCTTTTTGGGCAATAAATTTTGACATAGCCAGTTGTTCAAATAATAAAAATTTTTTCAGATTTATGACACTAAAAAACGTTTTAAAAAACAAAACACTTCGCACCCTATGACGTCCATGACGTCACAGCAAAAATAGTAAAAAAAGATTTCGCGCTCTACAGCCGCTTTTTATGGCGGATTTTCTTCAAGTTTCACAGATGGTACATCTGAAACTAAGGGTGCCTATCCGCAGCTAATCGAAACCTAAAGACCGGGGGTTCTGGGGCTGAAAAAAATTTCGAACATGGGACCGAAATTCATTTAATTAAAGACTTCGGGTGAGATAAAAGTTGAAACTACACAGTTTGCAAGTTCTCAAATTTCTACGAATACCTTATTTTGACGTCTATGAGGGAGGTACGTCAAAGCTACTTCTAAATTTTTTTTTTTTTAGGGCAAGGATTTCACATGAGCCAGTTTTTTCAGAAAAGAAAATTTCGAGTTATAAAGAAAAGTATACCTTTTGAACAAGAGTTTTTCAGTACCCTAGACGTCATGTGTCTCAGAGCAAAAATAGGGGAATACTTATTTTTATCATTTGCACTTATTTGGAATATAATTCAATGTTCAGCTAACAGAAAAACTACCAAGGTGAGCCCATTACATAAACTTCTATCCCTGTTTTTTGCAATTAACACAGCTTGCAAAAAGCCTTCATTCGTTTCCACGAAACATCTTTTTATTATTATTTTCCCTTTTTTTCTTCCAACTAAACGCTTATTTTCATTTTCAAAAATCCTGGGGACATGAAATTTTTATGACTTATTATCACTGGGGAAATTTTGATTTTTTTGTTTTTCAATGCCTATGCGTCAATGACGCACAGTTAAATTGCTACAAAAGTTGTACGCGTTACAGCCATTGTTGTGAACGATTTTCATCAAATTTTCACAGCTTGTGTATATTAAGTTCTATTTTGTGCATCCCGGTGTCCTTTTTTTTAAAATTTTCGAAAGCCCTGGTCTATACAAATCCAAGATTCAACCAAGGTCGTAAATTTTAAATGCTTATAAAATGGTCCTATTAAATAGAAATTGATTTTTTAATCAGTATATAGGTCCGAGAAGTTTAATTTTTTTGTGAAAAAAAATGTCATATGACGTCACGTGACTCTTAATGATAATGTTTTTCTAATATTAACAAGAATTTTCTATATGTTGAAATTGTCGAAAGCAAGAAAATTAAATGACAATGCTTCAAACCTGAAATTTTGATTTCTTGTTTTTCATATCCATACTCAAATGACGTCACACGGAAAAAGCTACAAAATTTTTGTACGGGGTCCAGACCATTATAATGAACCGTTTTTTCATAAAATTTCACAGAATGGTAAAATAAGTTCTTGTTTGCATCTGGGTGTCCGTTTCTAAAAACTCAAAATTCCCAAAGGGCTTGCAAACCCCAAGATTCGAACCAAGGTCGTAAATTTTCAAATGTTTTATAAAATCATCCTATTTGAATAAAATTTGATATTTGCATTTGAGGCCTCGAGTCTTAAAAGATTTTGAAAATTTGCATCATATACGTCACGTACGTCATTAAAAAATATTTACAAAAATTAACAAAATTTTCTATATGTTAAAATGTTCGAAGAGCAAAAAAAATTTTAATGGCATATGTTCAGACGTAAATTTCTACTTCAATCTTTTTTATAGGCATATGCGTCATAGACGTCACATTTGAATATTCTACAAAATTTTTGTACGCATCTACACCCATTACTTATGAACCGATGTTCATCAAATTTTCACAAATTGTTTATTAGGATCTAGTTTTTCATCCCGCATCCTTTTTTTAAAAAAATTCTAAAAGACCAGGTTCTAGGGAAATCCAAGATTCGAACCGAGGTCTTTAATTTTCAAATGCTTAAAAAAAGGGCCCCATTGATAGAAAGTTGATATTTAACTTTATTGGTTTATGGATGACTGAACGATTTGTTGAAAATGAACGTTAGTGAGTCGATGACGTCATTACATGAAAACTATTTCTAATATTTACAAGAAATTCTATATTTAAAAGGGTCCATAAAAAAGGAAATTATATGACATTTGTTTAAACGTTGATATTTTTAATTCTACATTTTTCATATCCCTAGACGTCATATGACGTTACCTTGCCTACTACAAAAGTTTACCGGTCTACAGCCATTTTTATAACGATTTTTCAAAAAATTTCCACAGAAAGGTATATTGGGTTATAGTTGACACCCGTGTCCTTCTTCCAAATTCAAAAATGCAAAGGTTTTAGGGCGGATCCAATATTCAACTATGACTAAAATTTTTAATACGAAAAAAGTTTCCGATGTGTTAGAAATCAAATTTTTTTGGGAAAGTAAATAATCCCAAGAGTGCTTTACTTTCTGGAAGATGAACGTCATTTGCTCATATACGTCAAAAAGTAAAAAATTAAATTTCTGATATATACCTTAATTTGTAGTTGTTAAATTTACCGGGACCAGAAATCTTATGGTTATACTTTAGAAAGCTTAAATCAATGTAATTAAATTTTAAATTTGACTTTATATCACATTAGTTGCCCTCAGGACAAAAATGTTTTACGCGGTGTACAGCCATTATTTTTTGGCCCAAATTTTCCCCAAAATTTTAAAAGAATTATATGAAACGCCAGTTTTATCCCGGTCCGTTTTACAAATTCAAAAGACAAAAGGCAAGGGTTCTATGGCGAACCAAGTTTCAAAACATTGACGTCAAATTTCAAAAACATATAAAATCGCTTCGAATGATTCAATTTTTATATTGGGGACTGAATATTAGTCTTTAAGACTTATTATATTCTTGGGGATTAACGTTTTTGACGTAAAAAGGTCAAAAGAATGTTAATATATCTACGCGTTAATTTCTAATTGTTTCATTTCTTTGCCTTTCTTTGCCTAAGTCATTGACATCAAACTTGACGTTGTCAAACACACTCTTGTACGGGGTCAAACCCCCCATTTTACGGGATAAATTTCGAATTGTAAGCTTTTTAAATAAATTTATTTGTAACAAAAAAATTTAAAAATAGCCCAAATTTAAAAAATCGAATAAAAAAATGTTCCATTACTTTGCCATTTCCTCCAAGTTAAAAAGTTTTATTTTTAAAAGTTAAATTTAAGTTAGGAAATACAAAAGCTAAAGGCTGCAATTTCATACCCCTTTTTACTTTTTTTCTTTTAATATTACAAATTACAAAATCCTATCATTCGAAAAACGAATGAAATCTAGTTATTTTAGGATTTTCTGCCCCTTTCGGCAGAAAGTCTATTGGGTTTTGTACTTTTTTTTATTAGGCTTTCTCCCCTTTCGGCAGAAAGTCCAGGGGGTTTTTGTACTGTTTATTCTTCTTCTTCTTCTTATTTTCTTTTTTTTTTTCCTAACTAAACGCTTTTTTCTATTTGCAAAAACTCCTGGGACGAAAAAAAATTTTATGACTTTTAGCACGGGGGGAAATTTGTTTTTCAGATTTTCATATTCCTAAAACGTCATATGACGTCACATTTGAAATTTGCACAAAAGTTTGTACGCGTCTACAGCCATTTTTTGTGAACCATTTTCATCAAATTTTCACAGATTGTCTTTTTTTTAAGTTCTAGATTGCACCCCGGTGTCCGTTTTTAAAAATCGAAACCAGGGTTTATAGCAAACCCAAGATTCAAACCAAAGGGTCGTAAATTTTTAAAATCTTAAAAAAATCTTCCTTTTTAAAGATAGAAAGTTGATATTTAGTCAGTATATAGGTGTTTAAATTTTTAAAATATTTTGTGAAAATAAATTCAAGACGTCCCTGACGTCTTAAGTTAATGTATTTCTATATGTTGAAACGCCCGGGGGGCAATGAAAATTTAATGACACGCTTCCAACCAAAATTTTAGATTCTGGTTTTTCATATCCCATGACCATATGACGTCACATTTTGAAATATGCAACAAATTTTGTAAAAACTGTCCAAGCATTATTAATACCGTTTTTCATGAAATTTCACAAAATGGTATATTAAGTTCTATTGTGCATCCCGGTTCCTTTTTTTTAAAAATTCAAAACCAAGGGTTTCATACGTTTCCAAGATTCGAACCAAGGTCGTAAATTTTAAAAAGCTTAAAAATCAGTCCTATTTGGAAAAGTTAAATTTTGTCAGTTAGGGGCCCTCTGGGGTCTTAACAATTATGTAAAAAAACTCAAAACGTCACATGACGAAATTTTTTTCATTTTTATTTTTCCTTTTCTTCTTCTTAACAAAACGCTTTTTTTGAAGTTGCAATATCCAGGACATGAAATTTTTAGGGGTTTATTAGTAACGTGATGAAATTTTGATTTCAATGATTGTCACACCCATGACGTCACTGACGTCACACTAAAAATAGTGAAAAATGTGTTCGCGCTCTACGGGCGCCATTTATGGTGGGTTTTTCTAAAATTTTTCACAGATGGTACTTTTTGAAACTAAGGGTGCATTCCTGTGCTAACCAAAAATTCCAAAAGACCGAATTCTGTTGCTGAAAAAAGATTCGAACATAGCCCGAAAATTCTTTTTAGGATTTAAAAGCTTCGGGATAGAAAGAAATTTGAAACTACAAGTTTGCAGTTCTGCAGAATTTCAACATATAAATTGAGTCGTGACTCAATGACTCATGGACGCATAAGCAACTTCTAATTTTTTATTTTAGGGCAATGATTTCGAAATGATGCCAGTTGTTCGAATAATAACTTTCAGAGTTAGAAGAAAGTAGCGCTTTTTGAAAAAAAGCATCTTCACACCCTAGACGTCATGTGACGCACAGCTAAAAATGTGAAAAATTTTTTGCGCTCTACAGCCGCCTTTAAAGGGTGGGATTTTCTTAAAATTTTCACAGATGGAAACCCCCTTGAAACAAAGGGTGGCATACCGCCAGCTAACCAAATTCCAAAAAACCGAAGTCTTGGCTGAAGTAAGTTCGAACATAGGACCAAAATTTCTTTTTTAGGATTGAAGAGCTCAGGATGAGATGGGAAGTTTGAAATTTTACACTTTTTGGCTTCTGCAGCTTCCACAAATTTTTTTGAATCGGACCAAGACTCATAAGCTCCCCACTAATTTTAATGGGGGCAATGATTCGACATGACCAGTTCCCAAAATAAGGAAAATTTCAGGTTATTGCAGAAAAGATGCGCTTTTGAGCAGCAGCATTTCAGCACCCTATGAGTCACGTGACGCGAGCAAAAATATAAAAAATGGGGTTCGCGCTCTACAGCCGCCATTATATCAATTTTCTTAAATTTTTTTACAGAGGGGACATCTTAAACTAAGGTGTGAAATTTTGTCCCCTAACCTAATTCCAAAAAACCGAAGTATTGTTGCGAAGTAAGATTCAACATGCCAAAAATTTTAGGTTAAGAACTAATTTCTTAATATTTTTTATGTCGGCGCATAACGTCATAAAAACTATTTAAAAAATTTTTCCCTTTAAAAATTTTTTTTATTCGCTTATTTCGGGGAATAAATGTCATTTGTTCAGCAGAACAGAAATACTACCAGAGGGATCATACAGAAATTTCTATCCCTGCTTTTTGCATTAACACAGGTTGCAAAATCCTACATCGTTTTAGAAAAATGACATCTACTATTTGTGTTAATTCGAGTGTTCCCTTTGTCAAAAAAATGAAAATTGTAGGCATATATTCAAACCCTGTGCTTCCGGATCAAAAATTTCAATTTTTATACGTCAAAACGTCAGAATTGACGTCAGGGGAAAAGGTTTGTACGCGGGCTACAGCCCTTTTTCGGATCGATTTTCATCAAAAATTTCACAGAATAGTATGTTAGGCTCAGTTGTCAAAAGATGTCCGTTTTTTTTTCCCAAAAATTTGAAATGGGAAGGTTCTATGCGAACCAAAATTCGAAACCCTTGACGTCAAATTTTTAAATACGATAAAATCGCTTCGAAAGATACACACGATATTTGGGAAAAGTTTTAAGTCCCAAGGTGCTTAACATTCGGAAGATAAACACATTTTTACGTCAATACGTCATAAGGTAAAAAAAAATTTCTTATATCTTCGCTTTTTTAAATATTGTAAAGTTTCCCCGGACCAGGAAATAATGGCAATACACAATCCCCTTGGTTTTGAATCAAGGTATTTTTATATTAATGTAACCATAAAGTCAATTTGACGCAGGGCAAAAATTTTTGCGAGGGATACAGCCATTCTTTTTAGATCGATTTTCATCAAACTTTTTACAATTTCAATGTAACGCTCTAGTTTTTTCCCGGTGTCCGGTTTTTCCAAATTCGAAAAAGGAATGGGTTCTATGGCGAATCCCAAGATTTGAACCATTGACGTCAAATTTCAAATACTATAAAATCGCTTTTGAAATGAGGTACCAGCTGATATTTGGACAGATTAAGGGCCCCTAATGTCTTAACATTCCGTGAAATAAACACATTTGACTCAATGACGCAAAGGGAAAAACGAATTTCTTTTATCTTCGCTTAATTTTAAAAAAATTTTAAATTCCCAGGACCCTGGTATATAAGGCATATACATCAATCCATGACTTTTTTAATGCGGGATTTTATATTTAAAGTCTCATATTAGTCGATTTTACGTCAGGACAAAAAGTTTTTCGCGATAACAGCCCTTCTTTTTAGATCGTTTTTTCAAAAATTTTACAATTGCATATGTAACGCTCTAATTTTTTTTCCGGTGTCCGGTTTACCAAATTCGATAAGGCAATGTTCTATGGGGGAATCCAAGATTCGAACCTTTTTCTCAAATTGAAATACGATAAAAACCTTTCCCGATGACTTAAAAGCTGAAATGACCCAAACCTATTGCAATCGGATGGAATGGGTATTTAACATTCTTTTGGGAACTAGATTACAAATTTATAACGTAAGAATATTATTCAAAAATAAGAATTGATGTTAAGTTAATTTTTACACGATATAAAGCTTTACGTTTGACAAAGCTACAGAAAACCCTTAATTGGACAACGAATAAATTTATTGTTATTTCTGTTTGTAAAATTCCCGTAATAAAAAATATGAATTGAATTTTAAATTAACAAAATGTTTTTTTAATAAAAAATCAACAACAGTAAATTAATCAATTTATTTTTTTTGTCTCTACGTTTTTGTTTATTTTATCACTGACTGATCAAAAAGAAATCGAGAAGAGAGAAAAAGGAAAAGGGGGGGAGGTTTCGGTTTACTACCCTTTACAACTGAATTTTCTATAACTACACCACTTGAAGATACATGTTATCTTTCACTGCAAGCAAAACGTGGTTAACGGATTTTGTTTTTTTATTGCAAAAATTTGTTTCTTTTAAAATTTTGTTTTTTGAAAGTTTTTTGACAAAAAAATTGAGCTCCAATTTATTCAGTCTACGCAACGGGAAATGCGATCAAGTTCATTAACGAAAAAATCAAGTCAACGTTTCTGATCTCCCCTCATTTTAGGTAGTTTTTACATGAGGCGCGGAGGCTGACAACCTGTACCAAAAAAAAACGTCGCACCGAGCGGCTCATTGTTTGGGCTAATACATGTACTAGAACCACGTATAACTTGAGCAAAAAAATCATGCGTGCAAACACTAGAGTAGTTTAAATGTCAATAAACAAAGAATGGGGCTTTTGCAAAGCTAGACGGCAGACAGTTACGGCATTATTCATATCGGGGGAATGTATTCACATAGTGTGTATATTTGTAAACCCAGGGGCTTCAATGGGGACCACTTACAAAAAGCAAAAAAGGCTTTTTGATAAAAATTTAACCCATGGGACAAAAAAATTATCTATCAATTTTTTATTATGCACCACAAGATTTGCAGCGTGCAAGGACACATAAAAAAAATGACAGGGAAAATTTTTTTCCGTCCGAGCTTTTTAGACATTACAAATAATACTCTTATTTTGAAAAAATTGGATATAAATACTACGGGGGTATCTTTACTTTTAAATTGTTAACTATCTATTTTTTCGTCGATTGGGGAAAAAAGTTTTTTTATACATTTTTATTATTCAACTTATACTAATCCCCCTCGACATTTTCCTTTGGTTTTACCAGTACTTTGGTTTGTGAAGGCAGACAACTTTTTCCAACGGGTTCAAAAAAACCAAAACATTCATGACAAAATTACCATTGCACCCACTGCTCCACTTTTAATGGAACAAAAAGAAATGTGCAAAATAATAAACTACAGTATTTTACCCAAGTTTTGAAAAATCATTAATATAGAACAGCATCAAGAAAAACCACAGGACACAATGCTTATTTTACAGGGGGTTTTGGGTTAAAAAATTTGGTTAAAGGTTTGGTATTATTATTATGGTGTAAATTCAATCCTTTAAAACGTCACTTTTAAAAAAATATAATTAAAAAACCCAAAGGAAAATTTTCATGATCAGCAATACGTGCGGGGTTTCTTGATATACATTTCGAAAACCATGTTTCAACCTTAAGGGGAAACCCAAGCAGGAAACACGTTGAAAAAAAAGACCAAAGCAAGTATTATTATCAAGTTAACGAGTTTTTTGTTATGCACTTTTTATGTTTAATCTCGTCAAGGTTTTTATTTAAAATGGCAAACTTGTATGAATAAAGTTCTCTCTGTGTGCATATTTGAATGGCATTCTGTTTTAGTCCCCTTTTATCGTTTTTTACTAGTGTACAATGGTAATGGGATTTTATCTGTCTAAATCAGTACACGAAACAGCTACTTCATTACGGCTTTTTCCCCAAACCTGCGGAAAACGTAAGGGGTTTTTTATTGTTTTTTTTTTTTTCCCTTTTTATTTTTTTTTCATTTTAGTTCAAAATTTTAAAAAAGTTCAAATAACCACCCCAAAAAATTTTAAAAGTTTTCACGTTACTTTGACCCTTTTTAATGCAACAATTTTTACTCCCTATCCGTCATATTTAAATGCTACCAATTTCTTGGCCTCTGCCGCTGCATTTCTAATCCGGCGGCTGAATTTTCACAGGAAATGAATTAGGATTAGATTGCATCTTACTAAACTTTTCAAAAAAATTTTTTAAGTTTTAGATTTTCCAAAACGAGATTCGAAAATTTGGCATAAAAACAAATTTTTATTACAAAGGGTCCTGGGGAGCTAGAAGCATAAAATTGACAGCAAGTGTCTTTAACTTTTTGGGATCCATGACAACTGACGTCGATGACATCATTTAACGTCAAACATAAAAGCATTTTTTGCATTTTAAAAAACGTTTTTTTAGGCCCGCAGGCTTTTTTTTTGACGATTCATGTAACTTTTAATTAATTCAACCTTTGTTGCGTCGAACAGGGTGCTCCGTTTCCGGAAAAACACAAAGGCAAGGGCAAATTTTAGTTTTTCGGGTTTTTTCCCAGCTTTAATACTTAAAAAGAACATATTCTATCGAGACACTACAATAAATTTTTAGAGCTTTGAACGCCCCCAGATAATTTTGGTTTTTTTATGATTGGGGTTTGGGTCATTTTAGTTTTTTCAGAAAAAAAACCCAATGCATTTAACTCTTTTATCTAAAGAAAAATTGCATTTTGTAATTAGGGGTTGAAAATAATTTTAAAATATCTCTTCCATTCTAATAGAGTTTTTAAAATTTTTAAAAATTGGGTTTGAATTCAAAAAGTTTTAGGGCGAAAACAAAACGACATGAACAATTTTGTCGATTTTTTATTTTCAGAGGATAACTATCTATTAAACCCTTCAACGGTACCTAGGTTTTTTTAAAGGGACAACATAAATAAAATTACAAAAAAAAAAAGAATTTTGAAAAGATTTATTCAGACTTTTTCAGTGGTCCTTTTTTGTTGGGACCTTTGAACGTTACAGATAGGTGAAAATAAAAAAGAAAGTAAAATGATTGATATTGTAAGAGCCTTAAGATACCAAACGTATCAAAGTCCACTCAATAACTTGATAACAATTGTGTCTGCTTCAACTTTAAAGAGAGGTTTCATGGATATGAAAAGATCACATTGATTTTGGGTCATTACGTCAAAGGGCAAGGTCACACGACATTTTGTAAAAACCTTGTCCGCAAATCCTTGTCCGCAACAATAAATTGAAAAGGAAAAAATGGTTTTTAAAGGGTAAAGGAATTCGGAAATGAAAAATAATAGTATGATAAACTTCACAGTGCATTATTATGCCAGAATTCCTTAATAAATTCTTATTTTTGTGACGTTAGGGACATAGCCCTTTCCATTCACGCACCTTTTTTTTTTTCTTCGGTAAACAAAACCCCTTTTTTTTTAAATTTATAATATAATGTCAATTAATCACCATGAACATGAAATACTACCAGAGGTGATACATTACATGAAACTTCTATCTCCTGCTTTTTGCATTAACACAGGTTACAGAAAGTCCTATCATTCGTTTAGACGAATGACATCTAGTTATTCTTATTCTTATTCTTTTTTTCTTCCTCTTGTATTTGTGTTAATTTCGGTATGTTGCCAATGGCCCAGAACAATGAAAATTTTATGGCATATATTTCAAACCATGAGCTTTCGAATGCAATGAACTTCATATTCATATGACGTCACATAACGTCAGATTTGACGTCAGGTGAAAAAGTTTGTTCGCGGTCTACAGCCATTATTTATGGACCGATTTTCATCAAAATTTCACAGAATGTGTATGTTAGGTTCTAGTTGTGCATCCCGGTGTCCGTTTTTCAAAATTCGAAAAGTCCATGGTTCTATAGCGAATCCAAGATTCGAACCAAGGTCGTAAATTTAAAATGCTTATAAAATCTGTCCTATTTAAGATAGAAAGTTGATATTTAGTCAGTATATAGGTCTCTAGAAGTTTTAAACATTTTGTGAAAATAAATGTCATATGACGTCACGTGACGTCATTGTATGATAATGTATTTCCAATATTAACAAGAATATTTCTATATGTTGAAATTGTCGAAGGGCAATGAAAATTTAATGACACATGCTTCAAAGGTGGAAATTTTGATTTCTATGATTTTCATATGCCTATGACGTCATATGACGTCACACTTGAAATATGCAACAAAAGTTTGTACGCGGTCTACAGCCATTGTTTATGAACCGATTTTCATCAAATTTTCACAGAATGTGTATATCAAGTTCTAGTTGTGCATCTCGGTGTCCGTTTTTCAAAATTCGAAAAGTCCCTGGTTCTATAGCGAATTCAAGATTCGAACCAAGGTCGTAAATTTTTAAATGCTTATAAAATCGGATTTATTTTAGATAGTAAAGGGATATTTGGTCAGTATATAGGTCTCTGGGAGTCTTAAACATTTTGTGAAAATAAACGTCACATGACGCCACTTGACGTCATTATATGATAATGTATTTCTAATATTAATAAGAGTATTTCTATATGTTGAAATTGTCAAAGGGCAATGAAAATTTAATGACAAATAATTCAGACGCTGAAATTTCGATTTCAATGATTTTCAGAAGCCTATAACGTCATATGACGTCACATTTGAAATTGACTACGAAAGTTTGTACACGGTCCAGAGCCATTATTAATGCGCCGATTTTTATCAAATTTTCACAGAATGTGTATATTACGTTCTTATTGTGTATACCGGTTTCCGTTTTTCAAAATTCGAAAAGTCCAAGCATCTATGGCGGATCCAAGATTCGAACCAAGGACGTCAATTTTTAAATGCTTATAAAATCGGTCCTATTTGAGATAGAAAGTTGAAATTTTGTCAGTTAGTAGGTCTCTGGGTGTCTTAAGAATTATGAGAAAATAAACGTCATATGACGTCACGTGACGTCATTTTTTTATTGTTATTATTCTTTTCTTCTTCCTAACTAAACGCTTATTTTAATATGTTGCAATAGTCCTAGGACGATGAAATGTTTGGGTTATTAGGCACGTGAGGAAATTTTGATTTCACCCCTACTGCATATATGTAGCCATATCTCAATAAATATCGATTTTTGTAAATATATGTGTGAATAAGAATTATAGCTGAATAATTGACGTTTCCAAAGATATTTAGTTTATTAAAATTGGTTTACGCAATACAAAGTTATAAGCAAAAAAAAAACTAAATAAATGAAGCTAATTTTGCTGATAATATGCTGTTTTCTTGAGGTTTAACAGTCAATATCTCAGAAACGACTGAAGATAAGTTTATACATTATGCGTATAAAATGTAGCATGTTTGAAGAGCTTTCTAACGGTACCAAGTTTATTGAAATTGGACTTCATATAAGAAAGTTACATGGAAAATAAGATATTTCATTATCATGCATCATAAAAATATGGAAAAGGTCACGCGCAGGGGTCACCAGGCTTAAATACTTGCGCAACGACTTAAAAAAAAAATAAATAAAATAAATAAATAAATATATATATATCAAATTGCAATTGATGGGCTATATCTTGATTTTTTTTTTGATTTTTTTTTTGTCGAATGTTGACTGTTTCCAAAATAAGCATTGAAGTTAATACATGTACAGCGGCACAAGACAAAAATCCGTATTTGCAACACTATGTAGCTAGCGAGCAGTTTGCAAGCCTTGAAAAATTCACACGCAGCCCCACATTTTAGACCATCTAAAAACTGCATTGTTATGCTAACGATTTTCATATTGCATCAGTTTGTAGGCTGGGATGTTACCTTTCAAAATATCACCATAGTTCGAAATTCCAGGAATTTATGGCAAAACTACGGAAGCCCAAACACGCCAAAATCGCTAAATACGTTTAACTACGTTACAGGTGTCGAAAGGATATAGCACTATACAAATATTCAATACTTCTTCCTACTGAGGCTAAAATTAAACAAGGTTACAACTGAGCTGGAGTGATGAAATTCTATGTGTGATGAAAGTTAGAAACTTACATTTGAACACTGTTTCATTTTTCTTTCATGTCATATGACATAGTATAAATTTTGTATGTAAACTACATGTGCAAGATATAGGCGGACTTTTAATAAAATTCACAGAATGTGTTCTATTTGTGCTATTTTATATAGAAATAGAGGAGATAGAAAGTTGCAATTTGGACAGATTATCTATTATGTCATCTTCTATATATACTATATAAAGCAGATGTTGCAGAAAGTCCTATCATTCGTTTAAACGAATGACATCTAGTTAGGACTTTCTGCCTAAAGCAGAAAGTCCTATTGGGTTTGTACTGTTTATTCTTCTTCTTCTTATTATTATTATTATTATTCTTTTTTTCTTCCTAACTAAACGCTTATTTTTCTATGTTGAAATACTCCTAGGACGATGAAATTTTTATGACTTATTAGCCACGTCAGGAAATTTTGATTTCTATGATTTTCATATACCTATGACGTCATATGACGTCACATTTGAAATATGCTACAAAAGTTTGTACGCGGTCTACAGCCATTGTTTGTGAACCGATTTTCATCAAATTTTCACAGAATGTGTATATTAAGTTCTAGTTGTGCATCCCGGTGTCCGTTTTTCAAAATTCGAAAAGTCCATGGTTCTATAGCGAATCCAAGATTCGAACCAAGGTCGTAAATTTTTAAATGCTTATAAAATCTGTCCTATTTAAGAAAGAAAGTTGATATTTAGTCAGTATATAGGTCTCTAGAAGTTTTAAAAATTTTGTGAAAATATTTGTCATATGACGTCACGTGACGTCATTATATGATAATGTATTTCTAATATTAACAAGAATTTTCTATTGTTGAAATTGTCGAAAGGCAATGAAAATTTAAAGACACATGCTTCAAACGCTGAAATTTTGATTTCTATGATTTTCATATGCCTATGACGTCATATGACGTCACACTGGAAATATGCAACAAAAGTTTGTACGCGGTCTACAGCCATTGTTTATGAACCGATTTTCATCAAATTTTCACAGAATGTGTATATTAAGTTCTAGTTGTGCATCCCGGTGTCCGTTTTTCAAAATTCGAAAAGTCCAAGGTTCTATAGCGATTCCAAGATTCGAACCAAGGTCGTAAATTTTCAAATTCTTATAAAATCGGTCCTATTTGAGATAGAAAGATGATATTGGGTCAGTATATAGGTCTCTGGGTGTCTTAAACATTTTGTGTAAATAAATGTCATATGACGTCACGTGACGTCATTATATGATAATGAATTTCTAATTCTAACAAGATTATTTCTATATCTTGAAATTTATGAAGGGCAATGAAAAATTAATGCCGCATGCTTCAGATGCTGTAATTTCGATTTCAAAGATTTTCAGAAGCCTATGACGTCATATTACGTCACATTTGAAATTGACTACGAAAGTTTGTACACGGTCCAGAGCCATTATTAATGGGCCGATTTTCATCAAATTTTCACAGAATGTGTATATTAAGTTCTAGTTGTGCATCTCGTTGTCCGTTTTTCAAAATGCGAAAAGTCCATGGTTCTATAGCGATTCAAAGATTCGAACCAAGGTCGTAAATTTTTAAATGCTTATAACAACTGTCCTATTTGAGATAGAAAGTTGAAATTTTGTCAGTTAGTAGGTCTCTGGGAGTCTTAACAATTATGTGAAAATAAACGTCATATGACGTCACGTGACGTCATTTTTTATTATTATTATTCTTTTCTTCTTCCTAACAAAACGCTTATTTTAATATGTTGCAATAGTCCTAGGACGATGAAATTTTTATGGGTTATTAGGCACGTGAGGAAATTTTGATTTCACCCCTACTGCATATATGTAGCCATATCTCAATAAATATCGATTTTTGTAAATATATGTATGAATACGAATTATAGCTGAATAATTGACGTTTCCAAAGATATTTAGTTGATTAAAATTGGTTTACGCAATACAAAGTTATAAGCAAAAAAACTAAATGAAATGAAGCTAATTTTGCTGATAATATGCTGTTTTCTTGAGGTTTAACAGTCAATATCTCAGAAACGACTGAAGATAAGTTTATACATTATGCATGTAAAATGTAGCATGTTTTAAGAGCTTTCTAACGGTACCAAGTTTATTGAAATTGGACTTCATATAAGAAAGTTACATGGAGAATAAGATATTTCATAATCATGCATCATAAAAATATGGAAAAGGTCACGCGCAGGGGTCACCAAGCTAAAATAGTTGCGCAACGACTTAAAAAAAAAAAAAAAAAAAAAAAAAAAAAAAAAAAAATCAAATTGCAATTGATGGGCTATATCTTGATTTTTTTTTTTTTGTTGTTGTTGTTGTTTTTTGTCGAATGTTGACTGTTTCCAAAATAAGCATTGAAGTTAATACATGTACAACGGCACAAGACAAAAATCCGTATTTGCAACACTATGTAGCTAGCGAGCAGTTTGCAAGCCTTGAAAAATTCACACGCAGCCCCACATTTTAGACCATCTAAAAACTGCATTGTTATGCTAACGATATTCATATTGCATCAGTTTGTAGGCTGGGATGTTACCTTTCAAAATATCACCATAGTTCGAAATTCCAGGAATTTATGGCAAAACTACGGAAGCCCAAACACGCCAAAATCGCTAAATACGATTAACTACGTTACAGGTGTCGAAAGGATATAGCACTATACAAATATTCAATACTTCTTCCTAATGAGGCTAAAATTAAACAAGGTTACAACTGAGCTGGAGTGATGAAATTCTATGTGTGATGAAAGTTAGAAACTTACATTTGAACACTGTTTCATTTTTCTTTCATGTCATATGACATAGTATAAATGTTGTATGTAAACTACATGTGCAAGATATGGGCGGACTTTTATTAAAATTCACAGAATGTGTTCTATTTGTGCTATTTTATATAGAAATAGAGGAGATAGAAAGTTGCAATTTGGACAGATTATCTATTATGTCATCTTCTATATATACTATATAAAGCAGATGTTGCAGAAAGTCCTATCATTCGTTTAAACGAATGACATCTAGTTATTCTTATTCTTATTCTTTTTTTCTTCCTCTTGTATTTGTGTTAATTTCGGTATGTTGCCAATGGCCCAGAACAATGAAAATTTTATGGCATATATTTCAAACCATGAGCTTTCGAATGCAATGAATTTCATATTCATATGACGTCACATAACGTCAGATTTGACGTCAGGTGAAAAAGTTTGTTCGCGGTCTACAGCCATTATTTATGGACCGATTTTCATCAAAATTTCACAGAATGTGTATGTTAGGCTCTAGTTGTGCATCCCGGTGTCCGTTTTTCAAAATTCGAAAAGTCCATGGTTCTATAGCGAATCCAAGATTCGAACCAAGGTCGTAAATTTTTAAATGCTTATAAAATCTGTCCTATGTAGGATAGAAAGTTGATATTTAGTCAGTATATAGGTCTCTAGAAGTTTTAAACATTTTGTGAAAATAAATGTCATATGACGTCACGTGACGTCATTATATGATAATGTATTTCTAATATTAACAAGGGTATTTCTATATGTTGAAATTGTCGAAGGGCAATGAAAATTTAAGGACATATGCTTCAAATGCTGAAATTTTGAGTTCTATGATTTTCATATGCCTATGACGTCATATGACGTCACACTTGAAATATGCAACAAAAGTTTGTACGCGGTCTACAGCCATTGTTTATGAACCGATTTTCATCAAATTTTCACAGAATGTGTATATTAAGTTCTAGTTGTGCATCTCGGTGTCCGTTTTTCAAAATTCGAAAAGTCCAAGGTTCTATAGCGAATTCAAGATTCGAACCAAGGTCGTAAATTTTTAAATGCTTATAAAATCGGTCCTATTTGAGATAGAAAAGTGATATTTGGTCAGTATATAGGTCTCTGGGAGTCTTAAACATTTTGTGAAAATAAATGTCATATGACGTCACGTGACGTCATTATATGATAATGTATTTCTAATATTAACAAGAGTATTTCTATATGTTGAAGGGCAATGAAAATTTAGTGACACATGATTCAGACGCGGGAATTTCGATTTCAATGATTTTCGGAAGCCTATGACGTCATATGACGTCACATTTGAAATTGACTACGAAAGTTTGTACACGGTCCAGAGCCATAATCTATGGGCCGATTTTTATCAAATTTTCACAGAATGTGTATATTACGTTCTTATTGTGTATACCGGTGTCCGTTTTTCAAAATTCGAAAAGTCCAAGCATCTATGGCGGATCAAAGATTCGAACCAAGGACGTCAATTTTTAAATGCTTATAAAAACTGTCCTATTTGAGATAGAAAGTTGAAATTTTGTCAGTTAGTAGGTCTCTGGGTGTCTAACAATTATTTGAAAATAAACGTCATATGACGTCACGTGACGTCATTTTATTACTATTATTATTCTTTTCTTCTTCCTAACTAAACGCTTATTTTAATATGTTGCAATAGTCCTAGGACGATGAAATTTTTACGGGTTATTAGGCACGTGAGGAAATTTTGATTTCAATGATTATCAGCAGCCTATGACGTCACATGACGTCACAGCTAAAAATAGTGAAAAATGATGTTCGCGCTCTACAGCCGTCATTTATGGTCGGATTGTCTTCAAATTTTCACAGATGGTACATCTTGAAACTAAGGTGTGCATATCCTGTCAGCTAACCGAAATTCCGAAAGACCGAAGTTCTGTGGCTGAAATAAGATTCGAACATAGGACCGAAAATTTCATTTTAGGATTAAAGAGCTTCAGGATGAGATAGAAAGTTGAAACTTACACAGTTTGCAGTTCTGCAGAATTTGTACAAATATTTTGAGTCGTGACGTCATATGACGTTATGTGACGTCATAAGCATATTTTTTAATTTTTATTATAGGGCAATGATTTCGACATGATGCCAGTTGTTCAGAATAATGAATATTTCAGAGTTATGACATTAAAGTATGCGCTTTTAAACAAAAGCATCTTCAGCACCCTATGACGTCATATGACGTCAGAGCTAAAAATAGTGAAAAATGGTGTTCACGCTCTACAGCCGTCATTTATGGTCGGATTTTCTTCAAATTTTCACAGATGGTACATCTTGAAATTAAGGTGTGCATATCCTGTCAGCTAACCGAAATTTCGAAAGACCGGAGATCTGTGGCTTAAATAAGATTCGAACATAGGACCGAAAAATTCATTTTAGGATTAAAGAGCTTCAGGATGAGATAGAAAGTTGAAACTTACACAGTTTGCAGTTCTGCAGAATTTCTATATATATTTTGAGCGTTGCGTCATATGACGTCATGTGACGTCATAAGCATACTTCTTGATTTAATTTTAGCGCAATGATTTCGACATGATGCCAGTTGTTCAGAATAATGAAAATTTCAGAGTTATGAGAGTAATGTATGCGCTTTTTAACAAAAGAATTTTCAGCACTTATGACGTCATGTGACGTCAAAGCTAAAAGAAGTCCATACGAAAAAAAGTAAAGGGTAGAGAATTTAATATATATTCTTTCTAACGGTATTAATCTTAATATTTTTCAATTTTAGCAGAAAGTCCTATCATTCGTATCAACGAATGAAATCTAGTTATTATTATTATTATTATTCTTTTCTTCCTCACGGATTTTCATATGTTGCAATCGTCCTAGGAGAATGAAATTTCGATGGCATATTATTCATATGCGTAATTAAAAATTCTATAATTTTCAAATGCCTATGACGTCATTATGACGTCACACTTGGCAAATTGCTACAAAAGTTTGTACGCGGTCCAGAGCGATAATTAATAAACCGATTTTTATCAAATTTTCACAGAACGTGTATATTACGTTCTAGTTGTGCATCTCGGTGTCCGTTTTTCAAAATTCGAAAAGCACAAGGTTCTATGGCGAATGCAAGATTCAAACCAAGGACGTCAAATTGATAAATGCTCATAAAATCGTCCCTAAATGAGACAGAAGGTTGTTATTTTGTCAGTATATAGATCTCCGATAGATTAAAATATTTTGTGAAAATAGACGTCTTGTGACGTCATATGACGTCATCAAATTCCTAATTTTTAAACACATAATTATATATGTTAATATGGTCCAAGGACAATGAAATTTTGATGTCTTATTCTCCAAGAGATGTTATTTTGATTTCTATGATTTTCATATAGCTAGGACGTCATATGACGTCACACGTGAAATAAGCTGCAAAAGTTTGTACGCGGTCCAGAGCCATTATAATGGAACCGATTTTCATCAAAGTTTCACAGAATGTGTATATTAAGTTCTAGTTGTGCATCCCGGTGTCCGTTTTTCAAAATTCGAAAAGTCCAAGGTTCTATAGCGATTCCAAGATTCGAACCAAGGTCGTAAATTTTCAAATTCTTATAAAATCGGTCCTATTTGAGATAGAAAGATGATATTGGGTCAGTGTATAGGTCTCTGAGAGTCTTAAACATTTTGTGAAAATAAATCTCATATGACGTCACGTGACGTCATTATATGATAATGAATTTCTAATTCTAACAAGATTATTTCTATATATTGAAATTTTTGAAGGGCAATGAAAATTTAATGCCGCATACTTCAGATGCTGAAATTTTGATTTCAATTATTTTCAGACTCCTATGACGTCATATGACGTCACATATGAAATTGACTAAGAAAGTTTGTACACGGTCCAGAGCCATTATTAATGGGCCGATTTTTATCAAATTTTCACAGAATGTGTATATTAAGTTCTTATTGTGTATACCGGTGTCCGTTTTTCAAAATTCGAAAAGTCCATGGTTCTATAGCGAATCCGAGATTCGAACTAAGGTCGTAAATTTTCAAATGCTTTTAAAATCTGTCCTATTTAAGATAGAAAATTGATATATAGTCAGTATATAGGTCTCTAGAAGTTTTAAACATTTTGTGAAAATAAATGTCATATGACGTCACGTGACGTCATTATATGATAATGTATTTCTAATATTAACAAGAATATTTCTATATGTTGAAATTGTCGAAGGACAATGAAAATTTAATGACAAATGAGTCACATGCTGTAATTTCAATTTCAATGATTTTCAGAAGCCTATGACGTCATATGACGTCACATTTGAAAATGACTACAAAAGTTTGTACACGGTCAAGAGCCATTATTATATGCCGATTTTCATCAAATTTTCACAGAATGTGTATTTTACGTTCTTATTGTGTATACCGGTGTCCGTTTTTCAAAATTCGAAAAGTCCAAGCATCTATGGCGGATCCAAGATTCGAACCAAGGTCGTCAATTTTTAAATGCTTATAAAAACTGTCCTATTTGAGATAGAACGTTGAAATTTTGTCAGTTAGTAGGTCTCTGGGTGTCTTAACAATTATGTGAAAAATAAACGTCATATGACGTCACGTGACGTCATTTTATTCTTATTATTATTCTTTTCTTCTTCCTAACTAAACGTTTATTTTAATATGTTGCAATAGTCCTAGGACGATGAAATTTTTATGGGTTATTAGGCACGTGAGGAAATTTTAATTTCAATTATTGTCAGCACCCTATGACGTCACATGACGTCACAGCTAAAAACAGTGAAAAATGGTGTTCGCGCTCTACTGCTGCCATTTATGATCAGATTTTCTTCAAATTTTTACAGATGGTACATCTTGAAACTAAGGTGTGAATATTTTGTCAGCTAACCATAATTCCGAAAAACCGAAGTATTGTGGCTGAAGTAAGATTCGAACATAGGACCAAAAATTTCATTTTAGGGTTAAAGAATTTCGGAATGAGATAGAAAGTTGAAACTTACACAGTTTGCAGTTCTGCATAATTTCTTAATATATTTTGAATGGTGACGTCATATGACGTCATAAACATACTACTACTACTTATTTTTTTTCTTCGTAACTAAAGGCTTATTTTTCGCGGAATATAATGTCAGTTGTTCAGCATGAACATGATATACTACCAGAGGTGAGTCATTACATGAAACTTCTATCTCCTGCTTTTTGCATTAACGCAGGTTGCAGAAAGTCCTATCATTCGTTTAGACGAATGACATCTAGTTATTATTATTATTATTATTCTTTTCTTCCTCACGGATTTTCATATGTTGCAATCGTCCTAGGAGAATGAAATTTCGATGGCATATTATTCATATCGAAATTGACTAAGAAAGTTTGTACACGGTCCAGAGCCATTATTAATGGGCCGATTTTTATCAAATTTTCACAGAATGTGTATATTAAGTTCTTATTGTGTATACCGGTGTCCGTTTTTCAAAAATCGAAAAGTCCATGGTTCTATAGCGAATTCAAGATTCGAACCAAGGTCGTAAATATTTAAATGCTTATAAAATCGGTCCTATTTGAGATAGAAAAGTGATATTTGGTCAGTATATAGGTCTCTGGGAGTCTTAAAGATTTTGTGAAAATAAATGTCATATGACGTCACGTGACGTCTATAAATGAAAATGTATTTCTAATATTAACAAAAAATTTAAAAATTAAATTTTGATTTCAATGATTTACAGAAGCCTATGACGTCATATGACGTCACATTTGAAATTGACTACAAACGTTTGTACACGGTCCAGAGCCATTATTAATGGGCCGATTTTCATCAAATTTTCACAGAATGTGTATATTACGTTCTTATTGTGTATACCGGTGTCTGTTTTTCAAAATTCGAAAAGTCCAAGCATATATGGCGGATCCAAGATTCGAACCAATGACGTCAATTTTTAAATGCTTATAAAAACTGTCCTATTTGAGATAGAAAGTTGAAATTTTGTCAGTTAGTAGGTCTCTGGGTGTCTTAACAATTATGTGAAAATAAACGTCATATGACGTCACGTGACGTCATTTGTTTCTTACTATTATTCTTTTCTTCTTCCTAACTAAACGCTTATTTTAATATGTTGCAATAGTCCTAGGACGATGACATTTTTATGGGTTATTAGGCACGTGAGGAAATTTTGATTTCACCCCTACTGCATATATGTAGCCATATCTCAATAAATATCGATTTTTGTAAATATATGTATGAATAAGAATTATAGCTGAATAATTGACGTTTCCAAAAATTTTTATTTTATTAAAATTGGTTTTCGCAATACAAAGTTATAAGCAAAAAAACTAAATGAAATGAAGCTAATTTTGCTGATAATATGCTGTTTTCTTGAGGCTTAACAGTCAATATCTCAGAAACGACTGAAGATAAGTTTATACATTATGCGTATAAAATGTAGCATGTTTTAAGAGCTTTCTAACGGTACCAAGTTTATTGAAATTGGACTTCATATAAGAAAGTTACATGGAAAATAAGATATTTCATAATCATGCATCATAAAAATATGGAAAAGGTCACGCGCAGGGGTCACCAAGCTTAAATACTTGCGCAACGACTTAAAAAAAAAAAAAAAAAAAAATATCAAATTGCAATTAATTGGCTATATCTTGATTTTGTTGTTGTTTTTTTTTTGTTGTTGTTTTTTGTCGAATGTTGACAGTTTCCAAAATAAGCATTGAAGTTAATACATGTACAACGGCACAAGACAAAAATCCGTATTTGCAACACTATGTAGCTAGCGAGCAGTTTGCAAGCCTTGAAAAATTCACACGCAGCCCCACATTTTAGACCATCTAAAAACTGCATTGTTATGCTAACGATATTCATATTGCATCAGTTTGTAGGCTGGGATGTTACCTTTCAAAATATCACCATAGTTCGAAATTCCAGGAATTTATGGCAAAACTACGGAAGCCCAAACACGCCAAAATCGCTAAATACGATTAACTACGTTACAGGTGTCGAAAGGATATAGCACTATACAAATATTCAATACTTCTTCCTAATGAGGCTAAAATTAAACAAGGTTACAACTGAGCTGGAGTGATGAAATTCTATGTGTGATGAAAGTTAGAAACTTACATTTGAAGCAGATGTTGCAGAAAGTCCTATCTTCGTTTAAACGAATGACATCTAGTTAGGACTTTCTGCCTAAAGCGTAATTAAAAAATTCTATAAGTTTCATATGCCTATGACGTCATATGACGTCACACTTGGCAATTTGCTGCAAAAGTTTGTACGCGGTCCAGAGCGATATTTAATAAACCGATTTTTATCAAATTTTCACAGAATGTGTATATTAAGTTCTAGTTGTGCATCTCGTTGTCCGTTTTTCAAAATTCGAAAAGCACACGGTTCTATGGCGAATGCAAGATTCAAACCAAGGACGTCAAATTGATAAATGCTCATAAAATCGTCCCTAAATGAGACAGAAGGTTGATATTTTGTCAGTATATAGATCTCCGATAGATTTAAATATTTTGTGAAAATGGACGTCTTGTGACGTCATATGACGTCATCAAATTTCTAATTTTTAAACACATAATTATATATGTTAATATGGTCCAAGGACAATGAAATTTTTTTTCATTATGAAATTAAAAAAAAATTTGGTCCTTTTAATATTTAAGTTCTTTGCATCAGCTACAAAAGTTTGTACGCGGTCCAGAGCCATTATTAATGAACCTATTTCCATCAAATTTTCACAGAATGTGTATATTAAGTTCTGGTTGTGCATCCCGGTGTCCGTTTTTCAAAATTCGAAAAGTCCGAGGTTCTATAGCGATTCCAAGATTCGAACCAAGGTCGTAAATTTTCAAATGCTTATAAAATCGGTCCTATTTGAGATAGAAAAGTGATATTGGGTCAGTATATAGGTCTCTGAGAGTCTTAAACATTTTGTGAAAATAAATGTCATATGACGTCACGTGACGTCATTATATGATAATGAATTTCTAATTCTAACAAGATTATTTCTATATATTGAAATTTTTGAAGGGCAATGAAAATTTAATGCCGCATACTTCAGATGCTGAAATTTCGATTTCAATTATTTTCAGAAGCCTATGACGTCATATGACGTCACATTTGAAATTGACTAAGAAAGATTGTACACGGTCCAATGCCATTATTAATGGGCCGAGTTTTATCAAATTTTCACAGAATGTATATATTAAGTTCTTATTGTGTATACCGGTGTCCGTTTTTCAAAATTCGAAAAGTCCATGGTTCTATAGCGAATCCAAGATTCGAACTAAGGTCGTAAATTTTTAAATGCTTTTAAAATCTGTCCTATTTAAGATAGAAAATTGATATTTGGTAGAAGTTTTAAAAAAAATATGACGTCACGTGACGTCATTAAAATTTAATGACAAATGAGTCACATGCTGTAATTTCGATTTCAATGATTTTCAGAATCCTATGACGTCATATGACGTCACATTTGAAAATGACTACAAAAGTTTGTACACGGTCCAGAGCCATTATTAATGGGCCGATTTTCATCAAATTTTCACAGAATGTGTATTTTACGTTCTTATTGTGTATACCGGTGTCCGTTTTTCAAAATTCGAAAAGTCCAAGCATCTATGGCGAATCCAAGATTCGAACCAAGGTAGTCAATTTTTAAATGCTTATAAAAACTGTCCTATTTGAGATAGAACGTTGAAATGTTGTCAGTTAGTAGGTCTCAGGGTGTCTTAACAATTATGTGAAAAATAAACGTCATATGACGTCACGTGACGTCATATTATTCTTATAATTATTCTTTTCTTCTTCCTAACTAAACGTTTATTTTAATATGTTGCTATAGTCCTAGGACGATGAAATTTTTATGGGTTATTCGGCACGTGAGGAAATTTTGATTTCAATTATTGTCAGCACCCTATGACGTCACATGACGTCACAGCTAAAAACAGTGAAAAATGGTGTTCGCGCTCTACTGCTGTCATTTATGATCAGATTTTCTTCAAATTTTTACAAATGGTACATTTTGAAACTAAGGTGTGAATATTTTGTCAGCTAACCATAATTCCGAAAAACCGAAGCATTGTGGCTGAAGTAAGATTCGAACATAGGACCAAAAATTTCATTTTAGGGTTAAAGCATTTCGGAATGAGATAGAAAGTTGAAACTTACACAGTTTGCAGTTCTGCATAATTTCTTAATATATTTTGAATGGTGACGTCATATGACGTCATAAACATACTACTACTACTTATTTTTTTTCTTCGTAACTAAAGGCTTAATTGTTCAGCATGAACATGATATATTACCAGAGGTGAGTCATTGCATGAAACTTCTATCTCCTGCTTTTTGCATTAACGCAGGTTGCAGAAAGTCCTATCATTCGTTTAGACGAATGACATCTAGTTATTATTATTATTATTATTATTCTTTTCTTCCTCACGGATTTTCATATGTTGCAATCGTCCTAGGAGAATGAAATTTCGATGGCATATTATTCATATGCGTAATTAAAAATTCTATAATTTTCAAATGCCTATGACGTCATTATGACGTCACACTTGGCTAATTGCTACAAAAGTTTGTACGCGGTCCAGAGCGATAATTAATAAACCGATTTTTATCAAATTTTCACAGAATGTGTATATTACGTTCTAGTTGTGCATCTCGGTGTCCGTTTTTCAAAATTCGAAAAGTACAAGGTTCTATGGCGAATGCAAGATTCAAACCAAGGACGTCAAATTGATAAATGCTCATAAAATCGTCCCTAAATGAGACAGAAGGTTGTTATTTTGTCAGTATATAGATTTCCGATAGATTAAAATATTTTGTGAAAATAGACGTCTTGTGACGTCATATGACGTCACCAAATTCCTAATTTTTAAACACATAATTATATATGTTAATATGGTCCAAGGACAATGAAATTTTGATGTCTTATTCTCCAAGAGATGTTATTTTGATTTCTATGATTTTCATATAGCTATGACGTCATATGACGTCACACGTGAAATAAGCTACAAAAGTTTGTACGCGGTCCAGAGCCATTATTAATGAACCGATTTTCATCAAAGTTTCACAGAATGTGTATATTAAGTTCTAGTTGTGCATCCCGGTGTCCGTTTTTCAAAATTCGAAAAGTCTAAGGTTCTATAGCGATTCCAAGATTCGAACCAAGGTCGTAAATTTTCAAATTCTTATAAAATCGGTCCTATTTGAGATAGAAAGATGATATTGGGTCAGTATATAGGTCTCTGAGAGTCTTAAACATTTTCTGAAAATAAATCTCATATGACGTCACGTGACGTCATTATATGATAATGAATTTCTAATTCTAACAAGATTATTTCTTTATATTCAAATTTTTGAAGGGCAATGAAAATTTAATGCCGCATACTTCAGATGCTGAAATTTCGATTTCAATTATTTTCAGAAGCCTATGACGTCATATGACGTCACATTTGAAATTGACTAAGAAAGTTTGTACACGGTTCAGAGCCATTATTAATGGGCCGATTTTTATCAAATTTTCACAGAATGTGTATATTAAGTTCTTATTGTGTATACCGGTGTCCGTTTTTCAAAATTCGAAATTGCCAAGGTTCTATAGCGAATCCAAAATTCGAACTAAGGTCGTAAATTTTTAAATGCTTTTAAAATCTGTCCTATTTAAGATAGAAAATTGATATTTAGTCAGTATATAGGTCTCTAGAAGTTTTAAACATTTTGTGAAATAAAGTCATTTAAATTTTCGAAGGAAAAAAATTAATGCCGCATGCTTAGATGCTGAAATTTCGATTTCAATGATTTTCAGAAGCCTATGACGTCATATGACGTCACATTTGAAATTGACTACGAAAGTTTGTACACGGTCCAGAGCCATTATTAATGGGCCGATTTTCATCAAATTTTCACAGAATGTGTATATTACGTTCTTATTGTGTATACCGGTGTCCGGTTTTTCAAAATTCGAAAAGTCCAAGCATCTATGGCGGATCCAAGATTCGAACCAAGGACGTCAATTTTTAAATGCTTATAAAAACTGTCCTATTTGAGATAGAAAGTTGAAATTTTGTCAGTTAGTAGGTCTCTGGGTGTCTTAACAATTATGTGAAAATAAATATCATATGACGTCACGTGACGTCATTTTTTATTATTATTATTCCTTCCTTCTTCCTAACTAAACGCTTATTTTAATATGTTGCAATAGTCCTAGGACGATGAAATTTTTATGGGTTATTAGTCACGTGAGGAAATTTTGATTTCAGTGATTGTCAGCACCCTATGACGTCACATGACGTCACAGCTAAAAATAGTGAAAAATGGTGTCATCTACAGCCGTCATTTATGGTCGGATTTTCTTCAAATTTTCACAGATGGTACATCTTGAAACTAAGCTAAGGTGTGCATATCCTGTCAGCTAACCGAAATTCCGAAAGACCGAAGTTCTGTGGCTGAAATAAGATTCGAACATAGTACCGAAAATTTCATTTTAGGATTAAAGAGCTTCAGGATGAGATAGAAAGTTGAAACTTACACAGTTTGCAGTTCTGCAGAATTTCTACATATATTTTGATTCCTGACGTCATATGACGTCATGTGACGTCATAAGCATACTTCTTAATTTTCATTTTAGGGCAATGATTTCAACATGATGCCAGTTGTTCAGAATAATGAAAATTTCAGAGTTATGACAGTAAAGTATGCGCTTTTGAACAAAAGCATCTTCAGCACCCTATGTCGTCATATGACGTCAGAGCTAAAAATAGTGAAAAATGGTGTTCACGCTCTACAGCCGCCATTTATGGTCGGATTTTCTTCAAATTTTCACAGATGATACATCTTGAAACTAAGGTGTGCATATCCTGTCAGCTAACAGAATTTCCGAAAGACCTAAGTTCTGTGGCTGAAATAAGATTCGAACATAGGACCGAAAATTTCATTTTAGCATTAAAGAGCTTCAGGATGAGATAGAAAGTTGAAACTTACACAGTTTGCAGTTCTGCAGAATTTCTCAATATATTTTGAGTCGTGACGTCAAATGTTGACATCAGACGTCATAAGCATATTTCTTAATTTTCATTTTAGGGCAATGATTTCGACATGATGCCAGTTGTTCAGAATAATGAAAATTTTAGAGTTATGACAGTAAAGTATGCGCTTTTGAACAAAAGCATCTTCAGCACCCTATGACGTCATGTGACGTCAGAGCTAAAAATATTGAAAAATGGTTTTCGCGCTCTACAGCGGCCATTTATGGTCGGATTTTCTTCTAATTTTCACAGATGGTACACCTTGAAACTAAGGTGTAAATATCCTTCCAGCTTACCGAAATTCTGAAAAACCGAAGTTCTGTGGCTGAAGTAATATTCGAACATAGGACGGAAAATTTCATTTTAGGATTAAAGAACTTCAGGATGAGATAGAAAGTTGAAACTTACACAGTTTGCAGTTCTGCAGCATTTCTACAAATATTTTGAATCGTGACGTCAGAGGACGTCATAAGCATACCACTTATTTTTAATTTGGGGCAATGATTTCGACATGATGCCAGTTGTTCAGAATAATGAAAATTTCAGAGTTATTGCAGTAAAGTATAACGCTTTTGAGCAACAGCATTTTCAGCACCCTATGATGTCACGTGACGTCAAAACTAAAAATAGTGAAAAATGGTGTTCGCGCTCTACAGCCGCCATTTATGATCAGATTTTCTTCAAATTTTTACAGATGGTACATCTTGAAACTAAGGTGTGAATATTTTGTCAGCTAACCTTAATTCCGAAATACCGAAGTATTGTGGCTGAAGTAAGATTCAAACATAGGACCAAAAATTTCATTTTAGGGTTAAAGAACTTTGGGATGAGATAAAAGTTGAAACTTACACAGTTTGCAGTTCTGCATAATTTCTTAATATATTTTGAGTCGTTACGTCATATGACGTCATAAGCATACTACTACTACTGCTACTTATTTTTTTTTCTTCGTAACGAAACGCTTATTTTTCGCGGAATACAATGTCAATTGTTCAGCATGAACATGAAATACTACCAGAGGTGAGTCATTACATGAAACTTCTATCTCCTGCTTTTTGCATTAACACAGGTTGCAGAAAGTCCTATCATTCGTTTAGACGAATGTTTTTTTTTATTATTAGGACTTTCTGCCTACAGGCAGAAAGTCATATTGGGTTTGTACTGTTTTTTTTATTATTCTTCTTCTTCTTATTCTTTTTTTCTTCCTCTTATATTTGTGTTAATTTCGAGGTGTTGCCATTGACTCAGAACAATGAAAATTTTATGGCATATATTTCAAACCATGATCTTTCGGATGCAATGAATTATATATTCATATGACGTCATATAACGTCAGATTTGACGTCACGTGAAAAAGTTTGTACGCGGTCTACAGCCATTATTTCTGGACCGATTTTCATCAAAATTTCACAGAATGTGTATGTTAGGCTCTAGTTGTGCATGCCTGTGTCCGTTTTTCAAAATTCGAAAAGTCCATGGTTCTTTAGCGAATCCAAGATTCGAACCAAGGTCGTAAATTTTTAAATGCTTATAAAATCAGTCCTATTTGAGATAGAAGATTGATATTTAGTCAGTATATAGGTCTCTAGAAGTTCTAAACATTTTGTGAAAATAAACGTCATATGACGTCACGTGACGTCATTATATGATAATGTATTTCTAATATTAACAATAATATTTCTATATGTTGAAATTGTCGAAGGGCAATGAAAATTTAATGACACATGCTTCAAACGCTGAAATTTTGATTTCTATGAATTTCATATGTCTATGACGTCATACTACGTCACACTTGAAATATGCAACAAAAGTTTGTACGCGGTCTACAGCCATTCTTTATGAACCGATTTTCATCAAATTTTCACAGAATGTGTATATTAAGTTCTAGTTGTGCATCTCGTTGTTCCTTTTTCAAAATTCAAAAAGTCCATGGTTCTATAGCGAATTCAAGATTCGAACCAAGGTCGTAAATTTTTAAATACTTATAAAATCGGTCCTATTTGAGATAGAAAGTTGATATTTGGTCAGTATATAGGTCTCTGGGAGTCTTAAACATTTTGTGAAAATAAACGTCATATGACGTTACGTGACGTCATTATATGATAATATATTTCTAATATTAATAAGAGTATTTCTATATGTTGAAATTGTCGAAGGGCAATGAAAATTTAATGACAAATGATTCAGACGCTGAAATTTCGATTTCAATGATTTTCAGAAGCCTATGACGTCATATGACGTCACATTTGAAATTGACTACGTAAGTTTTTACACGGTCCAGAGCCATTTTTAATGGGCCGATTTTCATCAAATTTTCACAGAATGTGTATATTACGTCCTTATTGTGTATACCGGTGTCCGTTTTTCAAAATTTGAAAAGTCCAAGCATCTATGGCGGATCCAAGATTCGAACCAAGGACGTCAAATTTTAAATGCTTATAAAAACTGTCCTATTTGAGAAAGAAAGTTGAAATTTTGTCAGTTAGTAGGACTCTGGGTGTCTAACAATTATGTGAAAATAAACGTCATATGACGTCACGTGACGTCATTTTTTTATTATTATAATTCTTTTCTTCTTCCTAACTAAATGCTTAGTTTAACATGTTGCAATAGTCCTGGGACGATGAAATTTTTATGGGTAATTAGTCACGTGAGGAAATTTGGATTTCAATGATTATCAGCAGCCTATGACGTCACATGACGTCACAGCTAAATATAGTGAAAAATTGTGTTCGCGCTCTACAGCCGTCATTCATGGTCGGATTTACTTCAAATTTTCACAGATGGTACATCTTGAAACTAAGGTGTGCATATCCTGTCAGCTAACCCAAATTCCGAAAGACCGAAGTTCTGTGGCTGAAATAAGATTCGAACAAAGGACCGAAAATTTCATTTTAGGATGAAAGAGCTTCAGGATGAGATAGAAAGTTGATACTTATACAGTTTGCAGTTCTGCAGAATTTCTACATATATTTTGAGTCGTGACGTCATATGACGTCATGTGACGTCATAGGCATACTTCTTAATTTTCATTTTAGGGTAATGATTTCGACATGATGCCAGTTGTTCAGAATAATGAAAATTTCAGAGTTATAATAGCAGCATATGCGCTTTTGAACAAAAGCATCTACAGCACCCTATGACGTTATGTGTCGTCACAGTTAAAAATAGTGAAAAATGGTGTTCACGCTCTACAGCCGCCATTTATGGCCGGATATTCTTCAAATTTTCACAGATGGTACATCTTGAAACTAAGGTGTGCATATCCTGTAAACTAACTGAAATTCCGAAAGACCGAAGTTTTGTGGCTGAAATTAGATTCGAACATAGGACCGAAAATTTCATTTTAGGATTAAAGAACTTCAGGTAAGATAGAAAGTTGAAACTTACACAGTTTGCAGTTCTGCAGAATTTCTTAATATATTTTGAGTCGTGACGTCAAATGTCGTCATGTGACGTCATAAGCATACTTCTTAATTTTCATTTTAGGGCAATGATTTCGACATGATGCCAGTTGTTCAGAATAATGAAGATTTTAGTTGTGAGTTTACTCTAGACAGTAACAGAAGCGCTTTTGAACAAAAGCATCTACAGCACCCTATGACGTTATGTGACGTCAGAGCTAAAAATAGTGAAAAATGGTGTTCACGCTCTACAGCCGCCATTTATGGTCGGATTTTCTTCTTATTTTCACAGATGGTACACCTTGAGACTAAGGTGTACATATCCTGCCAGCTTACCGAAATTCCGAAAAACCGAAGTTCTGTGGCTGAAATAAGATTCGAACATAGGTCCGAAAATTTCATTTTTGGATTAAAGAGCTTCAGGATGAGATAGAAAGATGAAACTTACACAGTTTGCAGTTCTGCAGAATTTCTACATATATTTTGTGTGGTGACGTCACATGACGTCATGTGACTTCATAGGCATACTTCTAAATTTTCATTTTAGGGCAATGATTTCGACATGATGCCAGTTGTTCAGAGTAATGAAAATTTCAGAGTTATGACAGTTAAGTATGCGCTTTTGAACAAAAGCATCTTCAGCACCAGAGATATGACAGTAACATATGCGTTTTTGAACAAAAGCATCTTCAGCACCCTATGACGTCATGTGACATCAAAGCTAAAAGAAGTCCATACGAAAAAAAAAAGAGTAAAGGGTAGAGAATTTAATATATATTCTTTCTAACGGAATTAATCTTAATATTTTTCAATTTTAGCAGAAAGTCCTATCATTCGTATCAACGAATGAAATCTAGTTCTTCTTCTTCTTATTCTTTTTTTCTTCCTCTTATATTTGTGTTAATTTCGAGGTGTTGCCATTGACTCAGAACAATGAAAATTTTATGGCATATATTTCAAACCATGAGCTTTCGGATGCAATGAATTGTATATTATTGACGTCATATAACGTCAGATTTGACGTCAGGTGAAAAAGTTTGTACGCGGTCTACAGCCATTATTTCTGGATCGATTTTCATCAAAATTTCACAGAATGTGTATGTTAGGCTCTAGTTCTTCTTCTTCTTCTTATTCTTTTTTTCTTCCTCTTATATTTGTGTTAATTTCGAGGTGTTGCCATTGACTCAGAACAATGAAAATTTTATGGCATATATTTCAGACCATGAGCTTTCGGATGCAATGAATTGTATATTCATATGACGTCATATAACGTCAGACTTGACGTCACGTGAAAAAGTTTGTACGCGGTCTACAGCCATTATTTCTGGACCGATTTTCATCAAAATTTCACAGAATGTGTATGTTAGGCTGTAGTTGTGCATCCCGGTGTCCGTTTGTCAAAATTCGAAAAGTCCATGGTTCTATAGCGAATCCAAGATTCGAACCAAGGTCGTAAATTTTTAAATGCTTATAAAATCTGTCCTACTTAAGATAGAAAGTTGATATTTGGTCAGTATATAGGTCTCTAGACGTTTTAAACATTTTTTGAAAATAAATGTCATATGACGTCACGTGACGTCATTATATGATAATGTATTTCTAATATTAACAATAATATTTCTATATGTTGAAATTGTCGAAGGGCAATGAAAATTTAATGAAACATGCTTCAAACGCTGAAATTTTGATTTCTATGATTTTCATATGCCTATGACGTCATATGACGTCACACTTGAAATATGCAACAAAAGTTTGTACGCGGTCTGCAGCCATTGTTTATGAACCGATTTCCATCAAATTTTCACAGAATGTGTATATTAAGTTCTAGTTGTGCATCTCGGTGTCCGTTTTTCAAAATTCGAAAAGTCCATGGTTCTATAGCGAATCCAAGATTCGAACCAAGGTCGTAAATTTTTAAATGCTCATAAAATCGGTCCTATTTGAGATAGAAAAGTGATATTTGGTCAGTATATAGGTCTCTGGGAGTCTTAAACATTTTGAAAAAATAAACGTCATATGACGTCACGGCGTCATTATATGATAATGTATTTCTAATATTAAAAGGTTTATGTTAAATTGTCAAGGGCAAAAAATTTAATGACACATGATTCAGATGCAGAAATTTCGATTTTCAGAAGCCTATGACGTCATATGACGTCACATTTGAAATTGACTACGAAAGTTTGTACACGGTCCAGAGCCATTATTAATGGGCCGATTTTTATCAAATTTTCACAGAATGTGTATATTACGTTCTTATTGTGTATACCGGTGTCCGTTTTTTAAAATTCGAAAAGTCCAAGCATCTATGGCGGATCCAAGATTCTAACAAAGGACGTCAATTTTTAAATGCTTATAAAAACTGTCCTATTTGAGATAGAAAGTTGAAATTTTGTCAGTTAGTAGGTCTCTGGGTGTCTAACAATTATGTGAAAATAAACGTCATATGACGTCACGTGACGTCGTTTTTTTATTATTATTATTCTTTTCTTCTTCCTAACTAAACGCTTATTTTAATATGTTGCAATAGTCCTAGGACGATGAAATTTTTATGGGTTATTAGTCACGTGAGGAAATTTTGATTTCAATGATTATTAGCAGCCTATGACGTCACATTACGTCAGAGCTAAAAATAGTGAAAAATGGTGTTCACGCTCTACAGCCGCCATTTATGGTCGGATTGTGTTCAAAATTTCACAGATGGTACATCTTGAAACTAAGGTGTGCATATCTTGTCTGCTAACCGAAATTCTGAAATACCGAAGTTCTGTGGCTGAAATAAGATTCGAACATAGGACCGAAAATTTCATTTTAGGATTAAAGAGCTTCAGGATGAGATAGAAAGTTGAATCTTACACAGTTTGCAGTCCTGCAGAATTTCTACATATATTTTGAGTCGTGACGTCATATGACGTTTTGTGACGTCATAAGCATACTTCTTAATTTTTATTTTAGGGCAATGATTTCGACATGATGCCAGTTGTTCAGAATAATGAATATTTCAGAGTTATGACAGTAAAGTATGCGCTTTTAAACAAAAGCATCTTCATCACCCTATGACGTCATATGACGTCAGAGCTAAAAATAGTGAAAAATGGTGTTCACGCTCTACAGCCGTAATTTATGGTCGGATTTTCTTCAAATTTTCACAGATGGTACATCTTGAAACTAAGGTGTGCATATCCTGTCAGCTAACCGAAATTCCGAAAGACCGAAGTTCTGTGACTGAAATAAAATTCGAACATAGGACCGAAAATTTCATTTTAGGATTAAAGAACTTCAGGATGAGATAGAAAGTTGAAACTTACACAGTTTGCAGTTCTGCAGAATTTCTTAATATATTTTGAGTCGTGACGTCAAATGTCGTCATGTGACGTCATAAGCATACTTCTTAATTTTCATTTTAGGGCAATGATTTCGACATGATGCCAGTTGTTCAGAATAATGAAGATTTTAGAGTTATGACAGTAAAGTATGCGTTTTTGAACAAAAGCATCTTCATCACCCTATGACGTCATGTGACGTCAGAGCTAAAAATATTGAACAATGGTGTTCGCGCTCTACTGCCGCCATTTATGGTCGGATTTTCTTGTAATTTTCACAGATGGTACATCTTGAAACTAAGGTGTACATATCCTGCCAGCTTACCGAAATTCCGAAAAACCGAAGTTCTGTGGCTGAAGTAATATTCGAACATAGGACCAAAAATTTCATTTTAGGATTGAAGAGCTTCAGGATGAGATAGAAAGTTGAAACTTGCACAGTTTGCAGTTCTGCATTATTTCTACATATATTTTGAGTCGTGACGTCAGAGGACGTCATAAGCATACCACTTATTTTTAATTTGGGGCAATGATTTCGACATGATGCCAATTGTTCAGAATAATGAAAATTTCAGAGTTATTGCAGTAAAGTATGCGCTTTTAAGCAACAGCATTTTCAGCACCCTATGACGTCACGTGACGTCAGAGCTAAAAATAGTGAAAAATGGTGTTCGCGCTCTACAGCCGCCATTTATGATCAGATTTTCTTCAAATTTTTACAAATGGTACATTGAAACTAAGGTGTGAATATTTTGTCAGCTAACCTTAATTCCGAAAAACCGAAGTATTGTGGCTGAAGTAAGATTCGAACAAAGGACCAAAAATTTCATTTTAGGGCTAAAGAACTTCGGGATGAGATAGAAAGTTGAAACTTACACAGTTTGCAGTTCTTCAGAATTTCTTAATATATTTTGAGTCATGACGTCATATGACGTCATAAGCATACTACTACTACTGCTACTTATTTTTTTTCTTCGTAACTAAACGCTTATTTATAATATAATGTCAATTAATCAGCATGAACATGAAATACTACCAGAGGTGAGTCATTACATGAAACTTCTATCTCCTGCTTTTTGCATTAACACAGGTTACAGAAAGTCCTATCATTCGTTTAGACGAATGACATCTAGTTATTATTATTATTATTCTTTTTTTCTTCCTAACTAAACGCTTATTTTTCTATGTTGCAATACTCCTAGGACGATGAAATTTTTATGACTTATTAGCCACGTCAGGAAATTTTGATTTCTATGATTTTCATATGCCTATGACGTCATATGACGTCACATTTGAAATATGCTACAAAAGTTTGTACGCGGTCTACAGCCATTGTTTGTGAACCGATTTTCATCAATTTTTTTACAGATTGTGTATATTAAGTTCTAGTTGTGCATCCCGGTGTCCGTTTTTCAAAATTCGAAAAGTCCATGGTTCTATAGCGAATCCAAGATTCGAACCAAGGTCGTAAATTTTTAAATGCTTATAAAATCTGTCCTATTTAAGAAAGAAAGTTGATATTTAGTCAGTATATAGGTCTCTAGAAGTTTTAAAAATTTTGTGAAAATATTTGTCATATGACGTCACGTGACGTCATTATATGATAATGTATTAAAAAATTTAAAACACATGCTTAAACGTGAAATTTTGATTTCTATGATTTTCATATGACTATGACGTCATATGACGTCACACTGGAAATATGCATCAAAAGTTTGTACGGCTACAGCCATTGTTTATGAACCGATTTTCATAAATTTTCACAGAATGTGTATATTAAGTTCTAGTTGTGCATCCCGGTGTCCGTTTTTCAAAATTCGAAAAGTCCAAGGTTCTATAGCGATTCCAAGATTCGAACCAAGGTCGTAAATTTTCAAATTCTTATAAAATCGGTCCTATTTGAGATAGAAAGATGATATTGGGTCAGTATATAGGACTCTGGGAGTCTTAAACATTTTGTGAAAATAAATGTCATATGACGTCATGTGACGTCATTATATGATAATGAATTTCTAATTCTAACAAGATTATTTCTATATCTTGAAATTTATGAAGGGCAATGAAAAATTAATGCCGCATGCTTCAGATGCTGTAATTTCGATTTCAAAGATTTTCAGAAACCTATGACGTCATATTACGTCACATTTGAAATTGACTACGAAAGTTTGTACACGGTCCAGAGCCATTATTAATGGGCCGATTTTCATCAAATTTTCACAGAATGTGTATATTAAGTTCTAGTTGTGCATCTCGTTGTCCGTTTTTCAAAATGCGAAAAGTCCATGGTTCTATAGCGATTCCAAGATTCGAACCAAGGTCGTAAATTTTTAAATGCTTATAAAATCGGTCCTTTTTGAGATAGAAAAGTGATATTTGGTCAGTATATAGGTCCCTAAGAGTCTTAAACATTTTGTGAAAATAAATGTCATATGACGTCACGTGACGTCATTATATGATAATGTATTTCTAATATTAACAAGAGTATTTCTATATATTGAATTGTCGAAGGGCAATGAAAATTTAATGACAAATGATTCAGACACTGAAATTTCGATTTCAATAATTTTCTGAAGCCTGTGACGTCATATGACGTCACATTTGAAATTGACTACGAAAGTTTGTACACGGTCCAGAGCCATTATTAATGGGCCGATTTTCATCAAATTTTCACAGAATGTGTATATTACGTTCTTATTGTGTATACCGGTGTCCGGTTTTTCAAAATTCGAAAAGTCCAAGCATCTATGGCGGATCCAAGATTCGAACCAAGGACGTCAATTTTTAAATGCTTATAAAAACTGTCCTATTTGAGATAGAAAGTTGAAATTTTGTCAGTTAGTAGGTCTCTGGGAGTCTTAACAATTATGTGAAAATAAACGTCATATGACGTCACGTGACGTCATTTTTTATTATTATTATTCTTTTCTTCTTCCTAACAAAACGCTTATTTCAATATGTTGCAATAGTCCTAGGACGATGAAATTTTTATGGGTCATTAGTCACGTGAGGAAATTTTGATTTCAATGATTGTCAGCACGCTATGACGTCACATAACGTCACAGCTAAAAATAGTGAAAAATGGTGTTCGCGCTCTACAGCCGTCATTTATGGTCGGATTTTCTTAAAATTTTCACAAATGGTACATCTTGAAACTAAGGTGTACATATCCTGTCAGCTAACCGAAATTCCGAAAGACCGAAGTTCTGTGGCTAAAATAAGATTCGAACATAGGACCGAAAATTTCATTTTAGCATTAAAGAGCTTCAGGATGAAATAGAAAGTTGAAACTTACACAGTTTGCAGTTCTTCAGAATTTCTTAATATATTTTGAGTCGTGACGTCATATGACGTCATGTGACGTCATAAGCATACATCTGAATTTTCATTTAAAGGCAATGATTTCGACATGATGCCAGTTGTTCAGAATAATGAAAATTTCAGAGTTATGACAGAAATGGATGCGCTTTTGAAAAAAAGCATCTTCAGCACCCTATGACGTCATGTGACGTCAGAGCTTAAAATAGTGAAAAATGGTGTTTACGCTCTGCAGCCGCCATTTATGGTCGAAGTTTCTTCAAATTTTCACAGATGGTATATCTTGAAACTAAGATGTGTATATCCTTTCAGCTAACCGAAATTCCGAAAGACCGAAGTTCTGTGGCTTAAATAAGATTCGAACATAGGACCGAAAATTTCATTTTAGGATTAAAGAGCTTCAGGATGAAATAGAAAGTTGAAACTTACACAGCTTGTAGTTCTGCAGAATTTCTTAATATATTTTGTGTCGTGACGTCATATGACGTCATGTGACGTCATAAGCATACATCTTAATTTTAATTTGGGGCAATGATTTTGACATGATGCCAGTTGTTCAGAATAATGAAAATTTCAGAGTTATGACAGAAATAGATGCGCTTTTGAAAAAAAAGCATCATCAGCACCCTATGACGTCATGTGACGTCAGAGCTAAAAATAGTGAAAAATGGTGTTCACGCTCTACAGCCGCCATTTATGGTCGAATTTTCTTCAAATTTTCACAGATGGTATATCTTGAAACTAAGATATGTATATCCTTTAAGCTAACCGAAATTCCGAAAGACCGAAGTTCTGTGGCTGAAATAAGATTCGAACATAGGACCGAAAATTTCATTTTAGGATTAAAGAGCCTCAGAATGAGATAGAAAGTTGAAACTTACACAGTTTGCAGTTCTGCAGAATTTCTACAAATATTTTGAGTATTGACGTCATAAGCATACTTCTTAATTTTTATTTTAGGACAATGATTGCGACATGATGCCAGTTGTTCAGAATAAGGAAAATTTCAGAGTTATAACAGTAAAGTATACATTTTTGAGCAAAAACATTTTCAGCACCATATGACGTCATGTGACGTTAGAGCTAAAAATAGTGAAAAATGGTGTTCAGGCTCTACAGCCGCCATTTATGGTCGGATTTTCTTAAAATTTCACAGATTTTACATCTTGAAACTAAGGTGTGCATATCCTGTCAGCTAACCGAAATTCCGAAAGACCGAAGTTCTGTGGCTGAAATAAGATTCGAACATGGGACCGAACATTTCATTTTAGGATTAAAGAGCTTCAGGATGAGATAGAAAGTTGAAACTTACACAGTTTGCAGTTCTGCATAATTTCTTCATATATTTTGAGTCGTGACGTCAAATGTCGTCATGTGACGTCATAAGCATACTTCTTAATTTTCATATTAGGGCAATGATTTCGACATGATGTCAGTTGTTCAGAATAATGAAAATTTCAGTGTTATGACAGTAAAGTATGCGCTTTTGAACAAAAGCATCTTCAGCACCCTATGACGTCCTGTGACGTCAGAGCTAAAAATATTGAAACATGGTGTTCGCGCTCTACAGCCGCCGTTTATGGTCGGATTTTCTTCAAATTTTCACAGATGGTACACCTTGAAACTAAGGTGTGCATATCCTGCCAGCTAACCGAATTTCCGAAAAACCGAAATTCTGTGGCTGAAATAAGATTCGAACATAGGACCAAAAATTTCATTTTAGGATTGAAGAGCTTCGGGATGAGATAGAAAGTTGAAACTTACACAGTTTGCAGTTCTGCAGCATTTCTACAAATATTTTGAATCGTGACGTCATTGGACGTCATAAGCATACCACTTAATTTTAATTTGGGGCAATGATTTCGACATGATGCCAGTTGTTCAGAATAATGAAAATTTTAGAGTTATTGCAGTAAAGTGTGCGCTTTTGAGCAACAGCATTTTCAGCACCCTATGACGTCACGTGACGTCAGAGCTAAAATAGTGAAAAATGGTATTCGCGCTCTACAGCCGCCATTTGTGATCAGATTTTCTTCAAATTTTTACAGACGGTACATCTTGAAACTAAGGTGTGCATATCCTGCCAGCTAAACTTAATTCCGAAAAACCGAAGTTCTGTGGCTGAAGTAAGATTCGAACATAGGACCAAAAATTTCATTTTAGGATTGAAGAGCTTCAGGATGAGATAGGAAGTTGAAACTTACACAGTTTGCAGTTCTGCAGCATTTCTACAAATATTTTGAATCGTGACGTCATAGGACGTCATAAGCATACTTCTTAATTTTAATGTGGGGCAATGATTTCGACATGATGCCAGTTGTTCAGAATAATGAACATTTCAGAGTTATTGCAATAAAGTATGCGCTTTTGAGCAACAGCATTTTCAGCACCCTATGACTTCACGTGACGTCAGAGCTAAAAATAGTGAAAAATGGTGTTCGCGCTCTACAGCCGCCATTTATGATCAGATTTTCTTCAAATTTTTAAAGATGGTACATCTTGAAACTAAGGTGTAAATATGTCATAAGCATACTACTTCTACTATTATTCCTAAAAAAAAATTTATTCGCTTATTTTTCGCGGAATATAATGTCATTTGTTCAGCATGAACATGAAATACTACCAGAGGTGAGTCATTACATGAAACTTCTATCTCCTGCTTTTTGCATTAACACAGGTTGCAGAAAGTCCTATCATTCGTTTAGACGAATGACATCTAGTTATTATTATTATTATTCTTTTCTTCTTCCTAACTAAACGCTTATTTTTATATGTTGCAATAGTCCTAGGACGATGAAATTTTTATGGCTTATTAGTCACGTGAGGAAATTTTGATTTCAATGATTTTCAGCACCCTATGACGTCACATGACGTCACAGCTAAAAATAGTGAAAAATGGTGTTCGCGCTCTACAGCCGTCATTTATGGTCGGATTTTCTTCAAGTTTTCACAGATGGTACATCTTCCATCAAAGGTGTGCATATCCTGTCAGCTAACCGAAATTCCGAAAGACCGAAGTTCTGTGGCTGAAATAAGATTCGAACATAGGACCGAAAATTTCATTTTAGGATAAAAGAGCTTCAGGATGAGATAGAAAGTTGAAACTTACACAGTTTGCAGTTCTGCAGAATTTCTACCAATATTTTGAGTCATGACGTCATATGAAGTCATGTGACGTCATCAGCATACTTCTTAATTTTCATTTTAGGACTATGATTTCGACATGATGCCAGTTGTTCAGAATAATGAAAATTTCAGAGTTATAAAAGCAAAGTATTCGCTTTTGAACAAAAGCCTCTTCAGCACCCTATGACGTCACATGACGTCACAGCTAAAAATAGTGAAAAATGGTGTTCGCGCTCTACAGCCGTCATTTATGGTCGGATTTTCTTCAAATTTTCACAGATGGTACATCTTGAATCAAAGGTGTGCATATCTTGTCAGCTAACCGAAATTCCGAAAGACCGAAGTTCTGTGGCTGAAATAAGATTCAAACATAGGACCGAAAATTTCATTTTAGGATTAAAGAGCTTCAGGATGAGATAGAAAGTTGAAACTTACACAGTTTGCAGTTCTGCAGAATTTCTACAAATATTTTGAGTCGTGATGTCATATGACGTCATGTGACGTCATAAGCATACTTCTTAATTTTCCTTTTAGGGCAATGATTTCGACATGATGCCAGTTGTTCAGAATAATGAAAATTTCAGACTTATGAAAGCAAAGTATTTGCTTTTGAACAAAAGCATCTTCAGCACCCTATGACGTCACATGACGTCACAGCAAAAAATAGTGAAAAATGGTGTTCGCGCTCTACAGCCGTCATTTATGGTCAGATTTTCTTCAACTTTTCACAGATGGTATCTTTTGAAACTCAGGTGTGCATATCCTGTCAGCTAAACAAACTTCCAAAAGACTGCAGTTCTGTGGCTGAAAAAAGGTTCGAACATAGGACCGAAAATTTCATTTTAGGATTAAAGAGCTTGAGGATGAGATAGAAGGTTGAACCTTACACAGTTTGCAGTTCTGCAGAATTTCTACATATATCTTGAGTTTTGACGTCATATGACGTCTTGTGACGTCATAAGCATACTTCTTAATTTTCATTTTAGGTCAATGATTTTGACGTGATGCCAGTTGTTCAGAATAACGAAAATTTCAGAGTTATGATAGTAAAGTATGCCCTTTTGAACAAAAGCATCTTTAGCACACTATGACGTCATGTGACGTCAGAGCTAAAAATAGTGAAAAATGGTGTTCACGCTCTACAGCCGCCATTTATGGTCGGATTTTCTTCAAATTTTCACAGATGGTACATCTTGAAAGTTAAGTGTGCATATCCTGTCAGCTTACCGAAATTCCGAAAGACCGAAGTTCTGTGGCTGAAATAAGATTCGAACATTGGATCGAAAATTTCATTTTAGGATTAGAGAGCTTCAGGATGAGATAGAAAGTTGAAACTTAAACAGTTTGCAGTTCTGCAGAATTTCTACATATGTTTAGAGTTATGACGTCATATGACGTCATGTGACGTCACAGACTAATACTTAGTTCTTCTCATTTGCACTAATTTCGGAATATAATTTCAATTGTTCAGCATGAACATGAAATACTACCAGAGGTGAGTCATTACATGAAACTTCTATCTCCTGCTTTTTGCATTAACACAGCTTGCAGAAAGTCCTATCATTCGTTTTCACGAATGACATCTAGTTAGGACTTTCTGCCTACAGGCAGAAAGTCATATTGGGTTTGTACTGTTTTTTTATTATTCTTATTATTCTTTTTTTCTTCCTCTTATATTTGTGTTAATTTCGAGGTGTTGCCATTGACTCAGAACAATGAAAATGTTATGGTATATATTTCAAACCATGAGCTTTCGGATGCAATGGATTTTATATTCATATCACGTCAAGTAACGTCAGATTTGACGTCAGGTGAAAAAGTTTGTACGCGATCTACAGTCATTATTTCAGGACCGATTTTCATCAAAATTTAACAAAATGTGTATGTTAGGCTCTAGTTGTGCCTTTCGATGTCGGTATTTCCAAATTCGAAAAGACAAATGTTTTATGGCGAATCCAAGATTCGAACTAATGACGTCAAATTTCAAATGCGTATAAAATCGCTTCCAGAAGAGCTAGAAAGCTGATATTTGAACTGAATATTTATCTCTAGGTCTTCTTTAAATTATAAAAAGACGAACGCCAGATGACGTCACATGACGTCATAATGCTAATAAAACTTTCGTATTAAAACTTAACGGTTTTTAAGCCCTGTAGGCTTTATTTTTTGTATGATTTGCTTGAAATTTTGTCTGAAGATGCAGAATTAGATTATATGGAGCCGTGTCACTTCCGTTTCCGGAAAATTCCAAAGGTCAAGGTCATCTATCAATTATCGGGATTTTCTTCGGCCTTAAATATCTCAAAAACGGTAAATATTCTATCGAGACATTATGCGTATAATTTGTAGTGCTTAGAAAGACCTTTCAGATGATATTTAGTTTTTGATGATCGGGGTTGAATCGGTTGAGTTGGAAAAACGAAAATTTGGTAACCTTCAGTGTGTTTAACAGTTTATATCTCGAAAACCTTTGATTTTTTAAAATATGATGATGAATATTATTTGTAGAGCAATGTTTGGCCGTTCTTTTGATGCTTAAAGTTTAATGATTGACCTAAGATTCATGGAGTAATGGGGAAAAAACGACATGCATGCATATAGCTTTGGTGATTTTTTCATTTTTCAAGAGGTTTAATAGCTTGTATCTCAAAAAATATTAAAAATATTCCTATAGATAAAGCGTGTGAAATGTAGAGAATTTTCAGACGATTATTTTGGTACCTAAAGTTTTGAAATTGATCAAATTATAAGGAAGTTACATCAAAAATAAGAATTTAAACATGTAGAATTTCAGCGATTTTGCCGTTATGTAAGAGTTTCACGGCTTATATCTTAAACCTCATAAGCAATAAGTCAAAACATTAAGCAAGTGAGATGTAGAGAATTTTAAGACGATTATTTTGGCACCTAGAGTTTTGGAATTGATCAAAGAATAAGGAAGTTACATCAAAAATACGAATTTAAACCCAATTGTAAGAATTTTCATAAAATATCCTACTTTCGCTTTCACCTTAACTGAAGCATTTTCGGAAAATGTAAGTTTACAGATATGTATTAGTCATATAAAATGCAAAAAAAACAAAAACTTTTTACTTATATCTTATTGATATTACTAGCTTAACAAGTGTACCGTTCCCGGTGTCCGAGTGGTTAGAGCGTCCGCCTCGGGAGCGGGAAGTCGTGGGTTCGATACCAATGTCGTAAAAAATGGTACTGTTATAGCTCCCTTGCTTGACGCTCAGCATATAAGGGTAGTTGCAGGACTGGTTGGCTCGGTATCAGGATAATGTGACTGGGTGTGGTATCATGCCACATGTCTACGGCGTGATACTGCAGTGTGGCAGCACTATAACTGCATTAAGTAGACATCGTCTCCAAATGACTGAAATACTAAACAAGTGTTGACAATGATTTAATATTTTGTCAAATCATTTTATTTACGTAACTTATACATATCAGTTGCAGTATTGCGTTCCCATAATCCTTTGAGCGTTTTGACACATGTCATTTAGACCGTTGTTGAAACATTGCAATTTCCCGACTTTATTGTTGCATCAATCGATAAATGTTGTACAAGCTATATTCCAAAATAATGATAAATGATAACCTATGTGAAAATATATGTACAATGTAATTTTATTGCCAGCTTGAGATACCATGAGCGTGTATAAGTGTAAACGTTTGAAACAAAATGATCAACATATGTCATCTGTTCAAGACGCTGCAAGCTAATTTGTCTGTAAAGCGCAAAATGGAGTAACTTTGTGTAATACAGTCGTCTCGATCATATGTATGTACAAGCGTTATTGCAATTTAACTCACGAGGCTACACGCGTCGACGATTCTATTGCATGGTAGCATTTACTATTTTATTCCCGCGACTGTACACGAAAAAAAATTGATATGCAGAATTTAGAGGTTTAAGTTTAATTGCTTATATTTTGAATACCTATAAAACTAGACCCAAATATGTTGCAATGGAATTGTCGGGATTTTCAGGCCATTTATTTTAAAACCTAGAATACTAAAATTGGTCAAGTTATAAGAAAGCGATATCAAAATAAAGATGTCTTTGTTTTTGCCATATGGCTTATTTCACAAAGTTCATGCATGAGAAGTCCATCCGAAAAAAAAGTAAAAGGTAGGGAATTTAATATATATTCTTTCTAACGGTATTAATCTTTATATTTTTCAATGTTAGCAGAAAGTCCTATCATTCGTATCAACGAATGAAATCTAGTTATTATTATTATTATTATTCTTTTCTTCCTCAAGGATTTTCATATGTTGCAATCGTCCTAGGAGAATGAAATTTCGATGGCATATTATTCATATGAGTAATTAAAAGATTCTATAATTTTCAAATGCATATGACGTCATTATGACGTCACACTTGGCAATTGCTACAAAAGTTTGTACGCGGTCCAGAGCGAAAATTAATAAACCGATTTTTATCAAATTTTCACAGAATGTGTATATTATGTTCTAGTTGTGCATCACGGTGTCCGTTTTTCAAAATTCGAAAAGCCCAAGGTTCTATGGCGAATGCAAGATTCAAACCAAGGACGTCAAATTGATAAATGCTCATAAAATCGTCCCTAAATGAGAGAGAAGGTTGATATTTTGTCAGTATATAGATCTCCGATAGATTTAAATAGTTTGTGAAAATGGACGTTTTGTGACGTCATATGACGTCATCAAATTTCTAATATTTAAACACATAATTTTATATGTTAATATGGTCCAAGGACATTGAAATTTTGAGGCCTTATTTTCCAAGAGATGGTATTTTGAATTCTATGATTTTCATATCTCTATGACGTCATATGACGTCACACTTGAAATAAGCTACAAAAGTTTGTACGCGGTCCAGAGCCATTATTAATGAACCAATTTTCATCAAATTTTCACAGAATGTGTATATTATGTTCTAGTTGTGCATCCCGGTGTCCGTTTTTCAAAGTTCGAAAAGTCCAAGGTTCTATAGCGATTCCAAGATTCGAACCAAGGTCGTTAATTTTCAAATTCTTATAAAATCGGTCCTATTTAAGATAGAAAGATGATATTGGGTCAGTATATAGGTCTCTGAGAGTCTTAAACATTTTGTGAAAATAAATGTCATATGACGTCACGTGACGTCATTATATGATAATGAATTTCTAATTCTAACAAGATTATTTCTATATGTTGAAATTTTCGAAGGGCAATGAAAATTTAATGCCGCATGCTTCAGATGCTGATATTTCGATTTCAATGATTTTTCAGAAGCCTTTGACGTCATATGACGTCACATTTGAAATTGACTACGAAAGTTTGTACACGGTCCAGAGCCATTATTAATGGGCCGATTTTCATCAAATTTTCAGAGAATGTGTATATTAAGTTCTAGTTGTGCATCCCAGTGTCCGTTTTTCAAAATTCGAAAAGTCCATGGTTCTATAGCGAATTCAAGATTCGAACCAAGGTCGTAAATTTTTAAATGCTTATAAAATCGGTCCTATTTAGGACAGAAAAGTGATATTTGGTCAGTATATAGGTCTCTAAGAGTCTTTAATATTTTGTGAAAAGAAACGTCATATGACGTCACGTGACGTCATTATATGATAATGTATTTTTAATATTAACAAGATTATTTCTATATGTTGAAATTGTCGAAGGGCAATGAAAATTTAATGACAAATGATTTAGACGCTGAAATTTTTTAATTTGAAATTGACTACAGAAGTTTGTACACGGTCCAGAGCCATTATTAATGGGCCGATTTTCATCAAATTTTCACAGAGTGTGTATATTACGTTCTTATTGTGTATACCGGTGTCCGTTTTTCAAAATTCGAAAAGTCCAAGCATATATGGCGGATCAAAGATTCGAACCAATGACGTCAATATTTAAATGCTTATAAAAACTGTCCTATTTGAGATAGAAAGTTGAAATTTTGTCAGTTAGTAGGTCTCTGGGTGTCTTAACAATTATGTGAAAATAAACGTCATATGACGTCACGTGACGTCATTTGTTTAAAATTTTTTAATTTCCTACGATAAATTTTTATGGATTATTAGGCACGTGAGAAAATTTTGATTTCACCCCTACTGCATATATGTAGCCATATCTCAATAAAATCGATTTTTGTAAAATTATGTATGAATAAAAATTATAGCTGAATAATTGACATTTCAATATTAATATAATTTGGTAAAATTATATATTATAATAAGGATATTTAATATGCTGTTTTCTTGAGGTTTAACAGTCAATATCTCAGAAACGACTGAAGATAAGTTTATACATTATGCGTATAAAATGTAGCATGTTTTAAGAACTTTCTAACGGTACCAAATGTATTGAAATTGGACTTCATATAAGAAAGTTACATGGAAAATAAGATATTTCATAATCATGCATCATAAAAATATGGAAAAGGTCACGCGCAGGGGTCACCAAGCTTAAATACTTGCGCAACGACTTAAAAAAAAAAAAAAAAAAAAAAAAAAAAAAAAATTGCAATTGATGGGCTATATCTTGATTTTTTTTTTGTCGAATGTTGACTGTTTCCAAAATAAGCATTGAAGTTAATACATGTACAACGGCACAAGACAAAAATCCGTATTTGCAACACTATGTAGCTAGCGAGCAGTTTGCAAGCCTTGAAAAATTCACACGCAGCCCCACATTTTAGACCATCTAAAAACTGCATTGTTATGCTAACGATATTCATATTGCATCAGTTTGTAGGCTGGATGTTACCTTTCAAAATATCACCATAGTTCGAAATTCCAGGAATTTATGGCAAAACTACGGAAGCCCAAACACGCCAAAATCGCTAAATACGTTTAACTACGTTACAGGTGTCGAAAGGATATAGCACTATACAAATATTCAATACTTCTTCCTACTGAGGCTAAAATTAAACAAGGTTACAACTGAGCTGGAGTGATGAAATTCTATGTGTGATGAAAGTTAGAAACTTACATTTGAAACTGATTCATTTTTTTTCATGTCATATGACATAGTATAAATTTTGTATGTAAACTACATGTTCTTTAAGAAAAGGCGATGTATTAAAATTAACAATTATTATT
>CM037791.1:31503006-31553006 GCA_021229015.1 Solen grandis | reverse complement strand
TTGGAAGGGACGTAAACACGCCCAACAACGATGCTACAGGTTTCCCTTCCTGCATGCACACAGCACCGATGCCCTTGGACGACGCGTCTACTTGCAGCGTGACCGATTTATCTGGGTCGAAAAATCGTAATACTGGTGCCTGTGTTATGACCTTTTTGACTCTGTCAAAAGCAGTGTTTTGCTCGTGCCCCCAGATATACTGGATGTCTTTCTTTAGCAATGTTCGCATTGGGCCGGTTAAGTCTGCGAGATTTGGCGCAAACTTTGTGAGGTATGTAACCATGCCCAGGAACGTTTCCAGTTCTTGGCGCGATTCTGGGGTCTTCATATTCACTATCGCGGCGATTTTGTCCTTGTCTGCCGACAAGCATTTGTCGCTGATCACGTGACCAAAGTAATTAACCTCAGTTTGGCCTATGGCAAGTTTTTCTGGATTGAATTTGAGACCTTTTTCCCGAGCGCGAGTGAGTAAGCGTTTCAGATTCCTGTCATGCTCCGTTTTTGTTTTACCCCAGCATAATACGTCATCAACAATTGACGCAACGCCCGGTAATCCTTCTAGGATTTCGTCCATTTTACGGTTGAAAATGTCCTGTGATGATTTGAGACCCATAGGTAGCCTGTTATACTTATATCGGCGTTGTCTGTTTTGATTTGCCACACCTTGAACATATTCTTCTCGCATCCGTCTGTCGATGATTCCGTTGGGGCCGTGTCCCACGTGATTTAGCTCTGTGTCCGAGAGGTCCATGTTTCGGGGGTTTTGCCGGGTCCTTTTTTGGTTTCCCACCACGACTCCTGATGAAGTCCACGTCCTTTTCCGTGGGGTTCATAGCATCCATTTGTTTTTTGTTGTACTCGTGAGACTGTGCCGTTTGTATGGCGATCTCTAGGGTTAGTTCTGTCCCCTTTTCTATTAGCTTTTCTCTTACTCTTTCAGATGAGCATCCGAACACTATTCTGTCTCGAATCATTTCGTCCGTTTTTTCTTTAAATTCACAGTCATTTGCTCTAATTGTGAGCCTTGAAACAAATTCATCGATTGATTCATCCGTTTGCATTTCGTGGTAGAATTTGTACCGTGCAAATATAGGGTTAAGTTTCGGTTGTACAAAATCTTTAAACTTCTTAAAGATAATTTCCGTATTTTTGTTATCATCGTCGGTGGTTTTCCAAGATGAATGGATTGTTCGTCCTCTGTCCCCTGCCCACAGGAGAATATACGCGACTCGCTCTTTGCCGCCTTTCCCCTTTAGGGGTCCGTCGAACATAAGTTTGCAGTGTCTTTCAAACTTATCCCATGCGTCAGGTAGGTTGGAATTACTCCAGTCCATTTTAGGATATGGTAGTCCGTTTAATTCCATTTTCACTTTTTTTTTAATTAAAACAATCCCGCTTCTGACACCATGTTTGATTACAAACTAACGTAACACAGAGTAGTGTTTACTATAGCTTTATTTAGGCTCGAGTGCCGGAGCACATGCAATGTGCTGGGCTTAACCCGATGTGTGCGCATGCGCACAGGCATTGCGCTGACCAATTATATAACACACCGGATTGTTAGTAAGAGGTAAAATGTAATGTAATTGGACTCTAGCTAGACGCTATTGTTACATTTTCATTGTTACTAACCTATTATAGATACAATTAGAGAGGACCGTTGCATTAGTTATGCAACGTCTGTCTCAGTTGTGACTGTCGTTAACACAAATATTTGACATTATTATTTGACATTATGTAATACACATGTTTACTGTCTGGCTGGCTGGTAACCAGCCAATATATAAGCTGACCGGTCAAGGGTCTTGCAGATAGATCTGGTTAGATACCTAGGAGATAGATCTGGTTAGATACCTAGGAGAGAGATCTGGTTAGATACCTAGGAGGAGATCTTGTGGGATACCTAGAGAGATCTTGTTAGAGCCTCGAGACCCGACCATGGGCTAGGCACGTTACATGACAGCGCTCAGTCTGAGTGGGCCATGACCTGTCATGCTAAATAAAGTGTATAAAGACCAAGAAGGCTACTTGTCTTGAGTACGGCCATTATACGACACGGCGTATTTTGGTACCGTGACCAGGATCGACCTGTGAAGACGGCCTATTTCGTGCAGTGGGATCAAGAATTGACCTGTGAAGACGACCTGTGATGATTATCTTAAAGCTACGCACAGTCAGGTTAGTGCCTTGTTTCATCTCGATTATCATAGCAAATACACACAGGGGTTTCATCTCTCAAGAAGTATTTTATTTTTACATTTTCGTACTTGCTAAGATTTTAATTGCTTATTCAGAATCTAGTAGTCCTTCTAACAGTACACTCAGCATGACAGACGTACACTTATATTTACCTTACGAAACGGAACGAATTATGGATGCGAGACAGACTAGTGATTTTGATGTTACCTTGATAGGTTGTTATTATGCCTATCTGAATGTTAGCATGTTTAAGCTAACTGTTTAGTCAGAAAGTTGTGGTGAATTTAACACTTCTGGCTGTTTACCGACCTGGACCGAAATAGGACTTGAGATAGCAAAGCGATTTAATTAATTGTTATATTAGTATTACTACTGTAGTTATTACTAGTAATGTTTAATTGTTATTTATGAAAGCAATGATTTCTCTTTGCTTTGAGATGACTGAGACAATTTCAGCGACTAGCGGCTAGCTGGGTATACGATATCCTCTAGTTAAGAACTGCAGTCATGTTTTAGAATCCCGGTAGGGACTTCGGATTTTTCATGTGAGGAAGCCTTCCAGCTGGCTTGCGGTAGGTCGGTGGTTCTACCCGGGTACCTCTGTGTACTCGGTGTCTTCCTCCACCTGTAATTAGCTGGACGTCGCTATATGATTGAAATACTATCGCAGTGACGGTAAATCCCAATACAACAACAACAACAACATGTTTTAGAATCCTGCAAGGTGCATTTGATATATGCAGCAGAATTCTGTCATGTTGCCGGACCTAGCTTTGAATTATGGACATGAATTTGATAAGCGACTTAAGTACACGTATATAGAATTAAGTTGGCGATAACTTGTGTATAGCGGAGTGCGGCTTAGTGATGTTTAAGTTAAACGAACTAAGTTTATTACAAGAGCCAACGTGTTAACGGCATCAGCACTTAAAAGCGTGAATAATACGCTGCTGTATAAGACCAGGAAAATTATGATTTTTAATAATCATTAGTGTATTATATTTGTGAGTAAATACCGTGAATATGAATGTAGATATTACTGTTTAGTTAATTTATGCAACCCATGTTATTAATGACAAAACACGCGTAGAGACATGCTGAAATATAGTTCAGTACTTGAGATAAATACTGACGTCTTTGTGTATTGCGTTTCAACTGACCTGGTTACCTAAGGAATAGGTATGTCAATATACAATTGGTATTGACACATATACAATATGTATTGAACCATTGTGGGTATGTTAACGTATTGTAAGTTATTGACTGATGAATGCAAGTTTACGACCCTATCACAGTCCTAGGGGAAAGTTATGTAATATTGCGCTGTATTGTTGAAACAGCATTGCACTGTATTGTTGAAACAACAAATAGGAGATCAATAGTGTTTACCAATTATTCTTCATACAAACATTATTGAATAACGAAAATTTTATGTCATTTTTCCTTTTTCTATCATGATTAGGATTATGAATATCATGTTGTTCTTAAAACGAAACTAGGTATGTTGAATAAATTGTGGATAAGTACAGATAGTATCAGTCCAATACACTGGTACCATGTTAAAGTTTAGGAACCATATATCACTATATATAGTGAATACACAGATTAGTTCTCTGTTTTGATAATGGAAGTCTCCAACTTGATATATGTATAAATATTATTGCAATAATATGAACGTGTAAAATTATATACATCATATTCTAATATAACGTTAAAGAAAATAAGTACATTATAGGAAATGATGAGATGCAACTGTTGTGTGTATTCCTTGCTATCTTAACGAAGATTGCTTATAACAAAGTATGCCTACTGTAACCACTCTACGGAATGCCATTCCACCTTACAACGTAGGGTACAACTATGCCAACTGTCCAGCTTCACATGTTATTACGGTGATAATAACCAATGGACACAATCCACCTTACAACGTAGGGTACAACTATACCAACTGTCCAGCTTCACATGTTATTACGGTGATAATAACCAATGGACACAACATGATGTTACATTTAGTGTATCAAATCGTATATAATCGTATTCAACTGTAACCACTTTACTTTCAACGATGAGTTCATCAACGGACAACTTAACCATCGAGTCGGTCCATGCAGCAGACGTTAGAGAGGCCACATCTAACGATGCTTTGTTTTGCCACTGTATGTGAATGTGTGTTTAAACATTTTCTTGATTTAATTAAAATTTAGTTTCATGATTGTGAATAACTGTGCACTGACAGTAACCGTCGCTGCTACTGAAAATAATCACCGCTACATCATGGTATTCCATCCATCTTCGTGAGACGTCAACAAAATATGAACTTGACATACAGTTATCAAATATTTGATGTTTTATCAATACTTACAAGAGCTGTCAGAGGACAGCACGCTCGACTATTCAAAATGCTTGTTGGTAAATCAAATGAAATCTATTTAACTTCTTGCCCTTCACATACCCTGTACATATTAATAGTCAAAAATAATATACCTTGATAGTCCGATACCCCTTAATATTTTTATGATGTCTAAAATCAATCCCATGCCTAGACTCTGAGATATAAGCATGAAAGTACCTTGCATGCAAAACTTTAACCAAAATATCTAAGTTAAAAAGGGCAATAATTTGTAAATTCCATTAAGAGTTATCTACCTGAAAGTATGATACCCCTAAACATATTAAAGATGTTTCAAATCAATCCTATGCCTGGATACTGAGATATTAGCATGAAAGTACCTTGCATGCAAAACTTTAACCAAAATTTCTAAGTTAAAAAGGGCAATAATTTGTAACATATTCTATCAAGAGTTATCTACCATGAAAGTATGATACCCCTTAACATATTAAAGATGTTTCAAATCAATCCCATGCCTGGATACTGAGATATTAGCATGAAAGTACCTTGCATGCAAAACTTTAACCAAAATTTCTAAGTTAAAAAGGGGCAATAATTTGTAATATATTCCATCAAGAGTTATCTACTATGAAAGTATGATACCCCTAAACATATTAAAGATGTTTAAAATCAATCGCATGCCTGGATACTGAGATATAAGCGTGAGAGTATCTTGCATGCAAAACTTTAACCAAAATTTCTAAGTTAAAAAGGGGCCATAATTCATATTTAGTTCAGTCAAGAGTTATCTACCCTGGTTGTCTGATGCCCCTGACCATATTCATAAACTTTCAAGTCAATACCATGAATGGTTATTGAGATACAAACTAGAAAGTAGCTTGCACGCAAAACTTTAACCAAATTTTCTATTGCATGCAAAACTTTAACCAAAATTTATAAGTTAAAAAGGGGCCATAATTCATATTTAGTTCAGGCAAGAGTTATCTACCTTGGTTGTCTGATGCCCCTGAACATATTTATAAACTTTCAAGTCAATACCATAAACGCTTATTGAGATATAAGGTTGATAGTAACTTGCACGCAAAACTTTAACCAAAAGCTGCAACGCCAACGCCGACGCCGACGCCAGGGCGACTACAATAGCTCTTATATTCTTCGAATAGTCGAGCTAAAAATGGACTTAACTGTCACGTTATACAGCATTATCGCTGCAAATATTCCGTTCATTTATTTTGTTTCTCTTGTTATGTATATGTAAAAATAATTTTGGTCTTTATTTTTACGGCAGGCGTGCTTTCATTGTATATAAATACATATACATGTTTGATTATTTTCATACCGCTCCACTGAAATTGTAATCACTCATTTCAAAAATATATATATGTATATATTTATTTGACAGGCATGGCAACTATAAATGTAAAATTAAGTAGGGAAAAAAGGAGTGTAATGTAACTGGACTCTAGCTAGACGATATTGTTACATTTTCTTTGTTACTAACCTATTATAGATACAATTAGAGAGGACCGTTGCATTAGTTATGCACGTCTGTCTCAGTTGTGACTATCGTTAAAACAAATATTTGACATTATTATTTGACATTATGTAATACACATGTTTACTGTCTGGCTGGCTGGTAACCAGCCAATATATAAGCTGACCGGTCAAGGGTCTTGCAGATAGATCTGGTTAGATACCTAGGAGATAGATCTGGTTAGATACCTAGGAGAGAGATCTGGTTAGATACCTAGGAGGAGATCTTGTGGGATACCTAGAGAGATCTTGTTAGAGCCTCGAGACCCGACCATGGGCTAGACACGTTACATGACAGCGCTCAGTCTGAGTGGGCCATGACCTGTCATGCTAAATAAAGTGTATAAAGACCAAGAAGGCTACTTGTCTTGAATACGGCCATTATACGACAGAAAGATAAAAGAGCCAGAGCTAGAATATAGCATCTGGGATAGTGAGACTTGATGTAAAAGATTCAGTCGTTGTTAAGCCTTGTCAGTAACTGGTGAGGTGCATAAAGAATGGAAATAAAAGCAAGATAGTAAAAGCACTGTTGATAAGTCACTGCATCGCATATACAATAATGTTCCTGTATATTACTTACGAAAAATGTTGAAGAGTGTACATATGTAAGATATGCTCTGCATGTACAATGCGGAAAAGACTTGCATACAGACCTGTTCAACTTAGATTGTTTCAGTATAAAAAGTGGTTGTGCAAATAAAAAGATAAAAACCGGTGTCAAGTTTAGTACTTGACTGTAGTAACGCCTGCCTTTAACTGATCCAACGTAGGCAGGGTGACAATGTTTCTAGGAAGGTTATTCCATAGCGTGACTGTGTGGGGGAATAAAGAGTATTTCTAATAATCGGATGTAACTTGAACTTGTCTGAAGCTTAGGGGATGCATGTGTCTAGTAGGTCTGGCTGGTTTTTGGATATATGATGGGAAGTCGATTGCTACGAGATTATGGTATATCTTATAGAACATAATTAATCTGGAATCATATCTACGGTATTCAAGGGAGCGCCAGCCAAGATTTTCCAGCATGGTGGAGACACTAGCATGAGGAGAATAATTCAGATTAACCCACCGAACAGCCCTACGCTGGACCATTTCAACTTTATGTATATTTAAATAAGTGTAAGGGCACCAAACAGGGGTGGAATATTCAACCTGTGGTCGGTCCAAAGACTTGTAGGCAAGTTCTTAAATCTTTTCCAAGATATCATGTAGACAAACATCTCAAATTATATGAAAATTGGGTAAAACTTTGGCCTCTAGAGTGTCCACAAGGTTTTTCTAAGATTTGATCGTGTGACCAAGTTTTTGACCCCACATGCACAATTTCAAACTCATCCAAGATATCATGTCGACAAACATCTATCGAATTTTATGAAGTTTGGGCTAAATCTATGGCCTCTAGAGTTTCACAGGGTTTTTCTAAGATTTGACCTGGTGACCTAGTTTTTCACCCAACGTGACCCAATTTCAAACTCATCCGAGATATCATGTAGACAAACATCCTGATTAAATATTATGAAGATTGTTCTAGTAGAGTGTTCACAAGCATTGTTAACGACGGACAAAAGGCGTTCTGTAAAGAGTACATATGGAAACTTGTCAACCCCGTGGGGCCTCATTTTTTAATGAATCAACTTCATTTTACCAATTATTGTAGAGGACTATTAGGTGACCATTTGTGCCACAGGAAATTGAATTCTGGCCATTGGTTTCAGAGTATAAGATTTTGAATTTTGAAATGTAAAATTATGTTGCCATGGCAACTACAGTTCTATATGGATCAAGTTTATTTTAGCAGCTTTTGTGGAGGTTTTTCCCATGGATGATTCATGCCAAGTTTCATCAATTTCTACCAAGTGGTTTCAGAGGAGATCTTGTTTAAAGCAAGTTATTGACAACGCTGGATCCTTATTGCTCACCAGAGCAAATCGCACAGGCGTTTTCCCACAAAAATCTAAATAAAAGTTCTCATTATGGGCGCCAGGTCATTTATTTGTTAATGTTGTCATATATCTATAACACAGTACAACATAATGCAGTAACTAGGTAGATGTGGACACAGTGACAGTATTGTAATGGATCTGTTCAGTACTTAACACCTGAAAATCTTGCACCCTTAGTGGTTTGAACCAACAACCTTCTGATCCATTTTCAATATACACTGCCACTAGTCCCCCACACATACTATTTTATTTCAGAATGATTTACATTCACAGGGGAGGGGGTGTAGAAAGTTTGAATCTTGGAAGAACATATTTTATCCAAATATTTATTAAATATTTTTACATCTATGAAAAGTATGAAATGTACCAGACTGTACCTTAAATGAGGTGTCTGTTTATACATGCAGATATTTACAAACACATGCAAAATGTAAGTATATTAAGTATATTTTGATACAAAGAAATGTCATTAAACACACAGTAGGGTTTCCAAACACAAATATTTGATGATAAGATATTTTTCACTTATTCCATTGATACAAGAACCATTTCTTTTATAACAATGATGTGATGACTTATTGTGATGATATTTATACTGACAACAAATATTGTTCCGTAAAAGGGTTCTTACTTTATTTTTATGTTGATTTGAAGCACGGTACTAGAGTGGGACCAGTACTACGTGGCTAGGAATGTCATGGAAATTTCTTGCCCACAACGGGCTTCTAACCCACAACTTTGGAACCACAATCAAGTCTGCTACCACTGAACCATGGTGTCTATACTGCTGTGTTTTGTGAAAGAAATGTATGAGTATTAAATCATTATGCATAAATAGCAAACTGTTCATAAGAAGATCCAGAATTCATAGCAGGGTAGGAAGAGGGAAGAGTTTTGTATACAGTATAATATGACCATATCCTAATGTACAAATAATCATACAAAGGTATGTATACATATAGTACACATCATTTGAAAACTTTGACACCAATTATACTCTCATTTACTCTCTGCAGAGGCCTTTGTTTTATACAACTTAAATTGAAAGAAGTCTCTCTATGTTGGAGTACAAACATTTGGTTGAACAGAAAATGTGTCCAAATGTCAGATATCATAAAACCGTATAAATAACAACAATACTGTATTTGCAAAATTTTTGAAGCATAGTAACATAAAAACTTGGAAGTCAAAGTACAGAATTTACCTTGAATGTAATTTATATCAGTGTTCTTAACTTCTTTACCAGGACTGCTATTTTTCTTAGGCACCAAATTTCTACATTGGTTCTGATTAATTAGATACAAATAATACAAATTATACCAAAATAAAGCAGTCTTCAAGACCAAAGACTGGGCCAAATGAAATTTGTGTAAGCCAAATTAAAAAGGTTGACTTATTCATACAATCTCCACTCCTCACTGATTACTCCCCTTTAAATACAATTATCAGTCACAAAGCAAATCACTTGATGACAAACAAATAATTTAGTGGTCAGAATTACATAAAAATTTTTAAAAAAATATCTTCAAAAAATATATTTTGACACCATTTGGAAAAAATCTCATATACTTATACTGATCTGATGCTTTTCCAGTGTGGCCATACCACGTGGTATATGACGTCATTTTAAGCTAACACGAAAAGCAAATTTTTATCGATTCAGAGGGAAAAAAACTGCTGTATTTTATTTCTGTATCAATTTTAATGGCATATAGCGCATGCGAAGCAAAAAATTGTGTTCAACACATAGGTCCTAAAGGTTCTTTTGTCAGTTCTTTTTTTCCTAACATTCGGGAAAACCTTCAGAGATCGTTAATTTTTGTTTGCTAACACGTAAAGCGCATCACTAATATTGTCATAAATCCAGGTTTTAGAATTTATAACTTTGCATGCATACTGATCGGAAGGTCAGGTATTGATTTAAAATCCCTAGGATATAGGATCTTTCAAAATAATTGCCGTGTTCTTGTAGATATCAGTATGTGTTAGATAATGTACATGAAAGCAAACACATTCTAGCTAACACGTAAGTCAAATGTGGAAATTTACCCTCTCATGTGCTCAAGTTTTGTTTAAACGTACATTGACTGTACTCGTGTATCGAGAGAAAAACAACCTTATATATCTAATATCCAATCAATTACTAGATTTCATTTGTCCGAACAACGAAAGGGCTTTCTGCTTTGAAAATCAATATACACCAGCTCAGCTGAATATTCTTTTACATGTGCTATGTTATCGTCAGATTATGCATGGTGTTATCATGCAACATGCAAGTTTCATGTGTCTAGCACTTTTCAAATTTCATTTCACTCAAATACATGTTGAATCATCAGAGAGTAGGGCTCAAAATTAGTTTGATCACATTCTCTTGAAAGTTTCTAATTTCAGACAATAAAAGGACAAATGCAAAATAAAGTCACGAAAAATGAAGAAAATCCGCCTGTTACGAGATTGAATGACTTTATTTTAGTAAATTAAGGCCCATTTTGAAACTTAGAATTTTTTATTAAAGTAAATTGTGCAACTAATAAGCTTGGTATAGTCGAGTGCGCTGTCTAACGGACAACTCATGTTTTTCTTTGCAAACATCATTTATTTATAATTCCTTGATTACTTACCTGCATCAAGGATCACAAAAGCTCACAATTTTAAAAATATGTTTCCTCATTTTTGTATTAATGAAATAATGAATATATATATCACTCAATCCTGCCTAAGGGTGACACCGAGGGATAAAAAATCTGATTTTCACACTTTCTTGTACGGAGATCAAGCAAGCAGTTTTGAAATGTCCAATGTTTGAACTGACTTTGTGCTAAATTTTACGAATACAACTGTCTTACTTTATGAAATACTGAATAATTAATAATCCCTTGATTGTCCGTCGTCCGTCGTGCGTCTCGTGCATCAACAATTTCAACATTCTTCTCTCTGAAACTATCAGTTGGATTTTCATCAAATTTACCAAATGATACTTATGATAGCCCAGTGCAAATTCATATTTTTTTTCTATTCCATGAAGAACTCTGGTTGCCATGGCAACAAGAAGAGATAATCTTTAAAATGCTTTTTTTTTTTTCAGAATATATAGACCTACAGATTTGATATTTGGTACATAGCATCAGCTCATGTTGCCTCAACATCAGTGTAAATTTGTGCCTGGTGTCACAATGAACCACGCCAAGAACCACACCAGATTTTCGTATCGAACTTTATAGGAAACTCTTGTAAAATCTTCTCTTCCTAAAACCACTCCATGGATTTTCACCAAATTTCACTAAAATGATACTTACGTTAGCCTGAGGATAATTCCTATTTTTTTTTATTGAATTTCATGAAGAAATTGGTGACTCAACACTATCAACAAATATGTGCATCAGGGTTTACATGAGGCCACACCCGGGACCACGCCCAGAATTTGTATGGAACTATATAAGGAAAACGAAAAATCATTACTTCTGAAACCATTGGTTAGATCATGAAGAACTTTTGTTGCCATGGCAACCAAAGGGCATATCTTTAAAATGCCTTTTGACTTTACGTATTAGCTAGAATGTGTTTGCTTTTCGTGTTAGCATTATCTAACACATACTGATATCTACAAGAACATGGCATTATTTTGAAAGTTTCTTATCCTATGGATTTAAAATCAATATCCAACCTTCTGATCAGCATGCATACAAAGTTTTTAATTCTAAAACCCAGATTTATGACAATATTAATGATGCGCTTTACGTGTTAGCAAAAAAAAATTAATGATCTCTGAATGTTTTCCTGAATGTCAGGAAAGAACTGTACAACTGACAAAAGAATCAATAGAACCTATATGCAGAACACAATTTTTCGCTTCACATGCACTATATGCCATTAACATTGATACAGAAATAAAATACTGACAGCAGTTTTTACCTCTGAATCAATGAAAATTTGCTTTCGTGTTAGCTTAAAATGACGACATATACCACGTGGCATGGCCACACTGTTTTCCAACATGGTGCCTTACTTGAAAGGGGAGATCACTGTGTTATACAGATGTATTGTCTTTTATCAATTTCTTCCCATATAGACTAGCTGTCCAGTAAAATACGCTGAAGTGTAACCCTGGTATTTAAATACTTGGCTATCCATGCTTCCATCTCTATAATTCTATAAAGAACGTCTCTGTTATCATAATTCTGTTTTGGGCTTCTTTGTTTCGTTGTTTTTGTCACTTTCTTCTTCTGTTTCTTCTCTTTCTTCCCTGTCTCTTTCTTCCCTGCATATTTTCTTGTTTGTCTTCAGTGGCACCCTATAACAAAATAGAGATACAGTATATAAAGACAAGATGTGCAAATACAGTGCAGTCCTTATACCCTGTACTTGAGATCTACTCTTCGATACCACATTATAAAAGAAGATACAGAATAATTTACATCAAGAAGAAATCAATACACAGGTATCACATATAAACACCCAGCCCAACAGGCCTATAAGTCACCTACATAATTTAAGTAATTTAATTAATCACATGATAAGACATAATTTAACTTATACATTATGATGGATCTTATAGAATACATGTATTACAATTGTAAGTCCCACCTTTTTTCTGTTGTAAAGTGATTTTTTTTATTTATGACTATGTCAACTGTTCACAAATCCATACAATAAACAAATGTATGTGTTCTTTGGTATATATCCCAGATCAACTAACAAACGCATGATACATCCAGTTGTTAAATCATGTACTATAATGTACTGGACAATCGGATAAATGATTTGAACATATACATGTATGTACATGAATGTTAGAAAGGTTATGAGGTAAAAGATTTCAATTCTAATATATTGGCATGGTTACCTTGCCAGGGTAGCTCTTGCCCTCAATTGTAACCTCCGCACACCGGTCCTGCTGAACAAGGTATTCCTTCACGTCCCAGGCCGATGCTCCGTCCTTCAACATGAAGATCACGCGGTCCTCGCTCACCACATACCTAAAAGGGGGAGAGGTCATAAAGCAGGAAACCATGACACATACAGTATTCTCAATATAGCTCCGACAATACTCAACGTTAAATAATATTCAAAATATTAACCCTTTACCTCATTAATATTCATGTACATGTTTATAAAATGATAATTTATTAATTTCCTGAACTTTAGAAGGTATAAAAACTATGGATATTTCTTTGCCATGCAGACTGTGTAGAAACTGTGCTACAATATTGTATGGGAAAACAAAGGAGATTCTGATAGGAGGCCCCATTTGGGGGTAAAAGGGATTGGTGAATATTCTTACACAGGTTGAATTTTTAGCACTTAGGGTTAGGGTTAGCACTTAGTAGCAATTAAAAATCTATTAAAAAGAAGGAACACATTTCCCCATTCTTGTTTCAAAACACAACTTATTTGACAAAAATAGTTATTTTGCTGATTTACAGTATTTGTTCAGAACTGAAATATTTTAGTACTTTTATTATTTAAAGAGTAATCAAATGTGTTCTTTGTATGAAAACAGTGTGTGTGTGTGTGTGTGTGTGTGTGTGTGAAAAGAAAGAGGAAGTAAGCAAAAATCTATCAAACCTTTGAGTTTCATAGTTGGCATTAAACAGGCTACCTTGCCAAATCTGTGTGATTTTCTCTGTCTCTGTCTGGGATGGATTTCCTGAAAATATACATTACTTTCAGATGAAGCCTGAGATGGCCTAATAAACTTGCACTTAGATCAGTATATTGTTTACTTGACAGGTAATCTGTTACAGATTATATATAGATTATTCAGGAAAGTTTCTTTTCTTTTTGATTTAATAACCAACCAACAGAATTCAGTAATTTGAAGGCCAGACTATATCAATATAACAAATATACATGTAAAGTGCTGCCACACTGCAGTGTCACGCCATTAACACTGTTTACTTTCCTGTTTTAACCCTTTCCCTCATAGAGGACACCATGAAAAGACCTATGCGAACAGCATAAAACCAGATCAGCCTGCGAGTACCTCGCAGGCTGATCAGGTTTTATGCTGTTCGCTGCTCCTCAGTGGTCTGGAAATGAGGATTTTGTAATTAAATTTGGTAAGGTTTAACTGTGGTTTTCTGCAGATCAGGCTTTATGTGATACCTATTGAGCGCGTCAAAATGAGTCTATATGAGGGAAAGGGTTAACTTCCTGTTTTAACAGCCTCATGAGGAATCAAACAAAGTCAAGAAGCTTGCATCATTAATCACAAAAGTATCTGTAGTACTAAATGACTGAGCATTCCTGATGATGCATACAGACCTGGCATAAAGTTTAAGCTGAATTGCTATAGTAGTAAAAGAATAAACATTAGTTAATGTACATGCTCAGTGTGTATAAGACTTAAAAGGATTAAAGATAATAACTTGCTTAATAGCAGCCGATTTCCTGCTGTCAAGAGGACTGACTAAACAGTACTTGTACCACTAACTCAGCAATCAGGTTTTACACTATTCCCAGCTAGGGATGAAACGAGTAGAAAATTGCCAGTACTCTGGTACAAAATTATGAACCATTACCTGATGTCACCCTTTCTAATTCTCCTTTTCTTTATAACATATATGTACATACATCAATAGGAAATTCATAATGGTATCCTATAACAGAATTTCACACTCTGAATTATTTTCACATGCTTCCAGATATAATTTGGGTGTAAAAAATCTGTATCATTAATGTGTTAAAATCAACAACTTAATTGGTTAGTTATTACAGGTGGTTTTAATGCAATACCTAACTACATCTGCACATTACCCACTGGTAATACATGTAGTATGATGAGTACTCAGCTCATCAAGACTTCCCAAGAACTCCTTAGGACCTCTGTCAAATTTGTACATTTGGAAAAATTACAAGACTGGGACAAAAATAGCAAGTCAGTTAGACATCAGACTTGGCTTATCCACTGAATGGGATCAAGATTTATACTCATCAGAAGTTCAGAACCATTGAGGTAATCCATCTATCTGTATATTATAATCATGGTCCTTCAAATGCTTAAAAAGACTTCAGTGCAGATGCAAGCATCTATTGAATTTGAGTTATAGGCTCTTTTCTCAAAGTTTATGAAGGCTTGCATTTATTATAAAATCACTTGATGGACCTTGATCACAATATAATGATGGATGGATTACCCTAAATGACACATGTTCAAGGGGAAACTTTAAATCTGAGCTGACATTTCAATGGTTTAACCCTTTCACTCATATAGACTCATTTGACGCACTCAATAGGTACCACATAAAGCCTGATCTGCAGAAAACCACAGTTAAACCTTACCAAACTTAATTATAAAGTCCTCATTTCCAGACCAATGATCTGGTTTTATGCTGTTCGCATAGGTCTTTTCATGGTGTCCTCTATGAGGGAAAGGGTTAAATGTAGAACTACTAATGCTTTTGAATTTATTTTTTTTTAAGTTAGAATTTAATGCAGTCCATATGAATCTACCATCATATTTTTTTTTTTCTAAATTGTAAAAAGCCCATGAGATGTTGATATTTGATTGTCATCCACTTGAACTGAAATGCACAAACTTTTATAGCCACATAAATGCCATCTGTTAGTAAAATGCAGACATATTTGCCTGCAAACTTCATCTGAAAAACAGGTGAATGACTTGTGTTGGCCATGGTTTTTTACCTGAAACTGTAGCAAACATCATGAGGGTCCTTCCTTTCTTAGTCTGCTTCAGTAGTCCCTCCGGATCATGAGTGTCAAGTTTGGAGACGTCTACCTTGGGTGGTTCCCTCTTCCATTCTGGCAACTCATCTTCTTCTAACTCATCTTCATCTGCTTCCTATTTAGAAAATGAATTAAAACTGTTTAACCCTTTACCTCATGAATATTCATGTAAAAATCATATCTGTATGATTATTAATATATTGAACAATAAAATGGCCCATGCACTCTGTATAGAATATGAACTCTACAATGTATGAGCAAGCTGTCTGCTCTGGTTGCTAAGATGTCTATATGAAGTAAAGGATTAATTATTTATCTATGGATAACATTTTTTTCTATTCATATATAAACCCAATCATAATCTTTTACTCAAATCCAAATTAGACAAAGAAAAAAAGCAAAAAATCTGTGCAACCGATGGCTGTTCCCTGAAGCATGTTTTGGATGACAGACTAACACACTGTTGTGAAGCTAAACAGAAAAAAATATGGTTTGTAAATATTACGTTAAGCATCACTAACTAACAACACATTGATAAATATAATTTTAAAACCAAAGTAGTCTTTGTCAACATATAACTTAAAACGCTTGTAAGGCTTAATCCCAATTGCCAAAATCTTGTTTTCCCCCATTAAGAGAAAAAAAATACTTCCACAAAATATGTGTTTCTCTAAAACTTAGTTAGAATTTATTGAAATTTTGCTCCTAAATAATAAAAACGACTAAATCACACTGAAACAGCTGTTTGAACACTTGCTTAATATTTTCTAAACTTCATCGACTGCAGATCCAAATTAGGATGCAGGTTCAAACCCCATTAGAGGCAAAATGTTTTACATGGCCTTCCCAGGCACCAAGTACTGGTCCAACCCAGAAATCATTATTTATTTATTAACTTTACTTTATGCTTAACTTTCGGAAGACATATTTCTTTCTTTTATTATTAATGTGGTTTTATCCGGCAATACTAATATATGCCTTTCAGGATTACATGCCATCCAGGATTTCACAGTGCCACCTGTTTTCTTACATGCTCTATGTGTAAGTAAACTTACAACATGTTTCATTTGATTTTTTGTTGTTGTTGCTTAAAACCTTAAATTCAATTTGATACTGCACCAGTATGGGACTATACGCCTTCCTCCGTACCCACCTATTTATTTAAAAAAAAATTTTTGGTGTTTTTTTTTTTTTTTTTTTTTGTTGTTGTTTTTTTTAAGTTCATCTTCAGCAAGCTGAGGATTATGCAACATGGCGACTGTAAAAACCAGAGTATAGGAATGTGTAAGTTACTGTAACTGTAATCTCAGTAGAGATAACTGTATGAAGGATCTGGGTGCTCTTTCCAAATAGATCCATAGCTTGGTTTTTTACATGCCGGTATATATCACAGATATGAAAAAAATGCATTAGCCGTTTCCAACGCTCCTGGATTTATTTTATCTATGAATTTTTATTGGGGGAGGGGCTTCAGCAGCAAATATATCCAAGATAATATTACATAAGACCCAGACTCCTTACACAAACTTCTTTTTGGTCAACATTGTTTGATAATTATAAAAAAAAAGATCTTTTAAAGGAGTCACAGATATAAAATGATACACAGGTAAATATTCTGAGCTCATGTTGAAAAAGAAAGTGCTATACTGACCTCCCATTCATCATACAGTCTTTCGATATCAGCATCTGTATAATCTCGAATGTCTTTCTTCTTTCGCTTTGCATCTTTGTCTTCAACACACGATATAACACTGATTATTAAAATATTAAATATAAAAATTTAGAAAGTTTGTACACGCCATCTTCCGGTTACTTTTAGTTACGAACAACACTTAAGACGAACCTTGATATAAGTACTTCCGGTTTCATAACTAATAAAAATCATTTTGGCTAAAGTATTTTTTTGCTGTTTTGCAATTTTTTTTATTTAATTTAATTCATTAAAAAAAAATTTTTATATGATTTCGTTAAATGTTTAATTCTGGAATCAAACTTTATTTGTAAACATGGCGAACGGAAGTTCTGAAAAAAATTTACAGTTCTTGGGAAGCGTCTTTATAATTTTACTCAAAGAGTTGATACATCGTTAAGACAGTGAGAGGCAGGTAGCCTGCTCTTATTTCTAAATTTCTAAGGTTTCTAATCGGAGTATTTCATTCTGTGCCTGAATCCACCAGCTGCAATACAGAACTCGGTCAAAATTGACAGATTATTTTGAAATTGTTCATGTCATTTCTAGCTCCCATTACGAAACTCAAATCACATTTGCAACTGAAATTCCATAAATATGCACATACACTACCAATTTCAGTTTGAAATATGCACTGATATTTTCTATCCTGTTCTGCCATATATCAGTAAACTCAGTTTACATAACTGTAAGAAAAAAAACCCCTCTAGATCACTGATTAGTCGGAATAGTCCCATCGGCGAGACCCTTGGGGCAGTGCAGCAGTTTTTAATTTTGTTTGTCTTTACACGGCCAGGGTTCATTACTGACCTCCTTGTTACAGGAATAACCATATACCCAATTGTAAACATACACATATTATCAATATCCAATACCAAGTCAAAACTCAAGTTTTCATTTTTCTTGAAAACACACGTAATGGCCTGTTTAAGTCTGCCTTGGGAGTGGAAGGTCATGGGTTCAATCCCTTCTTATGACATAGTAGAGTTGTAAAAAATGGTATTTGTATAGCTTCCGTTTTTGGTACTCAGCATATAAATGTGGTTCCAGGTATCAGGATAATGTGACTGGCTGTGGTATCATGCCACATGTCTGCTGTGTGATATTGCATGTGGCAGCACTATATCTGTGATTCTGTCTCAAGTACATATTCTCCAAATGACTGAAACACTGTTGATGGGATGTTAAACTCCAAGTAACAAATAAACACTTTTGAGTAAGAAATTTGTGTAAGTGGTCTGATAGCTCAGTCTGTAAAGCACCCACCATGTTAATGAGGGGTCCTAGGTTTGAGTACCAGTCTGTCTGCACATTTTTCTCACCTGGTTACATTTGGCACCAAACATGGGACCGTGACAGTATCGTTCTCCAGTATATACTGCTTTTGGGTTTCTCAGGAACATAGCAATTTGTTCTCTGTTCTGTAAATTCTTGGACAAATAACCAAATTGGCAGGGGAGTATGTAACAACCAATAAGTAACACTCATTGGTGAGAGATTTGTGTAAGCTCTATGGTAGCTCAGTCAGTAGAACACCCTGTAAGTGAGGGTCCTAGGTTCAAGTCTCGATCTGTCTGAACAAAACAAAAGGAAAATTCCCCTCCTGAAGGTAGAGGTATTGTTCTCCAAATCTGAGAGAGGGTCCTGTAACGTAAACTATCTAAAATATATTCTGTAACATCTTGATAAAAGATCTAGTAGATCTTCTAGTGTCTGTTTTTTATAATAACCTCATCACATACATGACATAAGCAGGTCTGTGTACTATTTCTGTATTTCAAGTAAAATGATGCTTGTGTAAGTTGAATATAACATTCATGTCAATTTTTCTTTCTTTTCGTATTAAGTTCATTTTTGATTGACAGAATAAAGAATGAATTTTGTAAATAATATATTTATCATATAGAGGCTTGGTTATTAGTTCTGAAGAAAAAAAAAGCAATCACTAATTCAATGTCCCATTTTCTCAAGGCTTCGACAAAATGCCAGGGTCAACAAAGAAGGACCTGTACATTGCCAACAGCATGGGGCAGCTGAATGAATTTGCAGAGTTACCAGCAAAAGTTAAAACAACAAATGCCAAACTGTGAGTATACATGGTAATTTAAAAAATGTTGCAGCCTACAATAAGTAATCCTTATTAGTGAGAGATTTGTGTAAACGATTCGGTAGCTCATTTGGTAGAGCAATTGTCCTGTAAGGAAGGGGTCCCATTGTTTGAGTCCCGGTCTGGCCGCACAGTTTTCTCACAAACATCTCAACAGTTTTCATTTACAAGGTGTTGAACTTGACAGATAACTAATTTTTGCATATATATTACATATTCATTATTTGGTGTGTACCAGTACCTGAAGGTATTACATTTATCAATTTATGAGTTAAGGATTTTGTTTGAAATTACATGTATCCAAATTGACACAATCCATTACGCATGTTTTACAGACATTTTCAAATAGTAATTTTTGTAGATAGTTTATCAAAATAGATAAAATCTTGAGAGAAAAAAGCCCATTTGGTCAAAATAGGTAAGAACTTTTCCATGTAAAATGAGAAATTTTAAGTTCTTTGCATGACAATAATTTTCCATGGGATCTTTCTCTCATGTAACATATTTCAGTGAGATATAAAGCAAAGCAAATCTCTTAAAATATCATCCTAGCAAGAGCCCTCTCTCTGTATACATGTACATGTGTGTCAGGCTGGTGAAGACTGCGGACAAGATGCTGAAGGAAGCGCACCACAGTGACATGGTGAATGACGAGGAACGGGCTTACGTCCTCTTCATGAAGTACTTCAATGTCGTCACTTTCCTCAAGAAAACAGCTGACTACAAGAAACAGAAGGTAATTCACACTGAGACTTTGTTTTAAAGTTCCTATAGCTGCTTTTCATAGAAAATAGCTGTGATTGTTATTATACTGTCAGCATTATATCCACAGTGATTTATCCTGTAAAATGTGAGTCCAGAAAAAGGACTCATTTAAGGGGGCTACTGCTAGCCAATTTCAGTTAGATATAATGACTACTGGGTATTTTTAGCTTGACTATTCCATGAATATGAGAGCTATTGTAGCTTTTGGTTAAAGTTTTGCTTGCAAGTTACTATCATAATCAACCTTATATCTCAATAACCATTTATGGTATTGACTTTATAAATACGTTTATAAATATGTTCAGGGGCATCAGACAATCAAGGTAGATAACCCTTGACTGAATTTAATAAAAATTATGGCCCCTTTTTAACTTAGACATTTTGGTTAAAGTTTTGCATGCAATAGAAAATTTGGTTTAAGTTTTGCATGCAAGCTACTATCCAGCTTGTATCTCAATAGCCATTCATGGTATTGACTTGAAAGTTTATGAATTTGTTTAGGGGCATCAGACAACCAAGGTAGATAACTCTTGATGGAATATATTACAAATTATGGCCCTTTTTTAAATTAGAAATTTTGGTTTTGCATGTAAGATAATCTCATGCTTATATCTCAGTATCCAGGCATGCGATTGATTTTAAACATCTTTAATAATAATATGTTTAGGGGTATCATACTTTCATGGTAGATAACTCTTGATGGAATATGTTACGCGTTATGGTCCCTTTTTTAACTTAGAAATTTTAGTTAAAGTTTTGCAAGCAAGGTACTTTCATGCTAATATCTCAGTATCCAGGCATGCGATTGATTTGAAGCATCTTAAATACGTTTAGGGGTATCATACTATCAAGGTAGATAACTTTTGATGGAATGTATTAGAAGTTATGGCCCCTTTTTTAACTTAGAAATGTTAGTTAAAATTTTGCATGCAAGGTACTTTCATGCTTATATCTTAAAGTCCAGGCATGGCATTGATTTGAAACATCTTTAATATGTTTAGTGGTATCATACTATAAAGGAAGATAAAACTTGATGGAATATATTAAAATATATGGCCCCCTTTTAACTTAGAATATTGGTAAAATTTTTTGAGATTATGCACATCTTTTTTTTTTTAGCTCACCTGAGCACAACGTGCTCATGGTGAGCTTTTGTGTCTGTCGTGCGTCGTCAACTTTTTAATTCAAACGACTTCTCCTCCTAAACTACTGGGCAGATTTCAATAAAACTTAACACAAATGACCCTTGGGTGACCCTCTTTCAAGTTTGTTCAAATGGTTCCAGTCTGTTTAATAACTAGGTCACATGAGCTAAAAATAGACAAAAAAATTGCAATCTTTAAAAATCTTCTTCTCTGAAACCAAAAGGCACAGAGCTTTGATATTTGGTATGTAGCATCATCTTATAGTCCTCTACCAAGTTTGTTCAAATTATGGCCCTGGGGTCAAAATTGGCCCCGCCCTGGGGGTCACTTTATTTACATAGGCTTATATAGGGAAAACTTAGAAAAATCTTCTTCTCCGAAACCGTATGGCCTAGAGCTAAGATATTTGGCATGTAACATTGTCTAGTGGATCTCTACCAAGATTGTTCAAATCATGGCCCTGGGGTCAAAATTGGCCCCGCCCCGGGGGTCACTTTATTTACATAGGCTTATATAGGGAAAACTTAGAAAAATCTTCTTCTCCGAAACCGTATGGCCTAGAGCTAAGATATTTGGCATGTAACATTGTCTAGTGGATCTCTACCAAGATTGTTCAAATCATGGCCCTGGGGTCAAAATTGGCCCCGCCCTGGGGGTCACTTTATTTATATAGGCTTATATAGGGAAAACTTAGAAAAATCTTCTTCTCTGAAACCGTATGGCCTAGAGCTAAGATATTTGGTATGAAGCATTGTCTAGTGGATCTCTACCAAGATTGTTCAAATCATAGCCCTGGGGTCAAAATTGGCCCCGCCCTGGGGGTCACTTTCTTTAACATAGGCTAATATTAGCAACTGTTTATCAGATCTGAATGATACTGTGCACAATTACTCATCTTAACATGTACATCACATATCAACAAAAAGGAATTGCTTTGTACATTTAGATAATTTTTCAACCATTAAAAAAACACCTTGTTACCTTGATCTTTAACCTATCTTTTGTAACTTTATGGTGGGACATTTTATCTTTACTCAGGTGAGCGGATAAGAGCCCTCGGGCTCTTGTTTTTTTTCTACCTAGGTTGAAAAATCTGGTTGCTATGACAACAAATGGCAAATAAAGCAATATATTGTGATAACTGAAAAAGTACTGAAGATATTTTTTTGAAACTTTAAATATGGATAGTTCGCTGTATGGAAATTATGCATGTCTTTTTTATTAGCTCACCTGAGCAAAGCTCATGGTGAGCTATTGTGATGGTCCGGCGTCCGTTGACCGTCGTGCGTCGTCAACTTTTTAATTCAAACGACTTCTCCTCCTAAACTACTGGGCAGATTTCAATAAAACTTAACACAAATGACCCTTGGGTGACCCTCTTTCAAGTTTGTTCAAATGGTTCCAGTCTGTTGAATAACTAGGTCACAGGAGCTAAAAATAGACAAAAAAATTGCAATCTTTAAAAATCTTCTTCTCTGAAACCAAAAGGCACAGAGCTTTGATATTTGGTATGTAGCATCATCTTATGATCCTCTACCAAGTTTGTTCAAATTATGGCCCTGGGGTCAAAATTGGCCCCGCCCTGGGGGTCACTTTATTTACATAGGCTTATATAGGGAAAACTTAGAAAAATTTTCTTCTCCGAAACCGTATGGCCTAGAGCTAAGATATTTGGCATGAAGCATTGTCAAGTGGATCTCTACCAAGTTTGTTCAAATCATGGCCCTGGGGTCAAAATTGGCCCCGCCCCGGGGGTCACTTTATTTAACATAGGCTAATATTTGAACAAATCAAGAAAAATCTTCTCTTGAACCATATGGCCTAGAGCTTAGATATTTGGCATGTAGCATTGTCTACTTGATCTCTACCAAGTTTGTTCAAATTATGGCCCTGGGTCAAAATTGGCCCCGCCCGGGGGTCTTTCTTAACATAGGCTAATATAGGAATATATCTAGAAAAATTTTCTTCTCGTGAACCTTATGGCCGGGAGCTTTGATATTTGGCATGTAGCATTGTCTAATGATCTCTACCAAGTTTGTTCAAATAATGGCCCTGGGATCAAAATTGGCCCCGCCCAGGGGGTTTCTTTCTTCAACATAGGCTAATAAAGGAAAAAATCTAGAAAATATTCTTCTCTGAAATCATATGGCCGGAAGCTTTGATATTTGGCATGCAGCATTGTTACCTTGATCTTTAACTTATCTTTTGTAACTTTATGGTGGGACATTTTATCTTTACTCAGGTGAGCGGATTAGAGCCCTCGGGCTCTTGTTTCTTTCTAGGTTGAAAAATCTGGTTACTGTGACAACAAATAGACTTAAAATATGACAAATAAAGCAATATATTGTGATTACTCAAAAAGTACTGAAACTTTTTTTATGAAACTTAAAATATGGATAGATGGCTGTATGGAGATTATGCACATCATTTTTAGCTTGTTTTTTTTTCTTTTTCTTCTGACAAAATTCTGGTTGCTTTGGTAATGGGAAAATTATGTACCTCACCGGTGGAGGACTCATGTGTTGCCTGCAACACCAGTTACTTGTTGTAACTGATACGTACCCAGTAATCTAATTTCCTTATAAGAAATATACACAATGTTGGATATTCTAAAATACTATATTTCTTCAATCTTTTTGAACCCTGTTAATGTGTATAGTTATGATAATATTGCATTTGTCTTTGTAAAAGTTTTGTATAAAATGGCCTCAGTCTGACTGGTCATTGTATGAAACCTGTTCCTTTTTGACAGACCATGTTGATGATTTTCAGACTTTCTTTGATGATCTTCTTGGTGCAAAGAACATCATGACAGCTATTGATAAAGCAGAGTCTCTTTCAAAAAGTCTGAAGAGCAGGTAAGGTGGAAATGTCTATAGTGTTCTGATCTCTGAAAGTCTAACATAGACGTTATCCCTGAAGATTTTACTCTTGCAGTCTATTGTTATCTAAAGACCCATATTTTTCCTATATCAAGATGTATCATTGACTCTTTATACATGTACTAATAGGCAGCATCATTTAACATTCAATCTCAGATGACAGTGTTGAACTGTAGACATCAATGTCTGATTCTTTTTTTTTTTTTTTTTTGCTACTGTGAAATCATTAATTTTTTGTTGGACACTAAATTTTGTCAATTTTGTGGAGGGTTATATCCATGAATATTAATCCCCACGAAATTTTTTTCTCATATAGACCTCATGTTTTCTAAAACATAGATCCACAAATAAATGTACCCATGAAATACCCATAGGTACATAATCAACAGAATTTGATGTCAATGTATTATTATTATGGGTTTTAGTCCAGATAAGATTTTTCGTTGGAGAAAGCCTTCCAGTATGCTTATGATAGGTCAGTGCTCTTATCTGGGTTTCTTTGTTCACTAAGGTTTTCTTTTGTTAGCATGATACTGCAGTGTGGCAGCACTATATCTGTCTCAAAATAGACATACCGGTAGTCTCAAAATGACTGAAGTACTTTTGGTGGAACCTCCCATAGTGGCCAAGTTGTTAGATCTTTGGTTTCTAAAAACTTTTAAATGTTGTTTTGAAATATTAGGATCAGTACATGAAATTTACTTTGGAATCCCCAATTTTGAATATAATGCTTCTTTTAAAAGGTATGATTTGAAAGAGGCGGAGGCTGTTGCTAAGAAACTGTCATCCCTGGATACAGAAGGACCCAAAGTGGAGGAGAAGAAAAAGTCTGAAGACAAACAAGAGGAAGTACCAGCTGACACTGAAGGTAAGTGAGACTGGATGAAATGTCTTATCCCTTTACTACTTTTCTATATTATTGAATGCACTGATTCTTATGGCAAAGCATTATGTCTTTCTGCCCTGTAACTGGAAGATTGTGTGTTTGATATCCGGCTGCGATATAATTACTTTAAACTTATTTATTTTATGTCAATTGGGAAACAAGTTTGTACGACTAATCCCTCTTGATGGTTCCTGGGTTGAACCAGTATTTAATGCCTGGGTAGGTCTTAAAAAAATCCTGCCACCTACAGGGTTTGAACTCACATCCTTCCGATCCATAGATGGGTATGTTACCACTGGACCACAGATGCACATACCAAAGTCATAAAATATGGTACTTATACATCTCCATTGTGTAACACTCAGGGATATAAGGTTCCAGGACTGGTTGCCAAGTCAATGTCTCATTTACTGCATAGCTCTTGTAAAAAATAAGGAAATTCAAATATAAAACTAGATTGGCCTGCATCATGTACTGTAACCAATCTGAAAACATTTAAGTGAATTTACTTGAAAGTTAGTAATGTTACTCTGGCATGTGATTTCTGTCTAATTATTAAAAAAATTAAATAGAAAAAATTAAGTTGTTTGCTAGGCTCTTGACTGTAGAAAAAAAATATCAAACACCAAGATTAATGTTCACAGCCACGAAGGAGCCCCAGAAGTCCTCGGGCTGTCTGTCTAGCACCCAGCTGTTCTCTCTGCTGGGAGATCCAGACGCCCAGGTCATCCTGATGGATGTTCGCCCAATCGCCGACTACCTGGAGTCCCGGATCAACAACAAGAACATCATCAACGTCCCTGCAGAGGCCATCAAACCAGGGTAGGTGACCACAGTAGTTTAACATGGTTCATACAAATTTTCTGAAGCAAAATTTAAGATTTTTTAAGTTTTTTTAAGGCCTTATGCTTTAAATTTTAAGGCATGAAAGGGATGAACATCAATTTTTGTCTTTATTATGATTTCAAATTCAAGATTTTTCAATACCTTTCAGTTAATGTTAAGTTGTTGTTTTTTTTCAAGGGTTTATGAGGCAAAATATGATTTTCAAGGGTTTTTCAAGAAAGACATCAATTCATGGGTTTTTCAAGACCTGTGCAAACCAGGTTTAAAACTTTATTTCATACAGACTCATTTTGATGGACAACAGAGCAGAGTAGACCTGGATAAGGTTCCTTTGAGAAGTTATCTGAGCAGGATCCCTATGATTGCTCATACATTATTGAAGCTCAGATTGTACACATTATGCATGGCAAAGAAAAATTAATTGCTCTATATACCATTTAAAACTCAGTCAATATATATAATAATTCATCAAGTTATAGATTTGTACTTGATTATTCATTAGGTAAAAGGTTAAATCATTCTCCGTGTATGTGAACCTTTCCCGTGTTTACAGATATATTCAAATTGACTTACAGCTATCCAGTAACTACACAGGTAGGCAATGGTTGGCCTGGTTTACACAATACATGGTTTTGTTTGTGATGGTGTTTTTTTTAGCATTTGACTTAAAAATGAATGAAAAAGGTGGTACTTAAATTTTCAAAGCTAAAAACTGAAAAGTTGAATTTAGTGAAGGAGCCACCTCAGGCGTGGATAAGATTGCATATACATTCTAGACATGTTATTGTAAAAAAAGATAAAAGAAATAAATTATATAATATCTAGATTATGAAATGATTTTTTTTTTATTTTATATTTCTTGAATATGCTTTGACTTTTCCTCAGTACTTTAATGTGTTTTTTTGCAACAGTAATTTTGTCAATTAGACATTATAATCATTATATAAAAGAAAAGATATATATTTAGAAAATTATGGATATTATCCCTTTAAAAATATACTGATGTAGGACATAAAAAAAGAATCAGTTGGTCTTTTTTCATTTACCATAAAAAGTGTATATAAATAAATCACATTTTAATTTCACTGGTAACCTTTGTTATCTCTAAATTAAGTGCTGGCTCCCAGCTTCATGTTGCTTGTTATTCCCTGTGTTTCCAGGACAACAGTGACCTACATAGAGAAGGCTATGCCCATGGACTCACTGTCGCTATGGAAACAGCGAGGTAACATTGACCACATTGTGCTACTGGACTGGAACACAAGTTACAGTCAGGTGACGATTGGCAGCCCACTGCAGACGTTGAAAGACGCGCTCTTCAAGGTGAGCAGTAGTGGGCGACTGATGAATCATATTGTTAATAAATCATGACAAAAATATTTGTGATAATCCAATGTTAAGGCAGGACCATGGAACTTTCCATGGACATTTCCTAAACTGTCAGTTAGGTCTGACTATCCAACAAGTGTAAGTGTGAAACATGTGCTGTATGGTTGACCTACTTTACTCAAAATAAAATCCTGGTTATTAGAATGGGGTACGTCGTTTGGGAGGGCTGGCAGGCGTCAAACATTATGTTCCATCTAATATCTCCTGTAAGAATAAAGATCCATTTTCAATATTTGGTAGGTAGATACCTTATGGAAAGAGGAAGATCGGGATTGATGTTCAGGATGATAGGGTCAAGGTCACTGTTACTAAAAATAGACTTTTCATATCCTACAAAAAATTGTTTTAGGAGTGAGGTATGATGATCAGATTTTGTAAATAGATGCTTAATGAAAAGAGGAAGACTGGGACTGATTTTCAGGTCAGTAAGGTCAAGGTCACTGTTACTAAATATAGTTTTGCTTGCCTGGGGTGACACTTGAAAACCTGGTTTCGTGTCATTTGACATGTTTCTTGTATGAATAGAAACTACCAGTAAGGGAGGAGTTACATACAATTTGTGGAACCATTCATTGTTAAGAGATGTATTCAGAGTGACTTAAAGGTTGTCTAACAGATACTGATTGGTTGACCTGGTTTACACAAAAGAACACAGGGTTTTGTTTGTGATACTGTTTTTGGGCTGTTGACCTGGTCATGAATGGTAAAGGCTGGGTTAAAGTTTTCACTGCTCAAATCTAGAAAGGTGTATTATTTGGATATTTATTTATATATGCCCAACCTTTCTGCTTAAAGTAAGCATTGTTTGGTACTGATCTGCATAGATAATACTTTTAAATATAACCATAAATTTGAATTCGTGTTTGATACCATATTCATTCAACTTTTTCATTTTATCATGTATAAAAATGAAACAGAATCATGAAATATGAAATTAATTTTTTTGCAATAAATATTCCAGTTGGAAATAATTCCTTAAACAATTAAAATAACTCTATTTCAATATCTTGGCTCAAGGAAATAAAACATGTCTTTCTGCCTCTACTTTGCAAAAGTTTTTGCAGCTGCCATATTGTTATTGAGAAAGGCAACTTTTGCCAAAGTATGGATTTAGGGTGTTTTTAATTGTTCATAAACATGATACAGTTTAACCAAAATATAAAGGTAAATTGGGGAATATTTTTCAGTATTTGTGGAAGGGAAAATGTATGCTTGTAACAGTTTTATTGGAATAAAATACCTGTATGTGTTGTACAGTACGACTCTACAGTGATCATCAGGAGTGAGCCGCTGATCCTGGATGGTGGATACGAACAGTGGCTGCTGCACTACCCTACCCTGTGTATCAACCCAGACTTCCAGAAACTGTCCCGCCCCACTGTCATCTCTAGTCAGGCTCAGCTCAGTAAGTGACATCATGTTTATGTTAGAACATCCTAGTCTAGTTACAGTCTTGTCTGAAGTGACTGTCTGGACTTATTCATACATGTCACCATGTAAAATCCTGTTTTCCTAGGCTGGCATTGAACTCAGGACCCTCTGTATGCAAGTTTGACACTTTACCACGTCGCCACAAGAAACAACTCCATGGTTAGAAAGTACAAGTGCTGTTTTATACTTCTAATAATATACAAAAAGTACAGCATGATTATATGTATAAAGTACTTATGTAGTCTTGCAGAAAATTGGTCTGTTAATCTTGTCCTTTCTGATAAGTGATTAGGAATGGTTTCTGGATACATAATTATAAAGATGAGGGAATTTCCTCAGATCACTTCCAGTGGTAAACAAAATAATTGTTAGTTACCAGTTGTTGGAAAATAAAACCAGTTTCTTGTCTAACTGATAGAAGTAGCTTAGATTTGCATTCAGTTCAATTAATGCTTGGATAACACAAGTGACAAAAATCCAGTTTTTAGCTCACCTGAGCACAACATGCTCATGGTGAACTATTGTGATATCCTTTTGTCCGGCGTCTGTCGTCTGTGCGTCCGCCTGGCATCAACAATTTTCTTTAATCGACATCTCCTCCTTAACCACTGGGCCAATTTTGATAAAACTTTACAGGAATGTTCCTTGGGTGAAGCTCTACCAAAGTTGTTCAAATGTATATCTGGGTCACAGGAACTAAAAATAGATTTTTAAAGTGAAATCTTTAAAAATCTTCTCCTCCGAAACCGCAGGGCCTAGAGCTTAGATATTTGGTGTGTGGCATTGTCTTAAGGACATCTACCAAGATTGTTCAAATCATGGCCCTAGGGTCAAAATTGGCCCTACCCCAGGGGTCACTTGATTTTACATAGACTTTCATAGGAAAAACTAGAAAAATCTTCTTGTCAGAAACCACAAGGCCTAGAGTTAAGATATTTGGTTTGTAACATGGCCTGGTAGACTTCTATCCAGATTGTTCAAATCATGGTCCTGGGGTCAAAATTAGTCCCGCCTTAGGGGTCACTTGATTTTACGCAGACTTAATTACAGTCTATTCACGATGGAACGAAATGCGATGGAGCGAAATGACGGTGTAATGCGAAGTAATTGCCAGGTCCCGACAATATTTGTTCTTTATTCAATCTAAAAAAGATGCGATGGAACGAATAGGATGGAACAAAAGATGCACTGGAGTGAAGTATGTATGTGGTCCGATTTGCTACTTAACAACTGATTAATGACGCTAGAACGAAATGTCGGTCAGTTTTCACACCTACCCGAGTGACACCTGTCGCTTACACGCGTCCGCCATTATATTGTCTGTAATCAGCCTATTAGCACGCCATCCGTGACGTTGATTGTTGCAAACTGGCACGAAGCTTACAAGCGAGTTTGTTTGTTAGAAAGATTAATCAAATAATGAAACAACATCACACTAAACATAAAACAACACTAAATCTTTACGACAGTACATGGTTTTCGGCAATACATACTAAAACACGACATAAACAAACGAGTGAGCACATACATAAAGGGATTCTCAATCGTCAATATGAAAGATGCGATGGAACGAAATACGCGATGGAACGAAATAAATGCGTTTCCCGGGGCTACTTCGTACCATCGCGAATGGACTGTATGCATGAAAAACTAGAAAAGAAAGCACTTGGCCTAGAGTTTAGATATTTGGTGTGTAACATTGCCTAGTGAACTTCTACGAAGTTTGTTCAAATCATGGCCCTGGGGTCAAAATTGGCCCTGCCCTAGTGGTCACTTGATTTTACATAGACTTGTATGGAAAACCCTCAAAAGATCTTCTTCTCAGAAACAACAAGGCCTGGAGTTAAGATGTTGAAGAGTGGACCTCAACCAAGTCTGTTCAAATAATGATCCCGGTGTCAAAATTGACTTATTAAAGCTGTGACCTTCAAAATTTGGATGGCAGGTACAGTTTTTGTGTGGAATTTAGATGATTTTGCTGTAATTCTGCATGGTTATTTATTCAGTATGGCTCATAATACTATAATATGCAATGAAGGCAATGTTTCTCAGGTGAGTGATTCAGGGCCATTTTGGCCCTCCTGTTTATTTTTTGATGATAAATGGATTAACATTTAAACAAGTAAATGTGTCTTTGAGACACTAATGCCCCGCCAGGATATAGTCAGAACCAAATATTTGCTTGTAATTTTAAAAGTTTATTTTAATGATGTACATTTCTATAAAGTTTCATGATGATGTTAAGTTACCTTTATAGAAAAAAAAGCTTAACACAGAGGTAAACCCTGGGGTGGAATAATCAGTTTTACCTGGTAACAGCTATAAAATTAAATAAATACTACTAGTAAATAATCAAAATCATGATGTACATGTATGTCAAGTTCAGGAAGACATAGTCATTTTCATAGAAGCAAAAGCTTAAATGAAAATGCAGGACAACCAATTCTACCATGTTCATCCAACCATGAAATATATGTCACAGTATAAATTTTCATATAGATATTTTTTTTATCACAATGTAAATTGTTACTTAGTTTCATGAAGATGTGAATTCATCTTTATAGAAAAAAAGCTTAAAAGCAAAGGTAAACCTAAGGCAGAACAATCTTGTTCATCCAACCATGAAAAATAAGGTCACAGCTAAAAATCTGAATAAATATTAAATAGATCAAGTACATGTGTACCTAGTTTTAGAAAAGAAAAAAAAGCTTAACCCTTTCCCTCATATAGACTCATTTTGACGCACTCAATAGGTATCACATAAAGCCTGATCTGCTGAAAACCGCAGTTAAACCTTACCAAATTTAATTATAAAGTCCTCATTTCCAGACCACTGAGGAGCAGCGAACAGCATAAAACCTGATCAGCCTGCGAGTTACTAGCAGGTTGATCTAGTTTTATGCTGTTCGCATAGGTCTTTTCATGGTTTCCTGTATGAGGGAAAGGGTTAAACACAAAGGTAAACTTGAGGTCAAGCTGAGGCAAAGCATCAAAATTAACCATGTTCGTCCAGCCGTGAAATATAGGTCTCAGCCAAAAATCTGCATAAATATTAAATAGATCTTATCATGATGTACGTGTGCACCTAGTATCATAAAGATGTGAAGTCATCTTCATAAAAAAAAAACTTAAATGCAATGTAAACCTGAGGTGAAACTGAGGCAGAACAACCAAATTTACCATGTTCATCCAACAGTGAAATATAGGTCACAGCCATAAATTTGCATAAATATTAAATAGATCATATCATGATGTACATGCGTTCCCAGTTTCATAAAAATGTGAAGTCATCTTCATAGAAAAAAAGCTTAAACACAAAGGTAAACCTGAGGTGTGTCGAATGGTCAGACACATAGGCCGAAAATCTATATGTCCCCCAATGGAGTTGGCGAGATATAAAAACATCTAACGATAACATAACAGAATCCTCCATTATGTCTCTATGTATTGAGATGAGATGAGATATTCTGTTCATGGGAAATATAACACATAATATACATATGATATATAAGAAGTAGAATATGTGCTTTGAAGACATGAAAGATTTCTAGGTTTTGTAAAGAAACTCTAAAGACATCTCTAATGTTGACGTTTTCAGTGGATTTCGACTACCCAGACTTTGATGAAATGATTAAGCCACCAGAGCCTGAGCCCCGCCCTGAGTCACGCCCTGAGGTGACCCAAGGCAGCAGACTACAGAACGGAGACCTGTCCTCACCCTACAATAATGGGGGAGGAGGCAGTCTGCCCAGGATTGACCGCTCCACCAAACCCAAAGTGGACAGATCAACTAAAAATGCCATATCTACAGAGGTCAAAGCACCTGTCCATTCTAGTGGTAATTCTCTGTATCCTGATGTCGGGGCCTTATCAGCTGGTGTCCCAGCCAATCAGAATAGAGGATTATCATCCTCTTCTGGGCAAACAGCCAATCAGAACAAAGTATCGACAAACTCTGATGTCAACAGGGGAGGAAGTGCAAGGGCTTACGGGAATGATGCCGCAAATAACTCTGACCTTAATAAGGTGGCTGCCAACATTTCTTTGGAACTGAGTGACCTTGATAAGAGAAAAAAGCAGAAGAAGGAGGAACTGGACAATTTGGAGAGAGAACATGAGAGGATTCGACAGGAATCCCTGGCCAGATTGGAGAAATGAAGGAAGAGGAAGAGAAGCTGAATAAATTAGAAGAGCTGCGTAGACAACAGCAGACGGACGTGGCAGACTTAATGAGGTACCTCGTTAATTATCCACATTACCCTTGACCAGGTATATATGGATGACACTTGTTTTTAAAAACTGTTAGATGAGAAAATAAATCTTTAAAATTAGAGAATACTAGGAGAAAACATGTGACAAAATAACCTTTAGGTTACTGGTAAACTGATTTATTTAATGTCAATTGAGAAACAAACTCTTACAACGGTTCCTGGGTTGGACCAGTACTTTGCACCAGGGAAGTTCATGAAAATTCTTTGCCCCCAATGGGTTTGAACCCACAACCTTTGGATCCACAGTTGGGTGTGTAACCACTAGACCATGGGGCCTTATCTCTCTTATACAATGTCTGACTGTATTTGGGTTTGAACCAAGGTTACACTGGTGAAAAGCAGGTTTGTTGACCACTATGCTATTGCAGACACAGAATTAAGATGAATCTTTAGTATAATCTGGCTTTAATTTTGTGAATCCAAACTTATGTATTCTTTCTTGATTGCTGTGTAGTACTGTTATATCAAATTTTGGAATTAAACTTGTATTAATGGGAAGTAAAAAAAGAATACATTCATTAGAAATCACTTCCTACACTCACATTTCATGAAGAAGAGGTTAAATACAGGGGTATTAATCACCTATAGCGATAGTTCTAGTTATTCATTTTATATTGAGTGTAATTTTTTCCAATTATTATTTCATTGATGAAAACTGTATGATCGTTTATATTTTTTTTGTAATTTACAAATTTTGTTTTCCAAGGCTGAAGAAAAATATTCAGCAAAATATGGATGAAGAGAAAAGAAAGATTGAAAAAGAGGCACAAAGAGATGAAATGGAAGAAGGAAAAAGGTATAGACATGAATGTATATATATCTATAAAATAATTTAGTGAATGACTGACTGAATAGTGTGGATAGGGACATCAGGGGTGCAGTGCATGGGGTAAAACATTCCAAAATCTTAACAGGAAAGGTTTTTTTTTGTTTTTTTCAGATGATGGGGAAGACGCCTAAATTTTTTCTGTGAGGGTGGGGGTTTTAGTTGAGGGATAAGATCACATTTTTGGGGAAAATTGCATGAATTTAAGGAAATTTTCAGTGGGGAAGATGCCTGGCCCCTAACAAAGAAAAGTGTGTAGGGGGGAGGGGAACTTTGAATAGGCAAAAAGCTTTGATAGGTTTCTTCCATGCAAAGTGCCTGTTTTCATGGAAAATAATCATCCAGGATTTATTAAGAATTCTAACATGATTAGAATCAAACTAACTCCTGAAGGAGGCGCAAGCTAAAACAAAGATAAAATTGACTAAGAAACATGGAGACAGGACATCACATAAAACAGAAGAAAAAAACATTACGATCTTGGATAGTTTGCTGGCAAAAAGACCAGCTTGGGTCTTAAAACAGATTTTAGGGGACACATCCTCTCATTTATTTAAGGTTCTTCTCTTAAAAAAGGCAATAAAAGATATTTCATGTTTATGTTGTTTCTTTTATTACCAGGAAGGAAGAGTTAGACCGGATAGCCAGGGAGGAAGAGAAGAAAAAGCAGAGGCAGGAGGAGGTGAATAGGATGAGGCTGGAGAGAAAGAAGAAAGAGGAAGAGAAACAGGCAGAGATTGACAGACAGGAGAAGGAAGAAAGAGCTCTTAGGGTATGTGGGACCTTGTAAGATACAGTGACAAGATAAATATTGGAGAATAAAGTCCAGTCACCTTCCAATATGTCTGTAAAAATGTAAAATATATAGTTGAGGTCTTTAAAAACTTTGATATTTTATGTCCTTTTGTTGGGGTTTTTACCCCATAGGAAAATCTATATTTTTAGCTCACCTGAGCCAGAGGCTCAAGGTGAGCTATTGTGACCGGTCTTCGTCCGTCGTCCGTCCGTCCGTCGTCCGTCCGTCCGTCGTCCGTCAACATTTTGCTTCAAACGACATCTCCTCCTTAACCGCTTGGTCAATTTTGATAAAACTTTACAGGGATGTTCCTTGGGTGGTCCCCTTTCAAAGTTGTTCAAAGAATTGAATTCCATTTGGAATTCTGGTTGCCATGGCAACGGAAAGAAAAAACTTAAAATGTCTTCTTCTCCAAAACAACCAACTGAATTTCAAAATGTTTTGGCACAGATGTTCCTTTGGTAAGTGTCTACCAAGATTGTTCAAATTATTTGGATCCGTAAAAAAACATGGCCGCCAGGGGCGGGGCTTATTTGCCTTATATGTATATAGAGAAACCTTTAAACAACATCTCCTCTGAAACCACCGGACAGAATTTGATTAAACTTGGCAGGGATGATCCTTGGGTCAACCTTCACAAAAGTTGCTAAAATAAACTTGATCCATGTAGAACTCTGGTTGCCATGGCAACAAAAAGGGGAAAAAAATGAAAACTTTAAAAATCATCTTCTTCAAAACTACTGGCCAGATTTTAAAATAAATTGGTACAGATGTTCCTTGGGTCAACCTCTACCAAAGTTGCTAAAATTATTCCGATCCGTAAAAAAACATGGCCGCCAGGGGCGGGGCTTATTTGTCTTATATGTATATAGAGAAACCTTTAAACAACATCTCCTCTGAAACCACTGGACAGAATTTGATTAAAATTGGCAGGGATGATCCTTGGGTCAACCTTCACAAAAGTTGCTAAAATAAACTTGATCCATGTAGAACTCTGGTTGCCATGGCAACAAAAAGGGAAAAAAATGAAAACTTTAAAAATCATCTTCTTCAAAACTACTGGCCAGATTTTAAAATAAATTGGTACAGATGTTCCTTGGGTCAACCTCTACCAAAGTTGCTAAAATTATTCCGATCTGTAAAAAAACATGGCCGCCAGGGGCGGGGCTTATTTGCCTTATATGTATATAGAGAAACCTTTAAACAACATCTCCTCTGAAACCACTGGACAGAATTTGATTCAAATTGGCAGGGATGATCCTTGGGTCAACCTTCACAAAAGTTGCTAAAATAAACTTGATCCATGTAGAACTCTGGTTGCCATGGCAACAAAAAAACAAGAAAAAAAGAAAACTTTAAAAGTCATCTTCAAAACTACTGGCCAGATTTTAAAATAAATTGGTACAGATATTCCTTGGGCCAACCTCTACCAAATTCTAAAATTTTCTGATCCTAAAAAAAGGTTGGGTTATTTGCCTTTATGTAATAAAACCTTTAAACAACATCTCCTCTGAAACCACTGGACAGATTTAGATTAAACTTGGCAGGGATGATCCTTGGGTCAACCTTCACAAAAGCTGCTAAAATAAACTTGATCCATGTAGAACTCTGGTTGCCATGGCAACAAAAAGAAAAAAAATATGAAAACTTTAAAAATCATCTTCTTCAAAACTGCTGGCCAGATTTTAAAATAAATTGGTACAGATGTTCCTTGGGTCAACCTATTTATCTCAGGTGAGCGATTTAGGGCCATCATGGGCCTCTTGTTTACTTGATAATCATAACATGAAACATGCACCAATGTATCGCTGTAATATATCTCTCATTAAAATTCCAAATAATCTCAAATTGTTTTATAATTCAAAATAAAATGTTCAACATTTTTCAAAGGTAAGTCGCCTTCTCATTGAGACAGGGTATATATGTACAATGTTAAGTCAAGGCTATGCATTAATCAGCTACAGTAATAGGTCTAGTTATGTCAAGTAGATTTTATTATTGTTTCACATAAATAGATAAGCATTAAACACATGCCAAACTTTTCTAACATATTTGATATAGATACAAAGATTTAGTTGAGCACAATGATGTATCCATTACATGTTTAGACTGTTTTGGTTGCATGAGGTGCCAAATGTGGCTTATGTAATATTGTTTGAAAGTACACCACGTGATAAGCTGTAAATTTGCTTAATTTATTAGCAATCATAAAAAAATATATAGCATAACATTGTTCGCACATCGTATATCTATCTAAGTCAATGTAATCTACAATGATTTAGTGATAGTGAAACTCTGTTAAATTACATTGGACCAAGACATGTCATTTAGAATCGTGCTTTGGGGCATTATTTTAAGATAACATTGTTAAGCATAAAGTGATAGTCAGACCCTTGAACAGTCAAAAGGGAATTTATATAATAAATCATAAGAACTTGTTTTTAAAATGTTGCAAAAGGAAATTAAATATATGAGTTTCCGTGCAATGTGTTTAATCTGTGACAGGAGGCAGGGGAGAGGGCACGGCAAGAAGATGAGGCAAGGCAGCGTGACCAGGAGGTTGCAGACAAGAGGGCCCAGACATTGAGGCAGGAGGAGGCAGACAGGAAGGTGGGAGACCATGCCTTGTGTCCTCGAAAAATACTTATGTACACTCTCAGTCTTATATTCAAATATTTGCTCAAATTTGAGTTTAAGTCTGTGTATGATAAAAAAAATGCTCACTCAGAATCATGCAACAGCTTAAGTTTGAGTAATATGAAGTGTTCTCAAGCACTGGCTCGAGCATGATTGAGTACAAAATTTGGCTGAGTATGTGGTTAAAAGCTGTGAACACAGCTCATTGATCAAACTGAGGTGATAATCACACTTAAGTCTAAGTTTGAGTACAATTTTAATATCTTGAGAACTTAATCTTGCCCTGTCTTCTCGGAAATGAAATGGTACTTAAGTATGATTTTCATACTCAAACTAAATCAATTGGTTTCAAAAGGGATTTAAGTTTGATACTCAAATTTGAGCCAGAGATCTTACTTCGAGAACACGGATAATTGTTTGTTGTTGTCTCCTGACTGCCGTTTATGAAATACTTTAAAATTAGAATCTTACGTTCTAAGTTTATGATCTACTTACAAATATTTTCGTCTGAAAATAAGAATTTGATTAATTTCACTTACACTGTCATTTTTGTTATCTTGTCACACAGTCTAAGGAAGAGGCAGAGAAGTTAAAGGAGAGAGCGGCCATCGAAGAACGGATCCGTCAGGAGAAGGAACGACAGAAGAAACTGGAGGAGGAGAGACAGGCCGAATATGAGGAGAAGAGGCTACAGCAGGCCGAGGCTGACAGGCGTGAGCGAGAGAAACAGGAGGCTCTGCGGTCGGAGAGGGAGAAACAGGAGCAGGACCGATTGGAACGCGAGAGACAGGAGCGGGAAGAAAGGGATCGTAAAAAAGCGGAGGAGGCAAAAAGGCTGGCGGATGAGAAATTGAGGCTTCTGAATGGTAAGTAAGAAGTTAATGAAGTACCCCATATTGAGGTTTTCATCTACTATTATTTTGTTATTTATTGACCAAGAGAGATGAGAAAAGACAAAACTTGTGAACAGCATATGTGAAAACAATGCATGGTACTGGAATGAGGCTCATGTTCTTCCCTGAAGTAATGTCTTGGCTGCTTGTAATGGATGAAATGTGACTCGTAGTTCTAGAGAATAGAAATTAAATTCGCTCTTTCAATTTGCAATGACGACAGTTTTCTGTTGCTATGGTCTCACAGAATGTAGCTTCTGTTTTCTTAAAAGTTTTTCATAATACAAAATATAAGAGATTGTGTCCAGGAATATCTCATTTTGAATCGTTTGAACTACAGATCTGATTCTTGTAGTAAAATGGCATATCTCAACAGTTTCACATATCTTAGTTGTGAGCTAAAAAAAATTTAATGCATACTTAAAATTTCTTTTATAATCATTACACATAGCCAAATCAAAGTTAAATCCATTTTAAGATTTGGGTTTGTTTAAAAAAAATGACATTTCCTACATATTTTGCATTGTCAGAGTCAAAGTCGAAGCCAAAGGTGGTTCCCTCACCCCACCTGCAGCAGGGCTGGGAGAAACAGCTGGATCCCCGCACCAACCGCTACTTCTACATCAACCACAACAACAACACTACACAGTGGGAACCACCACCTCACCTTGGTATGTATGCAGTGCCCACTTGGCTGTGTTTATGTGCTATAATTGGTCTATCTCCCTATTGCGTGACACTCAGCACATAAGGGTAGTTCCAGGACTGGATGATCGAATGTGAGAATGACATGAAGTGGTTTCATGCAAGTTACATTCGGTGTAAAGCACTATATCTGTAATACAGAGATACAATCCCAAAATGACAATGTTAAACATTGGCAAACATATCAAGATAGTTTAGCATGGGAGCTGCTGGAGATCATATGCTTGATGTTTGTCTTCTTTTTACCAAAAGCATAAAATATGGTTCAAATATAGTTTCATTGCTTGGCTCTCACATATCAGAGTCATTCAAGCCCTGAATGGTTACAGGTAGATACTTTCAAATTTTGACATGCCACATTGAGCTTCTTTCAGTTTAACCTCTCACTTGACATTGCTTGTTTCTTGTTGAAAGTTTACTAGACCCCTTTATACATTGTATTACTGTGTACCAACAGTGTCTGGAGGGAAAGCAGGGGAAGGGACATACACCACCAAACTGAAGGAGGAGCCAGGAGAAAAAAGGCGGGGCCTATCTCGATCAAACTCCTCCCCCAATATTGCCCAGATGATCGAGGATGAGGACAAGAAACCATTGAAACAACTGCCCTCTATAAACAGGGCCGTCAAACCTGTGAAAAAGTAAGTGGTATCCTTCCATTGATTATGATGACATACAACAGGTGTAAAATTAGTATGGGCCTGTGAGCCAGGTATTCATAAAGCTTTTCCGCCCATTTATATTGACAGATTACTCCAAGTCTGGTAGCATGTCAAATTATCAGGTCCTGTCCCGGTGGTTGAGTAGTTATAGGGTCCACCTGGGAATCAGGAGGTCCCGGGGTTAGATCCCCAGCCATGAGATATCAGAGTGGTAAAAAATGATACTGATACAGATCCCTTGTTTGGTACTCAGCATACAAGAGTGGGTCCAGGACTGGTTGCCTTCAAAAACAACAATTTTGAAAACATGTATTTTACCAAATTATTTATGTGTCATTAGTTTTAACATTTACATATATCCATTAAAGCAATGAAAATACCAGTAAGTCTCCTAGAAAAATTAATGATTTTACAGTAAAGGAGCTCATAGAAAAAGAGGATTTCTTGATAGAAATGCAAAGGTCTTTCAGAAAGGCAATAAATACTTAAAGATACTCACGGTGGTTGGTATGATAAGGGTTCTGTATAATGTACAAGAATTTGTATTTAGAATTGATCATAAGGAGAAGATGAATCAATGTCTTATGCAGTAGTGATCTGTCACCACAAAGGAAATACTGGAGAATCATTTATTTTCGTGGGAAACTAATTTCGTGGATTTTGTGGATGGCTTTATCCACGAATATTAATCTCCACAAAAACTGTTTATTTCAAGACCTCATGTTTTCTAGAACATGATTCCACGAATATATGTACCAATGAAAGTGATTTCATTACATACAGTATTCCACGAAATTTAATGTGAACAAAAATTAATGATTTACAGTATATCAGAATAGCATACTGTAGAATCATTAATTTTCGTGGAGGACTAATTTTCGTGATGTTTGTTAATTAAAATTCTAAAAATAAGATTTTTATTTTTTTTATTAATGAATTCCTACATTTTTTTTATAGATATAAATTTTTTATTTATTTACATCACATTGTTGTGCTAAAGCAGTAAATTATCTAAAAAAAAATATGAAAAGTATTTTTCAATGTATGTCAATATAATTTTGATATTTTCATGATTTGAATGTCATTAACATAGCTTACGTTGCCAGTCTTTACATGCATGTTGATGTTTGGATTGTGACATTCACAGACTTGAGACTAGAGTCCCTGTAACCATGCCAGCCAAACGGAGAGACCTGAATCCTACATATGGCAATGTGGTATGTTTCTATCTGTCTGTATGTGTTGTTTTTTATCTTCAGTTATGGCACATTAAAACAAAGGACAGGAGATATAAATGCTGAAAATATAGTCTACAAAATGAAAATATGCAGTAATGGGAAAAACATGTGAACTAAGAAGGAACATATGATCAAATATTTAGTATAGCATATTTATTATAAAATCATTGCTACAACTTGGACTGGATCAATTATTATACATATTCCAGGGCCGAGCACTGACAGGTCTGCGTAACCTTGGCAACACATGCTACATGAACAGCACGATCCAATGCCTGAACAACACGTCCCCACTGGTCACCTACCTCATCTCCGACATGTACCTTTATGACATCAACAGGTCAGTAGGTTAGAGGTCAACAGTCATAAGTTAGGGGTCACACCAACAAGATTTTAACACATAGCATTTTGGATATTTCAATATTTGTTCTATGGCACACTTAAAGTTAATTAAGTGAATAATGAATTTTAACATGTTAATAAATATTTTAAAGGAACAGAATTGCCACCAGCAGATTTCTTCTTCTGTCTGTGTTATATTTTCACTGATAATATGAAAACTTAAACGACCATATGGAGTCTCTAGATTCAGAATAAAAATTTGAGACATGTTTTTTTTTTCTTTAATTATTTGTATTGTAATCTTTATAAAACAGTAAAATAATCAGTCCACTTACTAAACTAGATATTATTTAAACATATTAATATTTGTTCAGTTTAAAATATAGATTACATTTTGCATAAACCATCCTGCAATTTTGAACAATTAGGAAGTTTGATAATCTCACTTTCATAATATGAAAAGACACAAGACATGCTTTAAGAGAACAAATCTCTTGAAAAATGAGGTGCGCTGATCATGTCTGGTTAGCGACAAAGTCAGATGGTAAAATCTTGAATTGGCCTACTAAGTTTAATATTACATTTTTGTTACTGTTAAGTAAAATTCAAAGGCCAAATAAGTTTGTACAAGCCTGATTGGCATTTAGTAAAGCTTGTGGACTTGTGTTAACCTGACCACTGCGTGACATATTCCCGTGTATCATGTGTACAGGGAGAACACAATGGGAGACCAGGGGGAGGTGGCTGATGACTTTGCCTACGTGGTCAAGGCTCTGTGGTCCGGACAGTACCGCTTCATAACTCCACGCGACTTTAAGGTGAGGCCACAAAATCATGATTCATCCCCGCTTTCCAAAAAGTTAAATATCTTTCCATATTGTTAAGCATAGGCATTCATCTGCTCCATTGATAGCTTCACAGAAGAGGGACTTATAAGAATCATGGTACACACTTAACTGTTAACGTCATGTCACATCCTAAAAACAATTTACATGAAAACCAAAATTGGATTCAGGGGCATTAATCACCTTAGTGATATTCCTAGTTGACATTATTAGATTTTATTGATTTGAAATTGAATGAAATTTCATGGGTAGACATTTGTGAATTCATGTTCAAGGATATATTGGACCCATACTAAATGAGCAAATTTCCTGTAAGAAATATTTGAAAATAATTGTATTTATAAAAACAATGAAGCGGGGGCCGCCGTGGCCGAGAGGTTACAGTCAAGGACTACAAATCTCTCAGCCCCTCACTGCTGTGGGTTCGAATCCCGGTAGGGACTTCGGATTTTTCTTGTGAGGAAGCCTTCCAGCTGGCATGCGGTAGGTTGGTGGTTCTACCCAGGTACCTCTGTGTACTCGGGGTCTTCCTCCACCTGTAATTAGCTGGACGTGGCTATATGATTGAAATACTACCGCAGCGACAGTAAACCCCAATGCAACAACAACAATAAAAACAATGAAAATTAATCTCTCTTTAAAAATAGTAATTTTACAGTATCTTTTGTATTAAATAAAACACTGTTTTCCTTGACTTTGAAAAAGTAGGGCTTCTTTTGAACTGCTGAAAGAAATTGGTGTCAAAACACTGAAAACAATTTATAGCTATTACCATTTCATATTTGTTTGAATCCTATCAAAGATGGTATGTCTCTGACTCTGACCCTATGTTCATGTAGTTTCAAAGTATCAACTTTGACCCCCTAGTAGTTGGTAACATCTGAAACAGAGAAAATCACATGATTGATTTCTTGTCAGGTATGTTTAAGATCCAGTTCTTTCTCTGTTGTTATATCCCCACTCCGTCAACAATCCACTAACTATAATTAAGATAAATTAGACAGCTAGAAAAGTTCATTTGAGCAACATAGTACTGTCAGTACTTTGATTCTGTGACTGGTTCCCCGTACACTTCAGTTTGTGGTGGGGAAGCACCAGCCGATGTTTGCCGGGTACGATCAGCAGGATTCCCAGGAGTTCCTCACCTTCCTGCTGGACGGACTTCACGAGGGACTCAACAAGGTATCATAGTCTTGTAACACGCTTTTGTAATTTAGTGATTTCACACTATCTACTGGTACATCCTTTTTTATTGGCCCCCTGCAGTGAACTTCTAGCTATGTATAAAAGCTAGCTTTCACATCGTCACCTAGGCTATGCGCATCCACTTTATTTAATTCCTTGACTGAATGCATGAAACAGGTTTTCCACTAATTTTTGAGTAAGGAAATAATTCCGTTCTGAGTGATGCATCACAGAATAATGAATTGTGTGAAGATCAGATGTATAGTAATCTAATCACAAAGGCCATAGGCCTTCTATATTTATGTAGCATATTGTTGAATGTGTATGAATTCTGCATAATTTGCAATTACTGTTCTGTCCAATCTGTTTTATTGGTATACACTCTACAGGCAACAAATATTTGCCTTGTTTTGTTCGATTTAACCCTTTCCCTCATATATACTCATTTTGACACCCTTAAAAGGTATCGCATAAAGCCTGATCTGCAGAAAACCACAGTTAAACCTTACCAAATGTAATTACAAAAGCTTCATTTCCAGACCACTGAGGAGCAGCGAACAGCATAAAACCTGATCAGCCCGCAGGCTGATCTGGTTTTATGCTGTTCGCATAGGTCTTTTCATGGTGTCCTCTATGAGGGAAAGGGTTAAACTCCTACAAAATGCAATGCTTAATATTGATGATATTAATGTTATATATTTGATTGTGTGTCCATGTGTTTGTTTGTATAGTACAGTGCACTCCCAGAAAACCGCACTCTCAGAAAACCGCACTCTCAGAAAACCGCACTCTCAGAAAACCGCACTCCCAGAAAACCGCACTCTCAGAAAACCGCACTCCCAGAAAACCGCACTCTCAGAAAACAGCACTCCCAGAAAACCGCACTCTCAGAAAACCGCACTCTCAGAAAACCGCACTCTCAGAAAACCAGAAAGCTCTAAATACTGGACGCTGTGTTTGGTCCCGAATTTTTCCTTATGTAATCTATATTACTTTCCTTTGACAATACCGGATTCTGTAAAATCCGAATATCAGACGGTTGATTGAGTCCCATTAAGCCCATTATATAGATAATTACCCTGACAATACCAGTCAGTCAAGGTGTGAAAAACTCGTCACCTTGAAACCATTATATAGACTTATGGGAAAGGTTTAATTGGTAACAGAAAACTGATCAGTACTGTATTATTGATGAGTGTGTATTGAATTACACGATATTTGGTAAGTATAAATCAATCGGAATAAATATATATAACCACATAATTTCAACTTGTATATCAGTTCATTATTTTAAGTTTTAAACATGATAGGAAACATTATTTTTATTTGTTTGTGCATTAGCCTGTACCCAGATATATTCGGACTTTATCGTTATTAGGTAACCAGCTTGGTTTTAATACACTGCACGATTTTTGTATATTTCTTTATTCATATTTATGAAACAAAATATGCAAAAATACTAGAATATTAAAAAAAGATATTATTTTAATCGATTTTATTATTACTTTCATAATCTATACATACATAATATAAAAAAAAAACATACAGGTATTAATGATTGATCATAACTTAATACGATAGATTATATATGGCTAAAACTCTTTAGAATACCAGTCATCTGAGAAAACCGGAGAAAAACCGCTGTCCCGACTGCCATGTGGTTTTCTCAGAGTGCACTGTTTATATACAAGGTATTGTGTTTGATGTGTTGACCCTCATATATCTTTTGACTATGATGGTGTGCCTCTTTCACAATGAAATGCTTGAATTAGCATTAAGTTCAGATGAGTGATATTTTGCCTGAGGAGGGTAATGTACAAGTAGACAAAACACTAAGATAAATGCTTATTTAGTCTTCTGAAATGTGTCCTTGTTAACTGACCAGGTCAAGACGCGTCCTAAGATTCCAGACCAGGACAATGACAGAATTCCAGACATCATGGCGGCAGAGTTGGCGTGGAAAAATCACAAACTGCAGAATGAATCCATCATCGTGGAACTGTTCCAGGTAGTGTAAATGTCACAAGATTGTAATCAGCAACAACAAAAAACTCTCAGAACCAGGAGTCAAGACATACTTCAGCATTAAAAGTATAATGGGTATTGTAAATTGGACAATGGTGATGTTTAAAAAATGAATAATATTATTTTTTCCATTAACCCAATGCTTGATATAAGTCAGAATTGTAGAAGACTCTGTTCATATATTTCAATGTCTTAGTAAAAAATTAAATGATAATTTCAGTACTCCATATAGTAGAGTTAATAAACTTTTTAAAAGATTTCATGGTAATCTTAATTTGATATCATATACTTAATACTAAAGGGGAAACAAGTTCTTTTAAGTTGTACAAATCTCTCTCAAGAGTTCCTGGGTTGGACCATTACTTCACAACTGGAAAAATCATGAAAATCAATGCCTTTGATGGATTTTGAACTCACATGTTTCAGATCCAGTTATTTTTGTTTCCAGTGGGCCCTACCACACTGAAAATCATTCTTCTAGAAAAAGTGAATTCAACTATAGAAAGTGCAAACCAGCACAGTAGCTCAGTAGTAGAGTGTTTAGTTTGCGTTTTGGAGTTCTGAATCTTAGCTGGGGCACTTCCTCCGGTGATGCGTCACACCATATAAAATTGGTATCAGATGCACCCTTGCCTGGCACTTGGCAAAATGGGGTTGCTCTGGGAACTCTGACTACTCAGAACTGGTTCTACCCAAGAACTTGTCTTCCGTGTATCGGTGCTATACACCAGGCACGTAAAAGACCAAGGGGGTCTGTCTGAAAATGAGCGATTTAAAATGGTTTCTTACTTGGATGATGCCCCTAGACCAGATGACTTTATTTTATGATGACACTTTTTTATTTAACAGGGTCAGCTGAAGTCAACGTTGACATGCCAGTCATGTGGCCGACAGTCTGTGACGTTTCAAGCCTTCATGTTCTTGTCACTGCCTATCCCTTCCGCCTCACGATGTACGCTGAATGTAAGTGCTTCACCTTCTTTAGTGATGTTTTCTTTTATATGGTGAAAATTGACTTACACTTTACCCATTATGATGTTAGTATCTTCGTTTTTGTGAATTTTCAAAATGAAGGTGGAGCTAAATAGGAAATAAGCCCATAGCGCTGTTCTGTATTCAATTACTAGTATTTGCTGTGTATCTCGCTGTATACAGGACTGCCTGAATCAGTTCGCGGCCAAGGAGATGATGACGGGAAGCAGTCGTTGGAAGTGTCCACAATGCAAGTGTCTCCGTGACTCCATCAAGAAGATTGAGATCTGGAAGCTACCAAGGATACTGCTTATAGCTTTAAACAGGTCAGTCTTGGTAGGAACAAGAGTGTGTTGAAGGCTTATCCAGGATTAATGGATGTGGGGGTTGTTTGAATTCTATTTGGAAAAGTTCCATAATTTATTTATTGATATGGTTATTAGAATAATATTTTCAAAAGAGATATTTTGATTTATTTTGAACTGAATTTGTAAGAAAAAGTGATAAAATTTGCACAAATGAAAGTTCCTCTGTTCCAAGGATACTTACAAACACGCTCATTAATTTATGTTTTTTTACAGAAAAAAAAGAAAATGTATTAACTGCATAACAGAATAACCCTTTTTTGCAGTCTTGTCACTCAAATGCGTTTTTGGCGTTCTGTTTCATATCTGCCATAATGCAAAATGATGCACCCTTTAATTTAAAAGTCCCATGTTCAGTATATCATTTTTACTTGACTGATATTGTTTTGTAATGCACAGTTTATTTCTGACCTACATATACCGTATATCCAGCCTGTGATTTACTTTTTGTATCAGTACCTATCTACTGCATCAGCATGTTCAGCACATAAATATATGTCATATATATTTTAACCCTTTCCCTCATATAGACTCATTTTGACACAATCAATAGGTACCACATAAAGCCTGATCTGCAGAAAGCCAAGTTCAAACCTTACCAAATGTAATTGTACAAAATCCTCATTTACCAGACCACTGAGGAGCAGCGAACAGCATAAAACCTGATCAGCCTGCAAGTTACTCGCAGGCTGATCTGGTTTTATGCTGTTCGCATAGGTCTTTTCATGGTATCCTCTATGAGGGAAAGGGTTAAACAATTTTAAGTATTCATCAACGCATTGAGCAAGTGATTGTGAAAGTAGAGCATATTTGTAATCGTGTAGTATGAGCATAGGACACTGAATGATCTGTAACTGATATGAATGCTTGTTTCACAGTCAGTTCATTAGAAATAAATTGTCACTTAAAATTTGTAATAGGTACACATTTGTTTATGATCCATACACATTTAATGCATGAAGATTTTTGTCGTCTTGAATAGATTTGTATATGAGGGACAGTGGCGTACCAAGATCAATGCGTACGTGGATTTTCCAACACGTAACATGGACTTGTCAGCGTATGTGAAGGGGCCAGGATCCAAACCGTACAAACTGTATGCAGTATCAGTAAGTATCACCTGGGTTCTACAAGTTACAGGAAAATTCAACTTCTTACTGTTTTCTAATCATGAACTCACCATAAAATAATGATTGACTGCACTCCCTCTTTGTATGTGACCTGACTATGGAAGAATTTTTCAACAATGTGACATTTGGAATGTTTTTTGTATTTTTCACTCAAAAAAATATACATGTAGCATTTATGATTTTTAAGTGACATCTGACATTTCCTGTTTAGATGTGACTATTGCACAGGGCCCCTCCTTTCCTAGTCATGGTTTAGCATAATCGCTGATTTCAACAGTCAGTGTTACTTTACCCTGTAGAAATGTTGTTTGCATTGTATCCAGACAATGTTTTGATTTAAGAATGTAATTTCATGGCCTTCATAATCTGTAAAACAAGAGTGCTGTTTGGAACACATGTGTCACCTGCTGAAATGTGACAGAAAAATTGTGACGGACAGACAGACGGACGGAGAGATGACGTAAAAGTGATCCCTATATATCAACTCTGCTTACAGCAGGTGACACAAATATGTATTGTATATAGAAAAGGTATGTAACCACCATATCTGAATGAAATGTGAAAGATTGGTATATGATAAATTGTTCTAACTTGTACAAAATGATGTGAGGTTTTCTGAGAATTACTTGTCTGTTTCAGAATCACTTTGGAACATTAGACGGAGGCCATTGTAAGTTTTATATTTTCTAACATTCTTGCACGAAAGAAAAAAAAAGCAGGGTAAACTTTTGTGTCAATTTGAAGGAATATACTAGTATTAGATATTTGAATTATGTTGATAAATATATATAACAAGAATTGATTTAAAAAGAAGCATTCCTTTATAATGAGAAAGAACAGGTCATATTGTAAGTGTCAAAGTCAGTTGGTAAAATTTTGAATTTAGCTACTGAGGTAAATATTACATTTTCATTACCTTGCATTTCTTTTTCCCCTCACCGTCCCCGGTGGCAGAGTGGTTAGAGTGTCTGCCACGGGAGTGGGAGGTTGTAGGTTCAGTCCCTGGCCGCGACATACCAAAGTCGTAAAAAGGGTACTGGTATAGCTTCCTTGCTTTAACACTCAGCATATAAGGGTAGTTCCAGGACTGGTTGGTGTGGTGTCAGGATAATGTTACTGGGTATGGTATCATGCCACATGTCTATGATATGATACTACAGTGTGGCAGCACTATATCTGTCTCAAGTTGACATCGTTTACAAATGACTGAAATACTGTCGGTGGGATGTTAAACCCAACAACCAAACAAACTTTTTCCCCTAAACATTCTCAATATTCAAGTGAGAAAGGGAGGCATATTTTACTCACATTCTTTCAAATTTTGGATTATCTGTTGCCATGACAGTTTTCCAAATTTCTAGGTTAGTTTATATGCTATGTCATGTTTACTTTCTACTTGATCTCTTGTAAATATAATGTTTACATTATTTGAACATTTAGGCTGTGTACATAGTTTTCAATTTCTGGTCCTGGTAGCAAAATGGTTAGAGTGTCTGCACTGTAAACAGGTTGTGGGTTCAATTCCTGCTGGCAACATACAAAAGTCATTGAAAATGATACTGGTATTCTTCCCTTGTAATTGGTATCATGCCACTTGTTTACAATGTGTTATCACGGTCAGAACTATTTCTGTCAATAGACAAAAGTTTCAAAATGACTAAAATACTGTTGGTGAGACATTAAACCCAAGCTAACAAACAAACTGTATATCTATCATAGTTTTTTTCCCTGTTTTCTGTCCTAATTTCTGACCTTTAATCTGCAACTCTGTCCTAATATCTAACCTTTCCACACATTACAGACACAGCATGCTGTAGGAATCCCTGCACACAGAAGTGGAACAAGTTTGATGACCACGAGGTGTATGACATATCAGAATCCAGTGTCAAGGTACTGGGTTTGATTCTCTATAGGGCCAATGTCACATTGACATTTTTAAGCTCGGGAGGTCGTGGGTTCAATCCCCAGCCGCAACATACCAAAGTCATAAAAAATGGTACAGGTATAGCTCCCTTGCTTGGCACTCAGCATATAAGGGTAGTTGCAGGACTGGTTGGCTTGGTATCAGGATAATGTGACTGGGTGTGGTACCATTCCACATGTCTAAGGCGTGATACTGCTGTGTGGCAGCACTATATCTGTCTCAAGTAGACATCGTCTCCAAATAATTGAAATACTGTCAGAGGGACGTTAAATCCAATGAACAAACAAACAAACAAATTTAAGCTCATACGATATTGTATTTCAAGTTCT
>CM037791.1:31452906-31502906 GCA_021229015.1 Solen grandis | reverse complement strand
ACAGAGTCATCCAGATATATTTATTAACAATGAAAAGATTGAAAGAGTGGATGATTTTACTTACCTTGGCTTAAAATTTAAATATACTGGCACATTATCATTAGCTATGAAAACTCTAAAAGATCAAGCCTTAAGAGCATATCACAACATGCTTTATATCTTTGACAAAATAGAATTTGATATAAAAACTAAATTCAAAATTTTCGATAGTATGATAGCACCAATACTTTTATATAATTCAGAAATTTGGGGTGTCTATTCGTGTAAAGAAATAGACTCCCTTCATCTTCGTTTTTGTAAATCTTTGCTTGGCGTAAAAAAACAGACAAATACTACTGCTATTTATGGCGAACTTGGACGATTCCCATTGAGTCTCATTTGTAAAGAAAGGGCAATAAAGTTTTGGCTTAAAATCTTAAATAGTGAATACAATTCTCCTATATATTCATGCTATTTAGACCAATGTCAATCTATTAAAGGTACATGCTGGACAACTAAGATGCACTCTATCATAGATCATTTGGGTTTCTCTTACATAAGAATGACCGATTTTGCACCTAATATCAAGTATAATTACATTTTAAACAGTCCAAGATTTACTTATTATTCTAAATTTGGAAAAATATCTTCAGGTAATTCATAATGATAAATTACGAAAACAGCTAAGTTGTTTTAGATTAGGATCACATTTTCTTGAAATAGAGGCTGGTAGATTTAATAATATTCCTCGAGAAAATAGAATATGCAAATTATGTAATATGAGGCAAGTAGAATCTGAATACCATTTTTTTTGTTGTCCCAAATATGATGATATTAGACAAAAATATTTTGGTCATATAGCCTGGCCCAATATTAATAAATTTTTTTTAACTGTTATTTCAAGTTAAATTTTTATAAACATAGTGTTGTATGTTATGCAACAAAATACCCTGTCTATTTCACTGTTTCTGATCTGGTACATTGCTTTTGATATACTGTATATGTAATACTTTATGCTTATGTCTTTGTCATATTTCCCTATCTTGTAAATGGCCAAAGACAGTCATGTCGATTTGCCAATAAAGATGTATGTATGTATGTTATGCTATGTTACATAAAGACAAAGACTCGCAGTCACCCAAGTAAGAAAATATGACAGTTTGTTATTGTAAGAAGGTCAATTAAAGACAAACAGTCGCAATCCCCCAAGTGACAATAATATGACAGTTTGTTATTGTAAGAAGGTCAATTATAGACAAACAGTCGAATCGCCCAAGTCACAATAATATGACAGTTTGTTATTGTAAGAAGGTCAATTAAAGACAGACAGACAGATATCATTTATTCACTTAGGTACAGTTGTACAATATGAGGATTTTCCACTATAGCGAATATAAACAATATAGTTTCCAGTAGTAAACATACAAATAAGTGCAAAATTCTACTCAATATCAAACATCTGTATGACATACAGAAAGGAGCATATGAATTACATGTATACATGTATTTATGTATGTATATTTAAATTCTTTTTGTTTAAATTGGTTACGACTTGATGGGGGAATTCATGTGGATACAATTTATGAACAATCTAAGCATACATTAAGAAATAAACACATGAATAGTTATTAAAGAATTTACAGATTTTCAACAATGATGTATTGTCATTCAACCATAAACTTGAGATGGCCCCTAGAATAAAAATTCGTTAGCACTTGTGTCTATATATAGAACAAGACCTTGGATAAAAGTATGCATTTAACTCATACCTTCACACTATAACTTGTTATTTACATTAATATTATGTCATGAGATGTGAAACAAAGATTTCAATTCCCCTAATAACATATATTTTGGAGTACTTTTCCTGGCATATGTAATTCTTCTTAAAAAATTGTAATGGATTTTCTCAAGTAGATCTAAATTTTCATACCCAAATATTTCATACCCGTAAGTTAAGATAGGCAATATAGTATGGTCGAACAGTTTTAGCGTAAGATCAAGTGGCAGGTCTGCATTGTTACATCTTGAAAACAATAGATGAAGAGCTTTATTTGCTTGTTGCGAGACATGTTTCCGAGCATTTAAAAAGGATCCGTTGCTGGTAAAAGTCATCCCAAGATAGTGATAACAATCTTCAATAGCTATGATCTGGTTACCTAATGTAAAATTATACCTGTTTTTTTTTGCGTTTCTGCTACCGAAAACAACTATTTTAGTCTTTTCGGTATTAACTTTGAGTTTCCATTCATTACAATAAGAATTAAATAAAGATAAGCATTTTTGAAAATCTTCAGCTGACTCAGACATTATAATTGTATCGTCTGCATAAAGTAAAAGTAACAGTCTAATTCAAGTTTCATCAGTAAGAGCATCTTTTAAGTCTACACCTTTAACATTATTTGAAATAAGATATGACTCAAGGTCATTTAAATAAATTGAAAAAAAGTATCGGTCTCAAATTTTCTCTCTTGCGTACACCTATTTCAGAGTTGAAGAAAAGATATTTTTCTTCTGAACTTACCACACAAGACTTTATATTGTTGTACATGTTAAGTATTACTCGAAAAAAACAAACATTTATGCAGTGTTGGAGTAATTTATACCATAAACCATAGCGCCAAATTGTATCAAAACATTTCGAAAAATCTATAAACCCGCAGAAAAGTTTTTGTTTACGCTTTTTTAAGACCTCGATTAATGCATGCAATGTGAATAAGTGATCGGAGCACGAGTAACCACTCCTAAAGCCTGTTTGTGATTCACTTAAGAGTTGGAATTCTTCCATGTAATCATTAAGCCTTGTATTGAGGATTGCAGTAAATAATTTACCCGGACATGATAATATTGTAATTGGCCTATAATAATTGGTGCTCTTGGGGTCACTCTTATTTTTAAAAATTGGGTATATCCAGCCTTCTAGCCAAACAGGCGGTACATGGCCGTATTCAAGAATATTATTGAATAAACTTTCATAAATGGGGAAAAGCATATGTTTTGTACTCTTAATATATTCATTTAATATATTGTCAGTAGGGCTCGAGGCCTTGCCATTATTTATTTATACATTTTAAAATTTCCGCTTGTGTTTTGGCCTTATTTATGAACTGGTTAGAATTTTCTAGAAATGTTTGATCTAAGGTAAAATCTTCTATATCGGTATGTCGGTTACTATTTACATTCTTGAAATGCTCATAGAATTCATTAATTGTGGGCGACGGCTTATTGCTTGACCTAGGCTTAAGCTTTTTTAAGAAATTCCAATAAAGCTTTGGGTTTTAGATTGCATTTTTTAGTTTATTTGAATTATTAAATTTAAATTTATTTATGTGATAGTTCATTATTCTTTTATATTGTTTACTCGCGTTTTTCAAACGCAACGTGTTATCGCTCGTTTTGTTTGTTATAACGGATTTTAGCATCATGATAATTCTTACGTGCTTGGTGACATTTTGGACCAAACCAAGGCTTATTATTAGTGTGTTTATGATATACTTTACTTGTCATCGTTGGAAAAGTGTTGATAGATGAATTTTCAAACAATTTCTTAATTTCTGCAGTTATATGATCAATATTATCATTTGCATTCTGTGTACAAGTTAAGGTACATAGCTGCTTTATATATGATAAATGGTTAGGATCAATATTTGTTAAAAACCTATCACTAAGGTCTTGGCGCCATTTTGGCTTTGAGTTTATTTGTGATTTATTTGGATCATTATAGGTATAACTAATATGTATGTGTTTGCTATTAAGTTCCCAGTAGAGGGCATTGTGCCCATCCGAAAACAGAGTGCCTGTTTCTTTAACTTTAAAGTCAGTTAAAAGTGTTAGGGCACTAGCCATGAGGTAATCAATAATCGATTCATCCCTAAAAGTTAAGTTTGCTGGCCTGTCATTTATAATGCGGCCATTCGCAAAAATATTATTACTTCTGCAAAGTTCGATCAACTGTATTCCTAGATTATTAGTTATTTTGTCATTTGACAATCGCTGCGTAGGTATTAAGAATTCCTCCAGCACTTTATATTTATCTAAGGAAGAGACAAAATCGTCATCTATGTTAAAATGCTCATTCAAAAAGGAATCAGAAGGAATAAAATCGAGCAGTTCTGCAACACGTGAGTTCAGGTCACCTGCTAGAAATACATACTTGTTAAGGCTATATTTTGAAATTATTTCATTCTCAAAAATACTATAAAACAAACAGCCGTAGTCGCCCAAGTTACAATAATTATGCCATTTTGTAATTGAAAAAGGTCAATTTAGGACAAAGAGTCGTAGTCGCCTAACTTACAATAATTATGACATTTTGATATTGTAAGAAGTCAAAAAGGGCAAACACCTGTCGGACCTTCGAAAGTCTGTGATGGTAAGTAGTTCAATACAACACTGCTGTAGTCACCTAACACCAATTAGGTCAACAGGTAATGAAAAAACAAATAGCTTAGTAACCTTATTAACAGCAATATTTCCTATCTTGTTCTGTTGCGCATGTTTTTTTCTGTTGTGACGATAAGTGATAAGGACAAAAAATAGTTCCGTTTCTGGTCTCCAGCCAGAAAAAAAGAGAGTAGGTAGGTACATACGTCCACCAAAAGATCATACTGTTATACATGCTATTGATAAGTCCACCATTGTTAACAGGCCAAATTATTATTACACTCTCTGTATATACATTTACCATAGTTAGTAGGTCAAACTTCTACACACTTTATGGTTCATAGGCAAACTGCTATATGATCTGTATATGAGACCCAATGGGCAGTAGGTCAAACTATTACATACTCTGTACATAGGACTACAATGGGCAGTAGGTCAAACTATTACACAATATCTATATACGTCTGCCATGGTTTATAGGTAAATAAATTACTCATTCTGTAATTTCAGTGTATATATGATATACTGTTTCAGTGACAACAACGCCTACACCAAAGGTTGATGGTCACTGGGGGTCATGGAGTTCCTTCGGCGCGTGCTCCGTGACCTGTGGGACGGGGTCAAAACACAGTACCAGACAGTGTAACAACCCGGCCCCTTCGGGAGGGGGTCATAGTTGTTTAGGGTCAAGCACCCGTTCCGTAACATGCAGTAACATTTGTGATGGAAAGTAGGTAAAAAACAACAATATGCCGTAGTTCAACTAACAGCAATTAGATCAGCAGATGATGAAAAAGCAAACACCTTTAGTAAACTTATTAACAGCAATATAATTATACACTCTGTATACCTGTCTACGTCCAGCATGTTTAATAGGTGAAAGTATTACACACTCAGTAAATGTGTCCATCATGGTCAAAAGGTCAAAGTTTTGCATACCCTGTATGTGTCAATCATGCTTAAAAGGTCAAAGTTTTGCATACTCTATATGTGTCCATCATGGTCAAATTGTCAAAGTTTTGCATACTCTATATGTGTCCATCATGGTCAAATTGTCAAAGTTTTGCATACTCTATATGTGTCCATCATGGTCAAATTGTCAAAGTTTTGCATACTCTATATGTGTCCATCATGGTCAAATTGTCAAAGTTTTGCATACTCTGTATATTTCCATCATGGTCAATGGATCAATCTATTTTACACTCTGTATTTGTATCCACCATGGTTAAGATGTGAAACTATTACACACTCTATAGACGTATGTGCCAACCATCAAATTATGAAACCATTTTTATATACGCCATTAAACACTCTAAATATATGTCGACTATGGTTTAAAGGTCAGACACTAACACACTCTGTATATAAGTCCACCATGGTTTATAGGTCAGACACTAACACACTCTGTATATAAGTCCACCATGGTTTATAGGTCAGACTCTATCACACTCTGTACATAAGTCCACCATGGTTTATAGGTCAGACTCTATCACACTCTGTACATAAGTCCACCATGGTTTATAGGTCAGACTCTATCACACTCTGTACATAAGTCCACCTTGGTTTATAGGTCAGACTCTATCACACTCTGTACATAAGTCCACCATGGTTTATAGGTCAGACTCTATCACACTCTGTACATAAGTCCACCATGGTTTATAGGTCAGACTCTATCACACTCTGTACATAAGTCCACCTTGGTTTATAGGTCAGACTCTATCACACTCTGTATATAAGTCCACCATGGTTTTATAGGTCAGACTCTATCACACTCTGTACATAAGTCCACCATGGTTTATAGGTCAGACACTTACACACTGTATATATTAGTCCACGATGGTTTATATGTCAGACATTTACACACTCTGTACATAGGTCCACGATGGTTTATGGGTCAGACACTTATACACAATGTATATAATTCTACTATGGTTTACAGGTCAGACACTAACACACTGTGTATGGAAATTACATACTATGTATATATTTCTATCATGGGATATAAGTCAACGACTTATATACAATGTATATAATTCTATCATGGGATATAGGGAAACTATTAAACCGTATGTATATACGCCCAAACTATTGCACACTCTGTATATGTGTCCAACATGGTAAACATATCAAACTAATGCACACTCTGTATATGTGTCCAACATGGTAAACATATCAAACTAATGCACACTCTCTATATGTGTCCAACATGGTTAACATATCAAACTACTGCACACTCTGTATATGTGCCCACCATGGTTAACATATCAAACTACTGCACACTCTGTATATGTGTCCAACATGGTTAACATATCAATCTACTGCACACTCTGTATATGTGTCCAACATGGTTAACATATCAAACTACTGCACACTCTGTATATGTGCCCACCATGGTTAACATATCAAATTATTGCACACTCTGTATATGTGCCCACCATGGTTAACATATCAAACTACTGCACACTCTGTATATGTGTCCACCATGGTTAACATATCAAACTATTGCACACTCTGTATATGTGCCCACCATGGTTAACATATCAAATTATTGCACACTCTGTATATGTGTCCACCATGGTTAACATATCAAACTACTGCACACTCTGTATATGTGCCACCATGGTTAATATATCAAACTATTGCACACTCTGTATATGTGCCCACCATGGTTAACATATCAAATTATTGCACACTCTGTATATGTGCCCACCATGATTAACATATCAAACTATTGCACACTCTGTATATGTGTCCACCATGGTTAACATATCAAACTATTGCACACTCTGTATATGTGTCCATCATGGTTAACATATCAAATTATTGCACACTCTGTATATGTGTCCACCATGATTAACATATCAAACTACTGCACACTCTGTATATGTGCCCACCATGGTTAACATATCAAATTATTGCACACTCTGTATATGTGTCCACCATGATTAACATATCAAACTATTGCACACTCTGTATATGTGCCCACCATGGTTAACATATCAAACTATTGCACACTCTGTATATGTGCCCACCATGGTTAACATATCAAATATTGCACACTCTGTATATGTCCCACCATGGTTAAATCAAACTATTGCACACTCTGTATATGTGCCCACCATGGTTAACATATCAAACTATTGCACACTCTGTATATGTGTCCACCATGATTAACATATCAAACTATTGCACACTCTGTATATGTGCCCACCATGATTAACATATCAAACTATTGCACACTCTGTATATGTGCCCACCATGTTAACATATCAAATTATTGCACACTCTGTATATGTCCACCATGTTTAACATATCAAACTATTGCACACTCTGTATATGTAACCCACCATGTTAAATACTCAAATATTGCACACTCTGTATATGTGTCCACCATGGTTAACATATCAAATTATTGCACACTCTGTATATGTTCCACCATGATTAACATATCAAATTATTGCACACTCTGTATATGTGTCCACCATGATTAACATATCAAATTATTGCACACTCTGTATATGTGTCCACCATGGTTAACATATCAAATTATTGCACACTCTGTATATGTGTCCACCATGGTTAACATATCAAATTATTGCACACTCTGTATATGTGTCCACTATGGTTTAACATATCAAACTATTGCACACTCTGTATATGTGCCCACCATGGTTAACATATCAAACTATTGCACACTCTGTATATGTGTCCACCATGTTTAATACATCAAACTATTGCACACTCTGTATATGTGCCCAATCAAGTTAATAGATCAAACCATTATGAACTCTGCATGTGTGCTTAGCATGGTAAATAGGTCAATCCATTACACACTCTGTATGTGTATCCAACATGGTTTATAGGTCAAACCATTACAAAAACTGTAAATATGTCCAACATGGTAAATAGGTCAAACCATTACACACTCTATGTGTTTCCACATGGTTATAGGTCAAACCAATTCACACTCTGTATATGTGCCCAATATGGTTAATAGGTCAAACCATTACACACTCTGTATATGTGCCCAACATGGTTAATAGGTCAAACCATTGCACACTCTGTATATGTGCCCAACATGGTTAATAGGTCAAACCATTGCACACTCTGTATATGTGCCCAACATGGTTAATAGTTCAAACCATTGCACACTCTGTATATGTGCCCAACATGGTTAATAGTTCAAACCATTGCACACCTTTCCACTATGCAGTTGGAACGTTTACACAACGCTCTATTTATAGGCCGTAAGATACTCCACTGCCAATTTTTTTTTATCCCTGAATTCAAAGTGCAGAAAGCAAATTGCCTTGTGCTTGGTGAATCCATTTAAGCAGTATATACACTAGAGAACTTTATACCAACGGTTCCATGTTATGCACTAGATGTAACCAGGTGAAGAAAATACAGCCAGACCGGGACTCAAACCAGGAACCATTTGCTTACAGGGCGAGTGCTCTCTAAACTCAGCATCCGGGTCATTTTTAATTCGTCCTTGATTTCTCAGGACAGAGAACAACTTGCTGTGATCTTGACGATACATAATCAGTATATACAAATTATACTAAAACGGTCCTTTTGTTTGGCGCAAGATGTAACCTGGTAAGAAAAAATGCCAGACTGGGACTCGAACTCATGCTCCCTTACAGGACGAGTAAACACTATATCGACCAAGCTAACGGACCGCTCACACGATTCTCCCACCGGAAGTGGTTTGTTACAAGCCGGTGTATATATATCTTTTCACATAGTGTGTTCAAATCCAAAGAACCCAACCAATGGGCATGCATTAGTACACGGGCATCAAGTAGGAGACACTGTCGATTATTATTGCTACAGTGGTTACGTACTGGTTGGTTCCAAAGTGAGGACATGTCAGAGCACTGGTTCCTGGTCTGGACAGGATCCCACGTGTGATCTCGTGACTACAACGGTTCCGACAATCAACTACACGCGTATGTTTTTCATTTTATTTATTTGCTGTAAAATCATTATTTTTGTTGACATTAAATTTCGTTGGTACATTCATTCGGGAATTCATGTTAAAGAACACCCGAGATTTATCAAATGAATAACTTTCGTGGAGGTTAATATTCATGGATAAAACCTCCACGAAATCAACGAAATTCGCCCCACGAAAATTGATTCTTCTTCAGTAACTCTTTACCTCATTAATACTCATGTACAAATCTATGTCTTTATGAATATAAATTTACTGAAGTATAAATGGTATATGAAACAATGAACTTGTCTTTGCCGTGAGGACTGAATAGAATCTGAGCTACAGTATTATCCAGATCAGACAACTCCTAAAGAAGATGCCTGATCTGAGTCAATGGGTCAGAATTAGTCTGTATGGGATAATTCGTCACCGGTAGATTTGTAACGGATTAGGATTAGGTGTATGGTAGGAAAAGTCAGTGAAATGTGAAAATGTAAACTAATGGATTAGGCACAAATGGCTTCTTTCCTCACCAAAATAATGCCTAAGTGTAATTTCTATTGTTTAATGAAAATAACACATGCATTCTTACAAGTAAAATAAACTTAAAAATACGTCAAGGATGGACAAGCCATTTTTCAAAGAGATAAAATAACTGGCCATAATTCTTAGGTCAATTTTACCAAATTTATCTCCCCTTCCAAAATACAGTGAAAAAATTAACCATGTCCATACCATTAAACAGTCCGTCATCAAACTTCATATACTTGTTCACTATCACAAGGGCTACATTCTCATGTCATCAAGGGCCATAACTCTTATTCAGTTGGTCCGTCAAACTGTAACTTAACACCGAAAATAATGACATGCACACTAAACTTCTTCTCCGGCGACTTGATGCTATAGCATCAAAAATTCTACTTGTTAATGGTTTATATGAAGTTTAATTCTTTATTAAATAATACTAACATATTTTTAAAAAAAAATCTATTATGGCAAATTATCTGTAGTAAAAACAGAAAATAAATACTATAAGCAAGTACAAGTATACATCGAAACATAAACGCCCTTGAAGTTTATCTACAATAGTTTTTTATTATTCTTATTATACAAACTAGTAAGAGAAATATAAATTGTATGCATTTGTTAGGGATTGCATTTACGTTAGAATTACGTTTATATAGCCCTGATATTTCTTTGCATAAATCAGTAGATGGGATGTGGGTGTATCTACAGATTTATAATATGAATTCACCAGAAACACTAAAAATATCCGAACAAACCGGCGAACTATCACTGACTCAGTCAAGCGCCGGAATAACGAGTTACATCTTTTCGTACATAATTCACCTTCGGGATTTTATCAATGAAATTAAGCTCCGCCTTCCCCATTCAACGATTGGTTAGCTCCTCATTAACTGTGTCACTATGCAAACAGTATCATAAACAAAACCACGAATTCATTTGAGTAAACGAGGTCAAACAGTGATAACTCATCCACCCAGCCTAACTACTAGATAGCTTGTAAGTCATTTTCAATTCATCTATAAATACTGAAAAAAGGTCAATTGGGCTTCAGTGACTAAATGAAGTAAAAATAAAAACTGATAATCGAGTTGAAATGAGAGACCCTGCCTGTATTTCAGCCCCGGATGAACTGAGGTGCCGGGCGTGTGACAAGGCGAAGCATCTGGACGAGTGTACTAGCGTGGTGTGTGGCGCGGATGAGGTACCGTACTCCCTTTTATTGGTTGGATATTCCTTGAAATGATTCAATACATCGTCGGATACCCACGGCTGCTGATAACGCTTCTCTCCATGCATCATCAGTTATTTTTCGTCGTTTAGATGGAAAAGCGATACAATAATCCGATCAATAATCCGATTGAATGTAGGATAACCTTTTCTCCCACGTTCAGCATACGAAGATAGAGATTTACTCCATGGATGATATCTCTATCCTACATGTCACGTGATCGTCTTTCTTCCATGGGGTAAAAGTCCCCGGACTAATTAATAATATTGAACTGTTACTTTTATCAAGACAAACAAATGTTATGTACTTTATATGAAATAGATATGTTTGGAAATCTTAAAGCCTTTACTTCGGATGTTTCCTTTTGAATGCTGTATTGCACTTTCAGATGTTTTATAATAAATCACTCAGGCCTACGGCCTTTGTGGTTAGATAACTCACATCTCAACTTAACACCGTGCATTATTCTGAGATATATCACGGAAAACGAAACTCTCTTTACACAGTTTTAATAGTGATAAAATAACTGTTTATGTCATTACGTTTAATGTATCAACATCCTAATAGCCATATTCCATATCTTGCCACTCGATGGTAATATTTCTATGAAACTTTGACACTTTGAAGATATTCAAAATTGAAAGTATTTCACTAAGATTTTCTTTCACGTTTTATCTGATTTGGGGGAGATAATTTGAATTTAATTCAGCATTGAAGCCTAATATACATTTTCTGTGAATATGAAAAACTGAATTTGATTTATGAGAAAAATGGTAAAAGAGCATTATATGATGTTTTTCAAAACTAAACTTTACCGTAGAAAAATGGAGAAAGTCACTTTTTTATTTTTCAGGGGAAATAACTCATACAACAAAAATTATCAAGGGGAGGTAACAAAAGAACTTCTGCCACATGTCATAACATTCACTTTGTCCCTATAATTTCCATTGTTTGAAATTTTAAAAGCTTATGTTGTGGTTTTATAGGCATGTTTTGGTGGAATTGAGTTTTTTAAAGAAAAATCACTTTAAGATGCTTGGATGAGTATGCTATCAGCATGTTTGACAGAATAACCAATCGGATATTTGAAACATCCCACAAGGAAAGAATCTGTAAGCATTCGTTACCCAAATCTCATACATTGCATGCCGTTAATTTGTTAATTTTCGTGGGACACTAATTTTCGTCGATTTCGTGGACGGTTTAATTCACGAATTAATCCAATAACCGTCGTTAATAGATATCATTTTTCTCGATTTGAGAATGAGAGTATTCTACTCGCCGGGTCGCGTCGGTCGCGTGCAGTATATCTAAGAAGTAGGTGTTGCAAAATCTTCAACAGTCTTAGGACAACAAAAGGAAACTGATTGAATTTGTCAATTATGGGACCGTTTTTCAACTAGAAATTTCGTTATACATTTTTGTGTATAAAGCTTTCTCTCGGCGTAACTCGCGTGCTTCATCATTATTCTAAGTAACATTGGTGTATTGGAATTAAATCTTCATACAAGTCTTCTAAGCAATAAACAACCTGCAGAACAGGGACAACTCTTGATGAATTTTCTTAAATTATGGGCCTTTTTCGACTTAGAAATTTGCGTTAACATTTTTGGTTAAAGTTTTTTGCAACTAAATTAATGTCATTACTCAGTAAGCACTTGGTGTATTGGATTTAAACTTCACACAAGTCTTCCTAGGCATGAAATGGACCTGCAGAAACAAGATGAACAACACTTGCTAGAATTTTACTCAAATTATGGGCCTTTTTCGACTTAGAAATTTGCGTTAACATTTTTGGTTAAAGTTTTTCTGCAACTAAGTTAATATTATTACTCAGTAAGCACTTGGTGTATTGGATTTAAACTTCACACAAGTCTTCCTAAACATAAAATGGACCTGCATAACCAAGATGAACAACTCTTGCTAGAATTTTACTTAAATTATGGGCCTTTTTCGACTTAGAAATTTGCGTTAACATTTTTGGTTAAAGTTTTTCTGCAACTAAGTTAATATTATTACTCAATAAGCACTTGGTGTATTGGATTTAAACTTCATACAAGTCTTCCTAAACATGAAATGGACCTGCAGAACCAAGATGAACAACTCTTGCTAGAATTTTACTTAAATTATGGGCCTTTTTCGACTTAGAAATTTGCGTTAACATTTTTGGTTAAAGTTTTTTGCAACTAAATTAATGTCATTACCCAGTAACCCCTTGGTGTATTGGATTTAAACTTCACAAAAGTCATCCCAGACATGAACCAAACCTGCAGAACCAAAATTTTAATAAATTTAATTAATTAAATTTAATTAATTAAGTTAATATTAGAAAATTAAAAAATTGCATTAACTTTTTTTATTTAATACAATAACTATTATATATTAATTTAAATAATATTTTATTTAACAAGACAACCAACATATCAAAGATGAACTTTTCCTTTGAATTTTTTTTTTTGAATTATGACCGGAGTTTTACTGAGAATTAAAGAGAACATGCTGCTAAATTGAGTCACATAAATTATTTTAATACCGCTTTAATACAATGGTATTGCGTCACTATCAAATACCCGAATAGTCGAGCATGCTGTCTTTCGGACAGCTCTTGTTTCGGAACATGATTCCACGAATAAAGGTACCCACGAACTTTTTCTCGGTCTTACATATAACCAATCGTGGAAATAACATAGCCTTACTTGTAAACAGTCTCGACAGAGATACAACCTACCAATAAGCCGTGGGGGGGGTTCGAACCCCGGGAGCGACATACGTAAAAATCGTAAAAATGGTACTGGTATAGCTCCCTTGCTTGGCGCTCAGCATATAAGGGTAGTTCCAGGACTACTTGGCCCGGTGTCGGGATAATATGACTGGGTCTGGTATCATGTCACATGTCTACGGCGTGATACTGCAGTATGACAGCACTATATCTGTCTCAAGTAGACAGTCTCCGAATGACTGAAATTACTGTCCGCAAACAAACAACCTATCACTAAAAAGATGCATGAGGCAGCAATCGATTTCGATAGATGATGCGTTGTTTTTTCTAATCAATGTATGTCATATATCGATGTTTGAGGAAATTATGCCATGACTCCATTGAATATGATCATTATGTATACTAATTTATAAAAAAAAAAGTTTATGTTTTTTTTAAAGCTCGAAGCATATTTATATTGATAACTGCATTTATTCATCCGACAAAACAGGTTTTGTTGCTATTACAATAGGCATGCGCGAGCGCTCCAGGTCGTCGTTCATTCAGTGTCACGTGCTCCAAGTGCTGCGAAGATAAGCAGGATAGACTGGGCTGTAACGCTGTGTTATGTGGCATGACAAGCAGCACAACAGGTATATTGTCCCTTCGTTCACATCTTTTTTCAGCGTAGCTGTCTAACCTCACGTTTGACCTGCCTAGGAATGACAGTGCCAAATGAATATTTTAACGATTTTCATTGGTAGATATTCCTATAATCACGCACCGTTGTTAGTTGAGAAGATGACAACTTGCTGAAACATGTACTTCGTATTCACGAAATTATAATAAAGTATGCTGGTAGAATTACAATTTCTTTGATAAATATAAAGTGATTTTATCAAAACACTTCTCTTTGATGCACATTGAGACATTCGGGCTGAACGCTATAAATACCTGCAGTATATTTTAATCGGTTTCACTGAAAGACGGTGAGCTTTATTATTATGATGTTTACTCCGCCGATTGCGGTGGAATGTTTGCGAGTAAGGATTATTATCATTCATTGATAAGAAAAAAATCTGCCAGGACTTTGTATTTTAAAGGGAAAAGGGATCGCAAATTACGTTTGTGTCGATTTGGAGAAGTGTATTAGAAGGTATTTAAAATGTTCATGCACAAGATTTCATTAAGAAGAACAATCCCTTTAAAATGAGGTGGAGCTGGTCCTGTGTTGTTAGCTATGTACAAAGTCAGATAATAAAGTCTTTCGTCTGGCTACTGAGGTTACCATAGCTACTTCAAAGACAAAATAGAATGTTTTGAGTATAAAAAGTAATGACAGATAAAGTCTTAGATCTTCCTATTAAAATAGTCTGTTACTCTTGCCCTAGGATTGATTGTAATAACTATGAATGCTGGCTTTTGTAAACTGTACACGAGCCATTTCAGTCACAAGTGCTTTGCTTAGCTTGGTGTGTTTTATTAAGGATGCAACTAATTTTGTAGAAACAATTAAGTAATTTGTAGCTCTAGTGAGATGAATGTTAAGTTCGTTGTGCAAAGGTTGAAGAGAGCCTTTTATAGAGCCAGGAAATTCGACTCAGAAAACTCTATATCTTCCTGAAGAAGGAAGAAGACTATGAATGTTGAAAAGCAAAGCATTCATATATAAGGAACCTGGTTTCAGACAACCATCAAATCATTATTCCTTTGTCGATGGAAAGAGATCAGAATGATGTAAGTGGCATCTCACCTTTGAATGAAGATGGCGTTGTATACTTTGGTTCAACCTTGGAAGGATGAAAGACATGTTTCACTTCACAGTAGTAGCAAATGCTGTAAAGAAGCTTCCAAATGACCTTAACCAGCAATGTTATTAATAAAAATAACGTGAAACACGCGCTTCCTTGGAAACTATGGTGATGGAATCACGCCAGTACTAACTCTTTTTGTCAATGTATTGATGTACATGTAATAAGGTGAAGTCCAGTCTGACTGCAAAAAGCAAACCTCTGTCCTTTCTAAATAAAGAGATGAAAGAAACAATCCTGCAAACTACAGACCAAACTCTCCCACCTCTGTTTGCAACATGATGGGATTTCTAGATTACCTTACAATTTTGTATGAGCAGCAGTATGACTTAGGGAAAAGAAGATCAGCAGAGAGTCAACTCATTCTGACACTCAAAGACCTGTCTGCTGCACTAGATGAAGGCGAATACATTGACGCCATCCTGCTCGATTTGAGCAAAGCATTTGATGTTGTCCCACAACAGCGACTTCTGCACAAAATAGACCACTACGGTATTACTGTGTCCATTTATCGCTAGATTAAATACTTCTTCTCCAACGGAAGGCAACATGTAGTTGCAGAAGGTCATTCCTCTGCATCTTCACCAGTTACCTTTCGGGTTCCACAGGGAACAGTCTCAGCCTAGTTTGTCGGAAGATCCAACCCCAAGCCAATTCCTTGGCTCTCGAACAGTATCTAAACTGACTTTAAGATTTGGAAAGGAAATGGATGAGGCAATTCAACTGGAGAAAATGCTAATCTTTATACGCACCACACGAAGGAGAAACACAGTCAACGAAATGTGTAGAAGGTGGCAAATACCTTTGTGTTATCACACAACTTGTCATGAAACACTAACAAAGGCTCCACCACAAAGAAAGCAAATAACTCTATCAGGGGTACATAAATGCACCTCACAAGATCCTCGCCACATGACCAATGTATACAAGCTTAAAGCTGTACAGCACCGTGCAACACGGTTCGTGAAGAGCAACTACAAGACGAATACCAGTTTCAACATCGATAAAATGCTAAGCTTCCGATGGTGTACAGGATCACACGTGACTTCACTGACATCCTTTCGGCTCAGTACTTCCACCATTTACTTCCACCATTGGTGGTATGGCTTTGGATATCGTTTCCATGTCCCACTCTGTCGAATAGTTGTCCTTAAAAACTTATTCTGTATTACTTATACTTTTACTTATTTGGATCACCCTCTGTCCGTCGTGTGCCGTCGTCCATCGTGTGTCATTTACAGATCTCATCTGAAATCACTGGATGGAATTTGAATATTGACATAAATGATGCTTGGTTAGCCCTTTACAAAAGTTGCCAAACGTAGAACTCTGGCTACCATTTAACACTTATGACCTCATGACCCGCTACCGTAATTGCTGAAATGAAGTTGATCCCCAAGGTAGTTTGTTTAAATGCACTACATAGAACATTAAAAAATCTTCTCTGAAACCAATGGTCAGAATTGAATATAATTCGACACAAGTTGTCACCCTATACTAGTATCCCTCTTCCATACGTGATCCCTTAAGATATGAGGTCCCCAAGGGGTCAGCAATTTTTCTCATAATTTCACAACACGTATATTCAGAATTTAATCCTGTTTTGCACTAAGGATAACATCCTGATCTTCTACAATAATTGCTAAAGCATTGTTGATCCCTTTAAAATGAGGCTTGCAGATGATTGACTTACTTTTTAATTTAAGAAATCTCTGCACATGTATCCGACATTTGAATCTGGTTGCTGCTAAAAGTAACAAATGCCCTGGATTGACCTGAGGAAGCTCGACATACTCGCCACAATGTACTACGGTGTATGTATGTAAAGTGTGTCAGGTCGTCATCATTTTTCTCATTGAATCGAAGTACCACGCACAAAGGTCACTATCTCCAAGGCCAAGGTCATGCTTGATGAAAGGTCATGGGAATGGATTTGCTTGTCCGAGCTGTAACTTAGACATGGAACATATGATTTTCAAATAACAGGAATGTTTTTTCAATATGTACAACAGGTGGGTCCCAAGCTCCAATGTCAAGGTCACCCTTATAGTGAAATGTCATTTGCTTGTGAGGTCTGTATTTTAGACATGGATCGCAGGATTTTCAAATGAGTTGGTAGTAATGTTTGCCTAAATCAGACGAAGTGTTGCGCACAATTGTTGGGCCCATAGTTCCAAGGTCAATGTCACACTTACAGGTGAAGGTCTTGGCGCTGGATTTGCTTGCACGGGCTGTAATTTATCTCTGGATCAAAGGATTCTCAAAAGAATTTGGCAGTAAGATTTGCCCCATTGAGACGATGTGTCGCGCTAAAGAGTTGGATTCCTATCTCAAAGCTCAAGAGGTCACACTTAGAGGTGAAAGGTGCACCTCAAGTCGCTTGCTCGAAATGTCTCCCTTGGGCATCTAGTTTCGATTAGGCTCATTGTACTCTGGTGAATGTTCTAGGTCCAATATGGCAGTCTTGTTTCATTAAATGCGCAAACCACGAAATGCATAAAATAGAGGTGATTTAATACCGTAACTTCCGTTTTCACTTCAATATTGATAATTCACTACTGTTCTTTTGAAACCCCTTATTGTATACAAATGCCTTCTTTTTCTATATTGATACTTCTCATACCACAGGGGCCACTACTGGACCCAGCTGCCTGTCATGTAACCAGAACGCGCAAAATTTCTCCGAATGTAATAGAGTGACGACTTGCCGTGCTAGCGAAGTATGTTTGTGTTTCACAAAGTATATGAAGACTTGCATTTACCATAAATTCTCATTATCATTGGATGGACCATGATCACAATTTAATGATGGGTGGGTTACCTTAAAAATCATTCTGTAAGGTCCACGCTTATGGTTATGAATTTAATTCTATGGGTAGGTAAATGGGAGCGTTAAAGTTCCCCAAAAAGTATCAAATTGAGATGTTTTGTAACGTGGAGGCCAACGTCGTCGTTGTCTTCCTCTTGTCACTTGGTATAAAATATTTGTCCTATGTGTGTTTCCCTGTAACAACTTTGCGGAAACGATGCGCAATCATCATAACATATGATTAAAATAGTCACCATTTTTTATTTTCATACTCAAATAGCAGTTTTCCGGAAATATATTTTAGCCCTCTTGTTTATTTTTTGTCTCAAAAAGACATAGACTCCAATAGACTGAAATGCTATCGGTGGTACGTTAAACCCAGCAAGTAAACAAACACTTACATACATTTATGCACTTTTAGCTCACCTGAGCACGTGCTCATGGTGAGCTATTGTGATCGCGTTTTGTCCGTCGTCCGTGCGTGCGTGCGTCCGGCGTCAACAATTTTCTTTAAACAACATCCCCTCCTTAACTCCTGGGCCAATTTTGATGAAACTTTACAGGAATGTTCCTTTGGTGATGCCCTTTCAAAGTTGTTCAAATTATTTCATTCCATGCAGAAATCTGGTTGCCATGGCAATAGAAAGAAAAAATATAAAAAAAATTGAAAATCTTCCCCTCCAAATCTACTTGCCAGATTTTAAAGTTAGTTGGCACACTATCTACCAAGATTGCTCAAATTATTTTGATCCTTTGAAAAACATGGCCGCCAAGGGGGGGGGGGGGGAGCTGTTTTCCTGATATGTATATAGTAAAAACTGCAAATATCTTCACCTCCAAAAATACAGTCTGGATTTCAAAGTTATTTGGCACAGATGTTCCTTAGGTCACTCTCTACCAAGATTGTTCAAATTATTTTGATCCGTTGAAAAACACGGCCGCCAGGGGGCGGAGCCAGTTTTCCTTATAAAAATATATTACAAATTAGAAAAATCTTGGCCCAAAATACTGGCTGGATTTCAAAGTTATTTGGCACAGATGTACCTTGGGTCACTCTCAAATTATTTAAATCCGTTGAAAAACATGGCCGCCAGTGGACTAAGCCCATTTTCCATGTATGTATATTGTACAAATTTGAAAATTCCTTTAGTCCAAAAGTACTCACTCGATTTATGGCTGGCAGAGGGCAGAGCCCATTTTTCACAATATCATAAGATATTTGCTGTTTCTTTTCCTCCCACTAATACCTTGTTCTCAGGTGAGCGACCCAGGGCCATCATGACCCTCTTGTTTATCAAGAAGTTACCAGCATTTATCAACAAAATATTTTATTTCACTCCTAACATATTAAAACCAGATCTATATTTAAGAGCGAGCATCATAAAATTAGAAAGAAGAACAGCCATATATACATTTATCTTAGCACAATCTTCATGTACATAATTAGTATGTGTCATGATATATGTTTGCAGCATCTACTTCCACGCTTAACATAAGATTGTTTTTTAAATTGTTACAATACTTTCAACCATCAGTCAAACAGCTTGTGTTGTTAACCCTGTTTCTCTAGACTTCGGCATATATAAATGACGGTAGCTGGGTCGTGCCAAATGAGTGTTTGTATTTACATAAGTTAAAATGGCAAGACATCTTACTAGCCTTCACAGCAGTGTTGCTTGCAGCTGTCATAGTTGATATGATTAGAAGAAAAGGATTAGCAAATACTCAAAGAATTCACCCTAAATGAGGATTGAAATACTATGAACCTACTGAACTACAGCAGACGTACCGGAAGTGGATATTGGTACGATAAAACAGGGCTTCCGATGGCAAAAACTACTTCCGGTACGTTAGTTATAAGACCAGAGATTTAAAAAAGCTTCCTCGTTTACTTCTTGTGATATTTCTTAATGGTTTGACACAGTGCAATTTGGACTTTGCTCGTAACCTATACTGACACACCGGATGTACCTGCAATAACACGATCGACAAAATTGCACCATTTTGTGACATTACGAGTATATATAACAAGGTATGTAAAAAAAATCTTTCGCAGATGTGCCTGTCACAGACGGAGATTACGCCTTTTGGTGTCTTGGAACCTGTTGCCGGGTGTTTCTCTGCTAATGTAAGTAGTGTGGTATATATACAATGCAACCCCGTTATAACGCTAAATTAGATGTTAATAAAGATACCGCATTATAAAGGACCGCATTTTAACAACGCAAAAATACACATAATGTCAGTTTATCCAATCACGAACGTAAGCTATGGAATCAGTTGTTAGGATACATCATACTGGCTTTTGCATTTCCAGGAGCGCTATATTGATATTCACTGTACTCTGTAGTGCTGGTTGTTGCATTTTTTTTGTTTTCAGAATCAGTTTCTTGCAAAATATCCCTCGAGTTTTTGTCATTGTATACCATTTGATGCGTTCAGTGTGTTGTGTCACCTATGGGCTTATGATGCCGACACTCCTTCATGGCTTCAGATAATTCCAGGCTTCGTGGCGGTTATGGCGGGCGTTTACTACAAAAGATCGCACACTACAAAAGCTATTGAGAAGCCCTGAATTTCGACAACTAAATACATAGAAGGGACATTTCAGTTATACAGTAGTTTGCCATTTGTGTGATGTCATATTTTGATGAGGCATTATCTGTTTCTCCTTCAGAAATGCCTTTTAGCGACAAAAATTCTACTGCAACCATTTGGCAGACGCCGCTCTGTTTCATGTAGTGTCTGTTGCAATGACGACGGATGCAACGCTTCGCCATGCCAAGTCGTGCTCCGTAAGTATTGTCGTCTGCTTTTTCATTCCTAACATGCAGACTGAATCACTGACCTGCTACTTGTGTTCGAGTCAGTGCGGGGTTAAACGGACTTTTTATGTAAGGAAGCCTTCCAGCTGGTCAGCTCCAGGTCGTTGGTTCTACCCAGGTGCCTTTGTTCATTCGGAATCTCCCTTCACCTGTAAATGACTATCGTAGCGACGCTTAACAATATGTAGGTTAACTTAAAAACCCGGCGTGTGTTAGACTGGTTCCCGGATATGGGTAATGTGTCATTCTAAAACAGCATTACATATTTTCATATATTTGATATATTCTTTAAAACCCGGTTCAGTAAAAAAAAAATGCATACATAATACTGTATTCATAATGTTTTATATATATACATGTATATTTCACACGTAGACTAACAACGCTAGATTTTTTTTCTTCCCGATTCGATGAAATAAGGCTACTTATTCGGACTTTGGGTTCTGTATATCGTTACATATTTGTATTGTTTCAGAGCGCATGCAGTTCCTGGCACAGAATGGACGGCTGGATATGTCAACCCTCAAGGAAATCAAGTCATCAGGCTGACCAGCATCTCCAAGGCAGATGAAGCTCACATACTGATATTAATTGGCCATAACAGAAACACAAGCATGAAAATAAAAGCAAAAAACAGAAACATGTTTTAGCAGATTACGACCAAACTTAAAACAGCATTATAAACATGTCATATTTGATAACTAATCATATGATTAAATTTGATCATATAAAAACGTGATTTTTGGTTCTACTCACTTATTCCACAAGAGTATGAATTTTATTAATAAATAAGAGTAGTGATGAAGTAAAAGAAAAAGCCCCGTTTATAATAAAAAACAAAAACAAATGCAACCCCTATTAGCCACCTATACAAACAGAGTGAAACAATCAAATTTGATGGCGAAAATATAAACGTATTTGGCAGGCTCCGTGTGGAACCTTCGTGGCGAAAGGACGACAAAACAATATCTTACCCAGCGTCGGATATACAATACATATTTCTCTCTGATCTGATTAGAATGAGACGTGGCCCCATTTGTAGATATTTTGGGATAAATTTTCAAAAGTAAAAGTCAGTAAATATACTTACAAAATTGATCGTGGTCAATTTGCTGATACAGATTATATCTTATGAAATGATAGGCACCACGTTATTTTATGATTAATCAAAACACACTCATTGGTTACAAAGACGCTCAACGGTTCAAGGGGATTAACCCTAATGTAACTGAAATAAAAATTACATTGAAGAGCAAGACATTCTAATATATGGCTTGCGGTTGCTTTCGTTAGTTCTTCCTAGATTTTATACTTAGTCCAAGGAAAGGTGCACCTAGAAGCGAAATGAATGGCATAGTCTGCATATATCGAATATAAAGGTGGTGACATTTTTCCCCAAAGCCTCAAAATTTTGTTATCTTTGACACCATGGTACCTGAACTGGATTATAACTATATTAATGAACATGTTCTTAAATTCCAATTAGCTTTATGGTATCGATTATAACTATATTAACCCTTTCCCTCATAGAGGAAACCATGAAAAGACCCATGCGAACAACATAAACCAGATCAGCCTGTGAGTGGTCTGGAAATGAGGATTTTTTAATTAAATTTAGTAAGGTTTAACTGTGGTTTTCTGCAGATCAGGCTTTATGCGATACCTATTGAGTTCGTCAAAATGAGTCTATATGAGGGAAAGGGTTAAATGAGTCTATATGAGGGAAAGGGTTAATGAACATGTTCTTAAATTCCAATTAGCTTTATGGTATCGAGAACTTGACAAGTTCTTTTGGACACCCTTACTCCAGTAATTGTATTTTTGTAACTCCCTCTCTTGCATATGGATCCTTGAAGGGCACAATGTTTTGACAAATCGATCTTGCTCAAATCCTTTTAATTTGAGAAAGCAATTTCTTTATCTTAATCTTTGCTACACATCTTAGGACTCATGATAATAACGACAGAGATCGGATAAATATTTAAACTGTACTAGATCTACATATATTTACATTTTAAGTGTTCGATTTATCAACAAAACGATTAGCTGCAACTTTTCACGCAAAGTCACATGACTAGAAAGTCGTACAGAACATAATTTAGTTATTTTTCTCTTTTTTTTCCCTTTATTTATTTATTTTTTGCATTCTCAACTTGTACATAGGTACATTATTGCATAATAGTAGATACATATGCATTAGGTCACACTCAGTCCACACTGGCAAAACACACTCGCAAGCGCACACACTTACACGCATGCGCAACACGAACATGAACACACCATGCACGTGCACTGAAAATTACATTGTATAGTATAATGTTTTGCGTCGTTGACTATAATATTCTTATCGACCAATGAAAACGCGCCTTATAAATGAAATAATCTTAGGCGTGGAGAACTGACATTCATGTAAACTGCTTCATTACCTGGTCTAACTGTGATGGAAGCAATGAAATACTGTAATTTGAACAAACCCTAAAACGACGAAATACAGGCGTAAAATCACACGGCCAATAGATGATAAAGATCGATCTGGCATGCAAATCACCATTCAAGGCAATGTCAAAAGAAAGAATTTTCTGTATATCTTGATTTGTTTAAAATGTTGATATATTGGTTAAACATAAAAACACAGATAAAGGACTCTTTTTTTTTAATTTCGCCCACACGGTTTTATAAAAAAAAAATCACGAAAAAATACAACGCCATATTATTTTTGGTCAAAATGCAGTAATCTAGTGCTGTTGTAGTTCTTTATCTGTGTTTTTAACATAGTTTCCTATATGGAGCTTTTACAGTGATAAACATAAAATGTCAAGAAAATAAAAGCAACAGATAAAATAGTGAAAAAAAACACCACTTATTTGTTCGCTATTGGTTTAAAGTAAGAACAATTTCACATAATTTGTTACGTATTTGCCAATCGTCAATTCAAATTCACTACATGTACATGTAACAACAAACGGTACCTATCAATAGGTCAATTGTAATTGGTCAAGAGGTTATTCCGTCTCCTGAATTTCCTAAATAAGAAGAAAAACGCTTGGGGAAAAATGGCTCGAGTTAATTTACTTATTCTTTTTGCGTAATTTGTTTTAATGACCAAGGGATGCACTAATCGACTGTGCAAGAGAAACAAAAAGATTTTTCTCTCAGCGATACACATACTGACATCGGGTCATCCAGTCTCAGTGTCACGGAGTGAGATTTCCACTGGGCTGAAGTTTCAAACACGTCGCAATATTCGGATGGAAACTTCAGGCCTTTGATATAATATTTCCATCCGGGCTCGAACCTGTGGTATATGCGTAATATCAATCATATACGAGTATATGGTACAGATGGTTTTTAAGAGAACAGCCCGGTGTACATCTCAGAACAAGGGAGATATGATCACAGGTTTGGTGAAGCGGCCTGTTCTTTTTTTTTTTTTTTTGAGATAAAAAATAGCATGTGAATTAAAATATTTTTAGGGGTGGGGGGGGGGGTGCAGGGAGTGCCATTTTCTTTACAATGATAAAATAAAAAAATATATGAACGGAAAACCGTGTGAATTTAAAAAAAAGAGAAGACTCCTTCCTTTGAACGGCCCTCGGCCCCTGGTAAAGAATGGAAAAGCCCTGGTCATTGGTCGATGTTTGGGATCGAAGCCACTCTATACCGCCCAGTAATAGGATGGACAATCTAAGAAATATGTATGGTAAACGGTAAAATGCGACAATCACGTGAATTTTTTTTATTATATATATATATATATATATATATATATATATATATACCGATCGATAAAAATTACGCGACATGACGCTGATCAGTTTCAGAGAGAGAGAGAGAGAGAGAGAGAGAGAGACAGAGTGGGTGAAGGGAGGTGGGGGTGGAGAGATGGCAATAAAGTCAAGACACACATGTTTGAACAACTAACAAAAGGCCAAAAACAAAGAATTCCGTTTCTGGTCTCCAGCCAAAAGAAAAGAGGGATGTGCTTTATTTTTTACTGTTGTTTACCCCTCCGAATGATGTGAAAAGTAAAAAAAAATATAAAGGAAGATTTTTTAAAAGCGGAAAGGTAAAAGAAAAAACTTCGGCATTGAAAAAAGATGGTCGGTCGGGAGACCAGAAACGGAACTATTTTTTTTACCTTATATGACCAGGATACCGCGAAGTAGACTAATGGTTACCCTTTGAAAATATACTACTCAAAATTTGATAGGGAACACTTATTCGATTGTATATATTTTATGGGTATACAGCAATTAATTAGTTCAAAGTGCTATTTTGATAATTTTGATATTACAGTGTATTAATTTGTTGTTTTTGTTATGTTCTGATTAATCACTGAAGCGTGACAACGGTGTAATCTGGATAAGGGTGGCTGTTTAGGTTTTTGTGCTTGGGTGATACAAGTGGAGTGCACTTGAAAGTGAGCCAAAAGTGTAAAGATGTCAATATCGAGTGTGGTGCCCATTTGCGTTGATTACGGCCTCTTCATGCTACTGATAAGCCCGCGTATGGCGTCTTGTGGGATTCAAACCCACTCCGCTAAGAGGGCCTGTCTAAGCTCCTGGGTGGTGGCTGCTTAACACGGCGAGCTGAAATCGCTCTCTGAAGAATGTCCCAGACATGTTCAATTGGGTTTAGGACTGGAGATCTTGCAGGCCAGTCCATCCTGACAATCGTTTCATTTTCAAGATACTCATTTGTCACTCTGGCTCTGTGATGTCTGGCATTGTCGTCCATTAAAACGAAACTTGGTCCCACTTCACCAGCGTTTGAACGCACGTATACATCCAAGACCTCATCAACGTATCGTTGAGCCGTCAGTGTGCCGTTGTCGACGATGTGCAGATCGGTCTTCCCCTGCATGCTGACCCCTGCCCAAACCAAAACCGAGCCCCCACCATACCGATCAGGATTAGCTATGCATACTGGTGTAAACCGTACGTCGTTCTTTCTCCATACCCGGGCACGCCTGTCTGTAAAGTCAGTACAGAACCTTGACTCATCAGTGAAAGGTATGGTGGGGGCTAGCAAGCAAATATGATGTACTGGAAGATATCATATATATCATGCATCAAAATAAATCTTTTCTTTTGCTTCACCCTTCCAGCTGGCTTTCGGTAGGTCGGTGGTTCTACCCGGATGCCTCAGTGCATTCGGGGTCTTCCTCCACCTGTAATTAGCTGGACGTCGCTATCACTGAAATACTGTCGAAGCGACGTTAAACTCAAATAGTAAAGTCAAGTCTTTTCCTTCACATGTTCTCTGTTACTTTGAAATCTGTAAGAAATTCAATTTCGCTGGTACATGTTTTCGTGGATACATGTTCTAAAAAGTTCTATTAAATAAAATGATATCCACGAAAATCAGTCCCCACAAAAATAAATGATAATACAGTGCTTGTTTCTTTACTACACGTAGGACTTTCTGTTTTTGTACAAATGCTCGATTGAGTTTAATTATAGCCATGATGCTACCTTCAGCAAACGTCTTATCGTGGGAAAGTGATCAAATGTTACGTAACTGAACCATAATTCATTTTAAAATTAGGATGTACAATGTCAAATAAAACACACATAAAATTCCAAGCCTTGTCACGTGGTGATTCGCATCAATTCTGACGTAAGGATTTATGAATTAAATCAAACACACCCAAAAATGAGTATATGCATGTGTTAAGTTCACTAGCAAACAAGTTTTAACATCTGATGCAAGAATTAAAACTTCCCAAAACCCAGGTGTATATGGTATGTTAAGGTAGATAAGTAGTTTTATCTATATTTGTTTGTTTGTTGGGTTTAACGTCCCACCGACAGTATTTCAGTCATTTCGAGACGATGTCTACTTGAGACGGATATAGTGCTGCCACACTGCAGTATCATGCCGTAGACATGTGGCATGATACCACACCCAGTCACATTATCCTGACACCGAGCCAACCAGTCCTGCAACTACCCTTATATGCTAAGCGCCAAGCAGGGGAGCTATAACAGTACCATTTTTTACGACTTTGGTATGTCGCGGCCGGGGATCAAACCCACGACCTCCCGCTCCCGAGGCGGACGCTCTAACCACTCGGCCACCGGGGACGGTATGTCTATATTTGATATGGAAAGCTTATGCAAAAATGGCTAAAAACTTTTAGTCTTAAAAATAAAGAAATAAACTTCCATTTTCAACTGTTTGATAATATAAAGGAGAAACATACCCTCAGTTTTACACTTAACAACACAGATTGCATGTCTGACTGTAAAATAAATAAATAAATAAACAAACAAACAAACAAACAGTTTTAGTAACAATTGGCTAGAAGCAGCACTCAACTAAAAATACCTATAAATCGTGAATCTGACTAGCCCTTCTACCTGGTTACTCATTTAAACAGTTTTTGACAAATAACAAAATTGATCTCATACATTCAACCATATTGAATAATTAGATTTTGTTTCGGGTGAAAGTGTGAAAGGAGTGACCTTTTTTAAAAGGTTCTATTATAATTGGTAATAGATTTATGAAACAACCAATCACAAAATAGTTATCAGTTTGATTATGATAAGGAATCATTATGGAACCAGTAAGGTTATCCTGTATTTTTATCAATTACCAATTCATTTTTACCAACTCATTCCTTTATTTCACTCATTCCATTTTACAGTAATGGATAAGAGAGGTTATAATAAGTACAACATATAAAGAGGCTCTAGAAGAAATAGAAGTAGTAACACAATAATTGAGATGATTTCACTAATACATTTTGTAAATATATATTCTAATATATAAATAATTCAGTTGAACAGATGGAGAGTCATTGTTTCACAATTGCCATTTAAAGAAAACAACAACAACAAAACATCAATTTAAACATGTTGTCAGAATATCTTCCAATTAATCATTAGAGTATAATATTACCTTATCTTAGTCAAAATTGATTGTACAAACTTAAATAAATTTATGTTTTGTCTTTTGTTTTTTGAATTCATTAGTTTCTCTAATTTAAAAATATTTGGGTTTCTATAAAAATAGGGCTTTAGATATTTCTTTCTGTCATCTGTTAAATTATTGCATTCAAAGAGATAATGGAATTCGTCCCCTAATTTATTGACGCAATGTGGACAAAATCTTTCATTTAGTGCGATTCGATTCCATTTACCTATTTCTACCTGCATTCTATGATTACGAGTTCTAAATCTGATTAAACATTTTAAATATCTTGAAGGAGTTTTTATTAAATAATCTTCAAAACCAAATTTTGTCTTGAATATTTTATAAAATGTATTATTGCTTGAGCTGTTTACAAGACTATACCATTCGTTAACAAATAAATCTTTTAATTTTTGCCTTACAGTTAGTTTCAACCATCGTGAAAAGCATGAGAGGAAGAAGGAGTGGGGATTCAATTTAATGTGGTAAGTAATAACATCATTAAATAACACGGCCAATATATGGTATAATATGTACAGGTAGCCTGAATGATCACTATCTGTAATGAGACCTATTATCTAGCAAGACCAAAATGGCCCGGTCTCATTGTTGGTTGACACAAAAACATTATGTCCGATATAGTGCGTGTCTTCATGGATAGTCCAAGGGCGAAGTTTAGAACTTTAAAAGTCGCAGTGGATTTTAATCTCACGATTTTTGACAGAATCACCATTTATTTTATCTACTCACTTTAGAAAGCGACATGATCTATGTGCACACCTTTACTGTTCTGCATATTTTTTATCTGCGGATGTTCTTGTTTGCCGTAACTTAATATCCGCTTTTCCTGCTATCATAGGTAAAGCACCCAGTTCCCCGAAAGGTTGTGGGCTCGAACCCCGTTTGGGGAGAGGGCATGGATTTTTCATGACCTTCCCAGGCGCAAAGTACTGTGCCTATCCAGGAGCCATCGAGACGGAATATGTTAAGTTGTAAGAACATGTTTCCCAATCGGCGTAAAATAAATAAATATAATTGTTTCAAAGCCCTTTTTAAAAGATGATGCAATGCCCAGCTAATTACAGGTGATTACCCCGAGTTCAGTTCACGGAGACACCGTGGAAAGAACCGCCGACCTACCGCACACCAGCCGCGAGGATTCCTCACACAGAACAAATTCCGTGATTCGAAGCCACGGCTGTGAGGGGCTGCTTGAATGCATATTGCCATTCGGCCAGGGTGTTTGGGGGGGGGGGGCTCTTGTCTGTTTTTATTAGTTTGAGGACCGTGAGAGATTAAAACAACATTTTCATGGAAAAAGAAATGGATGTTTAAGAGCACGACTATTAATCATAATGTTTTAATACAGGCACGATAGGTTGAGGATTCTACCCGGATGCCTCTGTGAAATCAGAATCTTCCCCCATCTGTAAATCTTTATGATTGAAATATTGTCATGGCGACGAAATACTCCTGCCTAACAACAGAAATACAAATATATGTATATAGATATCATATAAAAATTACGTGATGGTCGACATTTATCAATTTTCAAAGTAGGCCGTGACAGATCATCACTACTCCTTATCAGTTGGCAAAGATGGCGTCCATAAAGACAACTGTCATACTTTTTGGTATTTATTTATTTTATATGTTCATTTTCAGTATGTTTTGATAAAGCTTAAAATCACAACTCATTCGTGTATTGTGTATTGTGTACATACTTATAACCCAGTTCCATTCCGTTACTTTGATATTTGATCGTTTTAATGAGAAAAAAATATCAAAAGTTCTCATGTTCATTGTTGAGATTCGAATTCAGTTAAATATATACGTATAATGAACAGCAGCTAATAAAATGCGCCCTAGAAATTGTATTTCCGACACTGCCAGGGAATCCTTTATTGGTATTCATAGATAGATAATAGTTTTAATTAACTGTCCTTCATCCTCCTGAAACATATTTGTTTTAATACGTTTACATAAGTTATCTTTTGTTATATTTACTGAATTCGGAGAAAAAAAGGTGCTCTATTGACGGATGGCTTCTATCACTTGCCACTCACCGCTGTTGGTTCGAATCCCTGTCTGGTTTTGTATGGAAGCCTTCCGGATGGCTTGAAGTTGATCGATGGTCATACGTGCCTGAAATAATATATTTTGTAGATATAAATTGACAATCACATGAAACCACTCACTTAATTGACGCTATCTCTGATCCAGCGAAATTAAATGTCAGCGAAATTAAATGTCAGCGAAAATTAATGATTTTACAATACTTGTCTTACATGGTAAATTTTGTCTGTCTTACAAAAGTCCTTAAATTGTTATTTTTCCACACGTGTCTTAAATCTGTTTCAAATGGTCTATGTAATTGGAATATCTCGTTTATTTTAGTAAAAAACAACGTAGATTTACGTAGATGGCCGAGTGGTTACGATTGGTAGAGCGATGAATCTACTTTAAGATGCTGGTCTGTTTTATTTCAGTTTGCCTGCTGTCCGGGCTGGTGTCAGGTGTGTATCGACTTCTTTTTCTATTGTAATGGCTAACAATCATTTTCTGGTTATTTTGGCCTTATTTAGACCTTGCGGTTAAGGATAACCGACGAGTAGGGTCCTGTTTTTGCTGAGGAGACAACATGCACAAGAGACAGTGGGTGCGATACCCTAACTCATTGTACGAATAGACCCCTTGGTGTATAACACCGATACACGGGAGACAATGTCCTGGGTAGAACCAGTACTGAGTACCCCGAGTTCCCACATCAACCCCATTTTCCCAAGTGCTAGGCAAAGGTGCTTCTGGTACCAGCTTTATACGTCGTTGGTTTTACGCGGTCACCGGAGGAAAGTGCCCCGGCTGGAATTCGAACCCCAGACCTCCCGATTCCAGTCTACAACTGATTTATTCTTCCTCCCGTCAGATTGGCACTCATCTGTCCACCAGTCTCTATAACCCAGTGTCTAAGGAAGAAAAATCGTCACAAGTGCGTGTCTTTTTGCTGTTTTGGACAATAACGGGTTTCTGTAACAATAAAAATTGCATTTTTATTCTTTAAAAAAATCGCTATTGAAATAAGTAAAAGTTATTTTTGCGATTAGTTCCAACTCTGTTAGTGTTGAGATGATATAAAAGAGAGGGGTAGGGATTAATTAATGTTTGTTTTTCTGTTTTGTTTTTGTGTCCGTTATTGGAGTTATGGCAATTTAGTTGAACTCAGTACACATGAACTAAATTGATGGCATATTTAAATTAAGTGTCCCTGTGACATTTTAAAAAAACATGCCCCAGGTGACCCCTGAATATTTCTTGTTAATATATTGGGCAAAAGTCAACTGGACAGGTGATCATTATCTATAGTTCAGTTTTAGACTCGGGTTTCTAAATAGTGTAAGTGTCAATATTTCATTGGCATTAATAAATTTGCACACAATAAAAAAAAATATGTGTTAAGTATAGCTTTTATTTACTGAGAATTACAATTGAAGTCACTCATTTGTCAAACGTTGCTATCAGGTACCGAGAATATACTTGTTGTTACTGATTTGTCAAACATAGCCATTAGGTACCGAGAAATAGACTTGTAGTTACTGATTTGTCAAACATAGATGCCAGGTACCGACAAATACACTTGTAGACATTGATTTGTCAACATAGCCATCGGTACCGAGAATACATTTGTAGACATTGATTTGTCAAACATAGCCATCAGGTACCGAGAAAGAGACTTGTAGTTACTGATTTGTTAAACATAGATGCCAGGTACCGACAAATACACTTGTAGACATTGATTTGTCAAACATAGCCATCGGGTACCGAGAATACATTTGTAGACATTGATTTGTCAAACATAGCCATCAGGTACCGAGAAATAGACTTGCAGTTACTGATTTGTTAAACATAGATGCCAGGTACCGACAAATACACTTGTAGTTACTTATTTGTCAAACGTTGCTATCATGTACCGATAAATACACGTCTAGTCACTGATTTGTCAAACGTTGCAATCAGGTACCGAGAAATACACGTGTAGTCACTGATTTGTCAAACATTGCAATCAGGTACCGAGAAATACACGTGTAGTCACTGATTTGTCAAACATTGCAATCAGGTACCGAGAAATACACGTGTAGTCACTGATTTGTCAAACATTGCAATCAGGTACCGAGAAATACACGTGTAGTCACTGATAATTAGTGCCCGCTTCTGTACAATAAATGCTCTTTCGAGGACGACTTCAGCTAAAATGTTGTTGATTTTATGTTTATTGCAGGGGGCAGTCAGTTACAGAGCCGATTTCTTGGTATGTAGTTTTATCTAAAGGCTAAATGGATCATAGTTATGTTTCTGTTTCAAAATATCGAAATTATTTTTATTTTGTTTCAGTATTATCTTTTTAATATTTTATTGTTATCTGTTTAACATAAACATAAGCATTTGAATTCAAAATAAATAAAAACATAAATAATGTGACGAATGACAGAAAGAAAAAATACGAATAATAAATGATTAATAAATAAATAAATAAATTCTGACACAAATTCGAAAATGATGGTTTCTGTCTAGGTGATACTGCTCTGACATATTATAAAGCAGTGTACCTGCGCCATGTTCTGGAATGATAGGTTAAAACCAGATACATAATTTACTTTTTTATACTTTTATACTATTTTTAGGTTATAAAAATAAATATGAGACAAAAATATTTACAAAAACGAATGTTTCTATATTAAAAAAAAATGATTAAATTGCGAATCGTGGAAGTAAACTTTTGTCTTGTTAAGCCATAAATATATTTATTGCGAGTGATGAAATGGTTAAAATAAAAATACATATCTCATCTCTCAAAACTGCTTGACGAATCTTACAGTATCTATTCTGTTTCTATACTAGTCTATCCTATTGAGAACACCATGGCCGAGTAACTGATCTATACCACCTAGTCCCTCACCACTTTAGGTTCGAGTCTTGGTCTGGGTTATCAGACTTCCATTTTAGGAAACCTTTTATTTGTGGTAGGTCTGTGACAAACTCCTACCCCCCCCCCCCCTTTACATTTGATAGTTGTAGATAATTTAGTTAGCGTGCAAGGGGGTCACTGCGGAGGAGTTTGTGTCAGTGCTTCGACCCGGCGCCATGATCTAATGGTTACCTACACGACTGCGGTACTACTTTTATTGCTTCGAAACCCGCTGGGGTCAGTGTTTTTCATGACCGTCCCTGGCGCGAGTACTGGTCCAACCCAGGAACTGTAGGATGGATTAGTTTAAGTCGTTAGAGCTTGCCATCCGATCGATTTAAAATAAGTAATTTTAAACTAGTAAAATAATACGACCGTTCTGAATTCTGTTTGCTACGACATTTGACTTTAAACCAACAACATTTTTTTCTGTGACAGCTGTTCATTTTCATTGTATAGAGCGACCAATGGTCTATACTTCCTAAATGTTTTGCTAGTTGCAAAATGTTCTGACCAACTGCAGCCATTTTAAACGAACTTCAGACAGCGGACAAACAAGCACTTTCTCTACATATCAAACTAATATTTTACATATAGTATATTGTTTGTGTAATTTTTTCAAGGGCATCACATTTACTTACATCTTTTTAGTATCTTTCTCACTGAATACTGTTTTTATTTTGTCATACATGGAAAGGAGGCAGGCTACATACATACAATGTGAGCCCTATGCACATACCAAAATTTTGTTATATACGTTTCGTGAATGCTCTAGATATCCTGATATGAGTAAAGTGAAAATGATATAGACATTATATACTAAAGCTTTCTTTATCTGAAAAGACTGTGCACATTGCACTACCTAAGATTTGTACATGTACTTCTTTAAGTTTGTACTGCTTCAGATTTTTTAAGTGTGTAATGCTTAATAATTTTACTGCATAAGATGTTGTGTTCTGTATTAATGAAAACATACTAGTAGTCCCCATATATTTCTGTAAATATCCAGTTAGAGTATAAGATTAAAGAATACTTTAGTGAGAGAATATAATATAAAGAATAATTTAGTGAGAGAATATAAAGAATAATTTAGTGAGTGAATATAACATATAGAATAATTTAGTGAGAGAATATAAAGAATAATTTAGTGAGAGAATATAACATAGAGAATAATTTAGTGAGAGAATATAAAGAATAATTTAGTGAGAGAATATAAAGAATAATTTAGTGAGTGAATATAACATATAGAATAATTTAGTGAGAGAATATAAAGAATAATTTAGTGAATATAAAGAATAATTTAGTGAGAGAATATAATATAAAGAATAATTTAGTGAGAGAATATAAAGAATAATTTAGTGAGAGAATATAACATAAAGAATAATTTAGTGAGAGAATATAATATAAAGAATAATTAAGTGAGAGAATATAATATAGTGAGAGAATATAATATAAAGAATAATTTAGTGAGAGAATATAATATAAAGAATAATTCAGTGAGAGAATATAAAGAATAATTTAGTGAGAGAATATAATATAAAGAATACTTCAGTTAGAGACAATAAAGTAAAGAATAAGACAGTGTCTTAAAACTATTCATTTACTAGTTATTCTTGTAGGAAACGAAATTTGCAATTGGACATCCGCTTCGTTCACATGATTTGTAATTATTATATGAGGGAAACTGGAGTACTAAGAAAACACACGCACACACACACACCCTGGGCCAACACCGACCTAGGTGTATGCATCTTACCAAACTCCACACAGTGATCTCCCTTGCAAGCAAAAAAAAAATCACTGCCGTCACAAATGTCACGTGATGTTGGTAAACTAACAAAATGGCGTCTCCGTCTGCTGTCACAACAACAAAAATATTTTTAAAATGATTTATTTTTTACCACGCGGCGATATTTGATGCTTATTAAATAAAACATACTTAGGGAAATGACACTCGCAGTAAAATAAAAAAAAAATGGAAAAAAGAAAAAATAGCTAAATTCTGTTAAATTTTACTTGTGGCGGCAGTGATTATCTACAACTGTAAGGGGAAGTAACTACTGTGTGGAGTTTGGCATCTTACATATCATCTAAGATTTGAGAAGCCGCACTTCCATTCGGAATACATGTGTTTTGCCTCTATTTATTTTTTTTTTTTCGAATTACTGTCGTCACCAAAATTATAAAAAATAATTATTACCAAATAAATGCCCTGAATGATTGACAATATACAACATTATTTGCATATTCGATTAAAACAGGCTCCCGACTGCCATTTGGTTTTGAAATTAAATACAAATCGAAGATATACTTTTACATTTATATTGGCAAAGGGAGACAACTTTTTATGTATATGCATCCGTAACAAGCTTATTCTTTAAGGTAAAGTCCCTGTTATGGTTCCGCTATGTCTTGGACCACTTAACCTCTACCAAGATAATGAAAAATTAGGAAACCTTGGTTATCTCCGTGAAAGGCCATGAAGTCCGAAATGCAGCGGAACCATTACAGGGACTTTACCTTAATCTCTCTTGCAGAGACAGCGGGTTCGGTCACCTGCAACTTCGACACGAGCATCTGTGGCTACACACAGGACAATAACGATCAGTTTGACTGGACGCTAAAGACAGGTGCTACAAGCTCTCGGAACACCGGCCCCACTTCTGACCATACTTCCGGTACCGGTATGTATTTTTTCAAAGGTGTGTGTGTGTGTGTGTGTGTGTGTGTGTGTGTGTGCCTTTGTATACCTCACATTGTGAGGTAGAAATCGCGTAACTCAGTTTGTACATTTCGGTGTGTGGGTCGCTGTAAGGGGTTGGGATATGTCTTCTGTTTGTGGGTAGTGTTTGGTTTGGTTTTTGGGCTGAAATAATGGTGAAATACATATCGAGGTATACCTCGTTTTACCAATACAGATGTGTACAGATCGAGATGCAAACCATAATATTGGAATATAAACCTCGCTAAAAAGTAAAAAAATACTGTTTGTGCCTGTCTGTCTGTTTGTCTGTCTGTTGTATACCAGTACATATCATAATTAATATTTTTGACTGACCATTGGTTAAAGCAACAAATTGGTCATATCATAAAACAAAAACATAGCAAAAACATACAACTAACAAAGAAATTAACATAAAAATTATAAACATGAACTCCACGCATCGCAATCGCGTATCTGTATTGTGTATATAATATATATAGTTCAGTTTTAAGATTGTATCTTTACAGTATATAAGCATGGTTCAACATTCATGAGGGTTGCTTAAAATAACATAGACTTGTATAAATATCAATTGTCTTTATACACATTTAGTTGCTAATTGGGATGGAGATTCTTATATATTACTCCAAAACAGTGTACATCGTGGCAGCACAATATCTGTCACAACAAATAAACAGTCTTCAAATGACTGTTGGTGGGGCGTTAACCCTATCCCCCCTCTAAAAAAATGTTTCCTACATTTTACTCCTAAAGGTATAATGAGTGTGCTGCCTTTCCCTTCCATGACGTTTCACGGATGACACGAGAGGCATGTTTATCTAGCTGTGTTTCCTACGGAAGCACCGAGGGGACATTATGTTTTTCTTAGTTATTATCTCGTTGCCACGAGATAGAAACTAAGAAAAATTTAAAAAAAAAACAAATATCACTATCTCGAGATATAAATAAAATAAAATAAAAAAACAGTTCTCGCTAAATCGTGGCCACGAGTTAGTAACTAAGAAATAAAAACAAAAAAACAAACAAAACAAAAACGTTTCTCTCTAATTCGCTTCCACGAATTAGTAACTAGGGAAGAAAAACAGTTCTCGCTATATCGTAGCCACGAAATTATCTAACGATTTGATTGGCTAGCTAACTCGTGGCCACGACTTAGCTATCTCGAGGTCGCGAGTTAGCTGACCAGTCAAATCGTTAGATTACTTCGATACTCACGATCTCATTGGCTAGCTAACTCGTGGCCACGATATAGCGAGAACTTTTTTTTTCTTAGTAACTAATTCGTGGCCACGATATAGCGAGAACTGTTTTGTTTTTTTATTAGTTACTAATTTGTGGCCACGAGTTAGTGAGAATGTTCCGTGACTTGACGTAGTGCTGAATTACATTTATTTAACATGACGCTAAATCGGTAATATTTATTTTTACTTAACATGAAGACAGTTACTATTTGTTTTTACCTCTGATCCTTTTATTTACCATGGTCTCTGTTTTCTTTGACGCAACACTGACAACACTGACAATATATACGTTACCTCTCTTTTTTTAGCTATACTACATTTATAATGCATGCTTTACCTCTTATTCCACGACGTCAAAAATATAACATTAATGTAATATTATCGGAACCTAGTTGCATTAAGTCCGATTGTCACACGGTCTTGGTACTGCTGATTATAACATGGCAGTTGTTCTGGTTATGCAACGTCTGTGTTTCTTATACTAAAACCTTATTTTGTTAGTTTCTATCTTCTGTTTGTATATTTTGTTTATGGTTTCTATTTTGCTGTGTTGTTTTACTATAACGCTAGATAGATACTATCTGTATAACTTCTGTTTGCTTTGAGCTTAAATGGACACAATCTGCGTGACCTCTGTTTCTCATGACACTTAATAGGTTGTATTGATGTAACCTTGGTTTCCCATGACGCTAAATAGATTGCCTCGATGTTACCTCTGTTTTTAATTGTGTGTGACGTAGTTACTCACAACTATAGTACCTACATTCTGAGGGGCCGTTTTCTACATTTAAAACCGAATAACCTTAATTTTGTATGAATGATCGAACGATTGAACAGAATTCTACAACACAGGTATATTGAGATTCAGCCAGAGTGTTGAAAACATAAATATTTACGGGACACAATAATTGCATGTAGCATAAAAGCACGAAAGAACTATTTTCCCTATGATGTTGCGTAACTTTCACTTCACCATACGGAGGAGTATAGTTTCTTTCGGTGCAAAGGTGGCTCGTGCCTGAATTTGGATGGTGGATGTGCATGTTTCGGTTATTTAGTGGTGTTACAATGGTCCGCATAAAAAGCTTGAATTCTGATAAAAAAATCTGTGTTACTTACTAATAATCACATACAGCTATCTCAGATACACCAGAGATACATCCAGAGGTTATTTGTTGCTCTATATAATGGATGATACCTGTTTCTACTATCCGAAGTTACTAAGGACACAGTAAGGAGCCACTGATTTGCATCTATAAATAGAAACTGTGCCGTCGTTCGGTAGTACAAATCAAAAGGTTGATAGGACTAAGAGAACAGTATTGGCGCATTTCTTTTGATTATCACATTGAAATCAATAAACGGGGGTCAAAATTTTGCGCAATGCCAATAAACCCTCTTTAACGTTGCGCTAACATGGTCACTACAAGAAAATAAAGATGAATGCACCATTTGTTTCAACAAACTGTTAACACATAGCACTCCGATCGCTACTCTCCCTATTTCTATAGCCTACAATAAACAATCAATTATCATTTTAATATAAGTTTGATATTTGGCAAAAACTAAGTAACACTGCATATCTGCAGCTGGTCAAACCATCTTCCACTTGAGACACACACAACTTCAGCGCTTTAATTGTAGAAGGCTTGATGAATAATGACTATATTACCTCGGTTTCCCGTGATGCTGAGTAGATTGCGTCGATGTAATATGTTTTTTCATGACGTTTAATGAATAACAGCTGATTTACCTCTGCTTCCAATGACGCTAAATAGGCTTGACAAAGATACCTGTGTTTCTCATGCCGCTGATTAGATTGTGTCGAAGTAACCTGTGTTTATCATGACGCTGATTAGATTGTGTCGAAGTAACCTGTGTTTATCATGACGCTGATTAGATTGTGACGAAGTAACCTGTGTTTATCATGACGCTGATTAGATTGTGTCGAAGTAACCTGTGTTTATCATGACGCTGATTAGATTGTGTCGAAGTAACCTGTATTTCTCATGCCGTTGATTAGATTGTGTCGAAGTAACCTGTATTTCTCATGCCGTTGATTAGATTGTGTCGAAGTAACCTGTGTTTCTCATGACGTTGATTAGATTGTGTCGATTAACCTGTGTTTCTCATGACGCTGATTAGATTGTGTCGAAGTAACCTGTGTTTATCATAACGCTGATTAGATTGTGTCGAAGTAAGCTGTGTTTCTCATGACGCTGATTAGATTGTGTCGAAGTAACCTGTGTTTATCATGACGCTGATAAGATTGTGTCGAAGTAACCTGTGTTTCTCATGACGCTGATTAGATTGTGTCGAAGTAACCTGTGTTTCTCGTGACGCTGATTAGATTGTGTCGAAGTAACCTGTGTTTCTCGTGACGCTTATTAGATTGTGACGAAGTAACCTGTGTTTCTCATGACGCTGATTAGATTGTGACGAAGTAACCTGTGTTTATCATGCCGCTGATTAGATTGTGTTGAAGTAACCTGTGTTTCTCATGACGCTGATAAGATTGTGTCAAAGTAACCTGTGTTTCTCATGACGCTGATTAGATTGTGTCGAAGTAACCTATGTTTCTCATGACGCTGATTAGACAGTGTCGAAGTAACCTGTGTTTCTCATGACGCTGATTAGATTGTGTCGAAGTAACCTGTGTTTCTCATGCCGCTGATTAGATTGTGTCGAAGTAACCTGTGTTTATCATGACGCTGATTAGATTGTGTCGAAGTAACCTGTGTTTCTCATGACGCTGATTAGATTGTGTCGAAGTAACCTGTGTTTCTCATGACGCTGATTAGATTGTGTCGAAGTAACCTGTGTTTCTCATGACGCTGATTAGATTGTGTCGAAGTAACCTGTGTTTATCATGACGCTAAATATGCTTATCTTATCCACGACACTTGGTGGATCAAAGCTGTGGTTCCTATGTTTTCTGTGACGTGTAAATGGATTTCTGTAATGGAAATGCTTTCCGGGCGGTATTTGGCAATCAACTTTTCTATAACAATGTTTTCTCCAGGACGATACATGTACATAGAGGCCTCGTCTCCCAGGAGGGTTGGGGATGTGTCTCGCCTGATATCCCCTACCTTCAGTACAGGGGCCCATTCCGAGGCCCTCACATTCTGGACCTCCATGTTTGGGAGGACGATTGGGACGCTCCGTGTCAAGGTCATGACGGCACAGAACACTACAACTCTGTACACAAAAAGTAGGTATCTGGCTCGAATTCCACCAACAATACTTTGTGATAAGTAATACTTAAATTTTTCAACTAGGTAAATACACATTTCACCATTACTATAAAATGTTCAATTACACGACTAAGCTGAAATGAATCATTACCTTAGTAACTAATAAAATATGTTAAAAAATGAAATACAAGTATTTTGCTATCTTTAGTAGAGAAACAAAACTAATGAAATTTGCCCTTAAGTATTTAATATGTTTTACTTAGCGCTAAGAATTGTTGGAGAAATTCGACCAAGGACTCATATAACAATAGAAAGAGAGGGCGAGATAGATCATCACTTAAGTCAGTATGGTAAATTTACATATACCACACCTTTTTTTGCGATTTTTTTTCTTCCAAAAAATTCTGGCTTTTACATAACAATTTCCTGATTTCCTGCGGCATGTGTACTTTGTGATTATGACCATTGTCGGATACACGCTATATTATAAACCGATATCACTCAATAACACGTGAATAAACAACTATATGAAATGATTACATGAATGTATTTTTATATAAGCCAATAAAATTGACCCGTACTCTTCAGCAAAGAACGCTAGAAAACACAGATTAATTCTAAACAAAGCTTCTGACCCCATGAAGAAAATGTGCTTATTCAATCTGATATCAAACTTGAGTTAAAGTTCTAATGCTGGAGAAAAATGTATGAAATGGAATTGCATGTATAGAAAAACGTGTATTTTGTTACGTTAATTTGTATGATAATGGAACCAATCAAATAACTGCATTCGTTCTCCGTCAATAATTCAGGAGTACAAAAGAATCACAGTTAAAAAATATTCATGGTAACAAGTTTAGAGCAGCGGAATTAGATGGATACTATCAAATAATTGTTTTTTGAAGAAAAAAAATAATATAATAAGTTTTTTTGTTTCCGCTTGAATCAAAAAAAAAAAAATAGGGTCGTTAGGTTTGCTAAACTTTTTATTATAAACCTTTTTTCCTTATTTATTCAGAGAATGTTACGGGAAACAAGGTTTCGCAACCGTGATAACCCGAATGTATGTCGGTATGTAAAAGTAGGGTCGGTCGGGTTAGCGTATACGTTTTGTGCATATTTGCTAAACATACACACTTATACTGAGAATAAGGTGGTTATATTATAGGTCAAAGTGCTGCAACAAACGACTGGCAGTTTGTCTGTGTTGATGCACCACACATAAATTATAAGTTTAACGTGGTTTTAGCGTGAAATAATATTATAGGTCAAAGTGCTAATTTTTGATGACCACACATAAATTATAAGTTTAACGTGGTTTTAGCGTGAAATAATATTATAGGTCAAAGTGCTGCAACTAACGACTTGCAGTTTGTCTGTGTTGATGTAGCACACATAAATGTTGAGTTTAACGTGGTTTTGGCGTGAAATAATATTATAGGTCAAAGTGCTGCAACTAACGACTGGCAGTTTGTCTGTGTTGATGTGCCACACGACCTCCACAACGCCAGGCTCGTGTTTGAGGGCACGGTTGGACAAGGATACGAGGGTGACATAGCCATTGATGACATCACCTTGACGTCAGGAGCGTGCAGCTCCATGACAACCCCGCCTACGACCAAATCGATTACAACAATCACAACAAAGTCTACTGGCGTGACCATAGTGACGGATGAGGCTACTAATTGTAACACACTTTTTCTTAATCTTCCCTTTTTTTCTATCACTTTTTCGTCCTTCCCCCTTTTCTTCCTTGTTTTCCCTTCCTTTCATTCGTTCTTTCTCTTTTTATTTTTTTTTCGCTGACTTTTTTTTTCTGTTTCTTTCTTTCTTCAACTAATGTCATATGCGTACGGTTTGAAATATGTCTTGAGACTCAGCTATGAACAAGCTATAGAATAAACAGCCTTAGGGTTTTGAAACATACTCGGCCGTGGCGGGGATTGAGTCCCAAACTTCGGAACAACAGCCGCTGGCCTCTACCACCGGACTCAGGTGCCTTAGTAGAAGATATTTGTAGAGGATATATAACCTAAATTTGGACATTTGTTCTTTTCTACCAAAGAATAATGTCATACATGTCTAGTAATTAATTGCTAACAATTTTCACTCTTTTTACAAATGTTTTTCGCTTTTTTCTTAAATGTATCGCTCATTTTTACATTTTTCATTGCTAAGTACTTTTGTTTGCTCTAGTTTCTCTCTCTCTCTCTCTCTCTCTCTCTCTCTCTCTTTCTCCGTGTGTGTGTGTTTCAAAAATACCTCTTTCTCATTTTAGCTCACCTGAGCACTTGTGCTCATGGTGAGCTTTTGTGATCGCCTTTTGTCCGTCGTGCGTCGTGCGGCGTGCATCGTCCGTCGTCAACAATTGCTTGTGAACACTCTAGAGGCCACAGGCTTCATGAAACTTGGTCAGGATGTTTGTCTACATGATATCTCGCATGAGTTTGAAATTGGGTCATGTGAGGTCAAAAACTAGGTCACCAGGTCAAATCTTAGAAAAACCTTGTGAACTCTCTAGACGCCACAGTTTTGGCCCAATCTTCATGAAACTTGGTCAAGATGTTTGTCTACATAATATCTTGGATGAGTATGAAATTGGGTCATGTGGGTCAAAAACTAGGTCACCAGGTCAAATCTTAGAAAAACTTGTGAGCACTCTAGAGGCCACCATTTTTAGCCCAATCTTCATGAAACTTGGTCGATGTTTGTCTCATATATCTGATGAGTTCGAAATTGGGTAATGTGGGTCAAAAACTAGGTCACCAGGTCATATCTTAGAAAAACTTTGTGAACACTGTAGAGGCCACAGTTTTTTACCAATCTTTATGAAACTCGGTCAGGGTGTTTGTCTACATTATATCTTGAATGGGTTTGAAATTGGGTCATCTGGGATCAAAAACTAGGTCACAGGTCAAATCTTAGAAAAACCTTGTGAACTCTCTAGACGCCACAGTTTTAGCCCAATCTTCATGAAACTTGGTTAGGATGTTTGACTACATGATATCTCGGATGAGTTTGAAATTGGGTCACGTGGGATCAAAAACTAGGTCACCAGGTCAAATCTTAGGAAAACCTTGTGAACACTCTAGAGGCCACAGTTTTAGCCCAATCTTCAATTGATTTGGTCAGGATGTTTGCCTATATGATATCTTGGATGGTTTCGAAAATGGGTCACGTGGGGTCAAAAACTAGGTCACCAGGTCAAATCTTAGAAAAATCTTGTGAACAATCTAGAGGCTACAGTTTTGGCCCAATCTTCATGAAACTTTGCCAGGCTGTTTGTCTTTATGCTATGTAGAATGAGTTTGAAATTGGGTCATGTTGGGTCAAAAACTAGGTCACTGGGTCAAATCGTAAAAAATCTGAGAAAAACCTTGTGAACACTTTGGAGACCACAGTTTTATATTTACCTTATTGAAACTTGGTCAGAATGTTTGGTTTCATCAAATCTCGGATAAATTCAAAACTGGGCAACATAGGGTTAAAAAGTAGGTCACCAGGACAAATTTTAGAAAAATCTTGTGAACACTCTAGAGGCCTACATTTTTGTCCCAGTCTTCATTAAACTTGATATGAATGATGACTGCATGAATTCTTAAATTAGGTAGGATCATAATGTAGGTCACTTAGTCAAACACTTTAGATGCCAGAATTTTTGTCATTATGCCTAACACAGCCATCTTACTCAGGTGAGCGACACAGGGTCATCTTGGCCCTCTTGTTTCAATTAAAGTTCACTCTTGAAAAAAAGGTAATAACAATAAACTCCCGCGAAAACGAACACAGATACGAGAAGTGATCGGAAAAATACCCGGGTTTTCCTTGCTCCTGCCTTTCTATGTGTAGCTACATACACATGTATGTAACATATGCGAAAGCTAAATTCTGTCGACTATAAATCAGTTATTTTTCAATGAAAGAGAATATCAACGAAGTTATGAGCATTTTAACAAGGTAATTACATCAAACATATTTAGTGGCGTTGTGATCCAGTGGTTTCATACCCGACCGCGGATCTGAATTTTATGGTTTTTTGGGTTTTTTTTTTTTTTTTTTGGTTGTTGTTTTTTTTTTCCTGCTATTCCAAACACCCCTCAAATAAAAACTTTCCGTATGTATATATGTAAGTTTTTTTCCTGGCCCGATTCGATTTCCTCCATCTTTATTCACATTTCAAAGTACTCTAATGTAGATTTTTAAGATGAAGTCAACAACAGTATATAGGAAGTTATTTAACAAGAAAACGTATTTTGAACTGTAACTTATTTTTTTTTCTCTAGTTGTGTCGGCCTTCTTCACTACGCCCTCCTCCAGTGCCCATTGGTCGACATGGAGCACGTGGAGTCAGTGCTCGCGCACATGTGGTACCAGTACGCGCCACAGGATCCGACAGTGTATAGGAGGCAACACGTGCACAGGGGGCCACTATAGTTTCACTGTCTGCACCAGTCTCCTTGTTCCGGTGAGTTATCAGATAATCTACTGCTGGCATGATGATGGTGGTGGTCATCAATGATGATGATAATGATGATGACATTCTTGTCCAAATATATCAATGGACATGCAATCAGATTTAAATCAGCTCTACTTGGCCATTTGTTTGTATCTGACCGTCACAAATAGAAAGTCACCTTCACACCTTCTCGATCAATCTTTCAAGAAATTTCTATTTTTAAACACTGGGAAACCAAAATTGCGTACGTGACCACGACACAGGGACATTACGGTCGAGCAAGTATGACCGCACTCATTCAGTTTGATGATTAAGACAGTAAGTTTAGTATAGGATCAATTTGATAATGTCGGAAGCAAAATTTTAAAGATCAGTTAATGCATTTTGTCAACATCGTGTGCACGAGGAAGGAAGTTTTATACGAAGAATTTAGTTATTCTGATAACTTGTCATGTATTCCTCTGATAACTTGTCTCGTATTCTTCTGGTAACTGATACGGAGTTCCTGGAAAATGTCACGGAGTTCTTATGATGTTTTGCTCACCAAAGAAGAAAACGGTGTACAAAATGGTCATTATTTATCGTTACAAAGAGAGAATAAGATGTAATTTAAAAATAATTTAAAGTTTTATAAGTAGTTTAAAAATGTATAGTCCAAAAAACAAAACATTTTGAGTAAATTATTGAACATTTATGTCTCTCTACCTCGCCAAATACAGTAGCCTATTATTAATGGAAAATTGCTAATATTTCATACCTGATTTCCTAAATGTCCCCTCAGTTCTTGTGACGTCACAGAGTGCCTCCCATAAAATTAGGCTATGTATATGACCAGGAAGAAGAATTCTACGGTACATATAACTTTTAATTTATATCAGTACATATACATTGTATTATTTTCAGCAACAACCACTTCCTCGGGTCATCCTACCACGGCTACACCAAAGGTTGATGGACACTGGGGGACATGGAGTTCCTTCAGCGCATGCTCCGTGACCTGTGGAACGGGGTCGCGACACAGCACTCGGCAGTGTAACAACCCGGCCCCTTCAGGAGGGGGACATGTTTGTACGGGGGCAAGCACCCGTGCCATGTCGTGCAGTCACGCTTGTGTTGGTATGTAGGTCAAAGAGCAAAGATCCGTTGTTACCTTAGTAACAGCAGTTAAGGCATTTTATGATCGTATGTAGGTCAATTAAGTAGAAACACCTGTCCTTACATAAACAACAACAATTATGGCATTTTGAGAACATTTGTACGTTTATAAAGAATTATCAACTAAGTTACCTGAGTAAAAGTAATTTAGTCATATTGCGATTGTAAGTAGATCAATAAAATACTTAACACATATAGTCACCCTAGTACCAACAATTTTGTCATTTTGTAACGCTACGTAGGTCAATAAAGTAAAGTACCTAGAGTTACCTCGGCAATCAGGTCATCATAAGATAACAAGTAGTTCAATAAAAGACAAACAGTAAAAGTTATCTAAGTAACATAAATTATTCAAACTTTATTTAGGTTCGTAGCACAAGGGGTCTGGCACGAAAGTCGAGTCGTATATCAGTCTTATAGATAGTGATATACGACTCGCCTTTCGTTTCAGACCCCTATGATTCGTTGGTCCTTATGTACTTTAATTGATTAGAAATAGATAACAGTAATTATTACTTAAATGGACACACATATGTTCATTTTCCAAGTGCGTTAGAATGGCTAGATAGGCTTTAGTTCCTTCACTTATATCATGGTATGTTGTGCTTTCAACTGATTTCGCTCATTTGAAAAATATTTGATTAGCGACTTCTGTTTTAGTAGTTGGGCCCAGATTTAAGCCGAGAGTAGAGACATGATTTAGTACAACACCTTTATAGCTTGTAAATAAAATACAAGTATTAGCAGTTAAAAAAATGCTAAAAATCGCCGTTAGCCAAGTGAATATCAAGTTGCACTGTTAGTCTGTTACGTAAAGGGATATTATATGTCGAAGAACTTACATTCGAAGGAGAGGTCCATAATATGTTTAGTTCAGCATCGATCAGGGGGCGTACTCCAATCGAATCTGCCCAACTTTGCGCCTACCAGTCAAGCTTCGTCTAGCAACATGTACTTCCGGTAGCCTATAAACCAGTCCAGATTTCCTAGCATTCAAACCGTTTCTCAAAGCTTGTTCCCGGTCATCTGATCTGATCATCTTTTTGCGACCGACTGAGAAGGAACCTGTTTCATTATTACGTCAGCGGTGTTGGAGTAAAAGGTTGCTTTCTTGCTCGATAATGTAATATCGCCGCCCTGGACCGGCGATAATAATTCGGTAGTTTAGTCTTGCTATCGCACATGTTAACTGATTTTAACTTATTCCAGAAAATGGTGGATGGTCACAATGGACAACTTGGTCCACGTGCTCGGTGTCATGTGATAAGGGAACCACTACACGTCATAGGTCATGTTCTAACCCAGCGCCATCTGGCGGCGGAGCGACATGTGCCGGAAATTCTACGGATTCTCACGAATGCTCCGGAGGGCCTTGTCCTAGTAAGTAGAGACGGGCCGAGGCTGATAAAAACATTCAGAGATATATGACGATTTAAGTATGTCGAGTAGCTGTGCAGAAAACTGTGCAGCAAGCCCGCATTGGGAATTCGCTAGGCGGGTGTGTGGCCATGCCCCGGAAATTTTTGAAACCCTAGAATGCAAATGGTAATTTGAATCCTGTACCTGTATGAAATGCTCTGTTTAACAAACTGTTCGTGTACCTACAGAAAACATAAGTCAACTTTATTACTTTTTTGGCGTAGAGGCAGCTACGCGCCTGCGCGGGAATCGAACCATCGACCTTACGGCAGAATGAAAGGGACAGAGTATGATAAGAAACGAAACGTATCACACATCCTGCACGCACCTAAATTTACGACTTTAAATTTGTATTTCTTAACAGATAAATAGAGATGTGAACGCATTTAAAAAGCAAAACATAGACAACCAACAGTCCGTACCTTTTTTGTTTATAATTAACATGTAAATGCAATAGTGTACCTGTGATTTTTAAATAAGGCAAAACTAAAATAAATATGCTTGCTGCAGCGTGGAGCGAGTGGTATGACGGCCATTGCAGTGTGACATGTGGGCAGGGTACCAGGGACAGACTGCGCGAATGTAGCTCAGGCCGGGTCACAGACTGCGCCGGAAGTTCCCACCAACAGGTGCCCTGCGGCGGGGTCACGTGTTTGTAGATTGATGTTTAATCTATTGACCATAATAAATACGGTTTACCAGACTATTTACTGTTTGAACTCGATTCTAATGAAATGTTTCTTACAATTTGTGCTTTCATACTTGACTATCATGAAAAGTACGTGGGCATGATAGGGACATTGACCATATTTTTATATCACGCCCGCACACGATAACTATTGCATTTGACGCAATAATTACTGCATACGCACCTTAACTTAATTATTGCGCGCGGACGTGTATTATCACATTCACACGCGAAACTTCTCGCATGTGAACGAGATAAAAAATATTTTCCATATCCCCTTAATTCCACCGTAGAAAAGCGTTAAAGAAAAGGAAATACAAACAAAAACCTTTGTATGAGGTGTTGAACAAAACAGTAGTACAGAAAATATGTAAAAAAAAAATCATGAATTTCTGTGAAAATAATGCAATTCCGTAAATTTGTGATAAGGTTTAGATGCAGTCGGTTATTTCTCTTCGCAAATATTGGATAACACAATAACACATTTGTAACAAACAAACAAAATACAACTAAAATTAATCTGATCCAAGTTTGTCCAGACTCATGTAGAAAATTATTTATTTATATTTTTTTTTCTGGTAGTATATAGGTAGTAAAAATAATTTCTTTTTTAAACCAGTAACTATTAGCCATCGTTTATAGTGTTTACATGATATGAAGCGCGAGAGCAGAGCGCTGCGATTAATCCATAAAATTTAAAATATAAACGATAAAATCGCATTATGGAGCCGCCTCCAGTTTCACTGACAGCACACGTGATGGTTCAGAGTCATTTTCACTGAGTACATTTTATAAGGCTACATGCAAAACAACAAAATTATCCGCCGTCTCAACAAGCTCCGCCTATTATGTCCTATAGGACCTCATACACACTCGTATTTATTCCAAATCATCATTTTATGCTATTTATTTTTTCAAATTTTGAAGTAAATGAAAACATATCGTTAAACTGTAAGATGTATTTGCTCAACATGAAAATGCCCCCACCACCCACCCCTAACACTCTCCGTGTTGCATTTTATTCAGGAAATGTGTGGTTGTATATTCAGACCTTCGCTTTTACTTTTCATGTAGACATCCTAGGTGCGGCATGAGACAACTTTACATGTATTGATGATTGTGATAAAACAATAGGCGACTAAGTAAAGAACCTATTAGAAGCAAGGGAATTTTACGTGGGATTGTTTTACGACATAACACTGTACCATTGTTTGATCCATATAAACAAATATAGGGAAATAAAATAAACTTTTCTTCCTGCACAAAATATGAATGTAGGGCATATATAGATTAAAGTGCATCCTTTTTGGATCACAGTTTATCAGTATCAGTTCGTGTAGGGATAAATGATAGGAATTATAGTGTGTTCGAGACGAGCGACTCGGTTCGAACCCTAGAAGAGTCGTACCTACAGGTATATTTGGATAGTTCTACATTTCTCCCAAAATATCTTCGTTTTTGGGGGTTTTTTTTTTTTTTTTTGGTCTTGTGTTTTTAAAAAAATGCACTAAAAAATGTTTTCTTGATTAACACACCTAATACAGACTTCAAAACACCATCTTATATCGCTTTATCTCGTATACAGTAATTTCGTCAGAAACTCGGTTACCGGTCGGGGATGGGGAAAAAAGTATCCGTTTCAACTAACATCTCAAAGAAATAGGATACTTATTAGATCGGCATTTTTTTTTATTTTAATTTTTTTTTTTAACTTTTTACGTAATTTCTAAGAGAATGTGACGTAAATATTAATGCTTGGATTTCATTAATCTTGTTTCTCAAATAAAATACTCAAATATTTCATTTCTTAACAATTATTGTTAGTTATTTAGGTAATAATTCATTTCAGCTTAGTCGTGTACTTGAACTTTTCATAAAATAGTAATGTTGGAATGTGTATCTACCTAAGAATTTAAGTATTACTTAGCACTAAATATTGTTGGTGGAATTCGAGCCAGGTTCCAATTCCATCCAGTATACTTAGCACTATCATACTTAAAAACTCAAATTTGGTATAAACACATTTTCTGTTGTG
>CM037791.1:31402806-31452806 GCA_021229015.1 Solen grandis | reverse complement strand
GACGTACATTTTTAATCGGCGGTATTCGTGATTGCAAAGTCATAACATGACCAAAGACCTGTATCAGATAAAACAAAACGAATAAAATTGTGTTTCGTCTGTTACATTGTGGTGCGTCTGAAGTCTCAGAATGCAGTCTCATTGCTATTATGCTGGTCTCCGGAACCCGATAACTTATATTTCAGTATAAATGCTCCCTACGAAATAAGCCAAATTGTTTCTAATATCGTTAGTAATTCATATCTTTCTCGTATGAGAAACTGTTTCAGAAAGTGTTGTATGTAAACCATATTTTAAAGTCATATCTCATATGATAAAATGATATTTCATGTTGGTTCATACTCACAGATAAATTGTACAGTCTATGGCTATATGTACGGACCCGTGAATGATTTTAATATCAACATATATGCATCTTCAAACTTTGCAACAACCATATTAACGCAATTTGAATACAAATAACATAATGTTCGACTTCATAAGATACGGTGCATAACGACTTAAACTATCGTATCCAAGTTTGTGCACTTTTGGACCGGGCTGCGTCCCAATAGTAAATATATTCCATCGCATTCAGATGATCGATATATATTTCAGATTCTTCGACATTTTACCCTGGTAAGTAATGCATTCAGGAAAATGTTGACGTGTAAGTGATATCAAACTTATTTTTGTGTTTCCGGATGGAGCAACGTTGTTATTGTTTCATTTATAAATAAACATTCCGAAAGTACAATGTAGTTCATAAAAATTGACTTACATATCAAATCAGTCCCGGTCAAAACTTTATTAAAGAAAAATAAATCCTATGACAGTGTCTTGGCAGATTTTATTCCATTCAGTTATTAAGTGTCCATGATTTCAAAATCCAATGATTTGCCTTGTACAAGCTTATAAGCTAGGGTAATGTAGTACATGTTTTTTTTTTTTTTTTTTTTTTTTTTTTTTTTTTTTTTTATTGGTAGCTCTCAGGACTATCGGTCCTTTGATTTGTGTAAATGTCTTTCGTCTCTTAACGTAAGATAGATACGAAATTTAGAAGAGACATTGTTAGTTATCCGTCATGCCGGATGTCTGATGTCTGTCGCAATGAAACCCTCCAGGGACGAGATCCAATCGAACTCTCGCTATATCATCGGAGAAGTGAGGGTACAATATATTTTTATCTGAAAGGCCGTTCGATTTAGATGGGGGCAATCGGGATTGTGAGAGTTTTGTACACTATTGGCTTATTATTTTGTGTTCACTGCGTAACACTAGATATAGAATGATTATATAAATGTATTTCGCAGCTTTGCTGGTCTTTGCATTTTTTTGCCTTTAAGACACGTACGGTTTTGTACTTCCGCCCAATTACGCAAACAAGTGCGCTTTTTTGTTAGGCCCCTTGTCGATATATCATTTTACTCGCTTGGTATTGTTTTGTAGAATTCAGAATTGTAGAATAAACATATTTTATTGCTTTTGGTTTCCATCAGTAACTATCATCAATGACAACAGCATATACATCACGTGACATCAACCACGAACAAGCTGAAAGATTCCTTAACGTAGTGCAGCAAAGCTTTGATTTTTTTCCTATTTACCCTTAGTGTGGCTGATTTAACGTCAGTCAGGCATTTAGATGCGGTTTCTTATACCATGATGACAAATGGGTACTGATTTAAGAATCTGAACGACAACACTGTCAAGAGTTAAGACACGATTTATTAGAACAAATCCAACTTAATACGTTCTGAAAACGTAAACGTTTGTTATATGACGAGGTTAAAGGAATATCTTTTTAAGTGCATTTGAACACAGCGTGTTTTACCTGGAAATGTTTAAACGATTTTAGAATTAAATGATGCTTTATTTCTTGAAGGTTATTGTGATGCACGTATTTCTTCAGACATGCTGAGAAAACACAAGCCTTGGATACATTTTTTTTTATTACACACAAAATCGGCAATATAATATTCATCCGTTTCTGAGATTGAATTTATAAAAAAAAAATGTTCGTTGCGTCTTAACAATATTAATAGAAAAAATAATATGTTTTTTATTATTATCATATCACCATTACAAGAAGTACATGTAGTTTTTAGTATTGATCTGGTTAATTGATCACTTATTTTTTTTCTTAGTTTTCTGAAATTCGTTCGGTACACTGTATCATAAAGTTTACCAAGTTCCTTTTAACCTTTAAATTGTAAGAAACCAGAAGTTACAGCCTCCATAGTGTGACCTGAAATGGCAAAGACTGTATTCAAAATGTAGATTACCATGGGATGGCTTTTTTTTTTCTCTGAATCAGAAGGTCGCCAGGTTGATCCCCAGTGGGCCTATATATATTGAGGTCCTTTTAATGCTCAAAGCGATGGAACAATGGAACAAACAGCCCATGAACCATCTAAATGGATAAAAACTTATGAAAAAAAAAAACGTGTTTGAAGATGGACGTGCAAAAAAAAAACATTTGCAATTTAATGCACGTCCTTCTGAACTGTGTTTTCCTGTTCTCCCCCTTTTAGAGATGAAACTGTTAAGGAGCAAAAAATATTTAAAAATATGAGGTTCAGAAAAGGCCAAAGACATTTTTTATTTCTTGTTTTTGCATAAAGCTCAAGAGAATCCATTCGCTCTTCGTTGAACTTTATTTTTATTTTCCATGTGTGAAACGAGGATTTTTTCCTTTCATTTATTTTTAATGACTCAAACCTGGAGCAAATTTTACAGGAAATAAAATCAAATAACCTGAAACGTTGATTGTGGAAAGATTATAACAAAAACATAAATGTCTTGTTTTATTTCTTAAATTTTATGTTATTATTGTCATTTTTTGGTGCCAAGTTTTTATGTATTTTCCTACAGTTATTCGTCAGTCCTTCGGAACTGACCGGATTGTCATGTCGGTCATCTGTAGATTCTGTTACCGTGTTGATATAGAAAATAACATACTATCATTTAGCTTTTTATATATTTAGATCGAGTCCCGATCATTATATGTGGGCAGACCTTCCCGTTAAGGTATTCCATCTATCATGAAATTAGAATCATGAACCACTAAATGCTAAAAAATTCAGTGCAGAAGCAAATATCTATTAACTTGGAGTTATAGGCTTTTTTTCTTGCTCAAAGTCTATAAAGGCTTGTATTTACTATAAAACTCCTATGAGCAGTTGCTGCCATGATCAAAATTTAATGATGTATTGATGGATTATTGTTAACTTCCGGTAAATCGCTGGTTCTCCCAAGATTCCTATCGTACATTCAAGGTTTTCCGCCATATGTAATTAACTGACGGTTGCTATATATGCTTGAAGTCACAAATGAATTATGAAATATAATATAAAAGTACTATGTTTTGCAAAGCATAAATAAAGGTACGTGTAATACCATTTTCAGTCTAAGACCAAACGATTCTTGCATGGATTGTGTCATCATTTGAAAAAATTATTTTTCAAAAATGCCATTATACAGTGTTATATGCTAAATCATAAAAAATAATCATCTTGTTAAGGGTCAGCCCTGGAGTATTTAAGTTTTAATTAGATATGCAAAAGAAAATACAAATCACAGTCCTGTTTACTGTATGAATTGAAATATCTTTACTACGGGCAATAGCTAAACGAAAACAGCTGTTTCCCGAAGTACGGTTATTGCGTTACAAAACAAAGCGCGCGATTTGATTTTTTTTTTTTTTTTGGGGGGGGGGGGATATTTTTAACTTTTCATATGTTTAAACAAAGTACTTTGCAGATCATGATTGGTTCATAATATAATGACGTCATAACACGTGAAAAGCCTTGATAGGGATGCTAACATCATTAAAACAACGAGAAAGTCATGTGCGATATGCAAAAAAATAAATAAATAAATAAAATAAAAAAATGAATAAATAAAATATAAATACTTAAATAAAAAGAGAAGAACTGAAGTAAAGGCCGACCTCTGTATAATTTCAGGATAATTGATGGTAAGACTTGTGTATTGCTTATGGCAGACAGAGATCTATATCACCCTGATGGATTGCATCCTAGACGTCTGGCCCAAGTCGTGCCGTCAGGAGCAATACATCAGGACATCGATGTCGCAGCACTATCCTAAATTCCGCCAAGAATCTATATCTATGTAGCCAATTACGAATTCATAGTTGTCCATCTCGTATGGCACTATTTTATCACCGTTACATTTGTTTATGTGAAAGAGTATTAAAAGGTCAAAATAATATTGAGTGATTCACGATACATTATTTTGAATATATGATTCCTGAGTACGTGCGATGGTTAACTAAGATTTTAATGTTTTGTCTTCTCTAACGTATTGAGTAGGAAGAAAGATGTACTTTCTGTCTGTCTGTCTGTCTGGATTAGGATTGATGTCACAAATCGTGTTCACTCCATAAAATAAATACAACTTGATGGATTTTGAAATGTTCACATCTCTTCCAGGATACCAGATGAGCGGGAATGAGTCCGATCTAATGAAATAGGTGCCCGCTGTATGTATTTGTCCGTTGCACGAATACGATATTTTTTTTAAAAAGAAACCCATTGATGTTATGCATCAAAGGTGATTAAAAATAGTCATAACAAGAAGTGGTTTCTGAAAATATGGATGTCAGATAAGAATGTAGTAAACAGGATAATGATTTATCAGCATCATCATTGTTAACAGCTTAATCATCATGATCTCCATCACCACAAGCATTAGCTAACTTAAAGCATTTCTGTTCCGTCTCTACAACCGTAATTTTAATGTTGATATCATCAGTATTAATGTATATACAATCATCAGTATTAATGTATATAAATCATCAGTATTAATGTATATACAATCATCAGTATTAATGTATACAATCTTTTTTTTTTTTTTTTTTTTTTTTTTTTTTTTTTTTTTTTTTTTTTTTTTTTTTTTTTTTTTTTTTTTTTTTTTTTTTTTTTTTTTTTTTTTTTTTTTTTTTTTTTTTTTTTTTTTTTTTTTTTTTTTTTTTTTTTTTTTTTTTTTTTTTTTTTTTTTTTTTTTTTTTTTTTTTTTTTTTTTTTTTTTTTATCTTTTTTTTTTTTTTTTTTTTTTTTTTTTTTTTTTTTTTTTTTTTTTTTTTTTTTTTTTTTTTTTTTTTTTTTTTTTTTTTTTTTTTTTTTTTTTTTTTTTTTTTTTTTTTTTTTTTTTTTTTTTTTTTTTTTTTTTTTTTTTTTTTTTTTTTTTTTTTTTTTTTTTTTTTTTTTTTTTTTTTTTTTTTTTTTTTTTTTTTTTTTTTTTTTTTTTTTTTTTTTTTTTTTTTTTTTTTTTTTTTTTTTTTTTTTTTTTTTTTTTTTTTTTTTTTTTTTTTTTTTTTTTTTTTTTTTTTTTTTTTTTTTTTTTTTTTTTTTTTTTTTTTTTTTTTTTTTTTTTTTTTTTTTTTGGGGGGGGGGGGGGGGGGGGGGGGGGGGGGGGGGGGGGGGGGGGGGGGGGGGGGGGGGGGGGGGGGGGGGGGGGGGGGGGGGGGGGGGGGGGGGGGGGGGGGGGGGGGGGGGGGGGGGGGGGGGGGGGGGGGGGGGGGGGGGGGGGGGGGGGGGGTATTACATCATCAGTATTAATGTATATACAATCATCAGTATTAAGTATTATATAATAAAATACGTATTAGTTATCTCAGATATGTATATCAATATCGTGTATTCTATAGTATTTATAAACATTATATTAAATAATTAGATAAAATAGTATATGAAAATATCGTAATATATTCAGATAATTTAAATTTAGTATATAAATCACATAGTTAAATCGTATAAGTATACAGATAATGATACACTCATTTATGTATATCAATCATCAGTATAATTATAATCTCGTATTAGTTATACAATATATTTAATGTATATACAATCTCATATTAAGTAAACAACTCAGTATTAATGTATATAACTCAGTATTAATGTATATACAATCATCAGTATTATGTATATAAATCATCAGTATTAATGTATATAATCATCAGTATTAATGTATATAATCATCAGTATTAATGTATATAAATCATCATATAATGTAATAAATCATCAGTATTATGTATATACAATCATCAGTATTAAGTATATAAATCATCAGTATTAATGATATAAATCATCTATTAATGTTATAAATCACAGTTAATTATATAAATCATCAGTATTAATTTATAAATCATCAGTATTAATTATATACAATCTCAGTATTAATTATATCAATCATCAGTATTAATGTATATAATCTCAGTATAATATATACAATCATCAGTATTAAGTTATACATCATCATATTAATTATAACAATCATCAGTATAATGTATATAATCATCAGTATTAATATAAATCTCAGTATTATGTATATAAATCATCGTATTATGTATAACAATCATCAGTATTAATGATATACACATCAGATTATTATTACATCATTATTAAATATTATATTAATAAATCTCATATAATGTATATAATCTCAGTATATGTATATAAATCATAGTATTAATTATATAAATCATATATTATAATGTATATACAATCATCATATTAATGTTATAATCATCAGTATTAATGTTATAAATCACAGTATATGTATATAATCATCAGTATTAAGTATATAAATCATCAGATTAATGTATTACATCTCATATTAAGATATACAATCATCAGTATTATGTATATACAATCATCAGTATTATGTTAATCATCATATTAATGATATAAATCATCATATTAGATAAAATCATCAGTATAATGTTATACAATATCATATAATTATATAAATCATCAGTATTAATATTAAATCATCAGTATTATGTATAAATCATCAGTATATGTATATACATCATCATATTAATGTATATAAATATCAGTATTAATGTATATAATCACAGTATTATGTATATACATCATCGTATTAATTTATATACATATCATATTAATGTATATAATCTAGTAATGTAATAAATCTCATATTAAGAACAATCATCATATTAATGTATTACAATCTCAGTATAATGTATATAAATCATCGTATTAATGTATATAATCATCAGTATTAATGTATATACAATCATCAGTATAATGTATAAATCATCAGTATTAATGTTATAAACATCTATTAATGTAATACAACATCAGTATTAATGTTATAATCATCGTATTAATTATATACAATCATCATATTAATGTATATAAACATCAGTATTAATGTATAAATCATCAATTATAATAAACATCAGTATATGTATATAAAATCAGTATTAATGTATATAAATCTCTAAATGTATACATCACAGTATTAATGTATAACAATCATCAGTATTAATGTATATACAATCACATATTAATGTATATAAATCATCAGTATTAATGTATATACAATCATCAGTATTAATGTATAACATCATCAGTATTAATTATATAAACATCAGTATTAATTATATAAATCATCAGTATTAAGTATATACAATCATCAGTATAATGTATATACAATCATCAGTATTAATGTATATAAATCATCATATTATGTATATAAATCATCAGTATTAATGTATACAATCATCAGTATTAATGTATATAAATCATCAGTATTAATTTATTTAAATCATCAGTATTAATGTATATACAATCATAGTATTATTATATACAATCATCAGTATTATGTATATACATCATCAGTATTAATGTATATACAACATCAGTATTAATGTATATACAATCATCAGTATTATGTATATACAATCATCAGTATAATGTATATAAACATCAGTATTAATTATATAAATATCAGTATTAATTATATACAAATCATTTAATGTATATACATATCATATAATGTATATAAATCATCAGTATTAATGTATATAAATCATCAGTATTAATGTATATAAATCTCAGTATATGTATATAAATCATCTATTAATGTTATACAATCATCAGTTATGTAATGTATATAATCATCATATTAATGTATATAAATCATAGTATAATGTATATAAATCACATATAATGTATACAATATCGTATTAATGTATATAATCACATATTAATGTATTAAATCATCAGTATTATGTATATACATCATCAGTATAATGTATATAATCATCAGTATTAATGATAACATCATCATATTAATGTAATAAATCATCAGTATAATGTATATAATCACATATAATGTATATAAACATCAGTATTAATGTATATACATCATCTATAATATATACAATCCAGTATTAATGATATACAATCACAGTATAATGTAATACATCATCTATTAATGTATATACAATCATCAGATTAATGTATATAAATCATCAGTATAATTATATCAATCTCAGTATAAGTATATACATCACAATTAATGTATATAAATCATCAGTATTATTATTAAATCATCATATTAATGTAATACAATCACAGTATTAGTATATACAATCTCAGTATATTATACATCACAGTATTAATTATTACACATAGTATAATGATATAAATCATCATATTAATGTATATAAATCATCAGTATTAATTATAAAATCATCAGTATTAATGTATATACAATCATCATATTAATGTTATACAACATCAGTATAATGTATATAAATACATATTAAGTATATACAATCATCATATATGTAATACAATCATCAGTATTAATGTATATAAATCTCATATTAATGTATATAAATCATCAGTATTAATGTAATACATCATCAGTATTAATGTAATACATCTCAATTAATGATAAAATCACATATTAAGTATAACAATCTCATTTAAGTAACAATCATCAGTATTATGATAACAACATAATTACAACAATATAAAAACATATAAATAACATCATCAATATAAAACTATATGTATAATCACGATTAATGTTATAACACAGTATAATAAACCATAAAATCACGATAATGTATATAAATCTCGTAATAAACACTCAAAATAAATCCATATTAATGTAACAACATCGTATTAATGTCACATCATTATTATATACAATCAATAAAAATACAGATATGTTATAAATCTCAGTTAATGTAAAATCCTATATGTATCATCATCATAATTTATACAATCTCAGTATAATGTATACAATCATCATATTATATACAACACATATAATTATATCACATCAGTATATGAATAATCTCAGTATAATGTAATACAATCATCATTAATTATATAATCCATATTTATAAATCATCATATTAATGTATATAAATCATCATATTAATGTTATACAATCAGTATTAATGTATATAATCATCGTATAATGTATATACATCATCATATATTATATAAATCTCGTATATGTATATCAATCATCAGTATTAATTATATACAATCTCAGTATTAATTATATAAATCATCAGTATTAATGTATATACAATCATCAGTATATAATAAATCTTTCAGTTTAATTATATAATTTATAAATATATATTAAGTAATACATCAGTATTAATGTTATAAACATCAGTATTAATGTATATACATCATCAGTATTAATGTATATACATCATATTAATGTATATACAATCATCAGTATTAATGTATATAAATCATCAGTATTAATGTATATAAATCATCAGTATTAATGTATATACAATCATCAGTATTAATGTATATACATCTCAGTATTAATTTATATACAATCTTATATTAATGTATAACATTCATATTATATGTATATACATCATCAGTATTAATGTATATACAATTCAGTATTAATGTATTACAATCATCAGTATTAATGTATATACAATCATCAGTATTAATGTATATAAATCATCTATTAATGTTATTACATCATCAGTATTAATGTATATACAATCATCATATTATGTATATACAATCATCAGTATTAATGTATATACAATCATCAGTATTAATGTATATACAATCATCAGTATTAATGTATATACAATCATCAGTATTAATGTATATACAATCATCAGTATTAATGTATATACAAATACAATCATCAGTATTAATTATATACAATCATCAGTATTAATGTATATACAATCATCAGTATTAATGTATATACAATCATCAGTATTAATGTATATACAATCATCAGTATTAATGTATATACAATCATCAGTATTAATGTATATACAATCATCAGTATTAATGTATATACAATCATCAGTATTAATGTATATAAATCATCAGTATTAATGTATATACAATCATCAGTATTAATGTATATAAATCATCAGTATTAATGTATATACAATCATCAGTATTAATGTATATACAATCATCAGTATTAATGTATATAAATCATCAGTATTAATGTATATAAATCATCAGTATTAATGTATATAAATCATCAGTATTAATGTATATAAATCATCAGTATTAATGTATATACAATCATCAGTATTAATGTATATACATCATCAGTATTAATGTATATACAATCATCAGTATTAATGTATATAAATCATCAGTATTAATGTATATACAATCATCAGTATTAATGTATATACATCATCAGTATTAATGTATATACAATCATCAGTATTAATGTATATACAATCATCAGTATTAATGTATATACAATCATCAGTATTAATGTATATAAATCATCAGTATTAATGTATATAAATCATCAGTATTAATGTATATACAATCATCAGTATTAATGTATATACAATCATCAGTATTAATGTATATACAATCATCAGTATTAATGTATATACAATCATCAGTATTAATGTATATACATCATCAGTATTAATGTATATACAATCATCAGTATTAATGTATATACAATCATCAGTATTAATGTATATACAATCATCAGTATTAATGTATATACAATCATCAGTATTAATGTATATACAATCATCAGTATTAATGTATAAACAATCATCAGTATTAATGTATATACAATCATCAGTATTAATGTATATACAATCATCAGTATTAATGTATATACAATCATCAGTATTAATGTATATAAATAATCAGTATTAATGTATATACAATCATCAGTATTAATGTATATAAATCATCAGTATTAATGTATATACAATCATCAGTATTAATGTATATACAATCATCAGTATTAATATATATACAATCATCAGTATTAATGTATATACAATCATCAGTATTAATGTATATACAGTCATCAGTATTAATGTATATACAATCATCAGTATTAATGTATATAAATCATCAGTATTAATGTATATACAATCATCAGTATTAATGTATATACAATCATCAGTATTAATGTATATACAATCATCAGTATTAATGTATATACAATCATCAGTATTAATGTATATACAATCATCAGTATTAATGTATATACAATCATCAGTATTAATGTATATACAATCATCAGTATTAATGTATATACAATCATCAGTATTAATGTATATACAATCATCAGTATTAATGTATATAAATCATCAGTATTAATGTATATACAATCATCAGTATTAATGTATATACAATCATCAGTATTAATGTATATACAATCATCAGTATCAATCAGTATTAATGTATATAAATCATCAGTATTAATGTATATAAATCATTAGTATTAATGTATATACAATCATCAGTATTAATCAGTATTAATGTATATAAATCATCAGTATTAATGTATATAAATCATCAGTATTAATGTATATACAATCATCAGTATTAATGTATATACAATCATCAGTATTAATGTATATACAATCATCAGTATTAATGTATATACAATCATCAGTATTAATGTATATAAATCAATATCACTATTCATTGGCGAAAAATGAAAATGAAAAATAAATGACAGGAAATATCAAATTACAATTATCGTTTTGAATTCACTTTTTTTCCCGAATTCCTAATATGTCCGCAATATCAACTTCCATTATATATGGTCGCACCCATGGTTGGAAACCAAATCATTACCTATATAATGCTAAAGCTAAGGAACATCGTCTATAATAGTGATGCAAGATTCAAGAGCTGAAATAGTAATTATTGTCTTTCTTAAAGCGGCTCGTGCACAGACGATCGGTAGAAAAAAAATCCACTCTCCCTCGTTAACTTTGTTGAAGTATTTGTTTTCTGGCAAATAAGCTCGGAAAGTGTATGTCAAATTGCACGTAAAAACGCTATTTTCGTAAGCGCCACTTCAGAGAAATCGGTTAAATATAGAAAACGGTTTCTGCAAAGCAGGTGCTTGCTGTACCACGTGACACGTTCCGCAAAATTCCGGGTAGCGAATTCTTAAGTTTAACCTATGTACAAAGACTGAATATGATCAATCAAGTGATGGCAAATGAATATAAAAATCTGATTATACGTTTTATAATTTTTTATATAGTTAAGTTCCGTTCTTGCCGCTATTGCCTTTGATGAGGAAAAACACTTCTTTTTACAATCACGACTGGTAACATTTGGTGACCATGCGTCTGTAGAGAGGTATTGATAGACATTATACACACATATAGTTTATATGGATTCTAAATCTCATATAAAATTCAAAGACGTTAATTCAGTTCATAAAAATTAGGCTTCACATAAACAACGTAGTTTAAATAATGCAGTATTTATAACATTCATTTTAACAATCTAATAGGCCAATATAAAAGATTAATTCTATTTACATGCTTTGAGAAATATAAACAAATTATACAGACAGTAAAATATTTAAAAAATTATATTATTACAGTTTTTTAAAATTATTATTTTAAGTATTAATACAAAAGAGAATCCATGTAAGATTATTCTATGATAAAAGGAGATTTAATGTTTTTGATCAGGAAATTCTATGTGCTTCTAAAAGCTTTTATGTCATAAGAAACATCCGAAAATGTCACTAGAAGAGAATTTACTAATTTCCTATGCATAGTTTCTCCAGTTTATTGCTGGTTTAACTTCCTACAGGAAAATGGTTCTTTTGATATTGTGATATGGTATTTTATGACGTTTTAAATTACAGTAAAACGTTTCTCAAGGTTGAATATGATGTTCATTGTATGTGCATATTATTCCTTGTTACATGTTAGTCGTAAAATTATGCATCGGTGATTAAATTATTTTTAAGTTTTTTTAATGACCCCAAATATTGATTCAGTAAAGATGGGGTATAGCTTCAGACAACTAATATGTAGACCCGCATAGTGGGTTCATTTTCCAATCTGGTCAGTCGGATGGATCATGTGAGGAAGCCCTCCAGCTGGCTTTCAGTAGGTCTGTGGTTCTACCAGCGTGCATGTGTACACCCTTAATAAGCTGGAAGTCGCTAGATGACAGACCTACTGACGGAAAACAATACCACTTTGAGCTCTAAAATCCGATTCTAGCTTTCATACTACCTTCGGAAATGATCACTTACCAACATTTTTCAGGGCAGTGCCCGTCGGACAGGTAATAAATAATTTGAACGTCCGACTGTTGGACACGCCTTTATGATATTACCTGTCATTTGACATCTGCTTTGAGTGGTAATTTAAAATGATCATCAACTTTTGGGCAAAGGTACAATTTTGTGTTGTTTGAAATAAAAGTTTCTTGGATGTGTATGTACTTTTCACCCCTATCATTTATCCACAACTCAGGGTGTATCCAACATAACGTTCCCATGTGATTAACAAGAAGAAACTCCTTATCAAGCCTCAGCTGTGGCAAAATACACTTCCCATCGTCTTCATTATACGGGCATTTGACACGTCTAAAAGCATGGCGGAATAAGGAATATCTAGAACATCTTCTGATTGTATCGGTTGTCGAGACTGTCACATCATTTCTCCTGTAATCAAGCGTCACTCACAGTAAATGGTCGTACTTGATTTGATTATCCGAAGTCTGGTGCTAGCTATTCAGGATGCCAATCGAATCATTATATCTTATATACATTTTCTTACTTTGATTGACTAGTCGACCAAAAGCGCAGTTACAATCGATGACATTGCATTAAATGATAGTCGATCCTTGCTCTTTCCTCCCTAGACGCTTGTTAGAAAAAGATGACGGACAAGATTGTGTCTCCCATTTGAAAATCTCGTAGATTCTTTTGGCATTTTTGTAGCAGACTTTAGTCACTTCCTTTTCCGGTAAAGCCAGACGGCGTGCTGGAAATGAGGGGGCAGTAATGCGTTTTTGACTACGAAGCACGAGACATTCGTTATGTAAAATATATTCAATGGGTTAAATAGGAGCACACTTCCGTGGAAATTAGTTTTATTCAGATGTGATTTTTTTACCTCTCCATTCAAACTTAATTATTTTCAAGTGAACATAAATTGACTGTTCTAATTGAATAACTTACGATCCTATTGATCAGTATACACGAACAACATACATGTATATGTTTGATGCTTTACCTAGGTGTGGCTTTACAGGAGCCACTCCCGTCGCGCCCTACTGTCACATTGCATGCGTATAGGGTCGGATGCGAGGACATGCATCGCCTATAATGGAAGTTATATTTTTGTTCGGCACAAGCTCAATGACTCCTTTTAAGCATTTCATATCTCGGACTTCTAAAAGTCGCGATTGTTTAAGAAGTATCACAGTTTCGCAGATAATGTGTAAACCTATCATATACAATATGCAGTTCCGTTTGCCCGACATCCGGATATGACATGACTTGGTATGATAACTAAGTAGGCGGTGACATTCTGATTTTATTATGCAAACAATGCCTGCATTGGACTTTCCGTACAAACAAACTAAACAAGCAGAAAATAAAGAGTACACTCTGTATAGTACTGTTCCCTGTAGCCAAGAGGTTAGAACCGGTAAGTCTGTAGTTCGATATCCGGACGAGACATACTGGTATAAGTCGTTTAAAATGGTCATTATTCAACATTATATGCTCTAGTTTATAGGGGAAGTAATAGGGCTAAATGGACCGGTGTCACGATAATGTGACTGGGTGTGGTATCATGTCGTATTTGTCAGTGATGTAGAAGTGGGGATTGTCTCCATATGATGTTAACATACGTAGTTGATGGAAAGTTAAACCTACTGAATAGTATACGTGCATTAAATACGGTATACTTATTGATTTCTTGTTGGTATAATCTTAAAGGCTAATCCGTCGGGAGCTGGAGGTCGTTAGCTTGATCCCTGACACCGACACACCAAACTGACTTAAAATAAACTGGCAGCCTGGCGCTCAGCATATATACAGGGAGGTTACAGCATTAATTGACCCGGTATCATAATAATGTGGTGGCGCTCGGTATATATTCAGGTGTTACCCTGCTATATGGCAGCACTATATATATCGCAAGTTGACATAGTTTCCAAGTGATTGAATAAACAGACGTATCCGTCTGTTGGCTGGTATCTGACTTCGCCTTTTATTTGGATTGTTGGCGCTCTACATATCAAAGTACCGAAATTATTGATTTTTGAGTTACAAAACAATTTGCCAACTTTGCTTAAGCTTGTTTTTTGAATGATACCACAAGCATTTGTCATTTGTCGATAAAACTTCATGGCCAACTCTATGCTAATTAGCTGCCCAAACAGACAAGTCGACATTCTCCCGAGAAAGTTTCAAGAGAAAAAACGTCAAATTTCGTTTAACCTAAAAGAAATAATTTGAAACTGCTCCCTAAATTGCTTTGTTCTATTTTTTTGTCATTCATTTTCAAGTAATTTGGATGTTTTTCAGAGGCATTGAAAAATAGAAGGAGAAACAGATGTAATTTTACGGTCCAAATGTCAGTTAGTTAATGCTTAAGACCTGTGTGGATTGCATGTCGAAATCAACGAAAAAGACATTTTCGCTAAAATTGGCTTTTATTGCGGGGAGATTCTTCTGACCTCAAATTGTCAAGAATAACCATCAGTTTCATTTTGAATTTGTTCGAATTCAGCAACACAAAGAGGCAATCCCACCGATTGAAACCACTTTATTATTTTCCCTCTTTTCCGCCATTTTCTTTCTCTAAAGGGGAAGTGTTGCTCAGAACAAAGTGTTAATATCATATATGAAGATGACAAGACAAGCACAGGAATAGAATTGTTCAAGATCAAACAAAATATCCGCTACATTTTGTAATAACTTTATCAAAAAGCTGTTAAGTTTAGCAGTCTCGTTCATTTTAAGAAAAAAATACATTTCTTTTTGTAACATTATTGATTTTTCATAGTTGATTACTTTGTCTTTACGCTTGTTTCATTGCACAGAGTCTGCTAGGCGCATTTATTGTTGTATGTTAGTTATTGTACCCTCCTTAGGCGTGTTCCATTTAGAAGCCACGTGTCTTTTTCGGCTTTATTAAAAAGTCCAAACGTTCACCCGCAAGATAGACACGGCCTTTAAGACAAGAAATCTTGATCCATATTGGTCCCTGATATCCTTCAAGGCAGGAAATTAAGATCACGTGACCATTTATCGATAAGACTTAAGTACGAGCGTAATGTCTCTTGCTAATCAAATATGGCTTCTCTAGAGTGGTCGCACTTGATTTGATTTCTTGTCTCGGTTCCTGCTGTTCCTTACATTAATCTTAACATCAGTTAGAAAATAATAGCTGCTTCGAAGATAAGACATTTTGGCCAGTTGCAAAAGGATTTACATCTAGAATCTTCTTATTTTTTCTTCAAATGAATATTGGATAATTGATGGTTAAATTTATTGTTCTTTTTGTTATTTTCTTTAATAGTTTTATCTGGAAAATGTTGATATACAATATGAAGCTCAATTTTGTTTATGAGCAGATTTCGGTCGATTTATCCAACACACACACACACACACACACACACACACACACACTTACCAAGTGAACCCTGTAACCGCAGGATTATTTGAATTCACAAGACAGGATTATTAAATCCCCTTTATTCTTCCAAAAGCAATATGTATTCTTTGGACAGAAGAGCAATATGTTTGTTACTTCGTCAATTTTCTGACGTTTTCCATACACCTTCCGTATGTCTCCATAAACTAATCGCGAGTATATGAGTGGTTGACGTAGCAGATAAACAAATTATTCATTTTTTTTCTTCGGGAATACTCGCCAATTCAAAATATAAACGAAAAAAGTACATGTATTATGATATCCATACAAAATACGAACTTGCGAGATTTGATCAAATTTTCAATGTTTATAACTGTTATTTCACACTAGATATTTACACATTATGAACCATTTACGCAATCTATAATATGTCAATGTCATTTTATTTTATTTTTTTTTCATAAAAAAGTGTATCATGAGATTAATGGGCCTTAAATATATTTAACAGCATATTCCTACATCTGTCCAGTGTATATCTTAGACTCTTAGCAACTACAGGGTATGCCCTTTATAACGCGCCCCGCTATTACATGAAATCTAATATAAAACTATCAAAATATCAAAATTAAACATTGGGCTGGAATTCATTTTAGTTCGCTTGAGGGCACACATATGTCTTATAAAACTTTATTTAAGTTGGTTGTACTCAAGATCAATTCAGTCACCTGATGTTTGTTAACTTGTTTGTTTTTGTTTTTTTTGTGTTTTTTTTTTTTTCATAGATTTTCTCACATTTATAATCAGCACCCAAATTACGTCGTACATGCATCTATACTTTGACCTAAACTATAGCGTTATAATGGAGCTTAACTGTACTTAGAGTCAGTAATAAGCACAGAAATTCAGTTTTACGTCATCGACACTAACTACATAAACTTAAGCAGATGTAGGCACTGAATCTGGTAACAGACATCTTCATCTACATACTGAATTGTTCAGGGGGTACGGAAGCAGCTGCGCGCAACACTGGACACGACATTTCTGAATTTCAACGTCTGTTCAATATTTCAAAATCTGGGATTCATATTAATTATGGACTCGCACATTTATTTTCAAGAATGTTCAGTCCCGTCCAAAGGACAGCTATATCCCCCGCCGCTGGCCAAATATTAGAATTTGTTTGGTCATAGGATTATGTTCGCCTTAACCTGGCATGGTTGTAGCAGAAAATGTTTCGAAGCGTACACGAGATATCGAGATGACATGAAAAAGTGGAGGCTTAAACATTTGACCTTCAAGGATGACCTTGACCTTGAGCCAGCGTGACCGCCTCATGCCTTCTGCACATCAGCTCAATGAGGTTAACATTTTAGCCGAGTTTGAAGAAAATGTGTCCAAGCGTTCATGAGATATGGAGCGGACACGAAAATAACATTTGACCTGCAAGTATGACCTTGACCTTGAGCCAGCGTGACCGCCTCATGCCTTCTGCACATCAGCTCAGTGAGGTTAACATTTTAGCCGAGTTTGAAGAAAATGTGTCCAAGCGTTCATGAGATATGGAGCGGACACGAAAATAACATTTGACCTTCAAGTATGACCTTGACCTTGAGCCAGCGTGACCGCCTCATGCCTTCTGCACATCAGCTTAATGAGGTTAACACTTTAGCCGAGTTTGAAGAAAATGTGTCCAAGCGTTCATGAGATATGGAGCGGACACGAAAATGTTTCGGACACTCTGACGGACGTTTTCACTGAAGTGACATTGTGGGATTTTTCCTTTGTTGTTGTTGTTGTTGTATTGAGATTTACTGTCGCTGCGATAGTATTTCAATCATATAGCGACATCCAGCTAAGTACAGGTGGAGGAAGACCCCGAGTACACAGAGGTACCCGGGTAGAACCACCGACCTACCGCAAGCCAGCTGGAAGGCTTCCTCACATGAAAAATCCGAAGTCCCTACCGGGATTCGAACCCACAGCGGTGAGGGGCTGAGAGATTTGTAGTCCACGACTGTAACCGCTCGGCCACGGCGGCCCCCATTTTTCCTTTGATCTTTGGCCCTTTTGCACCCCGTAATTTGCACCCCACAAGCAACAAATCAGCCCACAAGTGCCAATTGTACTCCTGAAACCCCATAAAACTAACCCTAACCCAATTTCCTCACCCCGGAGCATCACCTGAGTGAGAGCGGACTGACGGACGGACGGACTGACGGACGGACGAAGGGCATTCCTATAACCCCCCTCCCGCTTCGCGGCGGGGGATTAAAAAGGCAATTTAAAGTTTGTTTGCTCTCTAGCATCTTCATTTCTTAAGCAGTCATCTTCAAACTCTATGGCATTTTTTATAGCCATATTCTTTTGGCCAAGTTCGATTATGGCTGATATCAGCCAATTAGGTCAGGAGTTATGCCCCTTATGATATTAAAAAATGTCATAATTCACTATATTTGCACTCTAGCATCTTCATTTCAGAAGTATCATTTTCAAACTTTAAAACAATGTTTATAGCCATATTCTTTTGGCCAAGTTTGATTATGGCTGACATTGACTAATTAGGTCAGGAGTTATGCCCCTTTAATGTTTAAATTTGTGTGTTTAAAGCCATAATTTCTCGTCAAGTTTGACTTCAAATTTCAAATATAGGCACTGTTTAGTTCATGGAATTGATCTCATGGTTATGTTTATAACATGCTATAATTAAGGTAATAAGGCATTTTTGGTTTGGGCCATTGGCCCTTTTTTTTTTTTTTTTTTTTTTTTTGTCAGTGAAAATATATTTGCAAAATAGTTCACAAAAGATTTTTTTCAGCTGTTTATCTATCATAAGCAATGCCAATACCTGCAATGCAACTGCGGTATTTTCCATGAAGAGTTTTGAAATTGTGTATTTTGTCCGCGAAATATTTCTTTTTTATCATTCATTTAGCAAAATATAGAAAAATATTGGACGTAAAAGACCAAACATTCAGGAAATGTCAAACCTCAAAAGATATGGCCATTCCATTTTAGCTAATGACAAGTTATTAACATAAATTGACTATGTTTCAGATATATTTTTATGTTTTATTTGATTTTCCATGTATACCCTTTTTGCACTTAAGATTATAAAAAATGAAATAAAACAAATATAGAATAAAAGGAAATGAGCTTCAATGACCAATTTTTATGAACAGGCTCTTTGGTTTATATGATTATCAAGAAGTGTGTGTGTGTTTGTTAATTTGATTTAACGACCCGCCGACAGAATTTCAGTCATTTGGAGACGATGTCTACTTGAGACAGGTATAGTGCTGCCATACTGCAGTAACACGCCATAGACATGTGGCATGATACCACACCCAGCAGTCACATTATCCTGACACCGGGTCAACCAGTCCTGCAACTACCATTATATGCTGAGCCCCAAGAAAGGCTGCTTTGCCAGTACCATTTTTTACGACTTTGGTATGTCGCGCCAGGGGTCGAACCCACGACCTCCCGATTCCGGGGCGAACGCTTTAACCACTCGGCCACCGGAACTGGAAGTTTAACAAATTAGCAGCTATAACTAATAGTGCAAATAAATCTGATAGTTTCCAGAAATCAGAGAATGTGTCAAATAATTTTCAGATAAATCTCTTCTATTGAGTGGCTGATCTATAATTTAAGCAGTAGTAGCACTGGGAATTTACCAGCATGTGAGCAATATTGCACAAAACTTATATAATAATTGAATTTCCCAAATTTTAATTGAGTTTTGTAACCCTTTAATTTAAATACAATTCGGTATGTGTCTATTTTAAATGAGAAATTAAGCAAATACGCAGAATGTTTGTTTTTTGTGATTTTTCCCCGGATATATTTCCCTATATATGCAAATGGATATCAGCATAATTACTCAGAGGTTGTTTGTTTAATATTATTAACAGTGTAAGAACATTAAATTCCACCGTACAACTACCATAAACTCTTGTACATGGACGGAAAACAAATGATTTGACAAAATACCGGTTAGGCGTTGGATATTGTGTTGATCGTATATATATATCGTATATATAAATGGATTCTTCTTGTCACGTGCAGGACTCGAAGACAGACGAACAAACAGAGGAGTCCGAGGAGCCGTCTGTGATAGACCAAGCGCAGGACCATGGGGCCCAGATCTCCCGCACCCAGCCCGACTTCATCATTCTCCACTACAGGTGCGTTCAAAGTTGTTTAACGTATAGTCTGTATAGCGTCACGTATAGTCTTTACTACGTCACGCATAGTCTTTATTACGTCACGTATAGTCTTTACTACGTCACGTATAGTCAGACTCTTTATTACGTGTATAGTCTTTATTACGTCACGTATAGTTTTGTTTTTTACGTTCCTTAAAGTACACTTATAGCGTGATTATTGTACGTTGTATTCTACGTCACAGTTTGTTTATTTGTTTTCTACAATTGTCTATGGCGTCACTTTAACTGAATTCTACGTCACATACTATATATATATATATATATATATATATATACACACACACACTTTAATCTTTTCAACGTTATATTTAGTTTGTATTTTACTTGACAAATTAATTTTAAATTTTTTTAAACTTAAATCGTTTTTTAACGTTACATTTAATTTGTTTTGTTTGTAACATATACTTAAGTTGTTTTCTACGTAACATTTAGTTTGTATTTTATGTGACATATAATTGGTCTGTCTTCTACGTACATAAAATTGCTTTACAAATTCAATTGTTTTTATCATAAAAAAACTAAGTCTTTAAACTTAAAACTAAGTCCCACTTGACGGTACCTGTGCTAGAAAATTTTAGATCAACGGTATTCCGACTGCTAGGCATGAAGTAAGCATATGACACATACTTGGGTCCAAACACATGATCCATGATGTTACTTTGAGAAAAACTCTTAAACTGAAATGCAACAAAACTGTTCAGATATGCATTTTTCCCCTTCCGGATACTATGCGTGTTTCTAAGTTCTAACAATTTTGCCTAAGTCTCTGTACCCAATTCAAATCGATTTTCCTTTTGAAAAATGAAATTGTGAAAGGTTGTTATTAAAATGATCTGAAGTCCATATTTTGGCGAATGGGAAAAAAATAAATGAGCTCTGAGCAGAATGCAGCTGCATAGAAATGATTAAGAAAATTACATTTATCAAAACTCTGTTCCCTGGAAGCTTTCATAACGAGATGTTTAGTGCGTATAACCCCGCAGTCTCTAATTCTCGATTTTTTGGGGTCTAGTTTACTCTTGATGAATGTGTTATATTTTTTTTTTATATAAAAGGAACGGTTTTATCATATTTTCAAACTAATGATTGAATCCATATTCACAGGCAGATAATTGTTAGCTGAGATAATCAGAAACAGGTTTCGCTCTATGTATAAACCTTTGGTTAGGTACGATAAATGTGTCCATTTCAGGCATCTTGATCATTATATTCCCCCCCCCTCTCTCTCTCTACATAAACACACAAATTTGAAGAGAAAGGGACGATTATAACGAGATAATCAGATAATCTTCATTGAATAAAATCGAATGCACTTGGCAGTTTGCCTCTACAAACACTCTCCCTTCTCTCTCCTCTCTCTCTCTGCCCCCCCCCCCTCTCTCTCTCTCTCTCTCTATCTCTCTCTCTTTCTCTCTCTCTCTCTTCTTTACGTCACTGTTTTCCCCTACTTTCCCTGACTTATTCATTGTTTGAAAGTTGTTTTTTTTTTGTCCTTAACAAGTGATTTTAATTTTTGAAGAGATCAGCGGTGACAGTATGTTATTTGGGATGAAGACAAAGTGATTGTTAAATCTGTAACCCGTCATTCTAAAGTAGGATTTGAACATGCTGGGTAAAGATATTTGATTTTACGTCATGGAACTAAAGAGTTTTACACTAACTCATGTCCTCCTCTCTTTTAACATGAACGTAATTAATTATAAACAACAAGTAAATTGTTCAGGATAAACGTCGGACGATATCTAAATAATACTGACATTAAAACATACGATATTCCTTTAACAAATATAGTACCGCTGAAATAGGTTGGGTAGCCCGGTTTGTCACGTATGGTTAACAACAAGGTTCGTTGATCGAATCTCGATTCTTGGCAACTGAATTTCTCCAGATTACAATGCTACATTAGGTGTCCTTTTACCTTCAGCGAACAAATAAGAAAAACAAAAATACCATGAACCAATAATTGGTCTAGCTTGACTTCACTAATGTGTAGGCACGATTTTGGCTATTTGCATGGCCAAGGGAAACAATCAGGCTGGTTTAGAGGCTTTCTTTTTAATGGAAATATACCCATTTTGTGTGGAGTTTCAAGTAATAAAGACTTTAACTACAACTGGCCAAACTAACTCATTAGAAACCTTTACACTTGAATACAGAAATCCATGACTCTCACTCATTACGTTCTAAGTACGAACGTACATCTAGATCTATTGTATGTAACCTCCTAATGTCATGAATTTGTACTAATTTATGTTTCATGTGTGTTGAAGTTCGCGTGGGACTGATATTAAAGTTTTTATTTTATACTCACTGGTGAAATACTGTGTTCTATCAGTGAGATAAAATCCATATCCCACAGTGTGAGTGATATAGATTTGCCGGACTACTTTTTACATATAATGAGTATGTACATGGGTATGTAGCAGCACGCGCTCGTTAAAATATGAAATTGAATTACTTCCGGATTATATATATATTTCGTATTCACTCAAAACTAACAAATATCTTCGATGTTTATACTATGTCTCTATGGACGTCCTGTTGACTAACTCCCTAAATTGTAAAGATAGATTTTAATAACAGAAAACACACACACAATCACGATTTAGGTTCTCAAGAATCGTCATATGATGCATAAATTACACAAGCAGAGCATACGGTTTTGTGCATAAAATCATTTGTATTAGAAAAAACTGAATTATATGAGTCAATTTACAAGTTTTACACTAAATTATTATTTTGATTTAGGTCTTTTTAAATAATGTATTCAAAATTTGCTCAACCTCTCTCAACCGTTAATAAAATATGTACCCCTAAACACATAGAGGAGTAAAGTAACTGTATTTTGCCTCCGTCATAAAATCAAAACACCGTAAAGCAGATCGATTATTACCTTAATAATTATCCTAAGGTGTGTCTTAAAAGATAACGGTAATAGGCTCAGCGCAAAACAGTTGTTACTTGTTCTTTAATACATATAAGTTACGTCCGTTTTGCGCCGAGCCCTCGAAATGGTAATAGTTTATTCGTGTATGAATATTGCATTGTGAAATTACATCTGCAATTAATGTTTCATCATTTTGTGGCAATAAAATTTTTGGGTTTTCCCAGTTCAATTGACTGTAAGAACACTTTTCAGTATTTTGAATAATTTAAAATTTAGATTATGGTTAAGAAGTTCGGCAAAAACACGTTATTTTCCAACTTACACGTTACTGAAAAGCATAATTATGATGTTACGTTACATATAACTCGGATCAGCGTTGATGCCATAACACAGTTCTTACTAATTATACGACCATTTTAAAAGATACAGAACAGAACAGAAGTTTTATTGAGACTTGTACATAGTACATTATCTTGTTCATATGATTTACACAAATAGAGTCTGGTCAAACTGGTAACTGACGGGAAAAAGATAAAAAATATAAGGAGAGAGAAAGAGAGAAGGAATGATTCATGTACAATACAGCGCTAAATCATAGTGATAATGATAGAAACTAATACTAGTAAAATATAATGAAATGAGGATGAACATGTATATAACATGGTTTACATGTATCAAACATCAGTTAGGCAAATAAGCGACATTAAGTCAAGACAGAATGTTGTTTACTTTTATATGCGTGTGGAAATTAATAAATAATTATTTAAGAAATGGATAAGAAATGGCCAGTTAGCAGATATAATAGCAGATGCATTTGACAAGTTGACAATTTATCCACCTAAAAAAACTGACATTAACGTAAAACGTCCGTCTCGTGAGCGACAGGTCACCGCACAGCTTTTGCTGTTCCCGCGCAGTAATATGATTGTCTTCATCAAATAAATAGCTAACTAGGGCAACCACTGCTGGTGGCCGTGACTGGTTTGTTTTCACATTAAGCAGAAATATGAATAAGAAAACATTATAGGAACCCCTGAGTTCAAGAGAATGTTTTACAAGCATAATATAAAACATGAACGTAGCTGAAAGAAAGTCTCCAGCTTTAATCAAGCATTTATTGAAATATCCCCAAGTATTGCATTTTTTTTTATTGTTTTAAGAACGGTTGGTACTCCCGGAAGTACTACATTGATGGCGTGTCAGACCTGCAGTATTATAATAATTATACCTAATTATTAATTTGGTGGAAAAAGTTGAAATTGGCAAGAATGTTTCGTTTGTCTTCCGACCAGTTCCCCTGAGAGCTTTCATCAGCTTTGTTGCGTGTTTTACATTTTAAATACGGAAGGGCGGCCGGGAGGCTTTATGTTGCATTTTGTGCTGTTGGTGTATTTGGTACACGCGGGAATTATTCGACAGAAATCAGAAATCTGTTAAATGAGAAAATATAAGAAATGCGCTGTAAAAGCTTACAACTCACTGAATAACATTCTTTCCCTTCAGTTTTTTTGTTTTTTGTTTTTTTTTTGTTTTTGTTTTAGTTCACTTGTTTATGTTCTTCAGCTTTGAAAAAGTGTGTATATAGTCACGTGCCTACTGTGCCTATAGGAAGTTACGCCAGTGATATGTGATATTTTATCTCGTTTCACCATTTTCAAGTTTCTTATCCTACTCCGAAACCCTGTCAGAAATTAATCTTCTGAGATTAGTGCGAATATCATCTAAATCCTAAATTATTTTGAATATTGGAAATAATCATCTTTTACGATTTACGCCTTTGTTCACCTATACCTTTTTTCATTTCGTATATAGGCATGACTATTATTGAAACCAAAACCTCCATATCATTGTTTTAATTTAAAACACCGGGATGAATTGAACCGTAATACTTTATTATTAAGAGAGTGCATGTTCTTTGAAAACTGTTTTAAAAAAACGAAATTAAAATAAAGTAATTACATTGCATACATAATTACACTGCATGACCATCCACGGTCGATTCCTTCCGGTGCCCCCAAAAATCAATGTCTGGGTAGAAGCATTATCAGTAGTCGTTGTTTATCTGACGATGACTTTTTTAGAGTCATTGAAAACATTGAACATCTTGACTATTTTAACATAGCAAGATATTATATTTTGTGCTGGCTCAATCGGTATATCCCCGTCTGTCTCAGATATTCACAAATTCTAATGTGACAGTACAATGAGTGTCAGTGGATGAGTTAAATCTGGCTTCCAAGTATCTAAATACTCGGGTGCGGTATTAGAGTGTAGCTAATTTTTTTTTTTTTTTTGGAGGGGGGGGGGGGGGGAGATTTCAAAGGCTAATTCCGATTTTGAAAACCAACTATTCATATTCACAGGTTTTTTTTAATATTTAATATTTTAGCACAATAATATCATTTCAATTTCCTTTTTGCTTTTGGTAAAACTTTATATGAATATGTCATGTTTGTTGTGCAAATATGCATGTAGATGTAATATCAACTTACGGTAAGAAAGATATATATATATATATTCCTAGTCTCCAGACGATTGGCATTTTCGGTCATGTAGATGCCACCACATAACAACTAATAAAAGTGAATCTCGGACTGTAAAAACCAAGTAAACAACCACTTTCCAGTTAGCCCTGATATGTTTTGGTTCAGTTGCATCTTAATTCCAAGTGTATATCAAAACTAGATGCAACTGCTCAATAACAATTAAAATACATTGTGAGTCCAATATTTAGTGCAGTGATACTTGCAAGTTTGTTTTAAAATCTGTCCGAGATCCGGCATCATTTTACAGGTGCACCCATCTCTCGAATATAGTTTTAACCTTTAAAAATATGTTTTATTATATGATTTTTACTGGAAATGTGCTATTGCAGTTGCATTAGGTTTTTTCTTTACTACGTTTGATTAGATTTTGATCGATAACTTTTGACCCCAAACTGTGCCCCATATGATGCTCTCCTCTATGTTTACCCTGCAGCCCGTTCAAGGCGGTGTGGGACTGGGTGATTCTGATCCTCGTACTGTACACTGCCGTCTTCACGCCCTACCAGACGGCCTTCCTGCTGAACGAAGACGAGACCACGATGAGGCTCAATCGGGACTCGCTCACGCGTACGGAAACACCCGACTCCACCCGAGCGGACCCCCTCGTGATTATCGACCTCATCGTTGACCTCATGTTTATTGCGGACATTCTAATTAATTTCCGAACCACGTACCTGCACAATGGCGAGGTCGTCATGGATCAGAAATTGATAGCCCTCAATTATCTTAAAGGCTGGTTCTCAATAGATACCATCGCTGCCATTCCTTTTGACCTTCTACTCTTCGGCTCGGGAACCAGCGACGTGAGTTTACTTCCTGCTTGTTTGCAATTTTGCCACAATTGTTTTATTTATTGATTTATTACATTGTCATTAGTTTTCCTAATTTGACTAATGTACAAAACTGTTTATTTTCTTATTACAAGGTAATTATTTAAATGTTCGTAAATTTTCTTCAATTTAGTCCCATATTTCGACAATTATGTAATTTCATATGGATTAGATACACAGTTATCTAATCTTTTTTTCATTACTATTTATTTCTTTTCCTTCTTTTTCCAAAACCTCTAGGTAGGAAGTGGAATACTATAGTTAAATTAGTTTAATAAGAAAGATTATGTGGAATTTTGCTCTTAAATAATACACGGTCACTTGAAACACCTTGCATGATGATTATAACAACGCTCGTTGTATATGTAAATTATATTTGAAGGGTCATAGTCTAGAGGTAATAAACATGGCTGCCGACCGATAGTTGTTTGTTCGTCCCCATCCCAGACGGCAAGTACTGGACTTTACCCAGGAACTGTCGAAAGGGATTAACATAAGTAGAAAGAAATTGTTTCTCAATCGACGGAATTTTTTTTTTTAAAATTAATAGAATAATTCTAAATATACATATAATCCAGATTAGTATTTAGAGTGGTGTAACTAGCTACTTGTATCCAATCAAATCTAAATTCAAGACGTTTTACCTTTGAAAAAAAAGCCACCTTATGTTTGAAGACCTACTACCCTAAAAGTTTATGCCGATTGAGAGAAAACGTCACTGTTTGTTCGAGACCCTGTCTGAAATTTTGCATTTTTCAAATGAAAGGGCTTTCCTGGTCGGTAGTTCATGGTCTTTCTTGACCTTGTTTTATGACTTAAATACGAGTAACGATAAAAAACGACATCAATGACGAAAGATTTTGCCTCAGAGATTTACATAACCTGATGTATCTTCGTGCTTATATATAGAATGTATATAAAAGTATACTTCGTGACCCTTTTATGCTTTTTAATGTGGTATCAAATAGATAACCTAAATTCAATTTTGTTGAACTTACTGAATCAAACTACATGTGGAGATGAAACATGTTGAATAGCCATTGTACTCAATTCCGTATAAGGTATTTAAAGTGGATCACAAAATCTCATAATATCAAACTTGAAACAAAATAATTGATATTATGTTTCCCAACCTAGATTTATTGGAAATGTTTTAAGACCAGTACTGTAATAAGCCATATTTTGTTTGAGAAGATGTAAAAGATATCCCATACTTTAGGAGAAACATCGAGACGTAGTATTTACCCCAGTACAAGCGTCCTTTATTTCGTTAGTATTGCCAGGGATGAATAAAATTCCCATTTCTGGCTTTATTTGAAAATATCGGCGAAATTTTAGCCCACCCTTGGGACCAAGGAAAACCTAAGATTCAAATTAAATAACAGATTTATGAGCAAATTTGATCGACTCCACCGGCCTTGGTAACGTGATACGTTAATTTTAGCAAGATCAGAAGCTTTAGTGAAATATCTGTTGCTAAGATACAAGGTTTTATAACTGGTTTAATTGAAATGAAATGTTGACATTGGAGACTCGATTCGTAGCCTGTAGCTAACGGCGCAGTCAGTTGGAGATGAGATGTTCGTTTAATGATCAAAATAAGAGAAACTGTTACAAAGCAGAGGAAAATGCCTAAAATTAATTACGTATCGTTGTATGAAGTTTCCCACTTTATAACTCTTTTTAAGTTTTCAGTCGAGGACAGCGAGTCTCTGCTTTATCATTTAATGATAAAAAGATCCAACTTTAAAGAACATTTATTATACAGAAAGCGACTATATTCTTTTGTACTGATGAAAGTCTATTTGTTGTTTGTATAATCAATCTGACTTTGACTACCAGTTCTTTCATTCGGAAAGTTCGTTTAACGTCCCGCCGACAGTATTTCATTTAGAGACTATGTCTACTTGAGACAGATATAGTGCTGCCATACTGCAGTATCACGCGTAAGATAGCATGATACCACACCAGTTTCATTATCCTGACACCGGGCCAACCAGTCCTTAACCTACCCTATATACATAGCATCAAACAAAAGGTTCTGATAGTTTTATGCATGGTTGAAACAAAAGTCAAGCTGAATACAATATGGTTACGTAAAAATTAAAAATAAATATTTTATGAAAATAAGACAGATATCCGAAAGAAGGTCAAATATCGTGTCATACATGAATAAAATTTTGCCACTCAAAGATTTTGAAATGGATGTTCTACTTTTTCTACCAATACCTTTGCAATTACATCTACTTCTAATTCTTCTGTAATTACAAAACCTGTTACGTTTCGTGCTATTATAACCACAGTTACAACTTCTCCTTAACATCTACAAAAACAACAACAACAACAACAAAAATCTACCAGTCCTCTGCTACTATTGGCACTACTTCTAAACAGCATCAACTACTACTAGTACTACCATTACGTCTTCTACAACTGCTGATAGTATAACAACTACTTCAACTATTACTATAATCGCAGCTACAACAACAAGATCCAGTATAACTGCTACGACTACTACAGCTGTAACAATCATTTCATTACTACTACCATTTTCACTGCCTCGACAACAGTTTAGAAATTCACTAGACAGTGCGAATGGAGCTCTGTTATCATTCCATACCGTCCATTCTCAAATCCCCTCGTTGTGCTGACGGGGAAAATAAAAGCACTTAAAGGATTAGGCAGAAGATGCGTTTATAGTTATTTCAGGACAATTTGCCGTTAAAACTGATTAATGAGTTTGAATAATGATTCATTACTTGCCACTGACATGATAAGTTGTTTTCATGGATGATTTTTTTGCTGTGCTCTTCAGTTAATGTTGTCAGAATGAAGATGACGTGTGGTGTTTGTGTCACATTTTCGATCGTGATCCTCTTTACGGCTTAAAACTATGAAAGCCATTTTTTCTTCATTTAATTATTTGCTGAATATGCAAAAGGTAATGTTTTTTATTTTTATTCTTTTCGTAAAGGGGCGTGTGTCGGAGAGAAGGGGTCAAGGAGTCGATCCCTGGCCGCGACAGTCCACAGCCGTTAGGAGCGGTTTTACTTTCTTGTCAGCAAATGTGCACCGAACAAAATTAATAAATTTCCATTAAATGTTGCCGGATACAAAAATAGCCGCTGTAATAAAGATAACTGAGTATAATTTGCGAAAAAAATATTTCTCCCTTTCTGTCGGAATTGATTAATTAATTTGCAAAATTAATAATACCTTTTGCATCGGGGTACCAGGGCCAATCATGCGAACGGCTCTGGTCCGCTCGTCGTTGGTCAACTTTTTTCCCTAGTTGGTCATTCCATGTGTAGTGTATTGAAATGATATTTAGCGCTAATTTAACAATAATTTTGTCTGATCATCGTGCCAAAAGTCGTTAATCGTAGCCATCGTGTGACACAGTCAACCGTGACAGTAAAATGTCATTTTCTTTGTAAAATTCGATAGAGAACTATGTTTGACTCTGAAGATCCACCTTTTAAATTGTTACATAAAATGCTTATTGAAAATGACGTGATATCGCAGTGAAGCTGCACAATCATACTCCTGGGCTGCCAACTTCACAAACATTCTTAATGATTCTCAAGAATTAATTTCAGTAGGGTGTTAAATCGTTGCAAGCATATAAATACCTTCATTCATAGATATCGACCTATACCAAATAGTACCTCGCTGTGCAAGGCGATTGTATGGGCCATTATAAACTTATTTCGTAGCTTTCCAAGTCTTCTCTCCTGTATGGATGCGTTTGTCTGTCCGTGGGGTTATTGGAATGGTATAACAATATGTTACATTGTCGGTATCGTCTGTCGTCCAATATCAATAAAATCCCAACTTATTTTGACTGCTGTATAGATTTTTTTTTTCACAAAGATGCAGACGTTGAAGCAATCATTTGCATAAACCTTACCTAAATATGCTTCCCGATACAATAAGTTTCGGTTCACTGTAAAGTCGCATCTTTGTTTCTTTCTGTTGATGAGTGATTGTGACACATTTATTCTTTGCGACCTCCGTTTGAAAATTTTGATAGAAAAGAGTGTATACGATTCATTGTAGATGAAGGTTTTCTGACTCGAAATGCCAAAAACTAAGCCTCAGTTCAGTTAATAACATCTGAAACAATGTAACGACATTTGGTGAAAACGGTTTATTACAAAGTCAGTTCATTTATTGCCACACAGACACTAAGTTCGTTTTATGTGTGTTATTTGGTTTCTGTTGTAACCCATATTTAGCTGTCATGAATATTTAGATTAAAAGGAAGATCTGTCTAAAACCGGTGATGAACGGTCCCTCAGGGGAGGTAAATCTGTCAGGAAGTGCCTCTCGATCTATAACTTCCGGGACATATTCTCGTGAATGGAGTCATGCTTTGTTCAAACTTGACGGCACACCGGCGACATCCAATTATTGTTCCTCAGAAACTTTCACCGTCATCTTAAACGTCGAGCAATCAATCATTTCCGTTCTATTTTTTTTCTTTCTTCTTCTTCGACCGTCAATGTATCCCCTTCAGTATTTCAGCGCCGTGGTTTACTGGTACCATACCCGGCTGCGGATCAAAAAGTTGCGGGTTTGAAACCATTGGGGGCAAGTATGTTTTGTAGATTTGTAAAAACTTGTTTTCCAATCGACGTAAATCAGTTTAATCTAAATAAGTGACAGACACTCCCGGCTAGAACCACCCACCTATCGCAGGTCTACTGTAAAGCTTCATCACACGAAATACCGGGGGTCTAATTTTGACGTTTTCACGAGCTAAATTAATACCTCTACATGTCACCTCTGTGCCACCGTATAAACGCATTTAAACAATTATTATTTGTTATCCTGGTGTTGTCAGCATACAATGGTAGTTTCTGGACGATTTCGGCCTGTGTGACAGATGATGCGGCTGGGTTTGGCCTAAAGCCACATGTCTCCGAAGCGATATCGCAGCATCTTTATATCTGGCTAATGTAGACACATGTCCTAAAATTAGTAAAATATGTTTTGGGGATTTTGAACCTAAGCAAACAAACGTACACCAAACGCCAATGGCAATCACTTATGGCTAATGAAGTTGAGTCACGGCCTGCTACCTCAATATAATAACAGCAATACGTAGAAAATAGACACGAATGGGGCCGATTGCTTACTAACACTCTCGGGGAACAGCATAATAAGGTATTTGCCAATATTATACTATTGTCTACTTCTTTTTTTGTTCTCGGTCCACTGACGTGACGAATGTTTAGTGGATTTTGCCAAGAACTCTATGATCGAAAAAGTCTGGTTCCAGTGATGTAGACAGGGAGACGGCTAGTGATATTATGCTATTTTAGGCGCGAAGAAGTATGCACTTTGTCAATGAATTACAGACAGCAACCATTCGCGAGAGAGAAAAAGCAATAAAGTAGAATTAACTTTCAATTTCCCCTCGAATAAACGAATTTATTTGTGATAAATTCGAACTCAAAGTTTCTAATGAGTATTTGATTGGGCAGCCTAAAGTCTTCTGGCAAATTAATGTTCGAAGAAATTGCTGAATGCATTACCAAATATCGCTTAAGGGCGGCTCAGTGGGTATCCACTGTGCATATTTTCCATATTATATTAATTAAAATCGGCAATACAAAATGTATTTCTTAATGTACGTTTTATGGATGATATCCTACATATTGTAATTTAACTGTATGTTTTAGTTATATTTTATCTAATGGCTAACTATCAAAATGAAATAACCGGAATCAGATCAACCAATCCTGCATTAAGCGGACTGTCATTAGACAATAGTCATACGGCTGTAAGTATACATATCAGTGGTATAATAAAACGCCTAGTTCAGAATCAAAAATAGACTGTAAAAAAAAGCAAGAGCTAGAGGTAGCCGCTAACACAGTTTGGTTTTACAATACAAGTGACTTCTAAATCATATTGACAGCGGTCGTTCATACAAGTTGGCTTCTTAGTACATATGGCCGCTTACTCAGACTTATTTATTAACTTCATATGGTCTTTTATACAGGTACGTCGCTTAGCTCAGACTATCGATAAACACAGGCTGGTTGCTTGATACAGGTGGTTGCTAACATAAGTTAGCTTCGTAGTACAGGTGGCTTCTAATACAGACTGATTCATAGGCTGCTCGATACAGGTGGTCGCTGGCACAGATTGACTTCTCAGTACAGTTGACTGCTGTCACAGGCTAGATACTTGGTACAGGTGACCGCTGTCACAGGCTAGCTACTCAGTGCAGGTGACCGCTGTCACAGGCTAGCTACTCAGTACAGGTGACCGCTGTCACAGGTAGTCTGCTCAGCACAGGTGGCAGAATAAACTTGGCCGCTTATACAGTTTGACTTAACTAATAACATCACCGAAGAAAACATGCTTTTTAAAGCTCCATCGTTTTATATCACGTGCTGTCAAGTAAGACTGGTAATGCGCGTCTCTCCTTCGACTAAGTGTATTGGCAAATTGCATTTCAAATTCTACTATAAATCTCTTCAAAATTCCATTTAATTTTCAATTCGGAATCTTGAAGCCAAATAATTTGTGTATCATTTTGTTTAATATGTTATACATCGATTTAATAAATTTGCCCAGCGTAGAAATCAAATAGTCGTTGTTATACTTCATTGCGGAAGCTATTTGTCTCTTAGATTCTCCAATATTACTAAATGAATGTTGTTCTCTTTATTTCATATTTCATTACAATTTATTCAAATAAACAAGACTGTAAATCATGTCTACCAGAAATATGCCTTTGCTGTAAGTTATTTATTGTTGTTGATGATGATGATAATACATCTCAGCTGTTTGAAAAAAAAATAGCTTTACTTAGTAATACGGATTTTAGCGCTGTTATAAAATAGTTAATAGGTATAATATTGCGTATATTTAGCATTATTTACTGTGAAATAAAGATTTTATTTCTTCTTTCGAAATACTGTATATAATGTCTCTCGTATAAAAGCTCAATTTAGAGCACATTAAAATCGTAGACTGTATGTAAAAAAAAAATTCTCGGCTTTAAGATAGCAGCGATTTTAGAGTTTTACGAGACAGTGTAGGGGATATAAAGGATTTAGGGAAAACTAAAGAACATTAAACGTGCTTGTAAGCAAATACAACGATCGAGGTTTGCTAACTCTGCCGTGACAGTTTTATTGATGGCACATAAGTGAACAAGTCTCGAGTTAAGACAAAGGCCAATTATTTCTCGAAAATATCTGCCCAAGTTCAAAATTTAAACGTCTTATAATGCTATTAAAATTGACAGATTGCGACTGCAATGTTCAGGAGTATAACCCCATTTATGGATTGGTGTAGTAAAAGTCTGCAAATTAACGTCAGGTTTGTTTACAATAAGCATTTGAAGTAAAGTTTCTGGTTGTGAATCATGCTGAACTTCCCTCCAGGAAATGGTTCAATGACTCAGCAACAAAGGAAATTGCTTTCAATCATAAGAACAGAAAGAGTACCGGTGAGACAAACACTGGAGTGGTTTCAGGGCTGGGTGTTTCGGAAAGATATGTAGCGCGGAACATTCCCTGCATATGACTCCTGGATTGGACCAGTACCTTGCGCCTGGTAATATCAAAGAAAACCTTGCCCCAACGTAGCTTGAACCCACAACCTTTGGGTCCGCAATAGTGTATGTTACCACTGGACCAAAGCGCCATTTTAAAAAGGTTCTCAATTTCTGTTGCAGCTAGATATGAAATAAAGCACATATTCTAGAACAATGTTTGACTTTTATCCCAGATTTTTTTTACTTATTAAAATTGAAAAGTGAAGTTTATGTCCAGCCTACCATTTTGTTGACAGACGATGACCATCACGGGGATCCTGAAGACGGCCCGTCTACTGCGTCTGCTGCGAGTCATCCGCCGGATAGAGCAGTTCGCGGAGTACGGGGCGGCCGTGTTGCTGCTTCTCATGGTCACCTTCACCCTGATCGGCCACTGGCTGGCGTGTATCTTCTATGCAATTGCGTACTGGGAGAGACCACATCTGCACGAGGCCATAGGTTGGCTGGACACTTTGGCAACGCAGCTGAACGAGCCCTATATAGCCAATGTGACGTCATCAGGTCCTAGTATTAAGACAAAATACATCACGGCGCTGTATTTTACGTTCACGTCACTGACCAGTATAGGGTTTGGAAACATCTCGCCGAACACGTGCGCCGAAAAACTGTTTGCAATATTTGCTATGATGTTAGGATGTAAGTATATCCATAATTATATTGCATCATTGCATGATCTATACTAGTATATCTCATTATTTGGTTAAGTGCTCAATTTGTCGGAATAATCGAAAGTATCAATATTCCTATTATTAAAAGGAATAAAATTGCAGCTTTTTGTTGTTTATCAGTATGATATTAACTTAAGGCCAAAATAGTTAATTAAAAACAGGACGCACTCGTGTTTTCTTACGCATGCGCATGTGCCTTGTTTAGTGAGACGTTACCGAATATGGCGGTACGAAGATGTTCTCAATAAAATAATAAAGTACAAAACTTACGATGGAGTGCTGAATTTGAAAATGTAATTGCCCGTCACGGGAGACGTCACGCTTTCTGTATAAAGTATTCAAGTACTGGCATTGAAGAGGTTGGTCTTCAGTGGTTGCTTCAAATATTTATAGGTACATGTTTGTATGTTTATCTTAAATACTTTAAATCTAAGTAGACGGAATGTTATGTAAACCAAATACGATATTTCATCCGGAATGTTAACCGAATAAGATTTTTTTTGCCTATAATAATAACTTTGAAATTTACATCAATTTTCAATATCAGTCAGAATTATTTTCAAATTAAAAAAATGAAAATTAAAAAATACAAAAAAAAAATGAAACAGAGGCTGAAAACCTCATAAGATAGTTCGTTGGAATGTTAACTTAATAAGATGTTTCGCCCGGGATGATAACTTCATTAGATGTTTCGTCCAGGATGTTAACTTTTTTAGATGTTTCGTCCAGGATGTTAACTTAATTAGATGTTTCGTCCGGGATATTATCTTTATTAGATGTTTGTCTTGGATGTTAACTTTATTAGATGTTTCGTTCGGAATGTTAACATCAAAAGCTATGTTAATATAACCTCCACCTCCTGTCCTCTCCAGCCCTGCTGAGTGCCGCCATTTTCGGTAACGTCTCTTCGATCATGTTGCGGATCTACCAGGGCACGGACGAGTACCACGAGAACGTCCAGAGCATCAAGGAGTTCATCAACTTCCATCATCTCCCCAAGTGTCTCGCCAACCGCCTTCAAGAATCCTTTCAACACTCCTGGTCCTACACAAACGGCATCGACATGAACGCTGTAAGTTACTTTGTTTTGTGAAGCATTGGAACTCTGAGAAATGCCCTACGAAAATGTATGATTTCCCGTATATGGTGTATGTTCATGTCATTGTCGCTTTTTTGGACACAAATAGCATAATATGTGTATGTTGGTAAAGTGGAAATTGACGTTTGATACACTATTAAGGCCAAAAGAAAAAAAACTGTATTTTCTTATAAAATTTGAACATTTCTTAATGCTTGTTTTGACCCAAACCTTACGTCATACCTAAGTTTTTGTATTTAAGTAGATACATGCGATACTATGAATTTATGTTAACGCTAACCTTGCGATAATTCAAGGCCTAAATGGGGGAATAAAAATCCGGAAAATCGCAAGTCTCGGAGTGTCGAAACTATGCCCCCCAAGCTTACCGGTCGTTGCAAAAATATCATGTAGATCAAATTATGAATGAACACCAAAAGAAAAACATATCTAGAATAATTGCTCCTTGAAATTTTACATGTATTTGAGATATGTTTTATTCTTAATTGCAACATACAGGGAGACATACCGCTGCGTATACATTAATTTTTGTTCTTATTAATACTTGCAGTAGTATCCCAGATATTGATGTAGTTGTGTTTATCAAATCACAGGTGTAACTCAGACATAATTACATATACCTTAGACAGGTGAAACTGTCGCTTAGTTACTTTAACAGGTACTAAGCCCCATGCAGCAGTAAGTCCGAGAACCGGCCCCTTATTTTTGAAAGTAAAAAAATGTACTCAAGTATGATTTTCATACTCAGAATCCAAACCTTGCCCATTAGTTTCAAACGGGATTTCATATGATACTCAAATTGGAGCGTGGTATCATACTAGAGTATTTTCAATAGCACGTAGCCTGGTTAAGTCTCTCGAATTTTTTTCTGATTTTTTTTATGTGAGGTATCGCTGTAGTTCAGTAGTCGTACAGGTACACAGGTGTCTCTTTTTACTCGAGACCTCCCCCACCTGTTGCTATAATAATGAAATACTATCAATGCAAAGAATTGTGGTTTTTAATGGCTTGATTGATAAAACTGTAATGGCCGAAACGGTACACCATACTGAAGTAAACTTAAGGATAAAGGTTTTTCTGAAGTAAAAAATATGTTATTTTCGTCATACCACACAACATTTTTTTTCAGTTCTCGGCATTGCAATTTCGGTCTAACTACCTTAAATTTTCCGTCTCTGAAATTAAAGTCTTAACTTGATTTGCGTTCATTTTTTGTTTTATCAATGCCAGCGGATGACTTGTTTGCACTGTTACAATTACATCAAGTTTTCTTCTCTAATTATCCCATAAAAACTTGCTATAGTTCAGCTACAAAATGGAAGAATTTTCTAGAACTAAATATAGTTATTGTTTTGATCACGTATCTCACAATATCTTTGATTAGTAGAGGTATGTTATTACTCTATTATTTAAGTTATCGCCATTATTTGATTAAACTAGAAATTGAGAAGAAGAAAATGAGTGAGTTCATTTACAGGTATTGTGTTGGGAGTACTAGTAGTCGTTTGGTGTCTTAAATCTTGCTTTTACAATAACCATATAGTCAGTATAAGTGAATAATAATACCATAAAAATAACAGTTGTTTTTTTAATTTTAATCATCTGGTAATGTAGTATTTGCTATAAAACAGTCCCCATTCTTTCGAAATCATCGTTATTGTTGTATTTTTTCTCACAAAATCTAAAAAAAAAAAAAAATACGGTTAAACATTTACTGTCGATCGGACTATCAGAAACACATTTTTTTTGGCCTTAGTAGTAAAGGATTGTTTCAGCGGTTCGCTATAATATTCCCAAAATGGTATTTATGTTTCTGTTTACAAACCACATGTACAAACCAGACTGTCTCTTAACCTGCCGTTTCTGACTGGTTTTACCTGCCGCTTCTGACTGGTTTTACAGGACGCTTCTGACTGTTTTTACAGGTCGCTTCTGACTGGTTTTACAGGCCGCTTCTGACTGGTTTTACTGGCCGCTTCTGACTGGTTTTACAGGCCGCTTCTGACTGGTTTTACAGACCGCTTCTGACCTGTTCGACTGGTCGCTTCTGACTGGTTTTACTGGCCGCTTCTGACTGGTTTTACTGGCCGCTTCTGACTGGTTTTACTGGCTGCTTCTGACTGTTTGTACAGGTCGCTTCTCACTGGTCTTACAGGTCGCTTCTAACGTGTTTGACTGGTCGCTTCTGACCAGTTTGACTGGCCGCTTCTGACCAGTTTGACTAGTCGCTTCTGACCTGTTTGGCTGGTCGCTTCTTACCTGTTTGACTGGCCGCTTCTGACCAGTTTGACTGACCGCTTCTGACCAGTTTGACTGACCGTTTCTGACCGGTTGACTACCTAGCTTTACATGTTGCACATGATTCCAACACCCTCTTTCTTTTAACAAATGGCCTGATTTTGGTGATGAATAAATGCTCCCGCTGGCTGACTGCGGAACTATCCCATTTCCTTCTCTTTTTTTAAAAATAATTTTATGCATATTGTCTCCAGGTCATCTCATGATGTTATAAGATTCAGTTTTGTTAAAGCAGGAAATAAAAATACCTCAACATTTTGAAATCTTTTTTGTGTGTGTCCAAAGTCCCAACCTTTTTACGGGACCTAAAATTCTTGTTTCAGAAGCTTGGTCACTTGAATCATAGTTGTGTAAACAGGAGATTTAACACTGGGCTATGATCCCCGGGGACACGACTAAACTGCCTAATTCCTTGCAGTACACGAGTTGAACCGGAGAAAATGGATAGGTCTTCAGAAAATACAGAAAAGCTCAATGTACCGCAAGTGTCAATAAATCCCCCGGAGACTGACAAACATTACTTCTACACGACCGTGAAGTGTGTATTATGGCCTAATGCGCAAACGGTGCGCACGTAAAAATCTCATATTTACACTCCAAACTGTGATTGATGCCCCGCTAACGCATTCTCACGTGACAAAAGACTGGAGAAAATCTGTTGAAATGGTTCAAACACTCGCGCTAATGCAAAGTTTGCGCCTAACTGACAACGGACTAGCAACGATCAACCCCATTTCACACGTGCCTGGCACTGCAGTGCTTTATATCCTCTACTTAATTCTAACAGGATTTAGAATGCATAGGGAGCATGTGTAACACACAGAAAATCGTTGAAATTGTTTACAAGAGAATGATTCTTGTTATTTACAATTTCTTTGTATGCCGAAGGGCCAAGGAGGACAATATAATAAAAACTTTTAAGAAGAAGATTTAGATGATGGTGATGATGATGATGATGATGATGATGATATACCTGGGTTCCAACGGGCGATATTTTTGACTGACATTAATGATTGTTTTAGAGAGTGTGACATGTTAAAAGATGTAGAAGCAACGAGAATGTAAATGAGGAAGCGGGATGGGATGACAAACGTTGAAAATGAACTTGGGGAAAAAATGAAAATTAAAGCCAAATATTGCAACCAAATTGGAAACAAAGCAGGAAGATGGAGCAATATGACTGAAATTGAGAAATCTCACGCTTTTTCGGGGACAAGAAGAAAAGTGAGAACATAAAACAGAATTTTCCATGAATATGAATAATTGATCAATCACATGGGAGCTTGTAATAGCGTTTTATAATCTGTACATAATGCAATCGTAAACAGCCAAGAAACAGTGATCAAAAATACATACGAATACGGGGGATAACTACAAGGATTTTCTCTCTGATTTTTAGCAGACTTATTAGAGAAGATCCATAAAGTCTTAATCATAAATGAGTGGGACGAAAAACATGCTGGTTCCTTAAAGACAATGTGATTAACCAACAGCGCAAACTAAATGAAACCAAGCCTCTTCCGATGCCTTTAAATTAGGCGCCATAACCCTCGCTACATCGACTCCATAAACCGACTGAAGCTCGAAGATTTATAGATACAAATGCTCATTTTATACGAATATGGAACTGACTTTACAATGGGTCGGCTGTATACAGCTGTAAACCGCTCATTCAAGTCACATTCTGTGAGAATCTTCAATAAATCCGACCGGAAATTGAAATTACTCCAAATGAGGGCTTGACTAAATCATCGTCAACTTGTGTCATATTGTATACTGCTGTCGTCTACGTTCTGATCCTGAACATTAAGGCACGCTAAAGAAACGGAACTTTGTAATAAGTCTTAACCTCCCCTGAAAATTGTTCCTCTTAAGAACCACTTTACTCTTTCTTCCTTCTTAATGCACTGACATTACGTATATAAGTTGTAAGAAGACAGAGGAAACGTGACATACGAGTACGTAATTATTGTCTCACTTCCACATGCTTGATGCAATTCACAATGTGAATACGTTTTACGCCAGGGATTGGATATCTTACATGCTATTTTGCGTATGAATAAAACATTAAGTTTTAATGTTTTATGAAAAGTTACGAGAAGCAATCTTTAATAAGACACTATGTAAGACACTTTTGTCTGAGACCAAGAATGGCTCCCACTCTTGAAACATAGTGTCTAACAGAATAAAACAGCGGCTCGATGTTAGATTGACCCATCTTAATGCTGTGATTTGTTGTGATATATATTGATAAAGAGCAAAACATAGATGTTATTTATTTGTTATTTAATTTCTTAACTAACCATATACTACAGACAAGTTTATCTTAAATGGCCAAACACGAAATTAAAAGAACACGACCGCTTACTGCAGATTATCTCTAAATAGAGATTACGTAATGCAATGATTGTACTATCATGAATTATACAACTGGCTGTCCGACGTTGTTTCACCACTACTATGTATTTGATGGAAGGACATTTGGCCGCAAACGTTTGATTATGGTATAGCCTCTACATAAGCTTATGTTACATTAAAAACTTGTAACCGCTAACATAAGTTTTATTTAAGGACAGGTGGCCGCGAAAATAAGTTATAAACTAATTGAAAGACATATGGCCGCTCATACCAGGTTGGTTGAATGACAGGTGGTCGCAAATTATTTAATTGAATGGGGAAATTTTAATTAATGACAGGTGGTCGCAAACATTAGTTTAATTGAAGGACAGGTGGTCGCAAACATTAGTTTAATTGAATGACAGGTGGTCGCAAACATTAGTTTAATTGAAGGGCAGGTGGCCGCTTGAGTAATTATAATTATAAGCGGTCACTAATGCAAGTTTTAACCTTTTAATATTTTGAATATGTTTCCAGGTGTTGAAAGGGTTCCCCGACTGTCTGCAGGCGGACATATGCCTTCACCTGAACCGGAACCTTCTGAACAACTGCCCCGCCTTCCAGAAAGCGTCTACAGGTAACCACTTGTTTGTCAAACCTATAAAGAGCGGACAGTCAAGGAAATATGTGAACGTGACCGCCTAACTAAAGTGTCTGCTAATTGCACAATGTCAAATATATAAACAAAACTGACTGTTTGAAAGTTGAAATTTCAGTAGGGGTATTACAGTAAAATCATTAATTTTCGTTGTCATTAAATTTCGTGGAATATGTTGTAAAGTCAAATTTGTTGGCACATATATTCGTGGATTTATGTTCTAGAAAAGTCGAGGTATGTGGAAGAAACAGTCGTCATGGGGATTAATATTTGGGGATAACAGCATCCACCAAATAAACGAAATTAGTTCCCCACGAAAATTAATGATTCGTCAGTAGTTAGTCATCTATTCATGCATATAAACTTATAGGTCTATTGTGATGTGATATATTTTCACTCGTAGAGTTTATTGGATTCTACTTTTCGCATGTGAAAAATACACTCCACCTCGATTCGATATAGTTTTACACCTCTGATCTCTGTGTTTTTGATTGTGAATGTGTCGTTTCATGCCGATGCCAAAGTTTTGTTTTACATGTGCTGAAATTTTGAAAATTTCATCAATTAGATTTATCTGTTACTCAAACAAATCGTATAAATATGCCCATTTCTCTTTTTTTCATAATTGTGTATCGTGGAAAAATGTGTGTCTGTCTTACTGATGTCACGTTTTTGAAATCTTAGACATTACATGATTATTGTATAAAAGAAATGCATTGAACTGTTAATTTTTTAGTTTTAATCACTTTGCCTTACAGGCTGTCTCCGTGCCTTAGCTATGCAATTCAAAACAACGCATGCGCCCCCTGGCGACACGCTCATACATCCGGGTGACATTTTGACCGTCGTGTACTTCATCGCACGCGGCTCCTTGGAGATTGTACAGGACAACAATGTCATCGCCATATTAGGTATGAAATATGTGGGTCAAATTTTGGTTAACTCTTAATACATGCAAACATACTCTACTTGACCATATTTTGTATTCATGTTAAATTTTGATATATTCGTATCTGGGCTATACTGGAGTCACGTCCGTCGGTCGGTCGGTTGTTCGTTTGGCCCGTCTGTAGACAAGATTTTTCCGCATTATATCTCAGCTACCTTTGCTCGGATTTTGATCATACTTTATAAGGCTATTTGCGCATATCGTTGGCACGTTTTGATTAGCTTGATTTAAAATGAGTTATGGCCCTTTATTTTATTTCTTAAATAGAATTTGTCCGCGTTATTTCTCGGCTACCTTAAATTGAATTTTGATTTAACTTCACAGTAATAATAATTACGAAGCCTAGTTGTGTATATCTTTGGCACATCATGACTCTCTTGGTTTTAAATGAGTAATGGCCCTTTGTTATATTTCTGAAATGTATTTTGTGTGTGCTATTTCTTAGCTACCTTTTGTCAGATTTTGATTTAACTTCACAGCATTATAATAACCAGTTGTGCATATCTTTGGCACATCAGCTCCTTTTAAATGAGTAATGGCCCTTTGTTATATTTCTGAAATGTATTTTGTGTGTGCTATTTCTTAGCTACCTTTTGTCAGATTTTGATTTAACTTCACAGCATTGATTAGTATCAGACCAAGTTGCGCATATCGTTTTCAGGTCTTCATCAGCTGCATTTTAAATGAGTTATGGCCCTTTGTTATATTTATTGATTATATTTTTTTCATTATATATATTGGCTACCAATGGTTTGATTTTGATTTAGTTTCACAGCACTCGTAGGTACCAAGCCAAGTTGTGCATATCGTTGGCATGTCTTCATTAGCTGGATTTTTAATGAATTATGGTCCTTTCTTATATGTATTGAATATATTTTGTCCACACTACATTATGGCTTCCAATGATTGATTTAACTTCACAGCATTAATAAGTACCAAATCTTGTTGAGTATAATGATTGCACATCATGGCTGGCTTGAGTTATGGCCCTTTGTTATATAAATTGGAAATGTTTTATCCACAGTATTTTTCGGCTACCAATTGTCTGTTTGATTTTACTTCACAATATTAATAAGTACTAAGTCTAGGCGCATATCGTTGGCACATCATGACAGCTTGATTTTATATGTGTTTATATTTATTAAATGTATTTTGTCCATACTATTTCCTAGCCATTTTAACTTCACAACAATTATGAATACCAAGTCTGTTTGCTCATTTTGTAGGCATATCGTTCTTGCTTCATTTTCTTTGAGTGAATATATTTCATCTGCTTTTTTTCTCAGCATCTATTAGTCAGGTTTTGATATAACTTCACAGTATTTATAAGTTATAAGAAATTTAATCGACGATAACATGTATATGTGTATCAGTGTGTGTGTGTGTGTGTTATTTTTTCTCTTCAGCTTTATAAAGTCTGTCTGCCATGGTAACAGTAACTATGACAACTCCTTCTCTGGTGGTATTCATCATTTTCAATGATGGTTCTTGTTCTATATGTTTATCTACACACTGTCTAAAAGGATCATCTGGTTTACAACGTTTGTATCGACCATTAGCTCATTGAAATATATGCAGCTCTTTGCTAATATGCCATGCGAGAAATTGTTTTCAGTAGTCAACACCATTTCAATGGCGTCTGATATTCATATACTGTTGCAACTGTAATTCTACGACTGAAACTGTAAGACACCATGGCAAAACAGGAACAAGAAATATATATTTCGTATCTTGGGCGCATCGAGTGCGCAAGCGATAGCAACTGCATGGTGGTTATCGCAAGCGCGATAAAAATTCTTTATGCCACCGCAAATAGTTACAATTCATTTCCTATAGCTGTTACTTGAACCAGAATGGATGCCATACAAACCAATATGATTATTCTCCTTACATAACGTGCCCCAAATTGTCAATAAATTTATATCCCAAATATAAACAATGGAACGTGTACCTAATATTACTAATTATTGAACGTTCAAGTTTTATTGCCTTTAATTTCCTGTTCCTGATAATAAGCTAATTCGTTTATGTTGTTTTAATAACGGTGTTTATCTGGTGATAAAATGGAACGAGAAACGTTCAGGATGTGAGACTGCCATTGAAAACATGTCGCAGCTAATTCAGTGAAAGCTTGAAGATCGTGTCTCAGGAGCATTGCGTGGCATGGTAGTTAATAAACCTCAGTCTGCTTCATCACGTGTTCAACTGGAGTATACATGGGTTTATGTGGAGCCTGAAATTACGACATTGTATTACCCGTATGTTATGTTCGTTCTAACAAATAAAAGCGCTTTTATAGCAGATAAAACATTCAAGACAAAACGAATTATAAATACTTGGTAATCATTTAATGAAGGCATAATGAAGGCATATCAATGATCAGACCACGTTGATGTTGAAATTGGAGACTACCGCAACAATATTTAAGTCATTTTAGAGACGCTCAACTACTGAACTACAAGCATACCCTGGAAGGCTTCCTTACGTATATAGACCTAGTTATCAGACAATAATGTTGTCAGAACTACTAGCATGACATAAGCACAAAATGATTGGTATATTTTCATTTTTTTAATTCTACTATTGACGGATCGCGTAAAAATCGCTGATGACGTCAGAGTGGGTATAACTATTTTCATCAGGAAGGAAATAGTATTTTATGCTAACTGATAAATACTGTTTCTGTCAGAGAAATCCATTTCCGACAGTTTGAGTGATAAGTTCTGCCGGAACACTTATTTTTACTGGAAAAAGGTTTTGTATATGGGTATGTTGCAACAGTTTGCATATAATGAAAATAATGTTTTCAATTTTAATAAAACAAATAAAACAAACAAATATCCTTTATTGCATGATCTAAATTGATTTTATTATGGTTTGATATCCGGATTACTATTCATGAATCATGAAATTCTGTCAATGGATGTTTAGCAGTATCATAGGGATAATGTACGGTTTACTAATGTGTCTATGACGATTTATGAGTATTCTGTAACCACACGCATACAAACACACACAAACAAAGGAAAATGACTTAACCCTTTCCCTCATATAGACTCATTTTGACGCACTCAATAGGTACCACATAAAGCCTGATCTGCAGAAAACCATAGTTAAACTTTATCAAATTTAATTACAAAATCCTCATTTCCAGACCACTGAGGAGCAGCGAACAGCATAAAAGTTACTCGCAGGCTGATCTGGTTTTATGCTGTTCGCATAGGTCTTTTCATGGTGTCCTCTATGAGGGAAAGGGTTAACACGTAACATTATATTTGATCATCCAATGAAATGTTTGTATTTCGTTCAAAATTCAAAAAAATATATTGCATAAAATGAACCATGATATCTTGATATGGGGGAAATATGGTGCCTACGTGACTAAAGAACATGTCTTGTTTTGTTAGCTAAAATATAAATGTACCCATTAACATTGACTCAGAACCGTACTTTAAATATCACGTGTGCTGTCAGAGAAACGGGAGGCGGTTCCATAATTTGAGGTCAAAGGCAAAGTTTTATGGCGTACGTGACAAACTGTAAATATGTTATCGTTTATATTCTAAATTTTATGGATTTATTGCAGCGCTCCACTTCGCGTCGTTCGCGATAAATTCCATAAAAAATAAAATATAAACGCTAACGCATACATATATTGCACAAACATAATGTATGTAATTTTCATTTTTTCAGGAAAAGACGACATCTTCGGAGGGGACATTAAGGAGTTGGACTCCTCGGGGAAGTCCCTGTATTTTGTTAGAGCCCTGAGCTACTGTGATATTAACAAAATAGAAATTGCTGACCTAAAAGAAACGTTAAACTCCTACCCAGAGTTTGCCGATGAGTTTATCGATCGGATACAGACTACGTTCAACTTAAAAAGGGTAGGTAACTCCGACATGGTGACGTAGTGATGACGTCGCGTGGATCTTAAACTATCTGCAACGCTGGCTGCCTTTGGTTTAGTCAGAGATTAGTTAAAGATTAAAAAATATACGTTATTCAGAGGCATTAGAGATTCAGGTAAATGGTTCCGCTACGTCTTGGACCACTTAACTCTACCAAGATAACCAAGGTACCCTAATGAAACATTAGGAAACCTTGGTTATCCCGTGACAGGCCATAAGTTCCGAAATGTAGCGGAACCATTACAGGGACTTTTTGTCAGAGGAAAATGTCGCAAAACTTAAAAGATCTTCGCAACTATCAGAAGATAGCTACCAGTGTAATGTCAAAAAAAAAGTTTATAAGAATAATTGGTCAAATTATAACGTTAAAATCTAGCCCCAGTCGTTTTTTTATTAGCCACACGTGTCATTAAATATATCACATGTATTACCCCTACCACTAGTATGGAATATCCTCTTCTTGGGAACGATTCAATTCATGTCCACATAGCCAATTATAAAAATAAAGAGAAAAAGTTTACATCCGAAAATTATTAATCGGGTGTTATATTTCTTATATTCAAACAACTCCTTAAAGTGTAAGTGTATTTGCTGAAATCAGTTTTTGGTCATTATTTAGTATTATAAAAAAATCCCACTGGCAGCGGACCGGTCCTGATGATCGAGTGGTTAGAGCGTCCGTCTTTGGCTCGATCCCGGACGCGACATTCCAAAGTAAAAAAAAAACAACGGTACCGGTGTATGTTTCTTGTTTGGCGTTCAACATATTAGGGTAGTTTGGTAGTCAGGATGATTTGACTGGGTGTAGTATCATGCAGTTCTATATCTGTCTCTAGTAGACGAAAACTTGGCAAGGAGTTCATCCAAATATAATAGAATAAAACAAAATAATAATTAAAAAAACGGCCATATAGACCTTTGGTCATTGCATTGCTTTTATTTCTCATTGGCTACCGCGGTTGGTCGAACAATGAATTTCAATTGAAAAACATTCTTATAGATAGGTATGATATGGTGTTTTAAATCATCATGATAATAATAATAATAAAAAATAATGATTATTATTACATTGATCATGATAATGATATAGAATATCTTTATGTGTACAAGTCTTGTAAATCTCAATTTTATAAACAAGCCGGACATTTTAACAGCGGGGACTATACGATATGAAACTGCAAGTATTTTAGTCGTGGAGGTGGGCGGGGTTAATAGTGACGTCATACAGTGTCGCCAGATTTCCGTTATGTAACTCTCTGGCATATTTCATAGTAATTATGAATTATTGGAAAATAGTGACAAATTTAGAAACTTTTATGTCTGATGATATTCTCAAATTATATTTATAGCGGAAGCGAATTATCTAAATTGAAATATATATTCAGTGTGTCATTTGTTACTAGGCAACGTTTATTAATACCTAGGGCGATATACGTCATTGTTCATTTCGAATATCTTTTTTTTAATGAAAAGAAATAAAATCCAAAATGCCAATCATAAATTTTCGAAGTTGTCCTCATTATCACGTGTTATTTCAAGTCCAAATCAATATGAAACATGCTACAAAGCCAGCACCATTGGCGAGTGAAAAGTGCGGCCGCCCTTTAACCGAGAGGTCGTGAGCTCGGTACCAGGCTTCACACCAAAATCTTAAAGGTTGATAGGAGTAAGGCAGTGACGGTGTCAGGATAATGTGACTGTGTGTGGTATCACGTTACTTATTTACGGGATGATTTCGCATTGAGACAACACTATAGCACAAACCTTTAAATGACTGAGATATTGTCAATGGGACGTTGAACCGAAGCAAACAGGCGAACAATTTGATATGTGGTGCATTTGGTTTGTACATGAATTAGTTCAGTCTAATTTGTTCGCTAAACAGAACAGAAATGAATACTAGACTAAAAGAATGGCCAAGACTTGAAAGCCAGACACTGTGTTCTGTTTGTTTCATTTGTTTGTTTTGACCATGCGACCATCTCGATCTGAGACCACACTTTATGAACACCATCATGTGATGAAGAACTTAGCTGGATAAAAAGTGTTCCTGTCTAGCCACTTCCCTTAGAACCGTACTGTATTGTACAATGCTCTCTCTATTTGTTTCACATCCAGATACATGCAAATAAATATTGCGTTCCTTTAGTTGATTCTTGTTCAAACAATCTTTCAACAACTTGTGTTTCCAAACCTCTAAAGTGCTGTAAAGAAAGAACAAAAAAGTAAAAGTTACATAGTATAAGTTAGAACGAATTGAGAATAAGCCATGAATTACACAAACATCAAGTTTAATTTGTTTGTTTTCAGGGAACGTTGATAGAAACAAGGAAGAAATCAAAAATAGATGAGGAAACGTTAAAATTCATCCGTCAAAAGCGTCCACATCTTCAGTTAAAGTCTACGCGTCGGAAAGAAGGTAGGAAGAGAGAGAGAGAGAGAGGGGCGGATTTTTTTAAAGGAATGTTGAACATTATGGATCCAATATTTTGAATATACTAGTACTAATATTTGCATTCGAAAAGCATTCAAGATACATGGAAGAGCCTATTAGAGAACATTATTTGAAAAAGACAGCGATGTTGTATTACTATTTAGAACTGGTGAGACATGGATCAATTGTCGATACCTAGGCGGCGCATTCTCCATGTGTCTATTTTGAGGCACATATAATCAAAAGAGAGAGAGGGGAACAGAAATAGAGAGATATAAATAGGGAGGGAAGCAGAGAGAGTGTTGAGAGAGGGAAAAGAGAGAGAAGAGGGAGGGAGGAGAGAGCCATTAGTTTTGGATTTATTAATGAGAACGGCTCAAAGGTTGATCACGCATTTAGTCTTACTTTCCCTACAGCTGGGCGCCAGCTGTCAGATCCCCGTAGACAACACGGGGTACCGGAAGTAGCCAGGCCTGGTCTCCACGAGTCCTCCGGTATAGTGGAGATGTCACCAGAACAGGCCTACACGGAGGTCCATCGGGAGTTCCGGGATCGAACCCACCAGGGTCATGAAAGGGACACCAGCACAGGTATGTCACACAGTAGTCACGACTGTTTTAGTATCAAATGTTGCCATTTATTTATGTGTTCTCGACTTATCATTTATTAAGTATTTTATACTCTCATACTAAGAAGAACATAAGACACCAGCCTGTAAGCAGGATCACTAGTCCGTCGTCTGGCCATCCGTTTGTCTGTCTGTCCGTCACAATTTTTCAGTCACGCTTCTTGTTTATTTTGTCGAATGGTGGGAAACAAATTCTTACAACCTATATAAATCCATTTCGATGGTCCCTAGGTAGGACTAGGCTATCTGCTGTT
>CM037791.1:31388738-31402706 GCA_021229015.1 Solen grandis | reverse complement strand
TAAAAAAAATTATTATCAGGGGCCAAACGGTGCTTTAATTTTAGTGATGATGATGATGAGGGTTTGGATGATGATTCAGAAAAATTTTTTCCCCAAATGGTAAAAATAAACCTGCCTTATATTGCGACGATAATGATTTTACAAATTATTATTTTGTTGTTTTTTTTATTGTCTTTATATAACCATTTATGCCCCACGTTTTTAAAAATTGTTATGAAATGTTTTACCTTGATTTATCTGTACAGGGAGAGGGCCCATGCGGAAATGTCCCCAAAGAGAACGATCAAGGTGGGAAAACATTTTTAAATATTTAAACATATTTTCTAAAAATTTGTTGTATTGTAGTTTTATTATGGTATTGATGGACGTTATTATATTAAGGAAACATATTGTGGTGACGATGGCAGTAGTAGTAGAATTATTATTAGTTGCTGTTGTGTAGTATTTAATGTGGTATTGATAGTAGTAGTAGGAATGGTAGTTGTAATAGAAGATGTAGTAGTTGCAGCATATCTTTTGAACTGTTGAAGGTAGGCGGCTTGCAGTAGTAGTAGTGATGATTGATGTAGTAGTAGTAGTGTGGTGTTGATTGTGGTGGTGGTGGTAGTAGAAGTAGTGTTGTGTTGATTGTTGTGGTGGTAGTAGTAGTAGTGTGGTGTGGTGTTGATTGTGGTGGTGGTAGTAGTGTTGTGTTGATTGTGGTGGTAGTAGTAGTAGTAGTGTGGTGTTGATTGTGCTAGTGGTAGTAGTAGTGTGGTGTTGATTGTGGTGGTGGTAGGAGTAGTAGAATTAGTGTTGTGTTGATTGTAGTAGTAGTAGCAGCAGTAGTACTGTGGTGTTGATTGTTGTAGTGCAGTAGTAGTAGTAGAAGCAACAGTAAAGATTATAGTAGTAGTAGCAGTAGTAGTGTGGTGATGATTGTTGTAGTGTTTAGTAGAAATGATAGTAGTAGATTATCAGTAATAGTGACAATGGTAGTAGTAGTAGCAGTAGTAGTATAGTGTGTATTGTTGTAGTGATAGAAGTAGTAGTAGTTGCAGCAGTAGTGGTGATGGTAGTAGTAGTAGAAGTAGTAGTGGTGATGGTAGTAGTAGTAGGTGGTGAGGGTAGTAGTAGTAGCAGTAGTAGTATGGTGTTGCTTGTGGTGGTAGTAGAAAATGAAATGTTTTATTTAGTGTAGTGTTAGTAGTAATAGTTGTAGTAGTAGTAGTATTAGTAGTAGTAGTAATGGTAGTAGAAAATAAAATGTTAGAATATGTGTGTGTAATATGTAATGTGTGTTTATGGTTGTGGTGGTAGTGATAGTAGTAGTAGTAGGAGTAAGAGAAGAAAATGAAATGTTATGTTTAGTGTTGTGTTGATGGTTGTGGTGAAAAGTAGTAGCAGCAGTTAGAGCTGAAAATGAATTGTTATATTTTGTTTGGTGTGAATGGTTGTTGTGGTAGGAGCAGCAGCAGCAGCAGAAGCTGCAGTAGTAGTAGTAGAAGAAGTAGTAGAAGAAGTAGTAGAAAATGAAATATTATATTTAGTTTGGTAATATATAGAGGTAGAGTAGTATAGTAGTAGTAGTAGTAGTAGTAGTAGTAGTAGAACTTGTAGTAGCAGCAGTAATGCAGTAGAAGTAGCAGCAGCGACAACAGGAAAAGTTGAGAAGTGGAAGTAGGGAAAGTAGCAGCACCATAGTTGTCGTAGTGGAGTTGGTAGTGGTAATATGTGTAGTAGTATTTGTAGTGAATGTGGTAGTAGTATATATGAAACAGAAGCTGTAGTAGTATTGGTAGTGAATGTGGTAGTAGTATATATGAAACAGAAGCTGTAGTAGTATTGGTAGTGAATGTGGTAGTAGTATTGGTAGTGTATGTGGTAGTAGTATATATGAAACAGAAGCTGTAGTAGTATTGGTAGTGAATGTGGTAGTAGTATTGGTAGTGAATGTGGTAGTAGTATATATGGAACAGAAGCTGTAGTAGTGTTGGTAGTGAATGTGGTAGTAGTATATATGAAACAGAAGCTGTAGTAGTATTGGTAGTGAATGTGGTAGTAGTATATATGAAATAGAAACTGTAGTAGTGTTGGTAGTGAATGTGGTAGTAGTATATATGGAACAGAAGCTGTAGTAGTATTGGTAGTGAATGTGGTAGTAGTATATATGAAACAGAAGCTGTAGTAGTATTGGTAGTGAATGTGGTAGTAGTGTTGGAAGTGAATGTGGTAGTAGTATATATGGAACAGAAGCTGTAGTAGTATTGGTAGTGAATGTGGTAGTAGTATATATGGAACAGAAGCTGTAGTAGTGTTGGTAGTGAATGTGGTAGTAGTATATATGAAACAGAAGCTGTAGTAGTATTGGTAGTGAATGTGGTAGTAGTATATATGAAACAGAAACTGTAGTAGTATTGGTAGTGAATGTGGTAGTAGTATATATGAAACAGAAGCTGTAGTAGTATTGGTAGTGAATGTGGTAGTAGTATATATGAAACAGAAGCTGTAGTAGTATTGGTTGTGAATGTGGTAGTAGTATATATGAAACAGAAACTGTAGTAGTATTGGTAGTGAATGTGGTAGTAGTATATATGAAACAGAAGCTGTAGAAGTATTGGTAGTGAATGTGGTAGTAGGATATATGAAACAGAAACTGTAGTAGTATTGGTAGTGAATGTGGTAGTAGTATATATGAAACAGAAACTGTAGTAGTATTGGTAGTGAATGTGGTAGTAGTATATATGAAACAGAAACTGTAGTAGTGTTGGTAGTGAATGTGGTAGTAGTATATATGAAACAGAAGCTGTAGAAGTATTGGTAGTGAATGTTGTAGTAGGATATATGAAACAGAAGCTGTAGTAGTATTGGTAGTGAATGTGGTAGTAGTATTGGTAGTGAATGTGGTAGTAGTATATATGAAACAGAAGCTGTAGTAGTATTGGTAGTGAATGTGGTAGTAGTGTTGGTAGTGAATTTAGTAGTAGTATATTTGACTTTCCTTGTGTTTCGTTTCGACAAAAGAAGGCAAATGAAACGATTAACATAGAGTGTTGTATTTTGTAAACCTTTTAATTATCTGTTTGAAACCTTATTTCTCCCTTTTGGTAAGACTGAACGTGTATTTATTTATTTATTTATTTATTTATTTATTTATTGTTAAGTGATTGACTGGCTGATTGATTAATTGATTGGTAAATTAATTTATTTACTCTCTATTTTTCTCTCTCTCTTGCCTAGTCATAATTTAATTCAATACAATTGTGTGAAATCTATTATCTATGTAATCTAATATAAAATCAAAAATGTAATTTTAAATGAATATTTGCATGTATATAATTGTTGTGGATTAAACTGTATATGTTGACGGTAAATAATTTATATTAAGTAATTTAATATGAAGTGTTGAATTTGCATGTAAATGTATGTTATACTGTCAAGGTAGGGAAAAAATTAATCTTAAACAGAAGCTGTAGTAGTATAGGTAGTGAATGTGGTAGTAGTATATATGGAACAGAAGCTGTAGTAGTATTGGTAGTGATGGTAGTATATAGTAACAGAAGCTGTAGTAGTATTGGTAGTGATGGTACTATATAGTAACAGAAGCTGTAGTAGTATTGGTAGTGATGGTACTAGTAACAGAAGTGGTGGTAGCAGTAATGTAGGGACTGCTGAATTGTAATATTGAGATTTTAAGCATATCTTCTAGAATCTTGCCCTCAAATGAACCCTGGTAGTGAAATGAGAAGTCATTGTAGTAGTAGCAGCATTTGTAGTAATAACAGCAATAGAAGTAACTGTAGCGGTTGTGGCAGTAAAAGTATGTCTGTACTGATAATTTGAAGGGGGTTGTTGTGGAAGTAGTCTTGTTATAGTAGATATAGAAAAGATGGTGGAATTAGAAATGAGGTGATTATAATTATTATCAGTATTATGATAATTTCTTTATATTTACATAAGTTTATTATTTTGCAAAAAATACGTATTTTACCTTAAAATATATCTGTAAAATAGTAGTATAAGAAAAAAGCGACACAAGTATGATGTTGTCACATGCAGCATCTTGTGAATGTGAGTAGTGAAGGGTGGCACTGTGGTACCGAGGTACCATAATTTTTTTTTATGGTACCGTGGTACCATAAATCTTTTTTTTTATAATGGCACTCTATGGCCCTTGGTACCATAATTTTTTTGTACTTATGGTACCCTCGGTACCATAAATTTATTGTTTATGGTACCGAATCTATAGTACCGAATGGTACTCTATATTAAAATTATGTAATAAAATAAAATTTCTTAAAGGAGGATCATTTCTTAAAGGGGGATTGACAATTGTAAAATGTCCTTTCGAGACATTTGGATTGGCCCTGAAAAGGGCCGTTTTGTTTCTTATTAATTGTGGTTCATACCACACGTTGTACAGTCCCAACCCAACACAAATCTCTTCATCCATCCTGCAAGGAGATGCAAATGACAATGGGTTAGATCCTTGTCACCTATGAAGTTCAGGCTGTCTCCCCATCTCAGTTGTAGTAGGGTAGATGGTACATCTTCAAAGGTAACTGACAGGTAATGAGGGAGATCTCCCCTTTCTACAAGAGTGAGATATTGATCATACGCCTCAACTTGGTCGCGATAGCTGTCTGGGTCGCTCTCTAGTTCCTCATACCTGGGATTGTCGAGGAACAATTTTAGCAAGTCTGGGGTGGACATACGTGTGTACGGTCTCATGTTGCACTCATGAATAATAAAGTATAGAGTATGTGCACTGTTTTATAGTACCGGATTGACCTACTTTCTTGTGTTGGCGCACACCAAGAACGTTATTTTTTATCCAATGATTCAAGTGTAACCTTGACCTGAGTTAGATAGCATTGCCTTTGGCCTTGACATTTTTGGGTGGATTGACCTACTGACCTACTTTTTTCATAACTATAAATTGTGTAATGTTGTGTATGTATTCATTCTTCACCATGAAGTTCCTTCGTAAGTTATTCCGACGTGCAAGGAATGCGTTACGAAAGGAGAAGAAAGTAGAAGTCAAGGAAGAGGGTATTAAGGAAGAGGGTGTCAGCTTATATCCGAGTTTACCCCCTTTGCCATTGTACCCGGATTTGTCAGGGTTTTACCTGGCATATCCAGAAGCCAGTAGGCATTACTGGCGGTATTTGTATTTGAGTGAGTGCTAGACACTTCTCAATAAATAACGGTCCTTTTCAGGACCATTACAATGATGTAGAAAGGATAACTAATACAATTGTCATATGATTTTTTTATTGGGGTTAACAACAAACATGTGTCAGCAACAATGAATTAAACGTGGGTCATACAGCAAATAATGAACATAACACAGCTTTGTTTTTTTCGAGTCTAGTGTTCAAATGTCACATTTTTCGCTTCTTAGCTGGTCGGTTACACTCTGTACTGCTTGTTGATGGGTGAGCCTCAGGACACACGATACATGTGTTGACGCTTCTCTTGCGTTTCTTGGGTTTTACGGTAGGTTTCTCCAACTCAGAGACAGCCTCTAGTAACTCAACATCACTGTCCGTCTGTGGCACTGTCTCAACTACGTCCATTTTCTGCATTTCACTGTCCGCCTGTGCGTTTACTGTAGGTACAGTACTATTCATTCCTTTCTTAGGACAAGCGGATGCAAAGTGGCCTTGTTCGTGACAGCTGTAGCACACTGCAGGTTTTGGGCAATTAGAAACAAAATGTCCCGGTTCATGACAACGGTAGCACACCCGTACTGTTTGAGGTGTTAAAGCTTTCTTCGTACATGCCGATGCATAATGCCCCTTTTCCTGACAGCGGTAGCATGTCACTTGTCTTTCTGTTTCTAGTCTGATCAGCTTGTCACTGATAGCTTGTAGTTGTCCTTTCACCCAGAACTCAAATGTGTTGCAGGTCATTCTGAGGAGAGCAGTCTGAATCAGGTTTGAGAGTGATGAAGTGGACGGGTCACACCGCACTTTATAGGCCTGAGATCAGGTGGGCGGAGCTTAGATGTATAAAAAAGCTTTGCTCACTTACTTATAATCACAACGATGTCGAGTAGTGAAGAAAGCAGCGATGATGAGCCACCTGCAAAAAAGACGAAGAGTGATATACGGGAATATTATTCCATACAGTCACGGTCACAGAGAACTTCAAGAAAGTTTAAAACGAATGGCCATGTGTACGATGTTACTTTTGAAAGATATAAAAAACCGTTTGAATTTACACATCAACTTTTCAATGACATGGTGAAACAGTTATACAGAGAAGCACGGGTCAATGACAACGATCAAATTCGTATCTCCATAAATCATCCTGACCTAGCATTTGGTATCCACATTCCGTTCGGGAATGCAACATACATATCAGGAGATACGCTGTTGAACGAAATAGAGAAAGTATCACAAAGCAACCACAAGTTTGAGATTCATGACGGGCATCTCCAGTTAGAAATGACACATGTCATTATGCCCGAGGGAGGTGGAAGAACAAAAAGAACGTTTGGATCGCACATGAACATTGAGAACATGTCCAAAGTCAAACGAAGTATAGTAAAGATAGACAATGTTCACGACAGTATGTGCTTGGCACGATCAATTGTGGTAGGGATATGTAAACTCAATAAAACGAACGATACAGCCTGGAAGAAGCGATGGAATTTGATGAGACAATCTGCAAAATTTCTTCAAAGCCAAGAAGCCAAGACATTGTTAGATAGTGTGGGCATTAGTCCAAATCAACCTTGTGGTATAGAAGAATACAAGAAGATTCAAGCCCACCTTTATCCAGACTATGTGATCAAAGTGTGGCCACAATTTGAGAAAATGGACGTGTTGTTCAATCACCCACCTCTGACAGACAAAAGCAAAGTGATTCACATTTATCATCATGATAAACATTATGATTGCATTACATCAATCACTGGTTTCCTGGGATGCAGCTACTTCTGTGAACACTGTAACTACGGTTATAACAACAGAGAAGCTCACTTGTGCAAGAACATTTGTCTGTGTTACGCCTCAACACTATGCCCAAAAGAAGGATTCTTTCCATGTGGTCACTATGGTAGAACATTTCATAGTCAGAAATGTTTTGATCAGCACAAAGCGAAAGCAGGAAAATCTACAAAAAACATCTGTGAAAGTGTATGGAATTGCAAGACCTGTGGTCAAATGGTTGTGGGCACAAAGAAGAACCATCTCTGTCCTGGCACTAAAAAAATGCAAGTATTGCAAGAAAGTTGTGGATGCAGAACATTAGTGTTATATCCCCACGTACAAAGAACCAGAGAACATGAAGTCACCGAGTGTACCTTTCATCTTCTTTGACTTTGAGTGTCGATTTGATTTGGATGAACATATACCAAACTTTTGTGTTGCTCAGCGTGCTTGTGGAGACTGTATGTGTCAATCCATGAAAAGCCCGTGTCAGAAATGTCAGAAAAAATATTTCGTGGTAACAACACCTTGTCAGAATTTTGTGCATGGCTGTTTCAACCCAGTCATAAAGGTACCACAGTGATTGCTCACAACTCACAAGGATATGATGCACAGTTTATTTTGAGACACTTACTGACACATGATACAGCCAAACCAGAATTGATCATGAATGGAAGCAAAATTCTAATGATGAAAGCCCATCAAGTGAGATTCATCGACTCACTGAGTTTTCTCAGCATGCCTTTGTCCGATTTCCCCGACACGTTTGGATTGACGGAGATGGCAAAAGGATGGTTTCCATTTTATGCCAACACGGATGAATACCAAGACTACATAGGAGACTATCTCCCCGTACATTTTTACAGACCCAACAGCATGAAACCTGACAAGAGAGAAGCGTTTCTGAAATGGTACAATGCAAAAGTGGCACAAAAGGCTGTGTTTCACTTTCAGTTAGAAATGCAAAAGTACTGCAAATCAGATGTGGACATCTTGAGACGAGGTTGTGGAGAGTTTAGGAAAGAACTGTTGGCCAGTGACCAAATTGATCCGTTCCTGGAAGCGACCACTCTAGCTCAAGTGTGCAACAAAGCTTGGCGTAAAAATTCAATGCCTCCAAAGACCTTGGCTGTAATCTCTGATGACGGATATCCAAACAAAACTCGATACTCAATCAAAGGGATTCGTTGGATAGAAACAACTGCTTCCATTGAGAATAAGCACATTCGCCATGCATTAAATGGAGGTGAAGTACAAATTGGGTCCTATTACGTTGACGGATTCCACAAAGAGACAAACACCGTATACGAATTCATGGGGTGCTGGACACACGGATGTCCAAAATGTTACCCAAGGAGAGACAGTGTGAACGGTTACACACTTCAAACTATGGAGCAGTTATACAATGCCACAAAATTTCGGTTGAGAGACTTGGCTCATCAAGGTTACAACACAGTTGTAATGTGGGAATGTGACTTTGATCAGAAATGCAAGATTGAACCAGAATACAGAGATACTGTGAACCGTTTCTTTCCCTTCCAAGAACCTATTATACCTCGGGATGCTTTGTTTGGTGGACAAACAAATGCCGTTCAATTGTACTATGAAGTGGATACAACCACCAAGGAAGAAATCAAGTATGCTGACATTTGCTCACTGTATCCATTCGTGAACAAGTACAAAGCATACCCCGTGGGACATCCCGACATCTTAAGTCAAGAGATGATTGATATGAAGAACATTGGAATGTACAAGGGACTCATCAAATGTCGTGTATTGCCACCACAAGACCTGTGGCTACCAGTCCTACCTATTCACTGTAATAAGAAAATGATATTTACACTGTGCCGTACCTGTGCTGAGGAAGAGTGTGAAAAATGCAATCACACTCTGTACAAACGCATGTTGACAGGTACCTGGACCCATGTGGAAATAGCTAAAGCTCTTGAGGTAGGATACCAATTGGTAGACGTCTTCCACATCTGGCACTGGGACACATGGAGTAAAGATGTGTATAAACAGTATATTGACAAATACTTGAAATTGAAACAAGAAGCAAGTGGTTACCCTAATTGGGTAAAAACAAAAGATGATGAAGCCCGATTTAAACAGAATTACTTTCAGATAGAGGGTATCTGGCTCGACAACGTGAAAAAGAACAAAGGAAAACGAGCGTTTGCCAAAACCATGTTGAACTGCTTGTGGGGTAAGAATGCACAAAACAATGTTCAAACCAAAACCGAGTATGTGACTAAGGTGAACCGGTTGTATGACCTACTCTCCGACCGTCATGTCACTGTGCAGTTTGCCGAGATTTTCGATCATGACAACTTCATGTTGGTGAATTACTCGGATGAAACAGACGCAACACAGCCCCATTCATCTTCAAATCCAGTGGTAGCTGCCTTCGTTACGTCCTATGCTCGACTTGAACTTTACACCCAGTTGGAAAAACTTGGAGATCGGGTCCTGTATTTTGACACAGACAGTTGTATGTACATCTATGACCCTGACCAGTACAACATTCCAATTGAAGAGAGTCAGTTGGGAAAGTGGACGGATGAAGTACCACATGGACGCATTGTCAAATTCGTGGCATTAGGACCAAAAAACTATGGGTATGAATATATCGATGAAAAAGGAAATCGACATCAGAAATGCAAAGTAAAAGGCATCACTTTGGATTACAATGCTAGTCAGAAAGTCAATTTTAAGACTATGGTCGACTGTGTACAAGATCGCGAACATTACAAGACAGTCATCGAATATGAATCCCGAATCAAGAGACATAGAAATCGCAAAGTGATCAGTGAGACACAGACCAAGACGTTCCGCTCGGTGTATACAAAACGCGTGGTCGTGGACAAATATAAGACAGTGCCGTACGGTTACCAACCGTCATAACCACTTGGCTTGTGATCGTGTGCATAGCCTGAACGGTGGTGGAAACAAACGGAGATTCACGATGAACACTCTACCAGTAGAAATACAACAGATGATCTACAGACATCTCGTTGAAGCTAATAAGAAACCTGTTGCATTTTGCAACGAGTTATTTTTTACTTGGGCACAGCGCATTGGAAACAGATTAATTCACCAGACGATGAAGGATCCCTCTTGTTTAAACCAAGTTTATGATATCTTAAGTGATGTACGAGAGCGTGATCTTCCAAGCAGCTATAAAAGTTTGGTCATTCAACGGATTTTTACCATTTACAATCTGCTACGCAACCTGATCTCTGACGTGTGGTACATATACATTGATACCATAAACATTGATACAGTGGAGAAACTGAACCGTGTTAATGAGCGTATGTATCTCAGATTTGCGATTAACTACCGGAACGACACACCAGAGGATATACGTGTCATTTTACTGACTCCAGAACCTATCACTTGTGAACAAGTGTTTAACCTTTTTGGTAAACAGTGCACCGCAATAATCAAACAAACGAGGCCAAATCCTACTGAACAGTTCTTTCAAGATCCCGATTTCAACGACTTTGAATCGTTTGAGTTGGGAGACGAATCCCTCTGGGACACCTACAAAATAAGATACTACACAGAGTACTTGCAAGACGAATGAGTAGCCAAAACATGGAAAATACTTCACTACAGGAAAAAAACATAACTCCAATTCGGAATCCATGGCGTAGAGCTGTGCTGTTGGCTGTGCGTGTACTTGGAATTCAATCAGAACAGGCGTTAAGACAATCCGAGGAACTGTTTGACGAAGTGTGCATGGCTTTAAATGCTATGGGATATACCATGATATTGCCGGAATGGATGATGTATAAAGAAAGACTGATTCATGATGTGTGTCATAGTTTACATTTTTTGACTGATGTTGTATAAAATAAAATGTTGTCATGCCAATGTTGTTATTATTTCTTGGACCATCATGGAAAGTAGTTTACTTTTTCAACATCCTAGTAACATTTTCATCTCAGGACCAAGTGGTTCAGGAAAAACTCAATTTGTAAAAAAACTTATTGAGTACAAAATTGATTTATTTCATGTGGTACCACAACACATCGTCTGGTGTTACAAAGAATGGCAAAGTGCCTACGCACAGTTACAAGAACGTGAAGCTATCAAATTCATTCAGGGTATCCCTGAGGATGATGAAGAGATAGTAGACGATACAACCTTACCACACCTCGTCATATTTGATGATATGTTAGGAGAAAAAGATGAGGAGAAAATTAAATTATGGTTCACACGAAAGGGACACCATAGAAATGCCACTGTCATTTACATCACACAAAACATGTTCCAACAATCCAAGGCTAGCCGTACCATCAGCTTGAATGCACACTACATGGTATTATTTCAAAACACAAGAGATAAAGGTCAGATCAAAACACTTGCGAACCAAATACAACTACCCCATTTGGTGATGGCGTATCAAGATGCAACCTCTACACCTCATGGATATCTTATTATTGACTTTCATCCAAGAACACCCGAACTGAATCGTTTAAGAACAGATGTGTTCCATCGGTGGGTAACAGGTGAAGATCGAGGACCGATCGTCTACACTACAGTATAAAATGACAGGAACATGACACCCGATCATCATAAAGGATACAGCTACCATGGAAAACACACCACATACAGTGATCAAAGCTCTAGAATCGTTGAGTCGGGAAAAGAACCCAACGAAACGACAAGAGCTGGTAGAATCAGGATTAACAGAGATGGTAAAATGGTTCACCTTAGCTGCACGACTCATCTTAGAGAAAAAAGTAACCGTGCCAAAACAGACGATGAATTTTATGGAACGCAACAAAGACATTTTAAGACAGTTAGCTGATCAACATGTGGATCTGACCACAAAACGACAACTTATTTTAAAACCTGGTGGTGGAGGTTTCCTTGGGGGCACCATCATTCGTACCCTGCTTCGATGGAACGGGACCAAAGCTGTGAGAAAATTTGGTTCAGTAGCAAGAAAACAACCACCCAAACGAAAGTCACCAGCCAAGAAACGGTCACAACAACAACCACGCAAACAGCCAACCAAACGCAAGTCACCAGTAAGGAAACAAAAAAGGAAGAAGCAGGCATTGCCTCATGACCGATTTGTCACTGTAAGAAGGAAACGCTCTGTATCAACTGGAACACCAAAAGTGTCCCCCATACTGATTCGACGTGATGTTACATCAGGGACATCATCCAAAGCATCACCACTTGTGGCCCAATTCTCTCCACTGACCTCATCTACTCCCCGTTCTAATAGAAGTTCGATGAGGTCTGGGTTGGCTACACCACAAGGATCAATGGCGATTTCTCCAAACCCTACAGTTCGACGACAATTGTTTGACCTTTCTAATTCTTCAAGTGGGCGTTCATCATCATCATCATCATCATCATCAAGATTTTCACCAATCCCAAGTCTCCATTCCCCTTTACCTACTGCCGTTACTGCGATGAGACATTCAGGACCACTGAGTAGTGCTGGCAATATCGCTTTACAAGCCCTTCAACAGTGGTATAAATAAAAGAGACCAAACATGTCATTATCATTTGTCATCATGAAGCGCAAACAACCACTCGTTCGCAAACATGGCAAAATGTTGCTTGCTTTGACAGAAGCCTCGCCCAAATTTCGAAAGAAGATTATTCAAGAAGCACCAAAAGAATTGGTGGATTGTATTGCTGAATGTTGTCACAACATTTTAAAAGGCAATGTACCACTGTCAGAGGCTCAGAAGCGTCGATTGCATTCTAAGAGACAACAGCTCCGACAGTTAGCGACCAAGAAAGTATCAGTTCGAAAAAAGAAAATCATTCTCAATCAGAAAGGTGGTTTTCTACCCTTGTTGGCACTTGCACCACTCTTAGCCAAATCAATTATACCTCTTGCTGGTGAAATCATTCGGAAAATATGAAGAAGATGGCCTATGTTCCAGTTCGGTTGTTGGAAGAGATGAATCGATGGAAGAAGGAACAACGACCTCGGTTACCCCCATCCCCTCAAGTGAGTCAGACTTCGTCATTACAGAATGAAATGAATCAAGTTCTTGACAACAATCAATTGTCTGAGTCAGAAAAAGCACAACAATTTGGAGAAGTATTACATCGCTTTCAAGTGTCACATAAAAAAAGCACTCAAACCCTCCAGACCACACCTGGCTGAGAAAACAACGAGTACAATGACTGAAAAGAAAGAGGAAAAACCGATGACCTTGAAAGATCAAATTCTAGACAGTGTTCCAACGACCATGCGGCGAAAGGCTACTCTCTTGTTAAACATGCTGAAAGACCATCCTCACTTAAGTTGGGATGAACATGGCCTGTTAGAATATGATGGAAAACCCGTTGAAGGTTCAAATATTATTGATCTGGTCAATGATGTACTTCGACAGCGGAAAGGGTCAAATCCACGAGGATGGGAACAATTTTCTAGAGGACTGAGAGAGGTCAACATCCCACAAGAAGTCGTGGGCAATAAACGTCGATGGAATTTCATACAAACACCAGATGATGATGAAGAAGAAGAGGAGGAGGAGGAGGATGAATTTTATGATAGTTTTGCCTACGCACCTACATCAAAGAAACGAAAACCTATTAAAAAGGAAGAACCCGAGGAGATATTAGCCCATTCGTCATGGGACGCCTACTAAAGAAGGACGCGTTACTTCGTCACCTGTACTATGATACTGATAATCCTACGAGTTTTGGAGGAATTCATGGACTCTACAAGGCAGCGAAAAAACAGCTGAAATCTATCACTTTAGAGGATGTGCGAGACTGGTTGAGAAGTCAAAGAACCTACACGTTGCATAAAACAATACGACGAAAATTTCGACGTCGACAGACTGTGGTAGGAGGTATCGATCATCAATGGCAAGCTGATCTCGCAGATATGCAACGTATGTACAAAGAGAATTCACCATATCGCTACTTACTATGTGTCATTGATGTGTTTTCAAAATATGCTTGGGTAATACCCATCGTAGACAAAACTGGAAAGACGCTCATCCAAGCCTTTCAGTCTATTCTAAAAGAAGGTCGAAAACCACTCTCTTTGCAAACAGACAAAGGC
>CM037791.1:31378232-31388638 GCA_021229015.1 Solen grandis | reverse complement strand
GAGTGTAAACAAAGTGAAATCTTGCATTGTTTTACATTAAAAGCAGCACGCCTCCTGACCTAATTGGCTGATTAAAGCCATAATGGGTCTTAGCCGAGATTTTATGGCTATAAACATTGTCATGAAGTTTGAAGATGATCGATTCAGAAATTAATATGCTAGAGTGTAAATAAATGGAAATCTTGCATTTTTTTCTTTTTTGATTAAAAGGGGCATATCTTCTGACCTAATAAGCCAATAAAATGACCGAGAGATTATAGACAAAAACATAGTCATAAAGTTTGAAGATGATGTTAGAAATGAATTTGCTAGAGTGTAAACAAACTTAAGTTGCAGACGATGGATGGATGACAGACAGAAGACGGACAACAGACGGACATTCCAGTCACTATGTTTACATAATTAGGGCACCCAATCCATGAAATACATTTAACTTTTAATTCTTGAATAAAACACAATGAATATGTACATAAAATCTGTTGAAGAATTCATACTTTTGAGCAAGTTGATAGAGCTGTACGAGTATGTGGAGGGGGCAATCAGGTTTGTTTTGAGAGAAAATTGCAAAGCCCCGCGTGTATCTAAACAGGATTTGACAATATTTTCTTATAACAAACAGCTCTTTGTACGCTGTGCGAGGGTCCTTGATACATCTTTATTCATTTGAATCAATGTATGCTATTCAAAGTATGTAAAACGATCTAACAAGAAATAAAAATTGATAGATAATATTTTCTTTTAATCCAAATTGTATACTTACACGTGTACAGAATTTGTAATTAATTTTCTTTTTAGCAATCATATAAAATATGAAAGATAACTCTGTAAAGCTAACCACAATCAGGGGTGTGGAATTCCTATGTCCGACTTGTCCGACGCGGTACTTTTTGCGGCTGGACAAGTGACTTTTTCCATCCCGCTTGTCCGCGGACAAGTAAAATAGCCGAGATCGAAAATAATAATTATAAAAAATATCTTCTGAGTTTCATACTCTAACAGTAAAAAAATCAAAAAGAAATAATAACAAGAGGCCCATGATGGCCCTAAATCGCTCACCTGAGATAAAAAGGTTGACCCAAGGAACATCTGTACCAATTTATTTTAAAATCTAGCCAGTAGTTTTGAAGCAGATGATTTTTAAAGTTTTCATATTTTTTTTCTTTTTGTTGCCATGGCAACCAGAGTTCTACATGGATCAAGTTTATTTTAGCAACGTTTGTGAAGGTTGACCCAAGGATCATTCCTGCCAAGTGTAATCAAATTCTGTCCAGTGGTTTCAGAGGAAATGTTGATTAAAGTTTCCCTATATACATGTAAGGCAAATAAGCCCCGCCCCTGGCGGCCATGTTTTTTACGGATCGGAATAATTTTAGCAACTTTGGTAAAGGTTGACCCAAGGAACATCTGTACCAATTTATTTTAAAATCTGGCCAGTAGTTTTGAAGAAGATGATTTTTAAAGTTTTCATTTTTTTTTCTTTTTGTTGCCATGGCAACCAGAGTTCTACATGGATCAAGTTTATTTTAGCAACTTTTGTGAAGGTTGACCCAAGGATCATCCCTGCCAAGTTTAATCAAATTCTGTCCACGGGTTTCAGAGGAAATGTTGATTAAAGTTTTCCCTATATACATATAAGGCAAATAAGCCCCGCCCCTGGCGGCCATGTTTTCTATGGATCGGAAAAATTTAAGCAACTTTGGTAGAAGTTGACCCAAGGAACATCTGTACCAAATTATTTTGAAATCTGGCCAGTTGTTTTGAAGGAGATGATTTTTAAAGTTTTCAAATTATTTTTCTTTTTGTTGCCATGGCAACCAGAGTTCTTCATGGATCAACTTTATTTTAGCAACTTTTGTAGAGCCTCACCCAAGGAACATTCCTGCCAAGTTTCATTAAATTCTGTCCAGCGGTTTCAGAGGAGATGTCGTTTAAAGCAAATTGTTGACGACGGACGACGCTCGACGCATGACGGACGACGACGGATGCCGGACGAAGGGCGATCACAAAAGCTCACCTTGAACACTTTGTGCTCAGGTGAGCTAAAAAGAAACTGCAAATGTAATGTTTTTAATATCCCGTGGAGAGTCATTTCATTATGGAAAAACCAGCCTTGGGTCTAAATTTAGAATCCATTTCTCGCCTCCTGATTGGCTGCCGAAAGCGTCATTAGTCTCGCGCGACTTCTTCGCGTGGTTGCAAAGAAAATCAAAACTATCATTGAAATTGATAAATTTGTAATTTGTACATCATCCACAAATTCTTCAGATACAAATAAAACTGTACGATGGCGAAAAGAAAATCTAAATCCCAAAGAGATCGCGAGTATGATAAGAAACATGTTCGAACTTTCCAGTCTTTTTGGCGATCCGAATTTAGCTGGCTTCGTTCTGAAGATGATACAGCATTTTGTCTTTTTGTCATTTTTTCCTGGTCGCACTGATACAAGTTCAATGTTATATATCGACAAACCCCTTGACAGCTTGTCTAGAAAAGACATCCTGACTACGCACCAACTCTCTTCCAAGCATATTTCTTGTATGTCAAATTTTAATCACAAAAATAAACAGACAAAATCCGGGCCCCTGGATTAAGCGTGAATGAAGTTGACAGGATATAAATAAAAAAACTTAATACAGTTATGTGCAACAGTCTGTATAAAAGATAAGCAATTAAAACAAACTTAATACAATTTACATCATAATGGCTTTCATAACAGAAAAATGAGAATATGTTACATGGATGATGCATATTCCCATATATGTTGATAACTATAAAAGCATGTCAACTGCTATAGGTACCTTAACTGACTGTCATAGATAAGCCATGATATACTACTGTGAATTATGTCAACAATGAAAACAAAATTAAATTATTATTATTATCCTGTAAGTAAAAACTTTAGGCACATAAATCAAATTTTCTTCTGAAAATTCGGACAAGTAGATTTTGGCTGCGGACAAGTAGATTTTTTAGGTTCACTTGTCCGTGGACAAGTGAAAAAAAAAAGGATTTCCACAACCCTGACAATTAATATCAACAGGAAAATATATTTTCGACCAAAACTTCCTATTTCATTTAAAATGGACTTCAATTACAGATTTTTTGCATTTATTTCTGGGCTGTATTTACTTTGAAGTCCTTTCAGAGCACCTGATATCAATGAAACGGAAAAACAATCTTGAGAATATTTTACCTTATCAAAAACTTCATCAGAAATTGAAGATGTATGTTTGAATATCCAGAACTGTAACAAGGTCATGACCCCACAGAGAGTCATGTGACTTGCAGAAATCAAAGTGCTAATGCACTTATCATGTTGGAGTTTGTGAAGGAATCCCTTTATTGTAACTTTGTCTATATAGAGACAAATTCCGAATGGCAGGGGAGTATCTAACGGCCTATGAGAAACCCTTATCAGTGAGAGATTTGTGTAAGCCGTCTGGTAGCTCAGTCGGTAGTGTTCAACCTGTAAGGGAAAGGCCCAAGGTTCAAGTCTAGGTCTGGCTGCACATTTTTCTCACCTGGATACATGTACCAAATAAGAACTAGTTAAAGGTCAAGGTTCTCTTTTTCTTAAGTGTAGTAGCAATATATATCATGGTAATTTGGCAGAAATTGGATAATATTAAAGATAATATTTAATTTGAAATTGAACTCAAAAATATTTATATAGAAATAATATCAAGAAATGTGTAGGAAATGCTTTTTCAGCCATCAAAGGAAATGTGATGAATAATAAAATTTATGATGCTGTTCAAATAACTTTTTAATACTTTGTCACTATCATTTCAGTCGGACAGAAATTAAAGCATTTTATAGCTACATTTTTTTTTTCAGGAATTTCTTAATGTTTCCACATTTGCTACTTTTTTCTGTGAATTAGATTTTTCCTACAGTAGCAAAGGGAAGTAAATCCATCATGTCGCTAGAGTGAATAGCAGCAGAAAGCATTGTAAAAAGTCACCAATCTGAAGCTAAAAGCATTTTTTTTCTTAAAATTATTCAAATCTAACAGTAAACAAAATTTAAAACATATTCCTATGGTGAACAGTACAGCATACACATACATGATAAAACATGCACAGATCACTTAAATTCAGTTTGTCACTAGTGTGTATCACCCACCAAAATCAAAGTGCAATATACTGTTGAATCATTCATTTCCGTTGACATTATTCCGTTGAATCTGTAATATAGTCAATTTTGTTGGTACATGTATAAATTTGTGGATTCATGTGCTAGATCATGTGAGGTCTACTGGATTAAAAGTTTTGTGGGGATTTACTTTTGTGGATAAAGCTTTCCACAAATTTAATGAAACAAAAATTAGTCCCCCATTAAAATTAATGATTCTACAATATTGTGATACAATAGCCTCTGTAATGCGATATGTATCAATTTATTTTGAGTTTACAAGAATTCACCTTTCTCTTTTTTTTTCTTTACATGGCCCAAATATTGCTCTTTGCCGTTTTGTTTGAAATACAGTCAACATCGTACATGCGACCACCTGTATTAAACAACTTTTTTATTAAACAACCGTTATAAATCCTGCCCGAACGTTTTTACTATATCAATTTATCCCATTAAGCGACTCTTTTATTATGCGACCAGCGACCACATAAACCAAGTCCCAGCACATAAGATTATGCACAAAATCAACTTTTTTCAGCAACCGTGTTTGATTCCGTAGCTGATTATCGTGTACACTAAAGCATGCGTATATTCATCTTTAACACATCCTAACAAACAAACAATTATCCCGATCATAAGTGCTCACCAGAAACCAATTTGTTTTGACCACGCATGACTGCACCATGTGCAACTAAATTCTAAATATAGTTCCTCGTTCCCGTTTCATTGTCACTGGACACCATTTTACAACATGTTGACAAGGGAGGGTACCCTAATTGCACCGAAAAATTACAGAAAATCACGTAGCAATTTTAAGCAAAGTTAAAACAATAAATGTCCCAGGATTTCAATTTGATGAAGAACATTATTAATGTTTCAATAAAACTTTTGGTATAACAAACAAAGCGGTACAGAAGATTCAAACTAGAGTACAATTTTATCTTAACCATGACATTTAAAACTGCGGTTATGCAGTGCCCCAGTGAATCATTTTATCTCTTAAGAGTGGGTATCCTGTTTTGAATAACCTGTTTGTTATTTCATGATATCCGGGAGGCAAAGGTTACTGTCCTGTATGAAATTTAAGGTTTAAAATGATAAAAAATTACATGTCACAATGATTTGTTTACATCAATCTGCATAAGGAAAAAATAAACACACAAAGATCTAATTAATTTTGCACTTTTCTAGCATAACCAGTAGTATTTTTTATGGTCCATGAAGTGAGAAGATAACTAAGCAATCTAATAAAATAAGGTTTATTTATTTCATAAATCCAAATATTTACAGGATCTACCTCATCACTGCAGTGAGGGAATCACATTAATTTGTCTACTAGATTGAACAAGATAAAGAATCTGTGCAAAACAAATCCTTTCAAATACAAGAAAAAAGATATCACAAAACTAATCAGTATAAAGCCTAGTTGTGCATGCTGTATGTGTGTCACACTCTTGAAGATTTTTGGCAGTTTTGGCCCCTTAATTTATGTGCATTCCTCTTTTTAAAATTTGTGACATTTGTCACTCGGATTTCGCTATTTTTCACACAGGAAAAAATATTTAAAATAGTCATGTATCTTTAACATGTAAGTTTTATTGAGATTAAAAATAACCTTAATGAAATACAGTAAAATGTCCCTAAATCTGAATGGAGTCCATCATGAATAACAATGTTGAAATTCCTAGGACAAAAAAAAAGACAAGATGGATATCATGGCCCTACAAGACAGATATCATGGCCCTACAAGACAGATATCATGGCCCTAAAAGACGGATATCATGGCCCTTCAAGACAGATATCATGGCCCTACAAGACGGATACCATGGCCCTACAAGACGGATATTCATGGCCACACTATACCCACAGACGGATATCATGGCCCTTCAAGACAGATATCATGGCCCTACAAGACAGATATCATGGCCCTACAAGACGGATATCATGGCCCTACAAGACGGATATCATGGCCCTACAAGACGGATATCATGGCCCTACAAGACAAATATCATGGCCCTACAAGACGGATATCATGACCCTACAAGACAGATATCATGGCCCTACAAGACGGATATAAGACGGATATCATGGCCCTACAAGACGGATATCATGGCCCTACAAGACGGATATCATGGCCCTACAAGATGGATATCATGGCCCTATCTCACTTGCCTAAGTCATTAAAATGATTTTATCATAATAATGCTATGAATATAGTGACTAAGTATGAGTAGAATTGCTTCATAAATGCATAGTGAAATCTAACATTTTTCAATATTTCAAGGGCCATAACTCCTGACCTCCTGGGCTATTATATGCCATAGCTATACTTGACTTTAGAGATTATGGCCATTAAAATGAATTTTTAAAGATGACTACTTGAGAAATAACATTAAGCTTTAATGTACGTATGGCAGCAAAGTGTATTGGACTCCATAAACAGAGTTGACTGCACCTAAAATCAACATTTGATAAAGAGACTGATTAATCTTTAATTGAGTCTAATTCATCAGAGATAACTGATAATGAATACAAAAGCTATTGACAATTTCAGGATGGAAATAAAACAGTGGAGTAAATGGCACTCTTTTTTAAGGTAGCAAACATCATCAATATTTCAATATCATTGCTATTAAACTATAACATTTTCAGATGTCAGGTATCCAATCTGCTCACCATACATCGACCACTCCTGGAATTGTTAAAATGCATGAAGTGACATAAGATATGGGAAGAATCATATTGACAGTATTTATCACATCATTAATGATGAATCCTATGGTATGGGCAAATAAAACGATGTTGTTGTTATCTGTTATTTGTCAATATAACTATTCATAGCCAGATTTGTTTATATTTCACCAAATCAATTATTCTTCTGTTTTTGGCTAAGCCGTCTGAAACATAAAAATGGGATGAAAAAATTAATGGTGACACTATTATACAGCGAGTGTTTATTGAAATCAGGCCTCTGCGGATCAGACCTCTCCACGGTGAAGAAGTTGAAGTCGCAGAGTAATGCAGCCGAGACATTCTCTTAAACCAGCCGCATAATGCAATTGTTTCGGCCATAATAATAGTAGCGATGTCTACATAATGTATATATTCAAGTTTGCAACTGCGCCTTGTAAATAATCAGAATTTTAGTGAAACTTCTAGTGCAGGCCAAGTGAAAACCCAGACCAAAAAGGAAATAGTTCTGTTTCTGGTCTCAAGTAAATAAAAAAGAGGGTCGGTAGGTCGGGATTTTTTTTTTTTTTTTTTTTTTTTACATAAAACTTAAGGTTTAAAAAGGAGAAATATTTTTTTTATTTTTAAAGGCAGATCAATAAAAAAAAAGATAAAAAAAAATCCTTAGGGTCTGTTGTTACAAAAGAGGGTCGGTGGGGAGACCATAAACGGAACTTTTTTTTTTTGGCCCCAGGACTATCCTTTGCATTTTTCTTGATTCATTACTATCTCAGCTTTGGAATGCGACACTAAAGAAGGGCAAGTGGTAACTTTTGGAAATTAATGACACTGTACAGGTTTCTTGAGGATGAAACTAGAAGATTACTTATTAATCTATATTTTGTTTTACCTATAATAGTATTTTTAGCATAAAATGTGTTACAATGATGGAGAAATAATATGAACATTGCTTTCATTATAATAAATAACTTGGAAACGTTTTTCTGTATTTACATATAATTATTTATTGAATTGATGATAATTATGGATGATTATAATAGCATCAAAATGGTGAAACGCTTTAGAAAAAAATTACATCCTGCCATTTTAACACATAATTATACAGTCTTAATAAGATGACTGGTCTAATCTGTGACTTAAGAGAGCCATATGAATGGGTCGATTTACCATCTGAAGCACAAAAAAAACTGTCCAGAACTGAATGGTATTGAACATGTTTTAATAAGGTTTTAATTTGAACAGTAAATTTTCAATTTAAAATTTGTTGAAGGATATTGGAAAAAAAACAACATGGAAATGTTACATATGAATTCATAAAATATTAACACAAATATCATAGTAATGCATTTTAAGTTTAAAAAAAAAGATAGGTGTTAAAATAGTTTGTATAGAACCCATGACCTCCCTATTTCGGAGCAGATGCTCTAACCACTTGGCAACTGGTAGGCTCTTCCGCTCTCTACCAAGGGTCTTGTACCTGCCAGTACTTTCGTATACTTACTACTTCAACCCCCATTGGAAAGGGAGGAACATCAATCCCCCCCCCGGGGTGCTTGTTCGGGACCAATTGGATTAATTTCCCTCAAGAGGAAACCTGAAAAAACCAGCAACAACAAAACCAGATCAGCCTGCGAGTAACTCGCAGGCTGATCAGGTTTTATGCTGTTCGCTGCTCCTCAGTGGTCTGGAAATGAGGATTTTGTAATTAAATTTAGTAAGGTTTAAGTGTGGCTTTCTGCAGATCAGGCTTTATGTGGTGCCTATTGAGTGCGTCAAAATGAGTCTATATTATGGAAAGGAAAATTGGGGGGGGGGGGGGGGGGGGCGCAACTCAGGACGATGATCAGGCTCATAAAAAAAAAGATCCAGTATAGAAAGGAAAAAGATCTGGTCCAGACTGGAAAAAACAATCCTTGGTTAAATGGTTGCCTGCAAGGAGATACAGTTAGATTTGATCATTAAAGGTTTTGAGGAAATGCACAGAAATTTAAAAAAATAATAATAATAAAAAATGTGGAATCACAATTCGCATGTTTGAAGAATAACCCTAAAATATGTATAAGATGGCAATTTCAAGGGACAAAGCTTGTAGCTCAAACCCTGTTCAGTTTTCATAAAATGAATAAAATAAAACTATATTTTAAGCAATAAAATATATACTCCATAGTGAGAAAATCTTGGCACACAAAACACTTCTTTATCAATCATACACAATATCATGTCAATGCTTTATCATCCTTACTATATCAAATATATAGCTTTTTATCATATGACATTACGCTTAAACAGCTGTTTCTGATATCGTATAACCATCATAAATTTTCTTATATTTAACATGTTACATATAACTTTAGGGCTAATTACACGTCATGCACGTGTATTCTATATATATGCATAGTGTATTGAACTCGAACAGCTGGATTAAATGTGTATGAATTTCAGTTTTTAAACTATTTTCTTGGTGTTATATTAGAGTATTCAGTCCATTCATTCATGTTTTTTGTTTGTTTGTTATTATAATCGCGATTACTGTCAGTATAGGTTATATGATAAAAAGAATCTGACATGAATTGTCATTTCAAATCATATTTTACTTAACTTGTTCATGATGCTTAATAACATTTTCATGAACTCGTAAATAAATTTTGATATGAAATAACAAATCCTGTCAGATCCTATACATCTGCAGAGATAAAATCCGGATGCCAGGAAATAATGTACCTATATTTCAACCCTTTACCTCATGAATATTCATGTCCAAATTTATGTTTTGATGTGTATTAATTAACGGGAACTTTAAAAAATATATAAAAAATATTTTTTCTTTGTCGGGAAGACAATGTAAGATTTAAGATACTATACTATATGAGCAAACAGAGGTGATCTTGATCAGACATCTCTTTCAAGTCATTTATACCAAATTCTTAATAGGAGACAAAATCTAAGCACAAAAATGCTCCAAAGTCATTTATACCAATTAAATTCTTAAGTAATATAAATTAAATACAACATATACCTTTAACTTACTTTCAACTCAAATTTACTAATATCTTAAGTGATTAATACTAAGCTAAGCAAAGAAATACTTTCAACTCAAATTTACTAATATCTTAAGTGATTAATACTAAGCAAAGAAATACTTTCAACTCAAATTTACTAATATCTTAAGTGATTAATACTAAGCAAAGAAATACTTTCAACTCAAATTTACTAATGTCTTAAGTGATTAATACTAAGCAAGGAAATACTTTCAACTCAAATTTACTAATGTCTTAAGTGATTAATACTAAGCAAGGAAATACTTTCAACTCAAATTTACTAATATCTTCATTGATTAATACTAAGCAGAGAAATACTTTCAACTCAAATTTACTAATGTCTTCATTGATTAATCCTAAGCAAAGAAATACTTTCAACTCAAATTTACTAATATCTTCAGTGATTAATACTAAGCAAAGAAATACTTTCAACTCAAATTTACTAATATCTTCAGTGATTAATACTAAGCAAAGAAATACTTTCAACTCAAATTTACTAATATCTTCAGTGATAAATTCTAAGTGAAGAAATACTTTCAACAC
>CM037791.1:31348509-31378132 GCA_021229015.1 Solen grandis | reverse complement strand
TTTTGTAATCATGCTTAACAAAGCAATCTTACTCAGGTGAGCGACACAGGGCTATCTTGGTCCTCTTGTTTAAATGTGTATAGTGAAAAAACATTAACCATGGCCGTATAACTTTTAAACTATTAAAGCTTCTCTCATCAAACTTCACATACTTGTACTTGTTCACTATAACAAGGGCTACATCACCATTAAGGGCTATAACTCTTACATCCATTTTGACCAAATTCATCACCATTCTTTTTTAAGCTCGCCTGAGCACCAGGTATTGTTATCAATCTTTCTTATCTGTCCGCCATGCATCAACTGTAGCTTTAAACCAAATGTACCCAGTACGTTGCTACCCATTAAAAAGAAATAAAAAAAATCAATGACCTTATATATATAATAAGAAGGTAGGTAACTTCTTCTACTGAAAACGTACATTATGTCGTTTCAATTGCAATAACTCCTTTGAAAATTGAAAGATTTTCATAAAATTGATAAGGTGACTGATTTTTTTTTATTTCCTTTTAACCGGCAGCAACGTACCAGGTACCTTTGCTTTAAACGACATCAATATCTCATCCCCTCCTAAATCGCTTAGCAGATTTTCATTAAATATTACAAGAACAGGCCTTAGGTAGAAATCATTCCGGTCCATCAACCAAGATGGCTGCCAAAGCTTAAAATAGAAAAATCTTTAAACGGCATCTGCATCTCCTCCTAAAGCACCTAGCAGATTTTAAGAAAACTCAGTAGGAATGATCATTGGGTAAACTGCACAAAAATAGTTAAAATCATTCTGGTCCGCCAACCAAGATGGACACCAGAGCTGGAAATAGAAAAATCTTTAAACGACATCTCCTAAACTGCAGACCAAATTTGGATAAAACTCAATAGAAGTGATCATTGGGTGATACTGTACAAAAATAGCCAAAATCATTCGATCCGCCAACCAGATGGCCACCAGAGCTAAAAACAGAAAAATCTTTAAACGTCATCTCCTAAACCGCTGAGCAGATTATGATGAAACACAACAGGAATGTTCATGATCACATGTGTTTTGAAATGGGACATCATATAAGAGAGAAAAAAACAACAACAAAAAACCCCCCAAAAAACATGAAAAACAAAAACTGATAAGAAACTCATTTTTCCCAGTTCCACTTCATTTCGTCCCACACATCTTTTCAAACTTTTTTTTTATTACATTGTAGTTAAAATGTGCTGTTGTGGTTTGTTTAAATACCCTGAGCTCACCTTAGATTCAGAAAAAAATATCTAGGAAAAAACAACTGTTTGGTAGGAAAAGAGACAGTTTCCATATTAAGAGGACTACTGATAGTTTACTGCCTTGTGGTACACCCATTTTGAGAATCATTGAGGTTCATTTGAAAGAGGGTTCCAAAAGAGCCAGCATCATGAAATTGTAACAGGAAGCAAGCTCTGTAGTTTGATTGCATTGATTTCCATTTTCATATAACATCATTTGAAGTCAAAATTTTATCTACTATCAGATCATCTGTCAATTCTGCATGGATTTTTTTTTTTTTTTTTTTACAGATAGTGTATTTCAAGATAAGTAATGAACATGGTAAGGTTTGATATGGTTTGCAGAACAAAAAGCCCTATCGTTTGTTTGAACAGACAGGTCTTTGGCATATAAAAGGAAATTACATTAGAAATGCCTCTCTGCAGTTGTTCCTATAAAAGGGGGAGATATTGTATTATCCTTCTGTTGCGGATGTGACTTATGCTTTAGTTTTGTAATATTGCAGTTCGCGTCAGTCATGCACCACGAGCAAGCGTTTCATTGACCCTGATCGAAATCTTGCTTACATGCAAGCGTCCCATCGATCATGATTTAGGTCTGCAATCATCTTGAAGAGAAATCTACAAATAGACTGACGTGTTGACACTTTGTGAGGTAGCATTATTTTTAGTCCCTTAATTACCGGAGTTTACACTGGAGGGGGCTATAGGTTTGCCCTCCGTCTGTCTGTCAGCCTGTCTGTCCCGCGATAAATAAAAACCGTTTTAAAAGATAATATTATAAAACTTGTTGTATGAACAGATGACAGTATGGATATTCTGCACGTCATTTTTTTCCAAGGACCAAATTTCAGGTTGCTATGATAACGGAAACAATTGTGCACCTGACCGGGGACTCATGTGTTGCGTGCAACACCAGTTACTTGTTAATTTATAAGTTCTACAGATGTGATTTTTTTTCTTATCATTGATTATTTATATTTATGAAAGTGTATTTTTAATACTTAGAAAATGATTGTGATAAAAAGCTCTATAATTTAAATTTATATATATGCCATGTGTTTTGAAATAAATCGCTTATTCCTGAGAGAACAAATAACAAGAACTCTCTCTCTCTCTCTCTCTCTCTCTCTCTCTCTCTCTCTCTTTCTTTGTAAATCACTGAGGAAATGTTTAAAATAAAATTTTGATATAGCATTTCAGCCGTACATATTCTGTGTGAAGCTGTCCTAAGTGAGAAAGGCGTCACAGAAAAAAAACAGTCATAATAAGGAAATGATAATTAAGGTCTTGATTAGATGGATGGATGGATGGATGGATGGATCAGAAAAGTTTTTAAAAGATTTTCTTTAAATCCTATGAGTTTGTTTTGCTATGCGTAGAGGCGAAAATCTAACGAAGAGGGGTTCACGTAAATACTTATTTTGTACATAACTTTCTTATACGACGTCATAATCTTAAAAAGTAAGTATAGTTGGGAAGCTATTTAAATATTAAACATTTCATACACTTTATATACCCACTTATTTTGAAAGGCTGTTATGATATTGAAGCTTAAACCTTTTGAAAATGGAGGAAAAACAATAAAAATGAACCATTTCATTTCGGTTTCTCCTTATAACTTTGTAATGCTTTATCAGATCGTAATAATCTGCATACCAATGAAACCGTCAGGATACTTTCTACAAATCGTGTTCTACATCTTACTTGCAAAACTCAATATTTTTTCGAAATATAAGCAATTGAATACAATAAGGGTACGATCGTTTTCGTTTCCCGCCATTTCTGAACTATTTAAACCCTGATCAGCAAAAACTTAATATTTTCTGAGGGGTCATTAAAAGCACTAAAAATAATACACAAAGTCTCTCGATAAAATGTTTTTCGTTTTCGAGTTATCTTAGGTGAAAGAAAAACAATACCTAAAATATGACCTTGACCTAAGCAAATGTTCAATATTTGAACCTGTCAGTCTCTTTGAAACAATAAACAACATAATCTGTGAAGATTACATGAAAATTGAACAAAAATAAATTCAGGAGCTTGCTTCAAAAAACCTAAAAAGGCATACTTTCGAAAATTCGAATTTTTTGATTTTTTGGTTAAGTTTGACCGCCTATATAGAGGCCAAATAGCCTGAAGTTCTCACACTATATATTTTGTCAGCAACTGTGTTGCAAATCCTATGCAGCAAACAAAATATTTCTATCTTTTCTAAAAAATAAATGGATATGATTTCCGTAGACCTTCCCTTACTTGCATGCTGTTTTGCAAGGATCGAATATTCAACCTCTCTTAGCGCAAAAACTTCCCATACCTGAACTTAGGATACATCATATTTTAACGGGAGTCAATAAGGAATGTAATGCAAAAGACCGCTCTAAAATTTGATTTCAAAATATTCAGTTATCAGCAAAATTGTACATTGATGCAATGTGAAAACTATTGGCAAAAGTATTGAATAATTTGATAATTTTTAACTTAGGAACATCTTCAGAACTATCTGTATGTGTCTAAAATTTTATGACCGTACCTTAATTCTAAATTGCCAATATCGTGCTGACCAAATGTGCCTAGAATAAAAAAACTAGAACCGCAAGCGGCATATCGTATTTCGCTTTTAACCTGATCAGCTTGAAAACTTTATTTCAAATCAAGGACAGTTTTCAATATGGAACAGAATACAAATAAAAAAAACGCATTGAAAAAGGACTTCAACTTCTTGTGTCATAAGCAATTAAGCATGCAGTGCACTCTCTAGCAAAAAAGATTCTTGACGTAATTATTTTAGTACAGATCATGTGACATGTTTAAAATTATAAGAGTTTAGCGTTTCGCATCAATCCGCATTCATTTGACAATTGTAGTGTAGAGGCGATAGCCTAAAAAATGTGGGCAAACTTTTTGAGTTATAAGTAAATGAGTGTTATTAAGCAAAGCGCCCCTTGAGCCAATGAGAAGCAAAATTGATAAAAAAAATAGGTACATAGAATGCAGCATATTAATCAATTTTGTGTACAAGTCGCATGAGTAGAACATTCTATTTCATACATATAAAAATATAAAGCATGAAACTGATTTTCATTTTTTCAAAAAAGGATCAAACTTTGGACTTCCGTAAAATGACCAAAATGAAGCCCGATCTTCAAAAGCTAAATATCACAGGAAAGAATTTACAAATATAATAAAATATTCGTCGTTTTAAAGCTATTATTGGTCGAAGAAAAGAAAACAATAATCGTTATGACCTTGACTTTTCCATTTTTTTAAGTTTTAAATTGTGAGGCTCTTTGAATCATAAAACTACATTACCAGTGAAAAAAGATTGAACATAAAATAAAGTCAGGAACGATAAAACACCTAAAAAGTCATGTTTTTTAATTTTTTATTTTCCCAAAATATTGGTTAAGTTTGACCTCATACTGTAGACAAACCATACATATGATAAATTTGCCACCCCAAACAGAATTCTTCTATCTAATCGCAAACGAAAATGGGCAAGTTTTTCGTAGATCTGCCCTCATTTGCACAGTTATATGCAAGGTTCGAACTCTCAACCATTCGTAGCTTAAAATCATTCACAAAGTCATATTCTTGAAACCTATCACATTTAAATTAGGCTATCAACAAGGAACAGAATGGAAAAAAAAGCATTTGAATCGGACCTCAAATTACTGAGTTATTAGCCATTAATAAATTTCATGCAAAATGCCCCCTAGCGGGAACAGCAAGACATAAATGGAAATTTTCTCAACGTTAGGATCATCTCCAGATTAGTGGTAATAACTTGTTAAAATTTCATAAATGTGTCTTTTCTGATCATGGAGATTTGCCGTTCACAAAAGTGTTAGAAAAATAATTATAAAAAGAAAAAAATGAATAAAACAGAAGTAGAACAAAAGGTTTTCGCAACGCATTGCGAAAACCTAAAAGACATATAAAACAAGAACAACTATACGTCTTCGCATTGCGAGGTGCGAAAACCTAACAATTAATACAGCAGAAACATCCCTTCATAAACAACATCGCACAATGTATATGAACTCTGTTCCTAAAAGATTTTTTTTCCAAAATATACATACACTACTATTTTATGAAAATAACATGCTATGCAAATTAATTTTTCTTTTGCATCAAACAAGCCAAATACCAATATGAATATAATGTGTACATCGGCAACGCTTACAGAAATTTTGGTAAATATCACATTACCTTCAAAATCCAAAGTTTTCTGTCAAACAAGAGTTACGTCAAAGAGTGTTTTAAATAAAACCGATGTATATGACTGGACAAGCTCAATAAACGCGCACGACTGTAATGCATAAGGAAGTATTGTGTGTTTATTAAGTAGCAAACCCACGTGACATCTGACGATCAAATACAGAAGAAAACGAATAGTACACTTATGTAAATTAAGGGAAAAGATACGGACGGAAATCATTTATGACAGTGCGCAGTTAATGAAAAAATCGTTTTTGTAATAAGAATACGACGTGTATGAACTTCAATCTTTCTTTTCTTCTTACACATGTACTTAAAAAATCACATTTTATTCATACTTCATGCATTCATTAAAAAATATGCCAACGTAAGTTTTAAAGGAGACATTTTAACCAAATTTGATGAACTTGTTCTAATAGGTATTGAAAACAAGCTTCTGTGTAATAAAGTATGGGTCACCTTTTCTGATTTTAGTACTTGGTTTTTATCAAAGAAATTAACTAAAATGATTTGTTACCATTTTACAATAAAATCTGAAGGAACTATCCGTAAAAAACAGGAACTGAATTATGTAAATGAATATTAAATACATGTACAACATTACTATCACACGAATATAGTTTTGCCATATATATCACAAAATATAAGACGTTTAATTATAGACAATGTAAAAATATGAGTATAGTTGCTTCCTATTTTGTATCATGAAAAAATCTAGCGGACAGAATCATTTTTATCAGCACTGATAGTAATAGAAAAATGAAAAAAGATATGCTCAGAAGAATATGTTGACTCAGTACGGACACCTTGTAAGATATTTTTTTAAACAGCCATGTTAAGGGCAAAACTATACTCACCGCAAAATTCATTTAATGTCAAAAAGATTTCAACAATTTCAACCGAACGCATTCGTAATGAACTAATGTTTTTCTCATTAAGATTTTGCAAAGGTAGGAAAATCAAATATACCATAATAGTAAATATTTTGTATGGTCACAATAAGCTTGAAAAATAGCCACGCAACGTCGTCTCATGTTGTTTATGAGACTTCTGATGAAATGTATGGACGCTTGTGTCCATTCCTCGTGCAAGGCCCGCTTTAGATCATTAACGCTGTTGACGTCCTTCCTTTCACGAACACGAACGTTAGGTCAAAGGTAGTCATACACGTGCTTAATCGTGGAGAGATATAAGGAAAGTGCTGGCCATTCGAGTGCGTTGATGCTGTTTGCCGCAAGGACCCTGTTCCATTGCTGCCTTATCCACAACTGTGCGAACTTTCCAAGTTCAGACGTGCGTCTCAGTGACGTGCTGTTGACGGAAATTTGAGCACGCAGCCAAGCGGCTCTCGTGCGGTTTCTGGCAACATAAACGAATATTCTTGTCCTTGTGGCATGATGGAGGTGTGCATCAGGCTTAGAAGCGGGCATAAAGCGATGACGTCATTATGATGTCACTATACAACGATCTTCGCGAGATGTTGTTTTCCTTGGTCTCCCTGAGATGGACCTTCCTTTTAATGGGACCAGACTGGAAAACGCACTTAAAGACGATATATTGTTCGCTCATGGTAGCCAAAACGCCACATGAGGTCAACATCATGTGTACCTGCTTAAAGCAGTCCAAAGCAATATTTCTGTCATTTATGGATATTTCAGGACGGCGTCCCGTGCTAGCTACGACTAGTTTTATTCCAGATTATTTCAATGTGAACAATACTCATTCAAAATCAAACATTTAATGCAAAAATAATCATGTAGATTTAAATGCACACGTGTATTTCGTAGTTTTTGAATCGACAATCATATGGTCTAACGCGTGAGGTGTTCATGACATGATTGATGGGTACATGATCAGCAAGTTTAATACAACTCGTGTATAATATTCGTTATTTGCAGTATTGTTGTATTTGGACGTAAACAAATATACAGACTAAACTTTTTTTCTTTTTGCTTAGATGATATCTTTAAATGTCTTTTTTTTTTGGTAAATATATAATGAATATCACAAATAACGATACGCAAAGTTGGATCTTTGTTTTAAATATCGAATCTACCCTTCTTAAGCCTAGGGCTTAATAAGATATATATAAACAGTAAATATATATGTGTAATGGAAATTTTATAAGTATCAAACACTGTTATGATATGAAATCCAATATTATAAATCATTATCAATTACATATTGAATATTTATACATATGAAAACAATAATTAGTTATTCAGAAATTAAATCATTGCTTATAATAAGTCGTTTTTTGGGGTGGGGGGGATATAATTTCCACTGTGTATTCTCCTTTCCATTACGTCCATTACACTGAAAGAATGTATTACGTTTTTTTTGGAGAACCACGTCAATGCATTTACTTTTAGTTAAGTAAGTAAACTTATGTTTTCTTTTGCTAATATAGTCGAAATAAGACATCCATATTTTTTTGTATTGTTTAAACATTTAAATGTATAGATAAGGAGATTCGCGAATCTTTTCAAATACTGTTGTTGTTTTAACGAAATAGGTGAAAATATCGGACAGAAGCGGAAAATACATGCACGACAAGTTGCGCTGTGGCTGCTCCCAGATACTCCTTTGATGCAATGTGACTATTTGATTCTTTTTTTCCACCATCTTTTCTAGAAACTTGTAATCCTGGTCTGAATTCCCTGAAACTCAATCGTCCAGAACATTGAACTGCTATAAACGTATCCTTTCTCGACATCTGTATCATATTATAAGCATTAATAAAATGTATCTGAAAACTTTGAAAGATATTTCTGCCAGTTGGGTGTGTAATTTTTTTTTTTAGATCAATCCACAGTTTTCACATTAACGACATTATAGCTTTCAGTATTAAAGAAACATTAATTAACACTGAATAGCATAAATGCTTAACTACTAATCTTTGTGTAGTTAGTGCTTCCGCTCCTCACCAGAAAGTCATGGGTTCTATCCCCGACCATGACAGACAAAAGTACCTCCATGTAAAATTGCTCAACGCTCTGTATGTAAGGGGTAGTTGCAGGGCTGTTTGGCCAGATAGAATATGGTATTATCTCAATCGCTAACATCGTTATATCGCAATAAAGCAGAACATTATTAAAATTAGAGTTAAAAAAATGAAAGATTTCAAAAGGTCTGTTAGACGGACATAAAACCCAAGCTAAAAACAAAACAATACCATTATGTGATAACCATGGGGGCTGATTATTGCTCCATTTTCTAAATAATAAGTACTGCTGCATAATGCTTGCCATCGAATATGATACCAATGAAATGTCACGTGCAAACTTTTATACCCTATTAGTCTTAGTCACAATTAATGTGAAATACATTTAATAAGTCACTCACTAATGATGTTTTGTCTTACATATTATGAAAAATGAAAATGTTTTCTTAATAACAAACAAGCAAACCTTTTTTTAACTTCTTGAAAATTAATGGCTAATTGATATTTAAAAGAATCATGTTTATTTAATTTTCGCTAATATTTGACAATTGTATCCATATAGAATTTATGTACTAATGATATGTATGTATCATACTGGTGTAGGCAATTTAATTTCATATAACAGATGTAGTTACTATGAAATATTTTTTCAGCAAGTTTTATCGAAAATCTAAGAATCTAACATGTACGATACAAATATGTATTCACCTATAACAAGTTTCATATAATCTTTAATTTAGATATATTTTATTTTGATACAGTTAAAATATTGCCCCGAATTACACAGAGAACTAAAAATATCGTGTGGTGTCACACTTTGAATCCGAGCAGTATGACTTTGGATTGACAGCCAAGGTACAAACTGATCAGTCAAAAGCAAATTGATATTGTTACACTCGGTATTGTATTACTTTGGTATTGTAGGAATGTTCGTATCATTCAGAAACAAGTTATGTCAAAATCATTGATTAATAAGTTATTTTCTCGAATAAATAACTCCCGATAGCATTACAGAGATTATGTTATGTTGGAATTACGAACTGAAGATTGTTCAATATTAACTTTTTTAATAATTCAAGTGCATTTTGTTTTGAAGTTATTAAGATGTTTAGTCAAGCTTTGCTCGACTTTTGATTGCTTCGCTTATTATTAACATCCGCTGTCGCTCCAATGCGGTGATTATGCAAATGTAAGAGTACGTCTCGTTTACGTCTCGTTTATGACATACATGTATGGACATTGTATAGGATTTGCAGGGACTGAAGTGGTTTACAGACATTATAAAATACCTAATAATTGTAGATAAAGGTTGAGCATACATTAACCATTATTACATATATATATATATATATATATATATATATATATATATATATATATATATTACAATATGTATTACATGTATTCATAACTGTATATTCAAAGCACGAATAATAAAAATGTGACCTTGAAGTAAACCCTTTCTTTTGTCTTTTAAAGTTGATAGAGTAGAGTTTATACAATTTTAAAGCCAAAATGTTGCATCAAACATGGTTGAATAAATGGCTGCATTACTTTTGTAGTTCGACAAGGTACAGCCGCACTTAACAATTTTAGACAATATGTATTGCATGTACTTGAATGGCTTGAATAATATACACATATATTTGTTGAGGAGCGTGGTCGATATTCAGCTACTATACTTAAATAGTTCGGACAGCATTCTTAGGTAGTTTGTACTATGTACAATTGCAGTACTAGATAAGTTAGGACAACATCCTATACTCTAGTAATTGAAAAAATATTTTGCGGTAGTCCTTTTGAGAATTGTACAGAACTGTTCTTGAGTAGAATGAACAATGTGCATATGTAATACATGTGTGGTATTTAGACGTTTGGACAATGTAATATTTGAAGAGGGCTATTGAACTTAATAACTGTAATGATTGTCATTTGAAAAAGTACAGGTACATTACTCGTGTAGTATGGAAAATGTTCAGCAGCAGCGCTTGAATATTTTTGAAAATGTTCAGCAGCAGCGCTTGAATATTTTTGAAAATGTTTAGCAGAAATACTAGATTTACAGTACTTTACATTCATTTTTACTACCTTTCTTTACTACTTTAATCATGTTACAGTAATCGTGTGTAACGTGTACTGGGTCTTGTAGATCCTAAGGCCAAACTATTATCAATATACTTTGATGATCGAGCTAAAATCCTACGCTACGTCTTTTTTAAAATACATATTAACTTAAACATTATATATCCGAAGAATGGCTATAATACCAAATCTGTTTCTTTATACCAGAGATACCCTAACACACTGCCTTTTGTTAAATTAAACAGAAGTGCGAGGAGTAAAACTACTTAAAAGTATCAAGCCAGAGCGATGAAACTACCTTTGAGCTGTGTCAAAGTAAATATATATCTATTCGAGAGGCCAAAATTAAAGATAATATTAAATCTATGTACGGTTAGAATGTATACGTATAATAAATGAATTTTCAACAATAAACTTATGCTAAGAAGAACTATGATCTACTTGATCAACTGCTAAGGCTCAACCTTGCTTTATACGAAATATACACAAACCGAAGATTTTGTATATAAAACTATATATTCCCCAAATATGAAACTTTAACCCTGTGAAACAAATTGATGAAACGCAGTTTTCAAACATCATACTAAAAATAAAATGGGTAATTGCAGCAATTTTATCCACGAACCAAGTTAACGTTAATTGAACACAAGCCACGTATGTTGAACGAAACACCGAAAACCTATATGTTGAAAAAACGTATTATAATATGTTGACTAAACATAATCGAATGTTGAAACTAAACACTTCCAGTAACTATACCTTTGAATACCAACGTATGAAAATGCCTGTTTCTATAAAATGGAGAAGAGCAAAGAGAAATCCTACTGAGCCCTTATAATCGCAACCTTTCAGATATCCCTTTAGCTGCTCTCAACCTTAAAATCCCGCCGTAGACTCAAACATCGACCTGAACCTTGTGCAGCTAGTTGGTAACTTACTGGGCTCCATATATCGCAATGAAAATAATAAGAGCCACCATTCGGCTACCAATACACTACAGGCGGTCCAAAGTCCAGACTCTGTTGCCTACAATAACCCAAGGCAGTGAAAAGCTGCTGAATGAGCGCAATGCTTAGAAATCGAGCCCACCCCTTAACAAAGCCTTATTCACCGTATAGGCGATAACCTGTCAATAGGAGTGACCTTCACGGCGATCAGAAGCAGAATGACAAATTTCCAAAACTGCGCCGCCTTTATACATATACTCTTTGCAGGTGGTGGTGACACTTACCTGCAACTGGTAGATTCATATAATAATGAACGCTAAAATAACCATGACTTTTCAACTTTATTCAATGAGCGTCTACAATGAATCGAAATGACTATCGTTCAAAAATAACCAAAGTATTAATGAAACACTTGTATAATATACTTCATTAAATGACCAAAATCAGCCAGTGTGACCAACATGAACAGATACTACCTACAAGGGCCTAAATTAACTAGATATAAAATCTGATATAACACTTAATTCAAACCCAAGTTTCACCACCCTAGCTTTAGGAATATTTGGATGTTAAGATTTCCAAAAGATATAAAAGCTATAATATATTCATGGTTATCGAATACATCCGACTTAGTACCTAGTTTTGACAACACTTCAATATATTCATTGATATCATTGATATCAATATATGCACTTATGCATATAAATAACATAATTAAAATAACATAATGTAAATAAAAATGTAAGCATTTAAGAAGGAAAGGAAAACAAATACACTCGTAACTATTGTAAGGACATTTCATCAGTGACAGGAAGTGCAACTTTGATACTAGCTATCAGTTTGAGCTCATGTTTAAATATTTTCCGGTTTAAGTAACGTTACATGTTTTGATAATGATTCATTTGCTCATCTATGCATCAAAATGAGAAAAAGGTGATATCAATTTCGAGATGTTTCAAATATTAAGTCACAATGAAAACAATCAAATGGATAGCAATTAGATCTACCATCATACTATTTAACATTATATGTAAATTCACTTACTAACAGATACATCAATGTGCTAATGACAAATGTAAGTATAAGTTATAAATAAAATGTATACTTTGTAAACCTTGCGACGAAGAAACTAAGGTCCGGGAGTGGGGGGATTTAACCAGCCTTATTTTAACCGCATGTATAAATTCAATATAAGAAAAGTGAAAAATAAATACCAATAGAAATATCAATTCATATAATATATAATTATATCATGAGTTTTTAAGTTTTATTTATTTCAGGACTACGTAAAGGGGTTGGGTCATTTGTAAACGTTTTCAAGATCCGGAAGAGGAAAGTTAAATTGTTTGAGAGTATTTGAAAATGGTTCAATTTTACTAGGAGGGGAAATTGAAAACGGTTTTAAGTTATCAGGAGGTGGACTTGCAATGAGGGAAACATGAAAACTTAACACCAGCATAGGGAAACATTACAGTGCGTTGATTTACATGTATAACTGAACGCGCAAACCTCTCTTAGAAATGATAAAAGTCAAACACATTGGTATACTTGGTATCTTAAACACCAAAATGATGATTTACAGGAAGGACTTTTAATTCTACTCTAATAAGTATTGCTTCGTGTAAGTTATGTTCTATAATATAATTTATATCTGTATCTTAGACATCAAATGATGATTTAGAGGGAGGAGTCTAAATTCTACACTAATAAGAATTGATTCGTGTAAGTTATGTTCTATATATATTGAATCTTGTTAATGTTTAACTAGGAACAATTTAACATTAATTCTTATTATATTGATTTCCTGTAAGTACATATTGAAGTTGCATAACGCCATGTCAGACCTGTAATCCTGCATATATTTACACCATGTCAGACCTGTAATTCTGCATTTTTTTACGCAATGTATGTCAGACCTGTAATCCTGTATATATTTACTCCATGTCAGACATGTAAACCTGCATATATTTACATATATATATGATATGATTTTGATTTGAAAGTTAAAGTTATCATAGGCTTTAGGAAATGAATCTTTTAATATTCGGTTGTATGATGATATGACCGATGTATGATTGTATTTGGTATTCATATCTTCTTTTTCAAATTATAAAGGAGTAAAGGTGTCCTTCGTTTATAAAATGGTGCATTTTTGCATTAGTAGGTTTATGTTCACCATATCTAAAGTAAATAACATGTAATTTTAGCAAGAAGAAAAAGTCTTATAAACGAACTACTTGTGATATTATAAAAATCCCAAAATTAAAGATTAATTTAAATTTAGGATCAATATTGAAATAGTGGGCGATTAAAAACAAATATTTTTTTTTCTAGAATAACAGGATATCAGGTTACTATTCAGTACATTTTAACAGTATGGTAGCGACAGTGGTTCGAATTCATAAATAAAAGCTCTAGAGGCTGACATTCTATGAACCCAACCACAGGAACTGACACCGATCATCTGACTTGCGTGTAGGCTGTAAAAAAGATTCGATACTACCGTCATGATGCCAGACAAACAGGTATGGTATTGCATGGATACTCCTTAAAAGCATTCTTCGTTTTGAATTAGAGCTAACTACTCAAATTCTGGAAACAGTTGTCATTTAAATGATAATTCCCTTTACGAAAATGCTTATCTGACTATACATAATCTTCTATATATCAAGAGATTAACTCAGATCGGGGTTGTCCGATGTTGAGTGGTTATTGCCGCTTGCTGATTTACTTATTCGTAGCCACTGACCGTTGAGTGTTCGAATCCCGACATGTCTATTCAGAGTTTCATGTGCAGTGACTTTGCGACAGGTCGCTGGTATTCCTGTGACGCCACTATGTTCTCGAGGTCAGTCACAGAAAGTACAGAAAACAATGTTTAGAAATGTCATTCTTTTCCTGCTATATTCAAATGGGCAGAAAATAAATTAATAAGTAAAAATAAATAAAATAAGAGAATTTTCAAAATGATCTTTTGCATCACTTATCTAAACCGTATTTCTATAACCATTTATAATTTCATTATTTTTTTAACTATCTGTTGTTGCCGAACTTACATATTTATATTATTCAATACAAATCACATTATGATATATTTTAACAAAATATTTTATTGGTTTTCGACATTTTGTATCCTGCTTAATATATCTGCAGTATGAGGTATTTAAATCGCTGAGCTAAAATATTCATTTTGGCCAAAGTGTTACTTCATGATTTGTGTATTAATAAGCAAATTACAAAATCATCTTTAACACGGTGATATATCGAGTTTGTTAGAAATATATTTTTATTTTAGCAAAAACATACGAAATAGCTATTTTAGGATCATATTCTAAACTGTGTATCTTTACGAATCCGCATGAAGTTCTAATATTGTAAAAAGGAACTATTAATCCAAGTGGCATTGGCACTAAAATAAATTTATTTTGAGATAGTTCCCGAAATCCGAAAAATGAACCAACCCTACACCAAATTCAAATAGTCGTAGAAAGGAAGGTAGCTATTTTACAAATCAATTTATTTGCCTTAAGTTTTATTAATATTAGTTTTATATCGACCTATATTACTCATATGTTTAATGCAATCGAAATTTAATATGAAAAGAATAAATGCATGAATTTCCCAATTGATAAAATTAATCCATTTCAGATCAGCCCACTTATTTGGAGACTAAATTCAACCACATTTAACTAACGCATTTCCAAAATCAATTTTGTCGTAGATTTAGTTCAAAGGATGTTTTCTAATATATGAGTAAACATTCGCATAAATCTCACAAATGTGGATCTACATTTGTATTATCTGGATAAAAAATATGTATTACGTCCATCAGAAAGAATGATCTGTTTCTTTCCTTTCTCTCACTTTCTCTCTCTCACTCCCACCTAATAATTAAATTGCATTTAAAAACATGTACCTTTTAAGTGGTTAGTAAATATCACTTTACTCACCGAATTTATCAAAAACTTGGCTCTCTGGCAAAATAAGTGAAAACGAAATCATATAAACATTTATAGGATATATAGTGTTTCGATATTTGGTAATTTTTTTTATATCTGATAGCTCTATGTTAATAGTTTCTTAATATTTACACCTGTGTAACGTTTTCAAGTTCCCCTCATTTTAAGTCCTCCGGTAACTTGAAACGATTTCAAATTCCCTTCCTCAGGAACAGAGAAACATTTTAAAATGCCCTACCACGATTTAACTTTCCTCCCCCGAGAACTTAAAAACATTTTCAAATGACACAATCCCTTGACGTCGGGAAATCGTAAAACTTAAACAGTTATAATATAAACCTTTTGATATGTATTGTTAATATTTCTATTGGTATTTAGTATTCCTAAATTGAATTAATATGAAGTTACGAAAAGCCTAGTGTAGCTCACCCACCCCGTGAACTTAAAAACGTTTTCAAATGACCTTCTTATTTTTCTTCGTTAGGAAAGTATATATCTTATTTTATAACTTAAACTTAAATGTGTCGTTAGGAAATTTATGTATCTGAGTCAAAATATATTTTTGCAACAAAATGGAAAGGATTTATTTCGAAATACCTCCAGAGGTTAAAGAATACAATGAACAAATTAATAGAGGCCTGTCCCATGTGGAACAAGCTTAAATGACCGACATTTTGCAATATATGACTTTTAAAATGATTTTAAGTCTGATCATGGTTAATTGTATTTCCTTCATGTAACGAATCGAAATGCAAATATGTTACCACTATAATCAAATAATTTGGTATGTTTTGCCACTTGGCACTTCCAACAGGATACATTCTAATATATCAAATCACCTTTATTTGAAATCAATGATGTTTTAACTGTAGATGAGAGTGTACGTTAAGGGCATATGAAAGTGTGTGACCAGGATAAATATATTTTATATGGCCGATAAAACTGAAACGATAATAGTTATATATTATTTTATAAGAAAATATTTTCCAAAATAGTGATGTTAGGAATTATTATGTTATTATGAGAGAACAGTTTTGTCACAGGGAGGAATAAATAATACTTCATTGGTTCGATACTTTAAAAGAACTTTAACCTATCAACATAGAATATAATAAAAATAAATGCTTTATTCATTTTATATTAATACATTTTTGCGAGTTCAATAAAAATCGATGACTATAAATGATACAAGTGAATGTTATATGTGGCTTAAATGCATTATTAATTTTATATAAATGCAAATAGGAAAAGGCTTGAAATTTTTATCATGTTCAGTCTCTGATGATGGCAAGTAGTTAAATCGTAGTTAAATCAAGGAAGCTTAGTAATAGGATGAATAAATTCTCTAGCAATTTCGTATTTGTTTTCTCTAAAAGTATGAGAATACAAAGAGTCAAACGTGTCATTTTTAGCCTGAAATCAATATCAAAACCAATTATGCCAACAGAAAGAATTGTTGTTTATTTTGCCTGTCGTATGCAAACAGTCTACAAGAATGTTTGATGTATGCACTTCCTTCACAATACCAGCTTATGGTTTCCTACAATGTCGTTATTTCCTATGTTATACATTCTCTTTTTTATCATACCCGGCTTTCCCATGCTATCTGCAGAAAACTGTGTGACAATAATTTGGCTGTCACTGACATTCATTCTAACACATATCACTCTTCAACATTGTCATCATCAACATTATTGGCCTTTTAAATCTGCACATCAGTTTTCAACATTCTCACCATCAACATTGTCCTTTATAACCAATATAACCATTCCGCTGTTCAACATTGTCAACCTCAATAACATTGCCATTTAAATATTCTTAATCCACCTTTTAACATTGTCACAATCAACAACATTGTCCTTCACATCATCTGCACTCCCGTGTTAAATATTTTTACCATCAATTTTGTACTTACATCTTTATTCCCTTGTGCAACATTGCTCTCACCATAATAATTTCCCTTCACATTGTCAGCTTCACTCCCCTGTTCAACATTGTGCCACTATCAACAATGCATTTCACGACATTGCCACCATCATCAAAATTGTATAAACTTCCATTTTCAAAATTGTCACCATCACCAGCATTGCTTTCACAGCAACTGCATTCATTTGTTCAACGTCCTCTGTCCTTTTCAATTAGCTCTAATCCTCTGTTCAACTTCATCCCCACCGTCTGCATTGCATTTGACTATTCAACACTGTCACCCTTTCTAACACTATTTCTCGCAGTATCTACACTTTCCTGTTTTATATTGCCAACATGAATAACACTGTCTCTCCAAAGCAGCTGTATTCACCTGTTAAATACTGTCATTTTGATAACATTGGCATGCACCCCAATGTCACAATCACCCAACATTGCATTCATCTATTTAGCGTCGTCATTTTCATTTCCAACGGTGTCATTTTCAGCATCTGCATTCTTCTGTTTAACATCGTTATTATCATCAACGCTCTCCTTGATAGCATGTGCACTTACCTGGTTAATATTGTCACCATATCAATTTCCATCACAACTCTCACCTGTCCATTATTATCATCATCATCACCAACATTATATTTTAGTGCCTCTGCCACCCCTTCTTCAATTTGTCTCCACATTCATCATTGTACTCCACATCAGCTTCATACCCATGTTCAACATTGCACCTATTTTTAGCATTGCATTTTACAAGATCATCATTCCCTTTTTCAAAATAAATTCTTACTTCGAATAGTATCGTCCTCCAAAACAGTTTTACTCCGGCGAGTTTAACATTGCCACCATTATTTTTCAACATTGCTTTTCACAATTACTTTACTTATTCATCACTGATACCTTCATGATTGTGTGAAAATTGACTTTCATAACATATTTGTTTTCCGTCTTTCCCATTATTTTTTTCAGTGTTTTTTTAATGATTTAGAAAATTATACATCACATTGTTGTTGATATTTCTATAGCATCGCTTTATCCTTGTTTCAATTTATATTCTCTTATATGAATAGCTATTTTATAACATTCACCATGAATGTTTTTTTTCCTTTATGTAACAATACACACTCTTCAATATAACAATACAGGAAACTGGGATTTCCACTTTACATAAGCCATCTCAAATGATAAAAAAACGGATGCAATGTAAGTTATAAAATAACTGGAATCAAATCAATGTTGTATCTAATGAAACTATCAACAATTTTATATGATAATTTCCATCCTGCAAAAAAATTTTTTCCTTGGTATAGCACGTTTTATTTTAAAGCCTGAAACAGAATAAAACAAAATTTTATCATATTGTTTCATTCAGCTAGATGTTAACCTATGGACGCACATAGACTGTTTTTTTGTTGTTGTTGTTTTTTTGTTTTTTTGCACAGATTTGTGTACAAAAAGGACATATTTTGACAAAGAAGTCTGATATTTTCCTTCACATAACAAAATGTGTTACTTGATGTAACGCATTTCTGAAATAATTAATATTTTCTGTATTTAAGTGAGTACAAATAACTGTGTTTTTTTTCATAGGCATTTGAGTTATTCATGACTCTCATCACTATCAAAGAGATTAAGATATGAAGCATTACTAAACCATTTTCCATAAATCATTTCCTTGACGCTAAAAAATCTCTGTCCTTTATGTAACGATTTTCAAGGTTACATCACATTTTTACTTTTAAAATCAAAGATGTATTTCATATCATACCATAGTTTACATGCCCTATCATTGTAGGTAAGTTTGTCCATAAAGCAAAACCAATTCGTTTTATTCACATCATCACAAATGTTATAACTGAATATATAATTTATCAATGATTCTGAAACACAACGAATCACACTATATCACTATGCTATGTAAATACGTCTAGCATATGTATCGTTATACTTCATCTACTTTACAGGGTCCAATTTCCTCTACACTTTGAGTTGTATATAATGAAAAAGTGATGGGTATCAATTCTAAATATGCATATAAGGGCTTATATGTAGGTCAGTTATGCCATCAAAACGTTTTGTCATTTCATACTTTTTTGACTTAGCTTTTCTCACAAAACTAGAATCATATGAAAATAGAACAGAATCCATTCCTACTGACATACAATATACAGGGAGACTGATTGCCTTAAATATTGTTTAAATAATGAAAAACATGACTATTGGATTGAGCAAAATCTTATGATTTTTTTTCTCATTTTCGAATTACTTGATTTTCTGCAAGTAAATTTTTTAACAGATTTGAGATTGCAAGGAAAAATATTTGGAAACTTGAGGAAAATTCTACATAGTTATACGCACATACATAGCTATATGACATCGAATGTTTAAGAAGATGTAAAGATGCTTGTACTTGGCGTAAGGTCAAGCATGCTTTGTCCGCTGTTCGTAGATATCTAGATATATCAATTGGTACATGTAAGATCATTTGAACAATTCTCAACGTCGATTGTATTCGGAAACTTGTATTTCCCGTTCTTCTAAATATACAGTGATAAAATGATTTGAACAATGGCTGATCTTATCGTATCGGAAGAAACGCAGTTCCTGCACATCTAATATTTACTTTACTGGGCATATCAATCAGAGCAACTAAATCATAATTCATTTTCACTAGTATAATTATCTAAAAATTTAATTACTTTAAGAGAACTTATTTCACAGAAACGATATGATGCAAAGCCAGCGTTCAAACCAAATCAAGTCTTATTACAAGTGTTTGAAGATACATAGACGTTTATAGACTAATAATGCAAAATATGGTGGCTGCCTCAGCTATAGGTTGGTAAGTAAATATGGACATCTTGAATGCAGCTGGATTGAAGCATTTTCGATTTTTATTTACTTAGTTGTGTTCTGTTTATTGACGTTTTGGTACCTGTTTTTTCAATGGCGTTTTGAGCCGCGATATGTTTTCATCTTTATCGTCTGTATTTATTTAAGAATAAAAGGAAAGATTGGCAATATGTAGTTATGTAGCCTTTTTTGTGTTTGTAAAATATGCTCTTAAATATCTTTGCTCCTTCTTTATTACCTTATTCCTCTAGGTCAGTTTACCTGGCGGACCGATCTCACAACGCGCAACTCGTCCGATGTTATACCGTGGATACGAATTACGCACTTTAGTTCTTTATACATATCCGCAACGATCCTAGTTGTTCTAATTTATACGTCAACCCTGCATGCCATACAGAGTCGAAGGCAGCCTTCTGATCAAGACACGCAACATAAGGGTTGCTACAATTTTCGATTTGATGGTAAATTGTTTCCTGAAACTTGAAACATGTAGTAATGCAGCTTAACCCTTTTTGAAAACCTTGTTGTTGAGTACTCGGGAAATTTATGCAAGACGACAATAGGTATCCCTGTACTCTCTGCAGTAATATTTACTTAAACAATTTGCACAGGCATGGTAGTAAGGACACTGTTCGATAGCTATTTGGGTCGGTTTTTGACTTGCCTTTACCTTTAAATATTGGAATCAACACGCTTGTTTTCCGTGTTACAGGAAACCGTTCGTGGCATATTATAGAGTTAAAAAGTGTGTCCAAGGAGTGACTCAAAATTCCTCCTCTTTGTATAACATGTTCATTTCGCCCGGTGCTTTGCGTCTGCTTAGACCGTTTATTGCACTCTTAACATCCGCGGAATTGATTGGGGCCATCAGGATATGGTCTCGGCATTCTGTTTTGAGTAATCGAGCCCCTGTATAATATCTCTCTTCCCGATTGTAATAGTGTGCCCAGTACTGAATACGCGTTGGAAATATTTTCTGAAGCCATTGACAATGTTACTGTCACAAAAGCTTTCATTTTCAATCACTGGTTCATTGACAGTAGCATTAATTTTTCCCGAGCGCGTCTTGGGGAGATTCCAGAATCGCTTATTATCAACTTCTGCTGTTCTATTAAGTTCGTCGAGCATTTCCGCTTCACTCTCTACGATGGTACGTCGCTGAAGTTTTTTAAAGTTAGCCTTAGCCTGTATATACCTGATATACGTGTTACTGCGGCCGAATACGGATAGGTTCGAAACGCTGCAAGTAGGAAAGTGAGGGTGGTCGAAGGAGTAGTCTGCCTTGTTGAAGATTTGCGCCATTGTAAAGCACATGTTTTTGCGAAATAATTTGCGAAGAAGTTTTCTTTACTCGACATACGTGCGATGGCCTAAAAGAGGCATATTATATCAGAGTTTTTAATTTACATGCCAGTTTTTGTAAAGTCTTATGGAAATTGCAATTGTTGGCTATTTTATAGTTCTGTATTGAACGTTTCGGAAATGTGCGTTTCGGACCCGGTTTGCAAACAGTATTGTAGGAATTCATCTGCATTATTTTTATTCATCTATTAACGGATCAATCTATTAGAACTAATATGCATAATGTTATTTACAGAATTTCAGATTGTCATATTCATTTACGGGTTTATTGAACAGTATGTATTGTAACAATGTGTATTGTAACAGTATGTTATCCATTTGTGTCGTTTCAGTTCGACGTTGACTACTAAAGGTCATCAGTATACACAATTAACTCTTGGTCGTAAATAAAAGGAAGCCTCCTTCAGTCGAACTCTTTGTGCTTTCTTCAATGAACGTTTGGATATCCTCATAGATTCTGCGAATGAGTTTATTGACAATCGAAATTGTTCACTTTGATCATATTTGTCCAAATTAAAACCCTGGTGCCGTGACATGGTCCATAGCCGAAAGAAAACGGGTCAAGGGACGTTATTCTTTGACATTCAACTTTTTCGTAGATGGAACCAACCGGGGAAGAGCTAGTCTCCATCTTCAAGTAGATAATTGCTGGCTATTCTTAACCTTTCGTAGGCAGAGATTGCCCAGCTGTGCACATGTGACAATTATCATAGGCAGGGATTGCCCAGTCATGATGCTAGAGAGCACATTGTTTTTTTTTAAATTTTTCTTTGAAATACATTTTCTAATTGAGCAGGCAGGGATTGCCCAGCCGTGCACGTGTGACAATGATCACAGTCAAGGACTGCTCAGCTAAAAATAAATATACTTCATCCATGTTGCTACATTTGGTTTTCATAGCATTATTTACTGTCAACAATTGTTTAGTTTTAGATACTTCCTTAAGCAAAATATCTGATTCTGAAACAGATATCAGGAATCGAAACTTAACTGAAAAGGGACGCGACTATCAGGTAACTTTGTTAAGAAACCAATTCAGATCAGGGCTTTCTGAATGGCGTCGTCATTGCTCCCAACTTCGATAACTGACTCTCAAGATATTTGTACTATAAAGGAACATATAAAATTGTTAAATAGTGTGCTTGAAAGCTTAACAGTTACATTTGAGAGATTAATGGTCTTAATTGTTAACATGCAAGATGACAAGTTTCAAGAGAAGGAAAGAATTGAGCTAGTAGAACAAGACAATCATATTATTATGCAACAAATAACCAACTGCATAGAGAATTTGGGATCCATATTGGATGAGGTCGGTTCGTGCGTTTAAAATGTTACATATCGCGGTGTTGCTTCTCAAAACTCCAGAAAATCAAATGATTCTAGGATTTTAGATGCTGCGGCAAAACGAGCTAGGTTGGAGGCTGAACTCAGATATATAGATCTTGAATCGCGTTCCAAAGCTGAACTACTGACGGTTCAAACTATGAAAAGAATTGAAATGGCCTTTAATATTGTTAGTGACCAGTCATATTAAGATCTTATGGTACCTGGTATGGCAGATTATTTTGAGAATAATCAAGTTTGAGTAGACAATTCATCTATTCCAGATAGTCGTTAAACTGCAGTCGCACTCTCACAAGCTGCTTCATCTGCTCGAGTCAAAACTGAACCCTATGTCTCTTTGCCTTCAGCATCTTAGTCAACCTCTGTGGCATCCACCTTACCGTTGACTCCACATGCCAATGCATTTAATCCTTTGCCTAGTGGCAGTTCAACCGTAACTGAATCCCTCCTGTCCAATCTCTTTTCTCACGGCCAGATCGTAACACTGCTCCAGTCCATTCTCAAAGGTTGGAATATCATGTAAGCAATCAGACAATGAATAATCCTGAACTTGTAGATTTTGCGAAGAGATAAGCGGTACAGGTTAACCTCAGTCGACTTCCAACGGCAGAACCCGGTGTCTTTACTGGTGACCCTCTGACTTACCCAAGTTGGTTGTGTTCTTTTGAGACTTTGATTGAACGTAGGAATATACCATCTCAAGAACTTACTATTTGAAACGATATGTTGCTGGCACTGTTAAAGAACTGGTTGAAGGTTATCTTTGTTATCGTTTGACAAGGCATATGAAGAGGCAAAATACTTTGAGTAAGCGTTATGGGGACACATTTGTCATTGCAAATGCGTTCAGGGACAAATTGGAGAAAATGGCCAAAAATTCAGTTTCATGATGGTATCGGTTTTCGAAAATTTGGGGGAGTTTCTTCGACAGTGTCTAGTTTCAATGCAAGGATTCGAGTCTCTTTCAGTTCTAAATTGTTTTAGACATTTTTATTTATTAAGTACATAAAGGCCTCCGTCCTATAATACATAACATACATATCATGAGTGGATAATCCTACCAAACAATAACTTGTTGTGTACCTTGACATATACATCAAACATCCATATATATTAAATACAGATCGAAATGTAATTGAAATGTTACATTATATATATATCGTGCCGTAAATTCTTATAAATTCAGACCCTTTTTACCTTTGACTTAAAACATGGTGCTTAGGTCAAAATAATTCACTTATTATTGCGTACATTTTCATACTTCAACATGTTAACTGTATACAATATAACTGTATAAAAATAATTACTACTTTTAACCCTTTACCCGATGCAAGGATCCACAAAAAGACCTATGCGAATAGCATAAAACCAGATCAAGTTTTATACTGTTCGATGCTCCTCAGTCATTTGGAGATGGGTTTTTACCATTAAATTTTATAGAGTTAAACCATGGCTTTCTGTGGATCATGTAGATTATATGGTACCCGTTAAGGGTGCTAATAAGCGTCCACATGAGGTTAAGGGTTAAACTACATGTATAATTATCACAGCTTAAAATCAGACAAAAATATTACCATTATTATGACACCAGGTTTTCAAAAACAGTCTTGTACCTGGGCTATACGAATTATTTCTCCTGTATAATTATTTTATTTAACTAATAACTTATCTATATAATTACAAAGTAACTTCAGCTTTGTATAATCATTAACTTGTAATAAGTAGTATAGATCACGAGCTGTTTTGTTGCCCTTATACCAAATACTGTTGTCTAAGTCTTTCGTATTTTGGGCAAATGAAGAACACATGTACTTCATCCTCTATAGTATTAATATGTAATACAGTTTGGCAATATTCACAGAATCTTATTTCTCTTGGTACATTATTATGTCGACCAGTTTCTATTGTAAAATTGTGGTTCGAACATCTAAATCTCGCCATTACTCTTCTAAATGAAAAAAAATATATCAACACATAAATATGTTTCTGGGTAAACTAATGTTTTGAATTCTCTATAAAAATCACATCTGCTTGAATTATTAATATTACTGTGCCAGTTTTGTAGCATACAGTCAACAATACGTTGACGAAACAAAGATAGAAATGATGATAGAGAAAACAGAAAGTTTTGCTTAAACTTCCTGCCTGGTTGGTTACAAGATGGAGTCGCACTGTTGTGCAACAGAAGGAAGAAAAGCATCTCTTTCCACCATTCGGGAAGTTTGTAATATTCATCTCTAAGGAAGCAAGAATTGCTTGCGACCCAGTCACTTCTCTGCAGTCCATTAAATCTGCCTCAGATGAACATAAACCGGCTGGACCTCCTGTTAAGCAGCATGTTGGTCGGTCTTATCTCCTGAAAGCTGATGAAAACAAGGCGCTCCTGTGTTTACCAAAATTTCGTTTGCACTGTGTAAGAAGGTTCATGATATTGACACCTGTGAGTTGTTTTCGAGTATGTCTTTGAAAGATCGCAAGCCCTTTGCTAGGAATGAAGGTCTTTCTTTTGCTTGTTTGCGCAAGGATCACCTTGCGAGGCAATATCGTTCTAGAAAAAAAAGTGTGTGTTCAAAGCTACATCCTCTTCTCTGCATGGAGATATTAGGAGACCAGATATATCTGTTACAAACTCTGCTAAGACTAAAAATGGAATTTCTTCTCAAGTGCTTCTGTTTTGAGTAATGATGGTGAAATCTTTAAGGTTTCATTAGTCATACTAGTTTGTTGTCTCACATTGATAACCCTGACCATGAGATTCCTGTGTATTCAATGTCTGATACACAGTCTCACACAACATTTCTTTTGGACAGTTCAGCGAAAGCTCTTGGGGTTTCTGGAACAGACGTTAAGCTCTCATTTTCCACAATGCATGCGGAAAATCAAATTATTGACAGTAAAAAAGATGAGAGGCATACAAGTGCGGGGTTTTGAAAAGTTCGTTGAAAATTCAATTGCCAGCAAATCGTTCCCATATTCAAACTCCAAAACTTGCCAAATCTGTACCTTATTTGAAATGCATAGCTGATCACCCATTGCCATTGCAAGATTGTGAAATTGGTCTACTTATTGGTTATAATGGTGTAGAATATTTTTGCAGCATTGTCAATGATGAGGTTGATGTAATTGGTCGCAATCATCGCATTTGGACCCGTTTAGTCCCAGAGACTGCAGCTTCTCATTGTGAAGATCACAGTGTTGAAGCAGTTCAGTTTAAATTTAAAACAAAGGTGAAGAAAGTTTTTGATCCTTCAACAGTTCTTAAGATTATGGAGTCAGACTTTGTTGAGCAAAATGAGATACAGCCAGTCTCTTGTGAAGATAAAAGGTTCTTAGATATAATGAATGAGCAAGTTAGAGTTGTTGGCAATAGATATGAAATGCCCTTACCATTTTAGAATTCAAAGCCTTCTCTTCCTGATAACAGGTTGATGGCTGAACACCGCTATAGAAGTCTTAAGAAGCGCATGGATCACAATTCACGGTATAGGAGTCATTATTTCACGTTCATGAACAACTTGCTTGAAAAGGGGTATGCAGTAAGAGTTTCGGAGACCGACATTTCGGGGGTTAGTGTTGTGTGAGACTGTGTATCAAAAGTGGTTCATTCCACATTACGGAGTTTAACACCCCCAGAAACCTAATAAAGTTTGTGTTGTGTTTGATTGCAGTGCTAAGTTCCAAGGGCGTTCTTTGAATGATCACTTACTATCTGATCCTTATTTAACCAGTTTGTTAGCTGGCGTTCTGTGCCGGTTCAGAAAGGGACCTGTGGCATTCACCTGCGATATTGAGCAAATGTTCTATCGATTTAAGGTTAGGCCAGAAGATAGGGATTTTTTTTAGGTTTCTATAGTATAGGTAGAACATATTTTTGCCCGATTTTTTTTTCTAGAGGTATAGCTATCCATATCTTAAAAATGATTAAAGATACATCCATACATAAAAATGTGAAACTTAGGGAATTTGAATACCTTTCTAGCGGTACTTAGGTTTTTGAAATTGGACATCATTTTATGAAATATCAAGAACAATAATAATTTAGACGATTTATTCATGCATTTTTGCAGTGGTCCTTTAGTTATCTTTACATAAAAAGCCGTTACAGATAGGTGAACATAATAAGAAAGTGAAATAATTCATATTGTAAGAGCTTTCTTACGATACCAAATTTTATAATAGGCCCTTATTATGATAAGACGCTTATCCATCTATCCGTCCGTTAGCCATATCAATGTCCACTCAATACCTTGATAACTAATTATTGCTTACACCAAAGGTCAAGGTCACATTGACAATTAGTGTAAAGTTCTTGTCGGCACAATAAATTGAGAAGGAATAAGCATATGTTTTTGAAACTTAGTAGGGGAATTGCCCATTGTCAGTTGAAGACCACTATTGATTTTGAGGTCAGTCGATTAAAAGTCAAGGTCACAGTAACATTTAATATAAAACTCCTTGTCCGCCAAATCCCTTGAGAATGAATACGCCTAAGTTTGTAAAACTTGTTATGGACATTGTCCATGCCTAGTTCTCGACCCTTTTTAAATTCTGAGGTCATAAGGTCAAAGGTCAGGATCAAAGTGAAACTTCATATAAAATCTTTTTTTGTTTTTTTTTGTTTATTACTTGAGAAGAAATAAGCCTGTTTCTGTGAAACTTGATAGGGACATTGCCCACGGCCTGTATATGACACCTATGATTTTGAGGTAATGAAGTCAAAGGTCAAGGTCACAATGACACTAAGGTCATTAGAGCAGAAAGCCCTATCGTTTCTTCGGGACAAACGAAGTCTAGTTCTTCTTCTTATTATTATTATTCCAACCTAATTCAAGAGTAAATTTATATATGTTGCCAATGGCCAAGCAAAATGAAAATTTAAATGCTTCGACAAAAAAGTATACATTTTTAAAATCAATTATTTTCCATTTTCACTGACGTCAAATGACGCCAGATTTGACGTTAGCTTCAAAAGTTTGTTTGCGCTCTAGAGCCTTTAATTCTGTATCAATTATCTTGGTATTTTCACAGAAGATGTATTTCAGGATGTAGATGTGCAACTTGGCATTCAAATGTCCAATGCGAAAATATAAAGATTGCATGGTAAAATCGAGATTCGAACTCAGGTCCCAAAAATATATTTTAATGTTACAAGGCCACATAATGGGAAAGAAGCATGAAAATTGAACATCAAATCGGCCTAGAGGTCTTCTTTCTGCTTCCTTATGAGTTTTTTCTTAAGTCACGTGGTTATGACGTCATAAAAACAACAAAAAGCATCTTTTTGAAAACATTCTGTCGCTCTGGTATCATGACTTTTGACTCAATCTTTTTGAAAATTATATTGCAGCGATTAAAAAGTTTAATTTTATAAATTCATTTATTTTAAATTTTCAATGACGTCAAATGACGTCACATTTGACGTCTGTTTAAAAACATTGTTCGCAATCTAGAGCCTTCAATTCTGGTCCGATCATCTTTTTATTTTCACAGAAGATGTATTTTAAGATGTAGATGTTTACATTGTCATTCAAATTTCCAAATTTCAAAAGATTAAGATTTCATGGCGATACCGAGTTTCTAACTTTGGTCCTAAAATTACATTTTAATGTTACAAAGCCCCCTGATGCGTTTGAAGCATGAAAATTGGACAACATATCGGCCTAGATGTATTCTTCTTTTTTTCCTAAATTATTTTCTCTTAGATAACATGGTTATTACATCATAAAAACGACAAAAAGCATATTTTTGTAAAATTTCTTTCGATGTGGTATAATGACTTGTGACTCAATCTTTTTTGAAAATTGAATTACAGCGATTAAAACGTTAACAATTATATATTCATTTATTTTTAATTTTCAATGACGTCAAATGACGTCAGATTTGACGTCAGCTTCAAGTGTTTGTTCGCGTTTTAGAGCCTTCAATTCTGGTTCGTTTGCCTTGATATTTTCACAGAATATGTATGTTTGCATGTAGATGTGCACCCTGGCTTTCCAATTTCCAAATTCCAAAAGATTAAGATATCATGGCAATACCGGGTTTCAAACTTTGGTCCTAAAATTACATTTTAATGTTACAAAGCCCCCTGATGCGCTAGAAGCATGAAAATTGGACAACATATCGGCATAGAGGTTTACATTCTTTTTTCTGAATGATTTTCTCTTAAGTCACGTGGTTATGACGTCATTAAAAAGACAAAAAACATTTCTCTTTGAAGATTTCTCTCGCCAAACGTTGGGCGCCATTGTCGACGGGCTCAGTGGTAGAAGGGAAAGCCAAACGACAAGATATTGAGTTATATATATATATATTTGGCACATCCACAAAGGGACGAAACTCTTCAGTAGTCTCCGACAATCTAAAAATAGATACATTTTCTGACATAAATTAAAGATCGCATATAATTAAATTAAATATTAGCATGTCAGTATATGAAATATTAAATATATTTACTTTAGTTTGGACATAGATCACTCAGCAAGAATCACGATGATGATTTCATAATACAATCAAACATTGTAGTTGTACATCGGATTGAGTTTCAAATATTAACAACTTAGTTAATTACACCATTTAAGTTACAAAAGGTAATAATAAAAACATATAAGGAATAATAAAGATGATAAATAAATAGTAATTACCTTAAGAGAAACAAAGTATTTCCCTTAATATATTTATATTTCCATTCACGTAACAAAATGGCGTTGTATGTTTTTTAATTTAAATCGTGGTAAAATTAA
>CM037791.1:31298409-31348409 GCA_021229015.1 Solen grandis | reverse complement strand
AAGTGTTATAAAACGGTAAGTAATGAAAGGATGAGATTCATAAACGGGTGAACAGTACAACTGAATAGGGAATGTTCATAAAACAGGGTGAACAGTACACACTGAATAGGTGGTATGTTCATAATGGGTGAACAGTACACACTGAATAGGTGAAAATAGTTCATAAAACAGGGTGAACAAATTTTAAAAATTGGTGAACATTACACACTGAATAGGGTGAGACTTTGAAGAAGAAATGCTCACATATCAGAAAAACTGATTCGGTGAGAAGTACACCTTGAATAGGATGAGTATTGTTAAGTTCACCATTATCCGTGAGTATAAATGGGTTAAGAAATGTTCACCAATATGGATGAGTAATTCTCAAAACTAAGTAAAATATGTAAAACTTTCTTACTGGAAAAAGTGAAAATGTTAGGAGGACTGTGCATGAGAGCACACGACCTTTGATTGAGACCTCAACTGTAAAACAGTTTAAGTAGGATAAGTTCACAGAAGCGAACTATATAGATATGCATAGTCTGCATTGTCCAGAAACATGATGCAAATTTGACAAATTAGTTCATACATTATTTACGTTTCGTGTTATGTTTTGCACGGGTCTAGTTTTTCAATAATAATGATAATTATTTTATTTCATTGCACATTTATTTCATTCACTTTTAATATATACAGTGTATGTTTTCTTTAAAAAAAAAAGTCCAAGAAAAAAAAACAATTATTTAGCCATTGTTTACAAATTAGAGCTTATTTTAATATTATTTTTTCCAACGTAAGGAAAACGTTTATCAACGAGGATAATGTTATTATTGTTGTTAATCGGATTACAATAAGGTTCCAAAGTGGCGTATTGGTAGCGATACAATGTCATCAATGTATTTCATTTTCACCGCGTGGGTTCGAATCCTGAATGAAACAAATAAAATAGTAATAAGTTTAATAATAAAACTGAGATTACATAATTTTTTTTTTTAATTTTTTTTTGGTAACTTAGACACTTAAAATATAAAATTATGTATACATATATACTAAAAATAATATTTTAAAATAAAAATTAAAAAAATATTTTCATTTCAAGAAACACACACACACACACACACACACACACACACACAACGTGTCTTACAAATGCACATATTTATTCATATGAAATTACATGCACGCAAATGTTTATTCCTTTTTTTTCCTTATTCTGCTAACGTGAGAAAATAATATGAAAACCAGTGATAGATTAGCAATGAATGTGTTAATTCATTACCAATAATTACTGATATATAATAGCCTTTTCAGATAAAAATGGTAGAGTATGAATCATACAGATTTAATTTATTTGATTGTTTTTATTTTGGTAATTTACACAATAACAATGGATAATAAAATGACATGGTAATCCAAGTATAGCGTAAAACTTTAGCGTATCGCATAAAAAAAAATAGTTTTGGCTCACAATATGGGCTTTAGAACCGGGATAGAGGTGTCTTTTTAGAATGGTCAAACTATTTTCATTTCTCTTACTAAAAAAACATATAACAAATTCTTAAAAGTGTTTGGTCGAAAATGGACTGGTAAACAACGTGACAAATTAATGTAATACGAAGTCACACTGGACTTACCATCTCCGAACCCACGGTATTCCGCTACTACCTCCGTATTGCTTCGTTTTTATGAATATTAATCAACTACTTAGTGATCACTGAAACCACGCGTAGTAAGAGAAAATGAGCAGATCAATGAATTAAATGTCCTTCCTTTCCATTGAACAAGTTTTAACGAGTTTAACCTGAAATAAATGATATATTCGTAAGGCAGACATACATGTATACCTGGTAAGATAGGGACAAGGGGTATTCTCTGCTGGTGATCGGAACTGGGGTATAGCACCCTTTATTTTGAACTACAATTGAAATATCAAATTTATATTATTACAAGTATACTTATTTAGATTTAAAACACGTACCTTATGTCACACACACACACACACACATTGTACAGTGTATTTTAAGCTTCTTTGCAGGTACTTTTATATTGCCACCTTTTTATTTACATGCAGTTTATTTTTTTATTGTTTTTTTTGCGGTTTTTTTTTTTCGTGCATATAAAGGAATATAGTGGACACATATCATAGAGTGCTCAAAAGATACAAAGCGAAATAATATTATTTCTACATCGGTGTGATAGTCAAATGTTCAGTTTTAAGTTCTACCATACTAGCTGGTACGTCAGTGGTTGAACCTACACGTATTTTTGCGTTGTTTTTTTTTAATGTCATACAGACAAGGGGGTTGTTTTGAAAGACTTTCTTAACACTCAGTCTGTCTACATTTCACCAGGAAGGATTTGGCAGTATATTTCTTTCACAGTTCATTTTTACTGATACAAATATACATACATGTACATGTATATACTTTAAGTGGGCACAGGTTATAAAAATATATATTTTGTTACTTCCGTTGATCGCCGTCGCCAGACGCTACGCTGCTAATGGACACGGCGATGTTTACTGTGGATTGTTGTGGCGTCATCTTTAAGTGGCAGCCAATCATGAAGGGTGCCGGCAAGATCGCGTGTCAAGTTTGGCGACCTGTAGATGGCGCTTCGAATACATTCATGTACCTAGGAGCCAACACTTTCAGGACTACAAGTGAGTTTACCGTCTTGTGATCATACATATGATATTCAAGTCAACAATAGGCTGACTGCAACATCGCTACATTTATTTCTACACACACACACACACACACACACACACACACATTGATTAAATTTCATATAGGAAGTAAGTATGAAAGTGAATGATTTATCAAAATGACATGTGTTATCCAATATACATATAAATAAAAAAAAAAGCAATTTAAACACCAGGCCCCATTGGCCTGTAAGTTACTGTTTAGACATACAAACATAATTATAATTATATCATAATAAATCAAACAGTAAATATCATATGTATATATGAAAGATAAGGTGAACAGTGATTTTCGTTGATAATTGATGGTTTGGGCAGTTTTTCTTGTGTGTTCATCATCTTCTCAACAACAAATTTCTGAATAAATAATGGAGTATATATTAAATCCATGAAAGTATGTTTCATATTTGTCTGAACTTATAACATTCAAGAAGATTGTATATTTTTCTGCTTAACCGATGTCTAACATTTTACATAGACCGCTCATAGAATGCATGATTAATTCACATCGGGTTGAAATGACGAAGAGTTGTTAAAGAAGGTCTCAATCATTATAATGATAATAAAAAACAAGAGGCCCATGATGGCCCTAAATCGCTCACCTGAGATAAATAGGTTGACCCAAGGAACATCTGTACCAATTTATTTTAAAATCTGGCAAGTAGTTTTGAAGAAGATGATTTTTAAAGTTTTCATATTTTTTTTCTTTTTGTTGCCATGGCAACCAGAGTTCTATATGGATCAAGTTTATTTTAGCAACTTTTGTGAAGGTTGATGCAAGGATCATTCCTGCCAAGTTTAATCAAATTCTGTCCAGTGGTTTCAGAGGAAATGTTAATTAAAGTTTTCTCTATATACATATTAGGCAAATAAGCCCCGCCCCTGGCGGCCATGATTTTTACGGATCGGATTTTTTTTTAGCATTTTTGGTAGAGGTTGACCCAAGGAACATCTGTACCAATTTATTTTAAAATCTGGCCAGTAGTTTTGAAGATGATTTTTAAAGTTTTTTATATTTTTTTTCTTTTTGTTGCCATGGCAACCAGAGTTCTACATGGATCAAGTTTATTTTAGCAACTTTTGTGAAGGTTGACCCAAGGATCATCCCTGCCAAGTTTAATCAAATTCTGTCCAGTGGTTTCAGAGAGATGTTGTTTAAAGGTTTCTCTATATACATATAAGGCAAATAAGCCCCGCCCCTGGCGGCCATGTTTTTTTACGGATCGGAATAATTTTAGCAACTTTGGTAGAGGTTGACCCAAGGAACATCTGTACCAAATTTATTTTAAAATCTGGCGAGTAGTTTTGAAGAAGATGATTTTTAAAGTTTTCATTTTTTTTTCTTTTTGTTGCCATGGCAACCAGAGTTCTACATGGATCAAGTTTATTTTAGCAACTTTTGTGGAGGTTGACCCAAGGATCATCCCTGCCAAGTTTAATCAAATTCTGTCCAGTGGTTTCAGAGGAGATGTTGTTTAAAGGTTACTCTATATACATATAAGGCAAATAAGCCCCGCCCCTGGCGGCCATGTTTTTTTACGGATCGGAATAATTTTAGCAACTTTGGTAGAGGTTGACCCAAGGAACATCTGTACCAAATTATTTTGAAATCTGGCCAGTAGTTTTGAAGGACGACGACGGACGCCGGACGAAGGGCGATCACAAAAGCTCACCTTGAGCACTTTGTGCTCAGGTGAGCTAAAAATGGGAGTTTTACAATGAATTGTAAGAGACTTGAATATTCTGGATGCCGTCTGCCGATAAATATTTTGCAGTTGTCTTTCATATTAGGCAACTTAACTCCCCCACACGCCCACATTCATTTTATACAGCTATGTATCAAACTTTGATATTAAAAAATCATATAGAAACCTGTTTATGACTATTTGTGTATGGAACATATATGAAGATCAGAAACAATTTTAGTTACGATTTTGTTCTAGAATGTAAATAAAATTTAAAACACGTAAAAACTTAGGGTAAACTATTTGAAAACTGTTAACATGTACCTGCTAACGGTTAGCAATAGTTTGCCTCATTTTTAAGACAGACAGACAGACTGGACTTTCTGTTAAATTTGGGTGTCACGTGTACATGACAGAATGAACGACAAGTATACATGGCAAAGCGGGTGACTAGTGTACATGGCGTAGCGATCGACAAATGTACATGACGTAGCGGACGATTATTATACTAGTACATGGTGTAGCGGTTGATTAGTGTACATGGCGTAGCGGACGACTAGTACACATGGCGTAGCGTTTGATTAGTGTACATGGCGTAGCGTACGACTAGTACACATGGCGTAGCGCTTGATTAGTGTACATGTCGTGGCGGACGACTAGTACACATGGCGTAGCGGTTGATTAGTGTACATGTCGTTTAGAACGACTAGTATACATGGCGTAGCTAGTGACCAGTATACATGTGAGAGCTAGTGACAAGTATACATAGCGTAGCGGACGACTAGTATACATGGCGTAGCGGATGACCAGTGTACATAGTGGAACGGGTGACCAGTGTTCATGGATGACCTGTGTTCATTGCGGAGCGGGATACCAGTGTACATTGCGAAGTGGACGGCGAGTGTATAGGAACAGGCGACCAACGTACATTGCGTTTCGGCTGTTCAGTTAGAGTAATATTTGTGTGCATTTAAATGATTGTATTATTACTAATTGTTAGTGGTGGGCTGATTAATCATAAAGTCAACGAAACGATTATGAGATAGGGGTTGACGTGACGATGACAGCGAAAAAATCATGATTAATCAATGAATCTGTGACTTTTGCCTCTGATTAATCGACGAATATTTTTCGACTGATTCCAGTCACAACTAACAGTTCAGTTTGTCATAGGTTATATCATTTAAGTTTATTTTGCCGCAACGCATCATTTGGCGGCGACGCGCGCGTTCGTAATAACGTTCTTATATTTGGCGATGTCAGTAACGTCGCCGCTCTGCGTACGGTTTGATGTCATTTCCGACGTCACTTCCGGCGAAGTGTTTTGGTACTGTACTTGTTTTCTTTATTTACTTAAATATTAGCAATAGATTATCATCATTAATTGCGTATCAACATTAAACAGATGCTTTTTATAACAATATAATAATGTTTTATTTGCAAGATTTTTATCGTTTAACTTAAACCGTTTACATGTCGAACTCCATGATACCCGTGGCTCTACGCTACCGGTGTACTTACAGAATCTTGTGATGTTTTGGTCGTAGCGTAAAATGCCAATTGCTTATTTTGCCGAAATTGTGAGGTATCTGGTTATTTATTTATATTAAATAATAGGAACTATCATTTCATGTAAAATGCGTTAGTTAATACACCGGTAATTGGCAAAAATTGGGCTTCCTCTGTTTACTGTTTGTTTACGATCTATGAGGGATTTATCATTTGGTTAATTGATTTATTTGATTGTTATGCCCTGATTTGCTAATTCTTTTACAGGGAATCGTGGCGTACCTGATGGTCGTAACACATAAATATGAAAAAAGGAGTATTGTGTCATTTACAGACTTACGCCAGACATGTGGCATGTCACCACAGCCATATCGATACCATTTGAGCATCTATGAAGCGACAAGGGATCGAACTCATGGGATCCAGCTGCCATTGCGGATACTCTAACCACACATCACCGTAACCGATGTGTATACTAAATAAATCAACCGATTGTACTGTCTGCACCTTGCGAATTGTCATGCCGTAAGATGCATGTTAAAAACTCTGGATTCCAGAAATCGCCCGTGTTTAAGCTCACATTTATTGTCAGTATCCATTGCTGGATATTTGTGATCCATATTTAAATGGTCATGTACAACCGCTCTGTTGCCGATTATCGAAAAAACAATGAAGTCGATTGACATGATACCATATTCTGTCACACTATCCTAATGTCGATCAATAATTACTGGAAGATACCCGATTTGCCAGAACCATAACTAACAAAATAGAGCGTCGTCGTCTAGTTTTGACATACCTGACTGGAGATCCGAAAGTTATTGGTTCGAACCCCATTTGGGGCAAGGATTTTTCATGGCCTTCCAAGGCGCCAAGTACTGGTCCAACCCAGGAACGGTCGAGAGTAATTAGTATACTTTGTATAAGAACTTGTTTCCCAATCTACATAAATTCAAAATTTACCCTTTAATCCATATAGACACATTTGACGCCTTAGCAAACATAGCAAACCCTGATCATATATTAACTTCCAGGATCTGCCTTTTGCTCATACAATACTGTGGCCCAGATTCTGTTCAAAACAGCAAAGTTTAAATTTTAAGATAAAAAAATCAAACAAATTTGGTGACGCGACCAAAGGTCGACCGGCAGCTGAGTGGATAGAGCGTCCGCCTCGGGAGCGGGAGGTTGTGGGTTCGATCTCCGGCCGCGACATACCAAAATCGTAAAAATGGTACTTTTATAGCACTCAGCATAACTGTTTAAAAAAAAAAAAAAAAAAAAAAAAAAAAAAAAAAAACTGTTTTATAAGGGTTATTGCTGAACTGGTTAGCCCGGTGTTAGGATAATGTGACTGGTTGTGGTATCATACCACATATCTACGGCGTGAAACTGCAGGGTTGCAGCACTATATCTGTCTCAAGTAGACATCGTCTCCAGATGACTGAAATACTGTCGTTGATACGTTAAACCCAACAAACCAGGAGTCGAACACACGACCCTTGTTTTCCCTCAATATTTATTTTGCGTCCTGTGCAGTGACCACTGTGTATGCATATATGCACAAATTGGAACAATTAATACATATAGTAAATGCCATAACTGTAATATATGTGTTTGGTAATGTGAGGTATCATGTCACTTGTCTTCAACTTTGCAGTTGGTACCTAAACCTTCAGTTATTTAAGTTATTACTTTTACATACACACACACAAACACACACACGGTCACACATACCCGCTTCAGTACTCAATACAAACGTTCATGGTCAAATAGTTGCAGAATTCAAACTCGAACGCAAAAGAAATGGTGATTCGTAAGCGAGGGATAAAAAATCAAACAAGATTAGTAATATTTATAATTGCATATACATACATATTGACCAGGTAACATAAGCATAAATCATATTACAGCATGCAAAAGAAGGCGTAAATTGATTCTACAAAGAACAAATTAATATAATGTTGAAACGGCTCCTTCACAGATGGTCACTGACGGAAATTTATATTTTACGATGTGTATTACGTCTATCAATACCCATCAACAGACGCATGGTCACCAAATGCAACCATCCATGGTCGTAAAAAATGGATGGTTTCCCCATCACAGGGAACCTGTATTTAGATTTTCTATTTTCAGTTACCATCACTTGGCTGATCTTATTAACGTTTTAACGCTAACGTTATAGGCCGAAGTTACGAAATCACTACCCTGAACTGGCGAAGAAGCCATATTGCAGAAAGTGTCACGTGGTACCACACGCATCTGCTTCAGGGATACCATAAACTAATCTTGACTGAAAATAGCCTTTCCCTGTACAATGTGATCTACACTGCCAGGAACAAAAACTTTAACAAGGAGAGTAGTTATATTTTTTTAATTCTACCGATCAGGAAACAAACACTTTACCTACCCCAACAATTAGAGTAGTCATTTATTTTTTCTTTATTTATTCTACCGATCATCTGTGAACGAGCTGTTCTAAAGCGTCTGGAAATATTAATTAATAGATAAATTCTTCATAAATGTATTGATAAGAATTTAATCAAAATGAAGGACCATATTTAACATGTGTGTGATAAAATCTGTACAAATTCTTTTACGAACATATGACAAAATCAAGTCACATTATCCCCTACACCTCTGGATACAGCCTACATGTACAAAGGCCAGTGACCTGGTTGCCACCGACGATTTTAGTGATTCTAACATCTAAAATAGACCTCTGTACAAAGGCCAGTGACCGGATTACAAACACCGAAATTTTAGAAATAAACAGAACATCTAAAACATACAACCACCTTGTAAGGTCATTAACTCTGGAAACAGCCTGACTGTGAAAAGAGGACATCGAAATGTGTGTGTGTGTGTGGGGGGGGGGGAAGAATTCTCATCACTGAATAAATAGAACATTTTCCTCTGAATAACGGTCCAATGGTGAACAGAGGCCAGCGAGAGGATTCCAAGTTATGAGGCATTTTACCTCTGAATAACGGTCCAATGGTGAACAGAGGCCAGCGAGAGGATTCCAAGTTATGAGGCATTTTACCTCTGAATAACGGTCCAATGGTGAACAAAGGCCAGCGAGAGGATTCCAAGTTATGAGGCATTTTACCTCTGAATAACGGTCCAATGGTGAACAAAGGCCAGCGAGAGGATTCCAAGTAAAAAGTCATTTTACCTCTGAATAACGTCCAATGGTGAACAAAGGCAGCGGGAGGATTCCAAAAATAAGGAATTTTGCCTCTGAATAAAAGCCCAACGGTGAACAGAAGCCAGTGACCGAGAATTTAGCCATTGAATATTAGCCACCTCCAAGTAAAGGCCATGATTCAGTTGTGGCCAGTGACCTTTGTTCAGAGGTTTCACTGGACATAATTCAGAAAATCTTATTGTCATAAACGAAACAATCATTTTAAATTAAAGAGGTCCATACAAATACAAAAAAATGCATTTGAAAATTTTGGTTTATATACAAGAGAAAGTACACAAAAAGAAAACAAACAATAAATTGGACATTTTAACACATATGACCTGTGAATGTCTTTATTTGTGTTTATATTTCCCTACTGAGTAAATGTTCATGCATTTATTCATAATGAACACTTAGCCAATTATTTTGGTAGGCATAATTAACGGACATGAACGGATTCGCATTGCGCTGTCTAGAATTATGTTTGCACAGGTAGATCTGATCACGGTTTCTATAAAATCATTATTTTTCGTTGACACTTAATTTCGAGGAATCTGTATAACAGGCAATACAGCTGGTGCATTGATGGTTATAAATGGATTCGTGTTCAAGAAAAACATAGTGATTGATTAATGAACCATTTTCCTAGGGGTAATATATCCGGATACACACAGGATACAAAACTGAGGAAAACGACAAAAATGAATCAACCATGAGCATGAATGATTTAAAAGTATACGGAATAATAAAATAAGTAATGTCACGCATTATATATACTGTATTTTGGAGTAATAGAATTATCTATTGAAATACTTATAACGCTGACTCCAGATACAATGGATCTGACAGCAGTACGCTCAGTAACATTATCTCATCACCTTGACAACCAGTCCTGGAACTACCCTGATACTGAGCACCTGGCAAAGAAGACATACCAGAACCATTTTAACGATGGTACAATGTATGTCCTGACCGGAGATTGAACCCACGACTCCGGCCTTCGTGATAATAGATTTATGCGCATCTGAACTTAACGCCGTGCATTATTCCACAATATAACACTCGAAAAGATTTTTTTTAAAAATATAATATGTGATTATTGAATTATTGAACAAATTAAAATATATAACGATTAAAAGAATGGAAAAAATCAGTAAATATGCGACAAAAATAAATCGCAAATAGATAATTATTGCTCAGTTCGTCAAGGGGGAGAGAACACACCTTGTCCCTGTTACCATGGAAACAGCTCATTCACTCCAAAATGAACTCGGTGACCTTTTTCAATGTTCTGATCAAGGAACCTTTATGGAATACTTATATGAAAAACAAGAAAATGAAGCTACTTTTTTCCTCACATATATGACAAACAATAAAGTACCGGCGGATATTTGAACCACTTAATCTGATAATTTGAACAATCATAACTTATCTCATAGCACTATTTTTTCTTATTTCATTTCAAAGAGAGATGTTTATTTTAGCCATTTGTTAAAGATGTAAATCATCGATATACAAACGTATCATAAAAACGATGTCGGTGACTTATTTTTTTTCCATTTTCGATTTTAGCACATTTTGCTACATATAATATGTGAAAATGAAAAGTAAAAATAAAGATATATATTCACGTATATAAACAGTTGAAGTTTTAAAAACTGTAATAAGCTATTAAACTGGAAAACGAGCACCCAAGTCTATCATCATGTTCAGAAAATACATGAATGTTTTGTACGGAATAACTGTGTAACCTCGAGTCGAGTTGAGCTAAAAATAGATTTTACGACAAATATAGACACGAAGATCACGTGGAAAACATGAAACACGATTTGCTGCAACCAAACCGATCAAAATACATGTAAATTATCTTACAATCTTAAATATGGAGTGGAATCTATGTTAAGCAAATAAATTTCTTGTTTGGTGAAAAACAACCAAAATGTTCCTGGTTCGAGTTCCGGCCTGACTCTCAAATACTCGCACCATGTAATAAGATTGTTTGACTTGATATATTTGAAACAATACTTCAAGGTTGTCATGGTGATATTAATCCTGATAAAACAGTCGACATATTACTTCTTCATTACTTCTTCAGCCAGAACACCTTACCAGCAGGTTTACTTCTCATTCCTACAAGCAACGCCCCATCAGTGTCCCGGTATGAGAGACAGTGCGGATTTACTACCCCATCACTCTGACTGACCAGTCTGGAGTGGTGAGTACCGAGCTTATCTACACGATGAATGTTGTTAGACCCCCACCCACTTACAAGTATGTTGTCCTGACTGTCTACGTGAATGTCTGCAGGATAAGATAAATCCTTGTGTTTATACTTATAGACCAAATCACCATTTTGTGTCAGACATGTTACGGTGTTGGTTTTCCAGTCTGTTACATAAACACGGTCACTATAGCGACTGACACGTACATAGTATGGGCATGTAAACATGTACCGTCCTTGTACCAGCCCGAGTCTCCTCTGTATCTGTCCATCCATCGTCATCACCAGTACTTCTCCATTACCCGGCCTGTCGTGACACGTGACGTACATCATGCCGCCATGACAGTCTATACCCCAACATTTCCTGTCTACTCTCAATGATTTTCCGAGGCTCAGCCGCGGCTGTACAGAGACAAACTGAATCTTCTGTTGTTCTGGTAACGTGACGACAACCTCTGTATCAGCTACTGTACAGACGTCCCATGGTTCTGATGGTAGATCTACATTCTCCTTAGAGATGAAGGTGGGGCTATACAGATGTAACTTATGGTTACGACGGTCACATAAAACAAGATCATCACTGGTGAGAAATGTTGAACCAGATATCAAACCTGTGTTAATGTTGATGTCTTGTTTACTAGAAACTGTCATTTCAAGTATATTCCCTCCGCTGGATACATCACTGCTTTGAAAGGTTGTAATCACGTGACCGAGCTCAGTCACCTGCTGTAAGAGATCTTCTATTACTTTGTTGTGTTGGAAAGTCAGGTGACATGATGTGGAAGCTTCCGACTCTACTTCTCTTACAATCTTCTCCATTTCCTCGACTTTACTAGATGACTTTGTCAGTCCGATAAACATAATTTCTTTATTCATTGAGGTCTGACAGTCTTGCATTTCCTTAATACTTTTGTTAACTTGCTTCAAAATATATTCACATGTAGTCACGTGATCTTTCAAAATTGATTCCCTGTCCTTTTTAGCGTCTTCAATTGCCTTGTAAGCCCTTTTTTTCAAGATCATCAATCGTTTCATTTATTCTCCTCCTAAATTCCCTGACATCACCTACAGACTTTGCTGCCTCTTCAACCAAAATATCAGCATCTTTATCCCGGGATGATAGTAATTTCTCAACGTTTTGTTTTATTTCTTTCATCTTCGTCAACATTTTGTCCACCTGACATATATTCATCTTACTGCTTTTATCACGTAGCGAGGACATTACACATTTCCGGTGTGTTAACTTGGTACATTGTTCGCATATCAATGTTTGGTGTTCCTCGCAGAACGTTGTTATGAGATTGCTCTTGTGATCATCACAGTAGGGCGGAGTGTAAGAGTCCGAACTTGTCTCTATGGAATCCCAGCTGGTCGCCATGCTGTTAGGGAAAATAAAAAAAATAACAATTAAAGAAAGGCAAATCTAATTTTCTTTCAGAATTAAGTAAATTATCCATGAAGATTTTGTATCCCTTGCTATACCGGTAAGATAAATGTAGGATTTATTGTCAGACTTAATGCCATATTCGCCATTTTTACTTTGGGGAGGAAAGAAAAAACATGGACTTCAAATAGCAAGTTAGGGACAATATTTTAAGAAAGGAATACGCCTATGGAAAGAAAAAAAACGTAGTGAGCAAAAAAAAAAGCGTTCAGTTCAGTTGCACGTCTGAACAGTACTGTATACATTCTATGGGACAACGAAAGGCGGAATTTGATAAAAGTGGTCGCCATTTTTAGCTCTGCCACACATGCAATTTACTAGTTTAATCAACTATTTTTACAGTAAATTAAAAATAAACTTAATTCAATGTATTCATTTGAAAATGATTAAAAACAAATTCCTAAAACTTACACAAATTTCTCTCGACGATTCCTTAGTAACGCCGGTATTTTGTGCCTTGTCACGTCAAACAAATGTCCTCACCCCTGTTGAGATAAAAAACAACAACAAAAGCCCATTAAAATATTTAGTCATACATACTGAAAAACACGCATAAGGTCTACGTCAAATTACACAGTTGATAGCTGTGTTGACAGTATTTCAGTCTGTTGGAACATTTGCCTATATGATACATATGTAGTGCTGCCTCACTGGATATCATGAAGAAGGCAAGTGGCATGATACCACGACCAGCAGAGTTTCATGTATACATGTATATCTAGATGATCAACAAAGAGAATGTATATAATCTTTAATAGAAAAAAGTGATATGTATGTTAGGAAATGATATTACTACGATAAATAATTTGTTGCTGTTGTTGAGGTGGTGGTGATTTTTTTTTTTTTTTTTTTGCTGTTCTTATTTGTTCAGTGATGTTTGTCTTATCAATGATTAATCTCAAAATTCTCTGTTATGAAACTAAGGATGGTGACCTATTTTTTGACCCCATGAGGCCCAGTTTTGAATTCATCCGAGATTTTATGTAAACAAACATTCTGATCAAGTTACATTAAGGTTAGTGTGTAACTGAGGTAAAACTTTGGCCTCTAGAGTGTTCACAAGGTTTTTCTAAGATATGACCTGGTTAATTACTATTAGTTTATTTCACTTCTCAACGATCATTTGTACGGAAGTCATTCACCGTCCCCGGTGGCCGAGTGCTTAGAGCGGAAGTCGTGGGTTCGATCACCGACCGCGACATACCAAAGTCGTAAAAATTGGTACTGGTATAGCACACTTGCTTTGCGCTCAGCATATAAAGGTAGTTCTGGGACTGGTTGGCCCGGTGTCAGAATACTGTGAATGGGTGTGGTATCATGCCACATGTCTACGGCATGATACAGCAGTGTGGCAGCACTATATCTGTTTCAAGTAGGCATCGTCTCCAAATGACTGAAATACTGTCGGTGGGACGTTAAACCCAACAAACGAACGGAAGTCATTCAGAGCCATACTTGATAATTTATTTATCTGATAGTGAAATTCACCCTGTAGAGGGCTTTACCCCCTAAATTGGCAAACAAACAAACAAAAAATATAGGGACTCTCTATATGAAAGGATACAAAGGTAAGAAAAAACTATTTTCATACCCCAAGTTACAAAACTCGGACGGATAATAAAATGGACACAGTGCTTTGATAGTTCTTATATTTAGATGTATACATTTTTCTTTACATGATCACAATTCTCCTGATACATTCATTTTGAATTCACTGTCGAGAATTCAAGACGTCATTTTGAAATAATATTTTTACTGTCGTTGGTTTTTAAAGTTTTTTTTTTTTAATTTTTTTTTATTGAGAAATATATATAATTTAAAGATGGGGAATTTTTTTTTTTTTTCCACTGAGAGAACTGGATATTGACTATGATACTTGCACAACGTGATTCGATTCTATCCAAGGATCAATTTGACAATGTTTAGAAAACAAAGGATAGAGTGCTGTACCGTTCGTTTAAAAATATGTTTAGCCAATCAGCATTATCGACATATGTTAAGTTCATAGCTGGCGAAGCGAGCGATAATCAAAGCTCACCCTACGGTATCGCTTAGACTTCTATTTCGATCAACATTTCAGAGCACTTTGGATTTTTTCGGCGTAGCTGTATAATTTCGATTTCAACTCGCATCTTAAACCAATCAAATGTACGCTAACAGCGGTAAATAATTCTAAGCTGAATAAAAGGACTCATGTTATTGGTTAACGCATCGTTATGGACTATAAAATTACTGTAAATAAGGGGTGCAGCTTGTATATATCATTCAGCTTGGTGTTACTACTTTTCTTTTTGGTGTAAACATGAAAGTGATTTCAGTAAGTTAAATACAATCCTTTTCCATCAATTGAGGGATGCTACTTTGTGAAAATGTTTAAAACAACAAAAAAGAATCCACCGTGTTATGACATGAAACCCCTTAATTACTATGTATATTAAATTCTTCCAGCCTGCCGAGATGCTCTCATTGAAAATTAATTCGCCAAAACCAAAACAACTAATAACACTTTTATATCATAATTGTCATATGCAATAATGATATGAACAAATATCAAACAAGCCTATTTACAGATATAATTTTTTGTATTACCGTCTATAAATAAGTATATTTCATAGAAAAAATACTGAACTATTTATAGAGCGTACTAAATTTGTTGAGCGTCGGTCTTTCGCGCGCTTTTCCTGGGAATGTTCTAGAAGACTGGAAATCTCGTTTTTTTCATCCTACGCCGAATATCTTTTTTAAAGATATTTCTTGTTTCGTCACAGCCGACTATTGTATGGGCCAGCGCCATCTTGTTCACAAATTTAAAACTCGTTATCTAATTCTCAGGCGTTCGTCTGATCCATTTTTGTTGTTGTTGTTAATCTTTGATTTATATTTGAACATTTTAAATGTGCTTCATTTTAAGATAAGTGATTTACGAAAGATGATTATAACCCCTTTAAGCTTGAAACATAGAATCCGAATCAATCAAAAACTAGAAGTCGTTTGTTTTGGATACAAATGAAGCGGCTTTCCATTTGCTTATTTCAAGGGCATTGAATATATAAGTTAATACAAAGAAATGGAATAATGATGCTTAAAAATGTAAGATTTAATACATAAATTATTATCATAAATATACAACTCAAAGTTTGCTAAGCACCACCCGCTATTTTCCCATCGAGTCACATGAAAACTCATGCTGAATGTAATGCTATGTACCTGAAAGGAAAGCGTTAGCTGACAATCAATTTTACGCATAGTTTTTGTCAAAATGATAGAAAAGAGACTAAAATGAGTTACAACGATTTAGCCAATTCCTGTCATTATTTGCAAAATACTCAAAAGTGTGTTTTTTGCAAGAAATGGCATTTTATAAATGGAAGTTAAAACTTGTGATCAATACAGAAAAAAATGACCATGAACAGGTCTACATCGTCACAAATATCCTTTAAAGTATTCCATTTAGAAAACAGAAATATTTGAAGATCAAAGTTCTGAATTTAGCTGACTTTAAATTTTAAGGTGTTTTCTCAAAATTCGCACTTTCTAATTATGATTAATTCCCAGCATTGAGGATCCGAAAGGCTTATTTCTTGTAACTGGTAGTAAGTTTGGTACATAAACAATACTTCTGCATAAAAGCAAGATTTGTTTTTTATGTAAATTTTAATGTAGCATGCCTTTTAAAGTCGCTTGTCTAAGCATGCAACGCTACGGGAAAATAGCTGATGGTGCTTAGCAAACTTTGAGTAGTATATATACTTAGGTTCAAAAATAAGCTTTAAATATGTGTGTATGTGTGTGTGTTTTCCACTTTTATCTTCTTAGGAAGATATTGAGAATGCATAGATATGGATCTTATTTGATTACGCAACCGTATATTATAATGCAGAAAAAACCACAGGAAAACTTCAAGATAAGACTATCCTCAATATTTTTTTTTACATTATTCTATCGATTTTAGAGGGTTTTTTTTTTATTATTCTTTATTTAATATCTATTTCTTCGTCTGCCTGTGATTTAACAAATATTCATTGCAATTTGTTCCACATAACTGAAATTGTAAAAAAGAAAAGAAACTTTGAAAGCCATGATTTTCAAGCTTTAAATTAATTGAGTTTTACATTTGCAAAAGTAGATGGAAACAAAGGTAGAAGTGTAAGCAAATCATGAAAATAATCTCTTATTTCTATGTAATTAACGTTATAAACGTCTTGAAACTTTCGACAGTTCAGTTGCTTTATATACTGGCTTATTTTTACATATTTAGAAAAAGAAACCGTTAAAGAAAATATAAAACAATAGGGCCATGATGGCCCTGAATCGCTCACCTGATTATAAATGAGCAACATATGTTGGATTTTTCATATTGACCTACTTTTTGACCCCACATGACCCACTTTCGAACTTGTCCAAGATTTAATGAACAAACATTCTGACCAAGTTTCATAAAGACTGAGCCAAAAATGTGGCCTCTAGAGTGTTAACAAGATTTTTCTAAGATATGACCTCATGACTTACTTTTGACCCCACATGACACAATTTCGAACTTGTCCAAGATTTTATGGAAACAAACATTCTGACTAAGTTTCATAAAGATTGGGCCAAAAATGTGGCCTCTTGAGTGTTAACAAGGTTTTTTCTAAGATTTGACCTCGTGACCTACTTTTTGACCCCACATGACCCAAATTCGAAGTTTTCCAAGATTTAATGGAGACAAACATTCTGACCAAGTTTCATGAAGATTTGGCCAAAAATGTGGCCTCTAGAGTGTTAACAAGGTTTTTATAAGACTTGACCTCGTGACCTACTTTTTGACCCCACATGACCGAATTTCGACCTTGTCCAAGATTGTATGGAGAGAAACATTCTGACCAAGTTTCATGAGGATTGGGCTAAAAATGTGGCCTCTAGAGTGTTAACAAGGTTTTCATAAGACTTGACCTCATGACCTACTTTTTGACCCCACATGACCCAATTTCAAACTTGTCCAAATTTTTATGGAAACAAACATTCTGCTAAATTTCATAAAGATTGGGCAAAAAAAATCAAATTTGGCCAAGATATTCTGGTCATAAACAATGTCTTAAGGTTTGAAGGCAATTGCTTAAGAAATAAAGATGCTATAGTGCAAAGAGCAATCTGGATTCTTTCAAATTTAAAAGGGGCATAACTCCTGACCTTATGTGTTGATTTCAGTCATAATTGAACTTGGCCAAGGTTTTATGGTTTTAAACAATGACAAAAAATTTGAAGGCAATTGCATAAGAAATAAAGATGTTAGAGGGCAAACAAAGTGAAATCTGGCTTTTTTCAATTTTAAAACTTCAGCCAAAATCAAACTTAGCCAAAATTTGATGGTTATAAACATTGTTATAAAATTTAAAGACAATGACCTAAAAAATAAAGATGCTAGAGTGCAAACAAAGTGCAATCTGACTTTTTTAAATAATATAAGGGGTGTAACTCCTGACCTAATGGTCCGATATCAGCCAAAATCGAACTTGGCTGAGATATTTTGGTTATAAACAATGTCATTAAGTTTGAATGCAATTGCTAAAGAAATGAAGATGCTAGAGTGCAAACAATGTGAAATCTGGCTTTTTTGAATTTTAAAAGGGGCATAACTCCTGACCTAATGGTATGATATCAGCCATAATCGAACTTGGCCGAGATTTTATGGTTATAAACATTGTTATCAAGTTTGAAGATAATTGTTCATGAAATGAAGATGCTAGAGTGCAAACAATGTGAAATCTGGCTTTTTTGAATTTTAAAAGGGGCATAACTCCTGATCTAATGTTCCGATATCAGCCATAATCGAACTTGGCCGAGATTTTATGGTTATAAACATTGTCTTAAAGTTTGAAGATAATTGCTCATAAAATGAAGATGCTAGAGTGCAAACGAACAAATTGTGGACGACGGACGGACGGACGACGGATATTCATCGATCCTAAAAGCTCATCCTGAGCACACGTGCTCAGGTGAGCTAAAAAAATCGATAGGTAGATAAACAAGTATTTGTCATCGTCTTCAGGTCTGTGGAAAGTCGTGATAGCAAATGCAATAAGTTATCCGTATATGTTTTCTGGCTCTAGTATAATTGTACTAATTCATCGTAAATGCGACCCATTTACTCAAAAACGTATCACAATTCACTCGAGCACTCTTTCCTGCAAAAGAACAATCGGATCTTACTCAACCAACACAATAACCGCTTTCATTTCTTTCTGCAAATTAATAGCTTTTCATGAATTAGTCCTTTTACTTAAAACATAAATAAGTCATGTTTGATGACGTAATCACTGGAAATTTTCTGGACTCTTTGATTTATTTAATATATTTTGCTTACATATCAATGTTGTCATAAACAAGTGACACAACATAAATTCCTTATGGTATGCTTAAGATTGGCATCGCGAATACAAATTGAAATGAAGCGCGAATACAAATTGAAATGAACGATTTTTATACTTCAACGGCGTCAAAATCACGTGACTAAAAAAATATTTTTGAAAGGACACGTTCAGCTAAGGTTCTATTAATCAAGAAAAAAAATATCTTGGAGAATGCGAACATGTTTGTTTTCAAGTTTTCAAGTAGGCTTTCCATCAAACATGAATATCTGCCATATTTGTAATGACGTAATAGTTTGAAAATTTCAAGACCTTACGAACGTACTCAGATGCGACATTTTTGAAAATTTTAAGCTCATTGGTCTAATTTGCGATTTTATATGAGGTTTTTAATAATTCTTGCTTTAGTATGCATGACGTCATGTGACAAAACATGTAAAAATGCCTTTTTTGTCTTTTTAATGACGTCATGACCACGTGACTCAAGATGAAATAATTCAGAAAATAGAATGTAAACCTCTTTGCCGATATGCTGTCCAATTTTCAAGCTTCTAACGCATCAGGCTTTGTAACATTTAAATATATTTTAGGACCGAAGTTCAAATCTCGGTTTTGCCATGAAATCTTTTCGAATTTGGAAATTTAAATGCAACGGTGCACATCTACATTTTAAAATACATCTTCTGTGAAAATATTAAGATAACCAGACCAGAATTGAAGGCTCTAGAGCGCAAACAAGCTTTTGAAGTTGACGTCAAATCATACGTCATTTGACGTCATTGAAAATTAAAAACAAGAGGGCAAAGATGGCCCTGTCTCGCTCACCTGAGTAAGATTGCTGTGTTAGGCATGATGACAAAAAATTTGGCATCTGCAGTGTTTTTCTAACATTTGACTAATTTACCTAGATTTTGATCCTACCTGAATTTGCACTCAACTGGGAATTCATGCAGTCATCATTTTTATCATGTTGAATGAAGACTAGGACAAAAATGTAGGCCTCTAATGTGTTCACACGATTTTTCTAAAATTTGCCCTGGTGACCTACTTTTTGACCCCATGTGCCCCAGTTTTGAATTAATACGAGATTTGATGTAAACAAACAATCTGACCACGTTACATTAAGGTTAGGCTAAAACTGTGGCGTCTAGAGTGTTCACAAGGTTTTTCTAAGTTTTGACAGGATGACCCAGTTTTTGACCCCACGTGACCCAATTTCGATCTCTTCCAGGATATTATGTAGACAGACATTCTGACCAAAATTTATGAAGACTGGGCCAAAACTGTGGCCTCTAGAGAGTTCACAAGGTTTTTCTAAGATTTGATCTGATGACCTAGTTTTTTACCCCACATGACCCATTTTCGAACTCATCTAATATATCATGGGCCTTCAGATCCTGACCAAATTTAATGAAGATTGGGCTAAAACTGTGACCTCTAGACTGTTCACAATGTTTTCCTAAGATTTGACATGGTGACGTAGTTTTTGATCCCACATGACCCAATTTCGAACTCATCCGAGATATGTAGACAAACATCCTGACCAAGTTTCATGAAGATTGGGCCAAAACTGTGGCCTTTAGAGTGTTCACAAGCAATTATTGACGACAGACGACGGACGACGCATGGCGGACAAAAAGCGGTCACAAAAGCTCACCCTGAGCACAAGTGCTCAGGTGTGCTCAGGTGAGCTAAAAAGGATCGTGAACTGGACATGGACAATGTCCCTTACAAGTATCACAAACTTAGGCTTATTCATTCTCAAGGAATTCAGCAGACAAGGATTTTTATATTAAATGTCACTGTGAATTTAACTTTTGATCGAATGACCTCAAAATCAATCGGGGTCTTCAACTGACAATGGGCAATTTTCCTACAAAGTTTCGAAAACCTATGCTTATTCCTTCTCAGGCTGACCTTAAAAAATTCTTTGTTTGGAGTTACTCGACCGACTCACAAAAATCGCCGCGACTCAAAAACCTTTCAGGTGTCTGATTTTTTTTTTTGGGGGGGGGGGGGGCTAGATCAATTAGATCAATCGTATTTCTATCCTACACATGAAGTCATAATATTTAGCACATGGCATTTTCCTCTCGTCCAATCAGGTACCAGTATTTGTTCATAGTCACCGTGGACTATAACGCGTAGTTCACACTTTTGTAAAAAAAAATCAATAAGTGTGGACTATGCAACCACATAACTCACACTTTTGTGACGCTTTGTCGCTAGCAGAGGAAAATACCATGTGCTAAATAGCTTAGTTCATAGTTGCCTTCAACTACACGATATAGTCACGAGGGCGGAGCCCAAGTGACTATATCGTGTAGTTGAAGGCAACTATGAACTGACCTATACATAGAAGTTGTAAAAAAAGAACTCTTACACAACAGGCAATGCCCAGGTGTATAGCTGCTATAAATTCATCAAACAACTGCTAACACAAAAATCTTTCAAGTTTTGATAATCGGCATCTCAAAGAAGCTGTTCTAGAGATCAAAAGGAAACCGCACATTGGCTTGTGTCAGTTTCACACCCTTTGAACTTTACTGAGCGCTGCAGTATGTTAATTTCTTCCTGTGTGTAGAGTGGATGTCACACAAGGTGAAATTAAATCAGTGGAGGGGGCACAGAGGGGTGCATCTGGTGACACTTTTGCAAGCATTCATTTCAGGATAATTGACAGCTTCTCATCCCATACTTAATACACAGATTTCTACAAATCTACGCATCCTGTTGACACTGTTTTCCCCCTTTACCTGAATCATATTGCACCTTACTGAGTTTTAGTTTATGTGCTGATAAGAATATGTGACACCATAGCCCTCTGTTCCCCCGATGCATGTGAGAGATGTTTTGGGATTATGACTGAAAACAACTTTGGAATGAAATAAGTACAAGAAACTGGTAAGCAACGCACAATAATTATTAGATCTCCCAAACAAACTGACTTATTGTTATTACTCCGTTTCTTCTTCTTTCTTGCGCCGGCAACTGTGTATGGGCCATATCTCGGAGACCGCGCGACATATCTTTACAAAACTTCATTTGATTGCAGCCCTCAATATGTAGTGGTGCCTCCCAGATTTTTGTAAATGGGGGGACCCTGGGGATCAGGTCCCATCCCCTCAAAGATGGCTTTTGCATAAAAAAATGTATTTTGGTTAAATATTTCAAATTTTCAACCTTGAATTATAAATTTTTTTGTTCCTCATAATAGGAAGAAATGCAAAGTACTACTTTGGTGTCCCCTGAGATCAGCCAGGGGCCTGGCTCCATCCCTTCAATTTTACTTATAATCTTATATCTCAAAAACTGTTCAGATCCCCACCCCTAAACCACATATATTCTTGTTCCTCATGATGAGATGGATTAAATTGTACTTCTTTTATGTTCACATGGGTCAACAATGGGTCGAGCCCCCACCCCCTCAATTTTACTTATAACATCATATCTGAAAAACTGTTCAGATCCCCACCCATAAATCATATATATTCTTGTTCCTCATGATGAGACGGATTGAATGGGATCTGGCCCCACCCAGTCAGTTTTTTCCCCTGACCTTTATTTCAAAAACCATTGAGATCCCCACCCATAAACTATGTATATTCTTGTTCCTCATGATCAGATGGATTGAATGGTACATCTTTGATGTTCATATTGGTCACCAGGGGGTCAGCCCCACTCCATTTCTCAATAACCATTCGTATATAATTGTCTAAGGAGAAACTTTGTTTGGGAGACTTAGTGACAGTTCACTGTTACAATTATATTATTACTTGTTTAAATCGTGTTTTTTATTTGTCACATAAACACATTTATGAGAGTTTAAAATCCATAGTAGTTTTTACTATGTAAAATTATTCCGAATTAACGGTCATGTGAATCAATGATACTGCTCGTGATGCATTCTGGATTTCTTATCCCGTCTTATTAGAGGGTCAAAGCATAAACCCACAGATTAAGGGAGTGAGAAAAGGGTCCCGTCTTATAGACGAGTAGTCTTATAAGCGAGTTTCTATGGTATTTTTTTTTTTTTAATATACCAAGTATTTGTTTAATCATATGGTTGTTGTTGTATTGGGGTTTACCATCGCTGCGATAGCATTTCAATCATATAGCAACGTCCTGCTATTTACAGGTGGAGGAAGACCCCAAGTACACAGAGGTACCTGGGTAGAACCACCGACCTACCGCAAACCAGCTTGAAGGCTTCCTCACATGAAAAATCCGAAGTCCCTACCGGGATTCGAACCTACAGCGGTGAGGGGCTGAGAGATTTGTAGTCCACGACTGTAACCGCTCGGCCACAGCGGCCTCTTAATCATATGGTATGTTCTCTTTAGTAGTATAATTTTCCATAATTATTGTGTCAGATAAAAAAATACCTACCTACCTACCCACCTAAAAAAATGTGAGTCGGGTAACTCCAAACAAAGAATTTTTAAGGTCAGCCTCAATTTAATGTGACCGTGACCTTATCATAATAAGGGCGTATATTAAAACTTGGTATCATAAAGCTCTTACAATATCAATTATTTCACTTACTTATTATTTTCACTTATCTGTGATGGCTTTTTAGGTATAAATACTAAACAACCACTGCAAAAGTGCATGAATGAATTGTCTAAATTCTAATTTTTCTTGTAACCTCATTATATGTCCAATTTCAAAATCCTAGGTACCGTTAGAAAGGTCTTCAAATTCCCTGTGTAAAACATCATACAAGGGCACATACGTGTATACTACCTGAATGATAATGCATTTTGCACGCACGTATTGTATGGGGGCAGATTTTACAGTGCTGGATCAAGGAGTTGAAGGTGAAGGGGGGGCTATATAAAGTGTAACCCGAGCCACGGAAGTTGTAGCTCTGGTTTCACTGGTGATCTGGTGGAACACCCCCGGGATTTATTGTTTTTTTAATTTTTAAACTGTGAAATCATGCATTATTCAAATTTATTGTTGGTGTTTTGTAGGTTGTGTGTCTACTTTTATGTATGGTCGGGGAATTTTAGTGGGAGGCGCGCCAGGTGCCACTTTTTTAGTCATGCCACTAGAAACACAACTTTTTTCTGTTTATCCTTACCCCCTTTATACAACATTCACTTCTCCTAATACCAGATATGAATTGATCTGAATAAAAGAGAGAGAGAGAGAGAGAGAGAGAGAGAAGCAGATGTGAAACATGCCCTAACTCGAAATCGAAAGTAGCATATATTGTTTAAAGACGCAATCTAATACATACATGTAAATCATCAGTACAGTTCCATACTATATAATAACAAGAGGGCCAAGATGGCCCTTGGTCGCTCACCTGAGAAAGATGATTGCTTAAGAAATAAAGATGCTTGAGTGTAAAAGTGAAATCTGGCTTTTTTTATGGTGAAATGGGCATAACTCCTAAATTTACAAGTCAATATCAGTTATAATTGAACCCGATTGTGAGATTATGGGCATAAACATTGCCTTAAAGTTTAAAAATGATTGTTAAAAAAATGAAGTTGGTAGAGAATAAACAAAGTGAAATATGGCTTTTTTTTATATTAAAAGGGGCATAACTCCTGACCAAATTGACGGATCTCAGCCATAATCGAACTCAATCGAGACCTTATGGTCATAAGCATTGTCATAAAGTTTGAAGATGATTGCTCAAAAGATGAAGATGCTAGAGTGTAAACAAGTGATTGGCATTTTTTATATTAAAAGGGGCTTACTCCTGACCTAATTATGAATGTCAGCCATAATCGAACTCAATCGAACCTTATGGTCATAAGCATTGCCATTAAGTTTGAAGATGATTGCTCAAAAGATGAAGATGCTAGAGTGTAAACAATGTGAAATATGGCATTTTTTGAATATTAAAAGGGGCATTACTCCTGACCTAATTGATGAATGTCAGCCATAATCGAACTCAATCGAAACCTTATGGTCATAAGCATTGCCATAAAGTTTGAAGAATTGCTCAAAAATGAAGATGCTAGAGTGAAACAATTGAAATTGGCTTTTTTGAATATTAAAAGGGGCTAACTCCTGACCTAATGTTCCGATATCAGCCAAATCGAACTTGGCGGATTTTATGGTTATAAACATTGATATAAAGTTTGAAGATAATTGCTCATGAAATGAAGATGCTAGAGTGCAAACAATGTGAAATCTGGCTTTTTTGAATTTTAAAAGGGGCATAACTCCTGACCTAATGTTCCGATATCAGCCATAATCGAACTTGGCCGAGATTTTATGGTCATAAACATTGATATAAAGTTTGAAGATAATTGCTTATGAAATGAAGATGCTAGAGTGCAAACAATGTGAAATCTGGCTTTTTTTAATTTTAAAAGGGGCATAACTCCTGACCTAATGTTCCGATATCAGCCATAATCGAACTTGGCCGAGATTTTATGGTCATAAACATTGTTTTAAAGTTTGAAGATAATTGCTCATAAAATGAAGATGCTAGAGTGCAAACGAACAAATTGTGGACGACGGACGACGGACGGACGGACGGACGGACGGACATTCATCGATCCTAAAAGCTCATCCTGAGCACACGTGCTCAGGTGAGCTAAAAATTTATAAAAATAAATAAATGAAAGCCATTATTTAGTATTTATACAAATGTTTTAAAGATAAGGATCAATCTGACGATATTTAGAAAGATTTGAGTGCTGTACGTTTCGTTTCCATGCATGATAAGTCAACCAGCATAATTACTCACTGACTTGTACATTAAAGTAACACAAAATACCGAAGAATACCAGTGAATTTTCAACTTTTTTTTCTGCCAATTTCCCCCGATTTGTTTCTGCTTTCTTTTCTTTAGGAAAAGGGAGACAACTCTGAATGAATTAAACGCGGATACTGCAATCAAAGCACTGAAAGCACCCTCTTCTTTGAAGGAGGGCATAAATATTACAATCCAAAGAGAGCTTCGGGCACACTTAAACTCCAATAAGGTTGTGAGTTGTACATACCAGTGCCCGTGCAGAAATTAAAGACAAATGCTGAGAGTGTCACTTTTACAATATTGATGGTTTTACAGTGAAGTAAGTATATCAACCAGTAATGGACACTATTAAGACCCTGAGTCATGGAGACTTAGAGAAACCCTTGAAAAGCAAAACTTTTATTCCTTAATCCGTTATATGTTACAACAAATCAATTGTGATAAGAGAGAGAGATCAATATCCATATATCTCCAATATTTATTTGTAAGAATTTTATTTAAGTCATAAAATGATTTATAAATAATCCCAATTAAAATGTAGAAGTCATACTCTTAGTTTGTCATTCAGCTGATTTTACATGTTTACATTACCCAAGATAGAGGTGAACAATAATTAAATGGTGACCCAACAAATATTCGAACCACAGACCTGTGATCTGGATTTTATGCAGCATACTGCTGGAGTCAGGACTATTTATATTCTTTAAATTTTGATGTCACAATTAAAAATAGTTAAGTTTTTCGGAATAGTATATTAACTGATATGTAAACAAGGTCTTGATCAAATGGGTAAATAGTTATTCATGTTATTCTTAAAGATAGTATGCCATAACAAGATGATATCATGCAAAAAACAAAAAGCTCACCATTTATCTGGCATAGTTACCTTGAAGCAATTATTTGAAACTGTGTGTACTATAATAATTATAATCATCTTAAATCATATATTGCAATAGTCCAAACTCTGGGAATAGTTGTAAAAAGGGGGATTTGAGGCATAAGATGCAAGCAAATTCTTAACAAATTACAACTTCCATTCCATTTTTAGCCAAATAAACAACCAACTTACACCAGAAAAACAACAGTTGTAAGAATATCTGTTAAAATTCTTTGCAGAATTTTCCAATCAATCACCCATTATTAACCATAACAGACACGCACAGTATATTAAAGTCTCACTTTTGTACATATGTTTTTACAAATGATAAAATATTGTAAAAATAATAATACAAAACCTCTCAGAATGAGATATGGGAAACTTGAAATATATACAAATGTAATGCCTTAAAACTAAAATCACAAATTCCATCAAATTATAAAATAATATAAGATATAAAAGTAACATGTGAGCAAAAATAAAATTTATAGGTATCCCTGTCAAGACTGATCTGTCATTAATGTACTCTGTATGTTATATAATGTAGAAAACCCAATCAAGGAAATTCTAACTTATGTCAGCATGATACAATCATATTACTATGCCTCTCTGATATAAGGCCATTAGATAAGTGGCATGATACAATGTCAAGTTATATTTTCCTGGTTAACTGTTACTTTTATCTAGAGCACTAAGTACAAGAATCAGTACCCAACTTTTAAGGGTAAACTTGCATTTAAGGTAAACCATCCATTATTTAATGGTGATCATAGTCGATAAAGTGATAGTGGGAATTTTATAGTAAATGCAAGACTTTATAGGCAAAATAGCCTTTTATTTCATGTCAGTGGATGCTTGCATCTGAACTGAAGTTGTTTTAAGCATTTGATGGATCATGATTATATATTGATGATGGATGGATTACCTTAAAGGATAACATGTTTTAATTATCCTACAAATGCAATTACATGTATATACATGACAGAAATGTTTATAGGTAGGAAGATGAAAACAATGCAATGGCAAGAATTTTCTTCCTAGCAAAAATCATTGTTTAATCAGTTTAAAAAGACACAACAACAATATTTCAGTCATTTTAGGGACAATATATACATATATTGTGCTGCCTCATGCAACATCACATTCAACAGAAAAATGACATTACCTGTTTACCACAACTTATCACATTATCCTGAGTCTCAGACAAAGATGCAATACCAGTTCCATTTTAAAGGACTTTGGTATGTCACAGACATGAATTGAACCTACAACCTCTGGGTTAGGGGATAAATAATCTAGGAATTTGGCCAACAAGAACGAAGGGAGATGTTTGTATGATTACAGTGAGCAAGAATAATATATTCCAACAGTTAATTCAAGCCCTTTGAGAAACATACTCTCAAACAAGAAAGATCTCAAGCCTTTCAGCAGATGCCTTCATTTAGTCACTTCAAGTAGCCAATGTTGGTAAGATAATGTGCAAGCAGTATGGTAAACATCTCATTTTGGTTGAGTTCCAAATTTGTAAGCACTGCGTATCGGGTTCAAATCCTGATCTATGACTGCACATTTTCTACACTTGGTTATGTAATTCCCAATTAGTTACCCTTGTCACTGTGAGATTTGTGTAAACAAATTACAATAATAACTGGTGTTGCACGCAACACATGAGTCCACTATTGGTGAGATGCATATAAGTTTTGCATTACCATAGCAACCTGAACTTTGGTCCAAGAAGAAAAAGTGGCATGCAGAATCTCCATATTGCCATCTATTCATTATTTTATCTTAAACGATTTCCGGATGACCCGGATGACCAGATGGAGGGCAATTACCTATATTCTAATTAAATCTGTAAGGTACTAGTTCTAGTTACTGGCAAAATGTGTGATCGTTACAGTATAGTTCTCTAGTGTATATCACACTTGGGTAAATTAAGAACATAGTTTTCTTTTCATTGACTAATTTTAAATACACATGCGTGTATGCTGTCGCATTGTATGCCATGGGTCCTGTGTTCGAATCCTTGTCCATTTTAACATTCTTTTCACCTGGTTACATTTGGTGCCAAAAATAGGGTTCATCTGCCCTTTGTTTTGACAAAATTCTATAAGAACATAGCAATTTGTTATGTCCTATGAATTCAGGGACACTTTCCAAATGCAGCATGTGGCCCTATGTAAGGGATTTGTGTAAGTGACAGTGTTTGACACTAACTCTTTAGCCGCATAACTTGGCAGAATACCTGCTTTGAAATTCAGGAGTCAATCCTGAAAATTAAAGAGTCCCTGTCGTGTCATTCAGACATATGATGGCGTTATTTATATAACAATTGGTGGCTATGTTATGATTCATCAATGAGGGTTACTAACTTACTAGTAAGAAAGTTTTATGAAATGATTACATAGGTTTCCAACAAATGTGGCTGTGTAATGTACTTTTAATAGGAAAAGTGTCACAACGGAACACCTGACATATCAATTCTGAATTCCCTTCCCTATTTTTGGGGTCCTCAAGATTTCGGGACACTGTCAGTGTCGATCCCTGAAGTGCACCCACTTAAGTCCTAGTCTGGCTATACATTTCTCTCAACTGATCATTTTGGTCTTACCATTTATAAATGTGTTGCTATATTAGATTAAAAAGAAAATATATATTTGTTCTCTGTACTGTGACCCCAGGGCCTTATTAATTCAGAATTTAAGGTGGATGTTTTTGTTTATGGCCGTTCAATAATCCACAAAGTATTTATGAATCATTTGAGCAGTGAATTCATTCTCTTGACCACCCTTACTACAACCATTTGAGGGGTCATGTATTCAAATCCCCGTCTGGCTTATTTTTTTTTCTGAAATTGTTATATTACATTTGCATGTCTCAATTGAACTTGATGATCATTCTGTTGTATGATTCTCAATTATTACATCTATCATTTTTTAATATTTTTTTTTTATAACCAGTCATGCTATAAAAGGATATATTTCTTCAGTGGAACTGAGTAACATATTACTTGATTTATCATTATTTATTAAAACATATTTAATGCTTATCGAGCTCTAAAATAAAGCTTAAGCAATGACAGAAATCTAGAAATCTACACCTATTATTTACTACACAAACAAGTTTATCAAATAGAAGCACATGGTTTAGAAAATGCAAAATGTCCTAAATACGAAATCGAAAGTAGAAGTTTTCGTCAAAGCTGAAACACATCGTCTATAATAATAAATTGATATTATAAAAAATAATAACATTGATAATGCCAATTGTTAAGCATGATTTGACCCTAGTTCATGCTTAAAACTATCATTCATTTGCATTGGTTTCCTCAAGACCAAAATTATCTACCCCACCCACTATTGAAATTATTGTACATTATTAAGAAACGGTCAAACCCGCGTTACATCTCTAACAATGATGGCGGTTTTATAAATACAGTAGATTAAATAGTCAATAGAAATAGAAAGTATGTATGTACCTTTCCCTAATGAGCTGGATTGAAGATTTCTGAGTTTTTTTTCACAGGAGTTTCAATTTCGTTTAATAGGAAACAAGAACGATAACTCTAATTGAGTTTCCCAGGGTTGGCCTTAAACACGCAATTAAAATTATTTGGCGCAATGGATGCAATGTTACACGCAATGGAAATCATGTTTTCCAGATAACATTACTGAAGGCGTATATATAATTTTAAATTATGAAAATATTGTTTATTTACGTATAGTAAGTCATTATATGACTGAAAATTATTACAAAGTTATTTATTTTGTTGTTGTGAATGACATCAAAATTTCCATTGCGCGGTAGAATATATTTCCGGTGGAGCAATTAAAAATCATATGAAAATGTATATGTAAGTGATAAATAAAATGTCAATTTATTGTTTTCGTTTATGTTTTGTGTTTCAATTAAATTGTATATATAAATTGCAAGATGGTTGAGGGGTTAGTTCCAGCACTGCCAACATCAGATTTTGTGAAATTCACCAGATCTAAAAGGACAAAAAAAAAGTAATGGCTGCGAAACATCAAATTTATTAGAAAAACGCATTTGCAAAAATTCAAAGGGTCTGGAAATACCATCATTAAACTCTAAACAATATGGAAATCCATTCCTTGTGGACACCGTGATTCACTGGAATCATCTCCCTGATAATATAGTGCATGCTGACTCAAAACTGCCTTGAATAGCCACCTCCAATAGTGCGGAGCTCTCTTTCTGTTGTGTAAAACCCAGTATTGGGATCTACAACGATTTTGACTGAGATAAATTACATTTGGTCATTATACACTGTTATATCAAATGAGTGCACGTTTACCCCCGCATTGCACCTCAGCAAAACACGCAATGGAATAAAATCCAAAAGCTTTATTAAAGGCGTATATTTAATGTTTAATTCGACCTGTACTCTCCATTCGATGTATGCAGAGTAGTGTTTTCAACAGTAGTGGGTTTAAATCTCAAGTTTTTCCAGTCAAACTACTGATTTGTTTTCAAATATTTATCTGACTTAGTAAAAATGTATAACTCTTGAATGAATTAAAGGCGAAGTCACCTTTTGATATTCATGTTATCACTTTCGCTCTCGGTAGCTAAATCTATCGCGTGCACAAGCGATACAAATCCATTGATAAATGGGAGATTATTGGTGTTAGCCCTACTAGTAGTGTTGTATCTGTTACCTCCCTTTAATCATTACTAGGAATTAGTTAATTTATTTTACAGACTTCCATTCTTTAGGGAGGGGATTATCCACCAAAACTCTATGGGTCTAGATGACAATCTTATATGTATTAGTTATCTTTTACATATATATGTAAATGTTTTATTAAATTTTCGTAATCGCTGCGAAGTGGAGCGCTGCGATAAATCCATAAAATTTAAAATATAAACAATAACATATTTACAGATTGTTACGTACGCCATTCAGCTTTGCATTTGTCCTCGCATTATGGACCCGACTCCCGTTTGATTGACAGTAACCGTGATAGGTCAGAGTCAGTATCACTGGTACATTTTATAAGGTTACATGCAAATTATGACGTAATCAGTCACCGTCGCAAGAAGCTCCACCCATAATGCCCTTAGATCATATAGGCACTATACACCTTCATTTTTTTTAATATCACGACATCACTGACGGCCGATCGATAGATCATCTATCATCATGAGTAAGTTAATATGGGGTATTCGACGATGGATCATTTTAAGAGAATCAAAAAACAAATGATTTAAAATATCTGCAAATGTAAAAGGGGGTCGGGATAGATAAGCTATATATGTATGTGTATTTCAGTATCTAGCTTTGTTTAGAAATTCCCGCAACTTGATTTTGAGAAAATATTCCTGTGTCGGAATTTTTTGACATTTTCATTCGATTCGTTAGAAAACATGAAATAAACATTTGCGTCAGAAAAAAAGAAACCACAACAACGAGGTATATTGAATATTAAAATTAGCTTTAGAAGTCCATGAGGTATCTAAAAATGCAAGGTTTTAGCAGAGGCTTAAAAACAGAGATTGGCAGCTTATTCTTTGTCCATATCGCCCATCTGAAGTCGCGGGCGGCCAACGAGGTTTCAACGAGACCCGGGCGAGATTGGAAATCAAATACCCATTTATGGTAAGTTCCAATAGATATTAAAAACAATATCAGTAAGCACTCATTCTACATGTTTGCCTTTGAACATTTATGTTACACCAGTCAAAACCCTTATTGGCAAAAATCACGAGTTAATCCTGCATGTACACGAGGCTATCATGTACCCCGGCGTTATCTCATGCTGCGCTTAGTCATATTGGACCAGTTATCTATCTGACTTTTGATGTAGTATTGTAAATTGTCTCTGTAAATAGGACAATAATTATTTAGGACGGGTTTCATGTAAACAGGTATGAGGCACACCCAATAATGCAAAAATTACATCACGGCGCATCCATGAGAGTGACACGTATCTGTATGTTTAATTTGATTATCATTAATTAACAATTCCCTTTCTTATATAACGGAATACAAGTTTTAAAAATTTCCGCTAGTGATAATAGTACATCGATACATAGTAAACCGATTATGTGGTCTGAAAAACTCACATGTAGATAGGCCAGGATGTAGACAGGTCAGGGTGAAGGTCTTGTTCAAAAGATTGAGTGCCCAAGTATAAAGCAAACCCATTTAGGAATAACAAGAGGGCCATGATGGCCCTAAATCGCTCACCTGAGATAAATAGGTTGACCCAAGGAACATCTGTACCAATTTATTTTAAAATCTGGCCAGTAGTTTTGAAGCAGATGATTTTTAAAGTTTTCATTTTTTTTCTTCTTTTTGTTGCCATGGAAACCAGAGTTCTATATGGATCGAGTTTATTTTAGGAACTTTTGTGAAGGTTGACCCAAGGATCATTCCTGCCAAGATTAATCAAATTCTGTCCAGTGGTTTCAGAGGAGATGTTGATTAAAGTTTTCCCTATATACATATAAGGCAAATAAGCCCCGCCCCTGGCGGCCATGTTTTTTTACGGATCGGAAAAAAATTAGCAACTTCGGTAGAGGTTGACCCAAGGAACATCTGTACCAATTTATTTTAAAATCTGGCCAGTAGTTTTGAAGAAGATGATTTTTAAAGTTTTCATATTTTTTTTCTTTTTGTTGCCATGGCAACCAGTTCTACATGGATCAAGTTTATTTTAGCAACTTTTGTGAAGGTTGACCCAAGGATCATCCCTGCCAAGTTTAATCAAATTCTGTCAAGTGGTTTCGGAGGAAATGTTGATTAGGGTTTTCCCTATATACATATAAGGCAAATAAGCCCCGCCCCTGGCGGCCATGTTTTTTACGGATCGGAAAATTTTTTAGCAACTTTAGTAGAGGTTGACCCAAGGAACATCTGTACCAATTTATTTTAAAATCTGGCCAGTAGTTTTGAAGAAGATGATTTTTAAAGTTTTCATATATTTTTTTTCTTTTTGTTGCCATGGCAACCAGAGTTCTACATGGATCAAGTTTATTTTAGCAACTTTTGTGAAGGTTGACCCAAGGATCATCCCTGCCAAGTTTAATCAAATTCTGTCCAGTGGTTTCAGAGGAGATGTTGTTTAAAGGTTTCTCTATATACATATAAGGCAAATAAGCCCCGCCCCTGGCGGCCATGTTTTTTTACGGATCGGAATAATTTTAGCAACTTTGGTAGAGGTTGACCTAAGGAACATCTGCACCAATTTATTTTAAAATCTGGCCAGTAGTTTTGAAGAAGATGATTTTTAAACTTTTCATTTTTTTTCTTTTTGTTGCCATGGCAACCAGAGTTCTTCATGGATCAAGTTTATTTTAGCAACTTTTGTGAAGGTTGACGCAAGGATCATCCCTGCCAAGTTTAATCAAATTCCAGTGGTTTCAGAGGAGATGTTGTTTAAAGGTTTCTCTATATACATATAAGGCAAATAAGCCCCGCCCCTGGAGGCCATGTTTTTTTACGGATCGGAATAATTTTAGCAACTTTGGTAGAGGTTGACCCAAGGAACATCTGTACCAAATTATTTTGAAATCTGTCCAGTAGTTTTTAAGCAGATGATTTTTAAAGTCTCCAAATTATTTTTCTTTTTGGTGCCATGGCAACCAGAGTTCTTCATGGATCAACTTTATTTTAGCAACTTTTGTAGAGCCTTACCCAAGGAACATTTCTGCTAAGTTTCATTAAATTCTGTCCAGTGGTTTTAGAGGAGATGTTGTTTAAAGCAAATTGTTGACGTCGTCCGACGCACGACGGACGCCGACGGACGCCGGACGAAGGGCGATCAGAAAAGCTCATCTTGAGCAATTTGTGCTTAGGTGAGCTAAAAATGTTATGGCCAACGTTTGAGTTTCCGAACGGTATAAATGACACACATTCGCATTGATGGAAAGTTTGAAACTAATATGCCTCATTTCGGGAAATAAAGAATTCGACAATTTAGCCGAAATTTGCAAAATGCATCAGAAAGCACCATTTTGCGTTTAAGAATCAAACTTGTCTTGGAAGAGACCCAAAACTCCCACAAGCACGAGGGAGAAACTATCCGACATCCTTCCTCGCGATTTTGGCAAACAACATGCTGTCTATCACAAAAACATGACGCCCCCAGCTTATAATTCTAGATCCCGCTTGTTCTATAGATTCATTCACGTTATCCTGATACCACACCAAAAGGTCCTGGAACTAGACTTATATGCTATCCAATATTATTTAAACGAGTTTGGTCACGCCCGGGGATCTAACCCACGACCATCCGGCAATGTTTTATCAAGGAAGGCAATTTTTGAAACAGTATACATGTATTTGAAAATCTATACTGCATACTGTAAAACTTGTTTGGACTTGAAAACGAAAGCAGGATATAACTTTATTGATACACGATAGCTTAATTCACTTTTTTGTGTGCAAAATTGCTCTGATAAATGAAATATCAATACTGATATGTTCTACACAAACTTCTTTAACAGTTTTGGTCCAGGCAGTCATTTTGATAAGTATAGAGAGATCTGTCTGTAGGCTTATGGCGGTCAAATAAAATGTTTACAAATGTTTCGATTCATATCACTAGAAATATCAATTTTGAAAAACAGAATACGCATTCTTTTTATCTCCAAACGTGTATATGTATACATGTTTACATTCATGTAAAAATTGCTAGGTTATAGAACTCAATAAACGATACTGTTTGATGAAATAAATGTACACGTGTCTAAAACAATACATGTGCTATACATAATTAATCCATTGCTTAAGTTTGGGAGAAAAGAAAAAAACAATCACTCACCTATTATTACTGGTATTCAGGTTTCATGGAAGAAAAATGGCGATGTGAGTCCGATTTGTTTACGTGCGTTGTTAACCGTCGACAGGTCCCGTATGTAGGGGAATATCTATTGTGACGTTGAAATCTATATATATATACAGCGCTCTGATTAAGACGGGGATACCTGTACCTCCTATATGGCTGTAGTATTTCAAAATATACCGATAAAGCTTACTTTTTGGTGGGTATACTGCAGGAAGATACTAGGGAAATGATATTATTTGGATTCAAACAGCTGAATTGTTTACTGGAGTAATTTCATTAAACAAGTTTAAAGATAGTGAAAGGTGAACGTAAATCGATGTCGGATTGTGTAAATAATGTTGTTGTTGTTGATGATAATGGTGATGAGTAGGGGGAAGGGATGATGATGATGATGATGATGATGAGTAGGGGATGATGGTGATGATGCGTATGGGAAAGGGGTGATGATGATGTTGATGAGTAGGGGGAAAAGATGATGATGATGATGATGTGATGATGATAATGATGATGATGATGGTGATGAGTAGGGGGAAGGGATGATGATGATGATAATGAGTGGGGGGAAGGGATGATGATGATGATGATGATGATGGTGTTGATGATGAAAAAGGGGTAAGATTGATGTTATCAATGATGGTTTAGTCTTTAGCACGATATCAATTTGGGCATATGATAAAGGGTCGCTTTGTGTAGCGATATTATAATATCTTGATGACATTTTTCTGTTTACAGTCAAGAGACACGACAGCACGTTTAGTTTTAATAATATATTTCTAAAAAAGAAACACGTTTACTTTACCTGTTATAGTGCGTCTTCCGACAGTTTATTTATTTATTTATTTATTTATTTTTTTTTTTTTTTTTTTTTTGTCATTTCGGAACTTTCATCTTAACGAGGCTTCACTGCGATATCACACCGTATACATATGGCACATGATGCCACACAACTCTTAACACTAGACTTAACCTTTTGTGCTGAGCACCAAGCACATGTTAATATATTAGTACCTTAGCGACTTATGTCGCGGCCAGGAATCAAACCCATGACCTCCGGGTTACGGGACTGACGTTCTTACCACACGGTCACCGGAGCACGTGTCTGTTTTCATAAACATGAACATATACACAACAAGTAATTATAAGCAGAGCATAACAACAATGTCTGGAAAAGCATTCAAATATATAATGTAGCTATATGTATTTAATATTGGGATCGGTGAAAACTTTAACCGAAAATGAATTAATGCAAAAATCGAATCAACTTTCTTTCGACATACCATTATATTTTAAACGTCTTGCACTTAGAAAGATTGTAAAAGGTATCATATAACAACTGGCTTTAGCTTTTCATTGTCGTCAGGATAATTTTAAGGAAGCGTATAATTTAAAACTAACCACAGGTTGAATATCTCGACCTAGATATATGTTCCCCTGGGTTTAACTTGCCAATAAAAATATTGCTGTAACTTTGGGATAGTGTCTAAATTAGATAGGTAATTATAGTGCTGCCTCACCGCGATATCTCGACGCAGACATATGGCATGATACCACACCCGGTCATATTATCCTGACACTGGGCCAGCCAGGCCTGTATTTGCAGAGCGCCAAACAGAGGAATTATGTCGCGGTCGAAGATCGGACCCACTACATCCCGGTTACGGGACAGACGCTTTTACCAGTTGGCAGCCTGCACTGAACCACCGACATATCGACATAATTAAGATTGTATAAAAAGTTAAATAGCAACTCATACTCATTTTCTTGCTGTTATATTGTCAAAATGCCGGCTTACAAAAGCACAGTCACAAAAGCAACGTTTGGTTGATGGGTTTAACGTCCCACCGACAGTATTTCATTCATTTGGATACGATGTCTACTTGAGACCGATATAGTGCTGCCACACTGCAATATCACGCCGTAGACATGTGGCATGATATCACACCCGGTCACATTATCCTGACACCGGGCCAACCAATCCTGCAACTACCCCTATACGCTGAGCGCCAAGCAAGGGAGCTATAACAAGGGAGCTATAACAAGGGAGCTATAACAAGGGAGCTATAACAAGGGAGCTATAACAAGGGAGCTATAACAAGGGAACTATAACAAGGCAGCTATAACAAGGGAGCTATAACAAGGGAGCTATAACAGAACCATTTTTAACGACTTTGATATATCGCGGCCGTACAACGATTCAAAGCATGAGCTATTGCTGTGTGCAGCAGCTACATTGGACTGGAAGATCTTACAAAACTACTTATTTGTCTAATTCATAAACTTATATTCGTGTGATACCGTGGGTTTCAGAGTCCTAACTTGAACCCCATTGAACACCGTGTGGATAAGCTTTGATGAACTAATCAACTTTTTTTTTCAGAGCTAATAATGATTTCCATGATTTTTTAGGTGAATAAACATTTTATAAGCAGATACTAACCATTTAAAATGAACAAATAACTTATATCTATTTTTGTTCTTGCTTTTGAAATGAGCAAGGTTGGCACATGTATAATTGTGTGGAGCAAAAACTAAATATCATTTATTATTTATTATTATTATTATTATTATTATTATTAGGGAAAAATCACTGTAATGGTTCCGCAACATTCGGATTTCATGGACTTTCACGGAGATAACCAAGGTTTCCTAATGTTTCATTGGGGTATTTTGTTTGGTTATCTTGGTAGAGGTTAAGTGGTCCAAGACAAAGCGGAACCATTACAGGGACTTTACCTTAATTTCAATATTGTTTGTATGGAAAGCACTTTATTTTTCGCTTTCTTAATCAGTAAACATCACGCTTTTAAATTTTAGTCACGGACAGAAAAAAAGAAAAAGAAAAAACGTTTTAAATAAAACTATTCTCGGTTTGCTGACCGGCCCACGTATTTTTCCGAGCAGTTCGTATTTTCACAATTTCAATGCTTACCAGTAATCTACTTAAACCAGGCACCAAAATTCAGAGCTAAAGTCACTGGGTGACGTTAAGCCTAGATTACTGAATAAATACATACCAGACATTGTGTGTAACAGCTAAGCTGCAATCGTGCATAAGCAAACAGAGGAGACCCAGATCAGACTGCTCTATTGCGTCCCTGTTTGCTCAAACAAAATTGCATCTCACATTTTACACAGTCTGCACAGAAAAGACAAATCCATTGAATTATTTCATATACCATTAAAAGAACCAGTAAGCAAAGCTGCACGTTCACAGATAATATGATTTTTAACTATATGTGTGCATTACGTCTATCAATACCAATCGTCACCTAATTCAACCATCTGTGATTAAAATAGTGTGGTTTACACATCACAGGCAGTACCGTTATGGACGGTATTGAAACTATATTTAGACTGATAAAACCTATATTTAGATTCATTCATTTTTCCCTCATGCGCTAACTTCATAGGGTATGAACTGGTGAAGACGCCATGTTGCGGAACGTGTCCTTCGGGGATATCGTATTCTTAATTTAACCGCTTTCGTCCAAGTTGTGCTTGCTTTCGAAAACAGCGTTTTCCTGTACAATATGACGTACACTTTTTTTTTCAGGAAACAAAGACGGAGAAGAAGGAGAGTTTTATTTTAAGATTTCTACCGATCATCTGTGCACGAGCTGCTTTAATATTCATCGAGTCATTGATTTGTACATGAATATTCATAAGTTTGATAAGCGAACAAATTATGTCTTCATTTTGTAATACCATGACGGTATTCGTAAAATGTATATTTTGAAGGATGTTTACATCACATGTTGGCAGTATAAAGACACCAAGCCTAACCATTCTGACATTAAGCGTACATCGATATGTGTACGGTACATTTGGATGCTACGGCTTCAGGACATTCAGGAATCTAGTAGTCATTAGTTTATCAACTATGCATGTTTTCCATATATTTTGATGAATATTTTCACGTCATATTCACATCATCCATTGCTTGATTTATTTGCTTAAACATTTCAACGGCAGTATATTAATCGTCGTTAAGAGATTTCTACAAATGCAAGAAACACTTGGGAATCACGCCGTAATCACCTGACGTGATACCAAATGACCACCCCTATATAAACTTACAGAGTGACCATACAACGTGGTATATGACGTCATTTTAAGCTATCACAAGCATCATATTTACTGTCGTATTAATAATTATTAATAAGTAGTTTAATTGTTCGTCAGTTTTAATGGGTTTATCATATAACGCACGAGAAGCGAATAAAAAAGTGCTCTACACACTTGTGTCATATAACATTCAGGAAAACATCCGTGAGCATTTGTTTGCTATCACGAAGAACACATCACTAATAAAGTTCTCCCGAATGTTAGGAAATACAGGCAATAAATGGAACAAGAGAAAGAGGTCGCTTAAAAGAGGTGGTCACTAAATGAGGGTTTAACATATAACAAAATATTAACGGTGATATGTAAACTGACCTTTAAATGGAGTTTGACCGCTTGATACAGTTAACCGCTAAAACAGGTTCAACTGTATTTTATTCCGAGTTTTTCAACCGATATTAGATTATTTAGAAATGTAAAGAGGCATATATTAGCAAGTTTGGCGAACATTTTTTGTCCTTCTCTATATTTGATCACTAATTAAAGTACGGGTTTAAAGAAGGCGTTAACCTGTAGAAATAAAAAAAAATGAAATATCGACGTTTTATACGGTCCTTGAGCGTATATATGCTAAGCGACAAACAAAGGAAATAATCCAATATACATTTTATCAACGTTTAAAAGTCATGACCTGATGAATATTTACCTTTATCTCATATCAAAAGAATTAACTTTAAATAATAAATAAAACAAAAGAGTTTTCTTTGTTATACAGACTGTGCAAAATCTGTGTTTCAAAATAGGAGATGGTTAACTTGGTTTACTCTGATTGCTCGTGCATCATATATTTTTATTGGGTTTACCGTCCCACTGATAGTATTTTAGTCATTCGGAGACTATTTAGACTTGGGACAGATATAGTGCTGCCGTATTGCAGTATCACGCCGTAGACATGTGGAATGATACCACGCCCAGTCAAATGTTTTTGCTTTCGGACCAACTAGTCCTGGAACTACCCTTATATGCTGAGCGCCAAGCAAGAAGGCTATACCAGTGTCGTTTTATATGACATTGGTATGTCGTCTAAATGAGTCTGGAGTGAAAAACTAAACCCAAGTATCAGCTCTTTAGATGATATGTACACGTCTAAGTACACGTGTACTTTAACTTTAGCTTTATAATTGTGTAGTTCTAAAAAAAATGTTTTATGTCTGTTCTATTTTTTAAGTTATGTTTTTGCTTGCCTTAAGATATGCAGCTTTGGATTCTTAAATGTCTACAAACAAAATTCGAATGTGAAAAGTCGAAAAGAATGTGCTTTCACGTGAGGTGTTCTAGGTAGCGAAATACGACAATACAATGCATATATTACAATATGCTTTTGACATTTCGTATTCAATTCTTGCCTCTAAATTTCGTCTTTTCGCTAAGCAACCCAACAACAAATCAAGTTTTTTTCATATTTTTGCTTTCAGCTGTTCTGCTAATAAACCCGCCATTCGAAAACTACGTTTTTTTCGCATGGGCGTAAAGTCAGCGTATCAATGGCGCAGCTTTGCATATCGAATTCCAGTGAATTCGGTGAATGTCCCCGCCATTTTGGGCATATTATGTAATCGTGTTTTTCCGCCTTTCTTCGGCACACTCTGTGTGATTTTATACCCTCTTACTTCCGCTTCCGATCCATTCAACTCTGTGGTTGGCTCAGAAAGTAGATCCAAACTCATGCAATTTATAAATAGAGACCATGTCGTCAACTAGAACATTGTTCAGACATTTAATTTGAAGGTCCTTAAACTCTGAAATATACATGTATATTGAATAGCCCCACTGAACCTGATCGAAATGGTCATTGAAATGATAAATTATGAAAATAAAAAGTGGTTTTAATAGTACGATATCGGACTGAATCTGTAAATATTTACATCTGTAAACGAGCGATTGCGGATTGTTCGCATTTGCAAAATAAGGCAGGAAAATAGTTCTCATGATAAAAATCAAAATTAAAATTGTCCACGGGTTTTATAATGATTCAAAATTATTTATTCAATGTTTCTTTACTTTTGATCTTTAAAATACATTTCAATCCGCATTAAATAATTGTTTTCCGTTCTTGTCATTGAGCCCATTGAAGACACGGTTTCGTGAGGGACGGACGAAAACTCTGCTTGTTGATTTTAGTTTATAACAATGACGTCAGAGTGCAATATATTATAATGCTTTATATTTCTTTCTGAACGCTTGCAAAAAATATATTTGAAAGATCAGTTAAGGAACGCATCTATATTCGAATTTGAATTTTGTGTACTTCCTCAACAGCTTAACCTGTCTTTCTTCGTCTTTTTCTTAACTTTGATCGGTCCTGTCTTATACATAGTATTTAATTAAATGTGACAAACATTATTTAATAAGCTTTTTATTATCTTAAGCAGCAGCAAGTTTTATGAAATTATTTTGTAAATAGAGTCTGGGATGCAATCAAGATAGCATTTTATTTATAAAAGAAGTAAACACTGTATTCATTCTAAGATACATAAATGTATGATGTTTGATCAACTTAAATACATCTGACAAAGCCTATGTAAAATTAATCTTTAGTATACTTGAAATATTACAAGGTTGATTTCTTTGAAAGTTTAACATTTTTACAATGATTAACCTATCTATAAATATGTCATAACTAACTTCATTAAAACATATATACAAGAGTGTATCTCAGCTATAGTTTATCGATTAAATTTCGGATTGTCAGGAGTGTTTTCACTTTCACGAATGCTTCGTAAGTTTACACGTGCATTGCGTCTGCGATTGTGTACAGCGACTGAAGCAAGATGGCTGTTTTTAATCAGAAGTATCTAGTTCCTTGGAGGGTGTTCAGTTCTCTCGGTCCACTTGGTGGACGCTGTCTGGGGCGCCTTGTCGACGGTGGGGGCGGAGTTGTTGTTGTTGTGGTTGGCAGGGCAAACACAGTCAAGTACATACCCGGTATGTTTTGACACGATGTCCTAGCATCACTGAAAGCAGTGCAAACATGTTATTTGTTGTAATAAATGACACTTTCGTTAAGTCTCTATAGATATGCAGCATTTCCCAATTCTCTTGGTATTATCAATTGAACATTTGTTTTTCTATTATACACTCTGTTTCAATGAAAGGAGCTAAACGACTGTAAGAAAACACTGTAGAACTGTAGGTTAAACCAATGTATAAACTGAGGTTTTGATTAAAAAATAACTCCTATACTGACATCATTACTGACATCATTATTGACGTCATTATTAAAATAATTATTGACGTCATTACTGAGGTCATTATTGACATTATTATTGACATTATTGACATCATTACTGACGTCATTCCCGGAGGTCGAGTGGTTAGAGCGTCCGCCTCGGGTGCGGGAGGTTTTGGGTTCGATCCCCGGCCGCGACATACCAAAGTCGTAAATAATGGTACTGTTATAGCTCCCTTGCTTGGCGCTCAGCATATAAAGGTAGTTGCAAGGCCTGGTTGGCCCGGTGTCAGGATAATGTGACTTGGTCTGGTATCATGCCACATGTCTACAACGTGATACTGCAGTGTGGCAGCACTATATCTTTCTGAAGTAGGCATCGTCTCCAAATGACTGAAATGCTGTCGGTGGGATGTTAAACCAACAAACCAAACAAACCAAATCGAGACGGGTATAGTGTTGTTACACAGGAATACGGTTATCAAGTTAACATCAAGCAAGGGAGATACCATTTTTAAATACCCAATATTATACAATAATCTTGTACTTGGAAGAATAGAGTTATGTGATGTTATGTTCTAGTTGACACTGACATAATGTATTGCATTTTCTGCACCACTGTGTGCTGTATAAACTGTACAACATCTCAGTCTTCTTTACGTTAAGGTCTCCTTTGGAGTTGTCCAATTAAACATTTTACCCCTGATCTCTATAAATATATATATTACAGGGATGAATGAACACACATTTTCATCTTTGCCTATCGGTGGCCTATAAGCGAGAATTGATTATGTAAACAAAAACTTTTTTTTTCCATTTTTTTTTGAGCCAGCAAATTTATTTAATAGTGTGTTATTTAGTAAAATGAGTAAGAATCGCAGTTATTCTACGTTACTCCATTAACAAACACCGCCCGCGTAGGTTCAATTTCTACAATTTAAAGTTGTTTTTTTTTAATCTTCAGTTTATTGCTATGGTTACATAGATGATAATTGTTTGGTTCAGTGAAATATCATTCTTAATTCATCTCGGGTGAAAGTACTTCCTATCCTACCCGTGAAATGATTCAACTGAAACTAACATTTTTTACTTTTTCTTTAATGTCATTCTGCCATTTTAGGGGGCTCCATAAAGAAGAAAAAGTAGTCCTGTAACAAGATAGTGAAAATTATAAAAATATTTATTACTATTTATAATTCCCTGATATTTCCATATTAACCGTCTAAAAACATTAAAATTAATTTTATTTCTTTTTACTAAATCCTGTTGCGTCAGATGTTATATCTACACTCGGTATCTTATTCATTCATATGGGTTATTATATTAACTTGTGTAATCTTAGCTCTGGAATTCAGTGCCCGTTTTGCTCTTTATGTCAGTCATGTTTTACGTAAATCACCCACGTAAATCACCCATATGGGAGTTTTACATGCTCTTTTAAACCCAAAACAAGAACACAGAGAAGGCAAGAAAACTTTTAATTAAAACAATGATTTTCCACAATTGAGTACTGATTTATATCAACTATGTATTGGACTGAATTTGTTGAAATTCTATTAAATTTACAAAATTGTGTATTAGAGGGATTTGACGCTAAGAAACAAAAAGGAAATCAGTTTTATAACAATAAATCAAGGTCGGTAGGATTCGAATTCACAACCTTTGTACGAGAAAAGTTATACAGCAGTATTTCAACATACATTCTACCACTGGACCGTTGTGCCGACCACCTATATGTTGCTGTTATTTAGTTTTAATGCTTTACAAATTAAAAGGTGTGGTTACGAAATTTGCGAGTAAACAGGAAGTCAAACGACTTCCTATCACCCCACTGTGTATCATTCTGATTCTGGCAAAGTTGAAATTGTCACACATGAGTCTGGCTAGAGAACTCTTTTGTATCTCTTTTTTCTGGTCTGAAACAAAGATAATTATACGCTGTATTTTAAACACGTACAGTGCATATAAACGCATATTATATGCGTACAGTAAAAATAGTTGCGTAGTAGATGGATATTAGACACGTACAGAACATGAAGCAGGATATTGAACACGTACATTACATATAGCTATAAACTGGACCAGCTGAATATTGACCAGTACAGTACATATAGCTGTATATTGGACACATTGACTACATATAGATTAATATTGGAGTACAAATAGCTGCAAAGTAGAAACAGACATTGAATGTTGCTGTTGCGTACTGTAAATATAGCTAAATATCGAACACATGCATTACATATAGATAAATATTTGGCTAGAGCAGTACATTTATTGGACACGTACAATACATTAAAGAGAAAACTAGACACTTAGAATACATATAGATGAAGTGTACGACAGTATACGAATTGGAACGTAAATTTAATATTGGACCTGTACAGCACATATATAACTGAATATTGGGCACGTACACTACATTTAGCTGAATTTTGAATACATACATTACATAAAGCTGAATTTTAGACATGTACATTGCATAAAACTGAATATTTGACCAGCTGAATGTTGGGCAAGAGCAATACATATAGCTGCATATTCGACACGTGGAGAACATACATGAACATTGTCACTGATATGGACCAGTGTAGATACATATGCTGTTATACATGTAGCTGAATATTGGACCAGTGTAGTACATTAGCTGGTATTCATGTAGTGATATTGGACCATGTAGTTACATATAGCTGGTATCATGTAGCTGAATATGGCCAGTGTAGTACATATAGCTGTGTATTTATGTAGCTGATATGGACCATGTATTACATAGCTGTGTATTCATGTAGCTGAATATTGGACCAGTGTAGTTACATATACTGTGTTACATGAGTGAATATTGGACATGTAGACATGCAGTAGTTAATATGGACCAGTGTAGTCATATACGTGATTAGTAGCAATATTAGTGTTAAATATCATGTAGCTGAATATTGGACCAGTGTAGTACATATAGCTGTGTATTCATTAGTAATATGACAGGAATACATATTGGAATCATGAGTACACTAGTTGTTGCATACTGGACATTTACAGTGCATTAGTTTAATACTGTTGCATACTGGACATTTACAGTGCATTAGTTTAATATTGGACATGAACAGTGCAGTTAGTTTAATATTGGACATGAACAGTGCATATACGAGCTGCATTTTAGACACGCACAGTATATTTAGCTGCATTTCAAAAAACGAGGACTGAAAACCGACGAACATAGTCTTGGAAATGGATACTAGTTTTTTCTTGATTAAAACAGACAAGACCATACATATGACCACTCATATCAATTATAGTTTTAAGTATGGAAATTAACACGGAAAGGGATCGTTCAATGGGCCTTTCACGACAAAGCGCGTAAAGTTGCCTATTCATTATCAATCAGCCCCTCACCGCTGTGGCTTTGGTCCAGGTACAGTTGTGCATGACTTCCAACTGGTTTGTGGTAGGTTTATGATTGTACCCGGGTGCCTTTGTGTTACAACCGTATATAGCTGGGGATAAGTTGCATACACAATGCGTCTCAATGTGTTTCACAGTCTGATTCCCGATCGTCCTCAAGATTACAGATAAACGCCAAGTTACAGATATAAGCGTGTGATATAAGGTGTAGTATCTCAGCCGAGAACCATTATAAGTTGTTGGATACGATTTTTTCTGACTAATAATAGAATTATATCTTTTTTTGATGCAATGTCATTTTATATAAATGAAATCCTCCAAAAGCACGTGTTGTAGATATAGTTGTTGGATACGATTTTTTCTGACTAATAATAGAATTATATCTAATACGATCGCTAGTATTGTGGATAAACTTATACTGATGTATCGTTCAGATTTATCCGTGGACCCATTATTGTACATGATGACCCGTCACACGATATATACTCACACTATATACTATATATATAGGTGAGACACAACTGAGTTGTGGAAAGAATGTGTGCACGGAACATTTAAATGATATTCCTCCCCTTCCAATTTTCGGATCCGTCTAAATTTTCCATGCACCCATGCTTACTTTACTTCAATCGTGTCTAACAAAAACAGACTTACTCCGGAATAACAGACAGGTTTTTTTTGTTGATTTTTTAAAGTTCCATGTAGGTACAGACATATTTTCACCGTTAGAAATGAACAAAGGTCCACAAAGAATACAGATAGAACTAATGTTGTGCTGCATGCTTTTCAACAACAATTACATGAACACCTTGTTTGTACCTACTTGATGTGAGTTCCGGATATCCTCTATATGTTCGCATTTTCAAAGGCTAACGAGCCATCGTCGGAAATGCTCGCAAATTACAAAATGTAAAATAAAACGTAATATAATAAAATCCATTCAAAATACTAAAAAGTGTTTTTAAGCGATTCATTGAGTGCAATTAAGGTTATTTTACAACCTCGTTAAATTGCGTAGCATTTCTGATATAGATTTATAACATTCTATGAGAAATAAAAGACTTCAAATATCCAACAGACATTTCAGTCTTGTTGATAATTTGTCTAAATCATGTCACACAGCGTTACAACATGTTAGACAGTATCATGTCTGCATCAAATAGACATATTCTCTAAATGACTTAAATGTTGTTTCTTGGACGTTGAATCTAACAACGAACAAAAATATCACGAGACTAACTTACTTTATTGTTTTATATCTAGTCACGTGACCGACGTGAATCTCATTGTCTTCATCTACTGTTGTCAAATCATACCTATACCGAGTGTGATTACAAAATGATATTTGCAATAGTTGTAAATAATAAAAAAAAATAAAAAGAAAATTAATCACAGTTTTGTTCGCAACATTTTTGCGGCCTTACGAAGAAAACACACTCTGCTGAATGGGCTAACACAGTTTTCTGTAATCATAATGTAGTTCAAAGAAGCCAAGCCGCAAGCAGACTTTCAGCGGCATTACGGAGACGACATTACTCTGAAAGAAAAAAATCAAAAGAAATGTAATCCGCCATAAAATGCATATCGAAGGGTGAAAACGAAACTATGCTAAGTGCATATAAATATATAAGCACTTTTGCTTTCACACCTCGATATTTAGATGCTTTCCCACAGTTTTCATCCGTAGATGACAAAAAATCACAATCTTGTTCCAATACTCGCATGCAACATTTCAGCGAAACATCTCGCTAAAAGAAAACTGTCAAATAAGTTGTATTCAGCCGTAAAATGTATATTTGATGGGGTTTACGCAGTTTTCATCCATAAAAATAGGATTTTTTTCAAATCAGTATTGTTTTCAAGGAAGCTACGCCGGCAGCGGCATTACGGAGGAAATATATCGCTGAAAGAAAGATCTCAAAACACTAACATTCTGCCGTTCACATAGTTTCATCTATTTTTTATCAATTCCGAAAAATCATTCATAAAAATAATTTCTATATGAATTGTATATTTAGTCTGTTTTAGTTTGTTAGAACTTTTGAAATGCGAGAAAATAAATGAAAGTGTCGCGTTCTTTGGTATCCGTAACAATTCACCACCTTACATGTAAAGAAGTCATATTTTTTAATTCTTATAACATATTAACATAATTAATTCAAAGCATGAATTGGTTATATAAGAACGCTAGGCTATTAGGTTTCTAAGTTCACGCCATTAGGCCGCCAGACCGCTAAGCTCACGCCGCCATGCCGTCAGACAGCTAGGCCGCCTGGCCGCTAAGCTCACGCCGCCAGGCCGGCTGGCCACTTACTTCACAAACATTTGATACATCTCCTTCCTAACTAAAGTTATCAAACGGAATCGAACTGACGAACGCCCAATATAATAATCAGAATTTTTCTTTGAAAAATCTGGTTAATAAATTACAAATAGAAGAAAGACAACTCTCGTAGTCTTATTAAATAATCTAAGAAAAGTTACATTCCTTGTTAAGAACCCCCCCCCCCCACCCCACCTACCAGCATAATTATAAGGTAGTGACCCGGAGTCAGGATAACGCGACTGAGTATGCCACATGTCTATGATGTGATATCGCAGAGTTGCATCACTTTAGCTGTCTCAAGTAGACTAAGGCCCCCATATGAATGAAATACTGTCGGTGGGACGTTAAACCCAACACAAACAAAATGATAGTACATAGTCTGAAATGGAAAAAATCCTTTGTTGTTAAAAGTTAGTTAGTTGAGAAGAAAACTTGATACGATTATATCAATAATGAAATTTATATATCACTAGGCAAATCAAAAATTAACAATCTTTGCAATAAGAGTTTCTGCATTCAAATTTCCAAATTCGAAAATATTAAGATTTCATGGGGAAAAAAAAGAAAGTTTCGAACTTTGGTCTTAAAAATATTTTGATTTTACAAAGGCCCCTAGTGAATTAGAAGCATGGGAATTGGAAAGCATATCGGCCCTGGGGTTCACTTACTTTCTCAAGGTTTTTTCTTAAGTCAATTAGTTATGACGTCATTGGAAAGACGAAAAAACAATCCTTTAACGATTTCTCTCGTCTTGCATCGTGAAATTTGAGTCAATCGTAATCACATTTTCAGAATTGATAGAGTTAAAACCGAAGTGATGAATATTATAAGAAATGTTTGTTTTGTCACATAATGAAGTCATGCACATTGAAGAAACTATTATTAAAAATTCATATGAAATCGCCAACTTGACTATAAATTTATATTTGCAATAATATCGAATCCTCAAAATTTCAAACAAATTACAGGTGATTACGTCATCAGAAATGGCAGATATTCATCTTTCATGGATTATCTGCTTTAAAACAAAACTGTTCGCAATGATGATGCAATGTTGTTTTGTTTTTTTTCGGGATTAATAGAATTTCACCTGAACATGTCCTTGCATCAAAACTATCTTCATTATGTTACGTGATCATGACGTCATGAAAAAAACCCCAAAAAACAACAACATTCATTTCAAATGTGTTCGCGCTCTAGCATCATGAATTTTGAGTCAATCCTAAAAACGACTTAAGTCTTTGATATGAATGAAATAAAATGTATACATATATATGTTTTTACAAATATCGTATGGCTAATAAGATGTCATTTACCAATCAGTCTGACTAAAGTACACCTCCTCTATACACCGAACATCGGCGAAGCTGGACATAAACTGATATGCCGGCCCGGGTAAGGGGTCTGTAGACATGCTCCCCATAGTTTTTCCCCATTATGCGTGACATATTATTTGGCCAAACATTCATTTATCCATTATAT
>CM037791.1:31285354-31298309 GCA_021229015.1 Solen grandis | reverse complement strand
CAACAAATACAGTTTGTGTCTGTAGATAATAAAATGACTCTGGAAAACAGTTTTGCAGTGAAGCATCGCTGTGCTGGTATATGTTACAGTGATGGGGAGTTGTTTATTTCTGATGAAGGTAATAATGTGTATGTGTACAATCTGTCAGGGACACTACTTAGGACTATCAACAAAACGCCGTCTGGTGAGACTCTTTTTTAAGAGCCAATCACCTAGCTGTAAGTGGAGACAGGGTGTACGTAGCGGACTTTTACAATTGTCTTGTTTGTGTGGACAGAAATAAATCGGGAATACTGTACAGGTACAAGGGTACACACGTGAAGCAAGGATATGGAGTATGTACAGTTAGACAAGGTGGGGTGTTTCTGTGTGGGATTAAGTCCCATAATGTTGTCCAAATAGGAGAAGATAGGGAGGAGTTGGGTGTGGTCCTGACCCAGGCAGATGGTCTGAAGAATCCACGGTCTATATGCTTTGATCCCAGCAAAAACAAATTGATTGTCACCAACGAGAACAGTGACACTATATTTCTATTTGATTTAAAGTGACACTTCAATGCAGGTTCCTTTTTCATTCTCAAGATGTATTATGATGAAACCTGGAAATTAATAGGCTGGTTGCGATTTCATACGACTATGGGTTTTACTCTCTATTTTATCGGGTCATATGTATCACGGTATAGTTTCGATACGTAACGATATTTATGCTTGATCGAAAATCCAATAATTCCAATGCTTTCTCCATGATTGTCGTATATTTGTTCCTTTTAGTTTGAAAAAAACTCAAATACATATTGAATATATATTCTACGTGAGTGTACCTCACGATTGTCTCTGTGGTTATATGTATAACTGCTGAAAAAGAGGGACAAAGAAAGAAAAAAATGTTTTATACATAAATAATATACAAATTAATAGATAAGGGATATATTATATTCATTGAAACATTACACATTCTTTCTATTTTCTTATTATGAGAATTAATTCAAAATGTATCATATCTGCTTAAATTGAATATGATAATATATCATCATTATATATATAAATGTCTTAACTGTTTATTTTTAATCGTTATTCCTGAATAAGATGTGAGATTTTGAATAAAGCTACCAAGTAGATACTTTAAATTCTGTTAATAGAGAGAGAGAGAGAGAGAGAGAGAGAGAAAAGAGGAAGAGAGTTGCGCATTAGGAGAGAAACAAACATTGAGGGAGATGCGTAGTAAGATGGCACACTATGAGAGAGAGAAAGAGAGAGAGAGAGAGAGAGAGAGGGAGAGAGAGAGAGAGAGGTGCACACTATGAAAGTAGAGAGAGAAGGGAACAGGGGAAAAAAAGAGAGTGGGAGAGATGCGCACTATCAGGTAACTATGAGAGGAGAGAGGTGGAGGAAGATGTGACTATGAGGGTAACGAGGGGAGAGAGTGGGAGAGAGATGTGCATTTGAGGGAAACTAAGGAGAGAGAGGGGGAGAGATGCCTAGAGGTAAACTAGAGAGGGAGAGAGGTGGGGAGAGAAGATGTGCACTATGAGGGTAAACTAAGAGAGGGAGAGAGGTGGGGAGAGAAGATGTGCACTATGAGGGTAAACTAAGAGAGAGAGAGGTGGGGAGAGAAGATGCGCACTATGAGGGTAAACTAAGAGAGGAGAGAGAGAGAGATAGAAGGTGGGGAGGGAGATGGCACTATGAGGGTAAACTAGAGAGAGAGAGGGGGGGAGAATGAGCACTATGAGGTAAACTAAGAGAGATAGAGAGGTGGGGGGAGGAGATGCGCACTATGAGGGTAAACTAAGAGAGAGAGAGAGAGGTGGGGGGGAGGAGATGCGCACTATGAGGGTAAACTAAGAGAGAGAGAGGTGGGGGGAGGAGATGCGCACTATGAGGGTAAACTAAGAGAGATAGAGAGAGGTGGGGGGAGGAGATGCGCACTATATGAGGGTAAACATAGAGGAGAGAGAGAGAGAGGTGGGGGAGGAGATGAGCACTATGAGGGTAAACTAGAGAGAGAGAGAGGTGGGGGAGGAGATGAGCACTATGAGGGTAAACTAAGAGAGATAGAGAGAGGTGGGGGGAGGAGATGCGCACTATGAGGGTAAACTAAGAGAGAGAGAGGTGGGGGGAGGAGATGCGCACTATGAGGGTAACTAAGAAGAAGAGTGGGGAGAGATAGAGAATAAGAGAGAGAGAGGTGGGGGGAGGAGATGAGCATTTAATAGAGGGTGGAGGAACACTAAGGAGAGAGAGAGAGGTGGGGGGAGGAGATGCGCACTATGAGGGTAAACTAAGAGAGAGAGAGAGGTGGGGGAGGAGATGCGCACTATGAGGGGTAAACTAAAGAAGGAGGGGAGGAGGTATGAGTATTAGAGTAGAGTGGGAAGAAAGAATGAGGGGAAGTGAGATGCGATTAGGTAGAGTGGGTACATAAGAAAAAGAGAGGGTGAAGGAGAGATGCTGTATTAGGTAGGAGTGGGACTAGAAAAAAAGAGAGGGGTGAAGTGAGAGATGTGTATAGTAGGAGTGGGTACTAAGAAAGAAGAAGGGTGAAGTGAGAGATGCGTATTAGGTGGAGTGGTACTAAAAGAAGAGAGGGTGAAGTGAGAGATGCGCATTAGGTAGAGTGGGTACTAAGAAGAAGAGAGGGGTGAAGTGAAGATGCGGTATTAGGTAGGAGTGGGTAAAGAAAAGAAGGGGTGAAGTGAGAGATGCGCATTAGGTAGGAGTGGGTACCAAGAATCAAGAGAGGGGTGAAGTGAGAGATGCGTATTAGGTAGGAGTGGGACTAAGAAAAGAGAGGGTGAAGTGAGAGATGACATTAGTAGGAGTGGGACTAAGAAAAGAGAGGGGTGAAGTGAGAGATGCGATTAGGTAGGAGTGGGTACTAAAATAAGAGAGGGTGAAGTGAGAGATGCGTATTAGGTAGGAGTGGGTACAAGAATCAAGAGAGGGGTGAAGTGAGAGATGCGTATTAGGTAGGAGTGGGTACTAAGAATCAAGAGAGGGGTGAAGTGAGAGATGCGTATTAGGTAGGAGTGGGTACTAAGAAAAAGAGAGGGGTGAAGTGAGAGATGCGTATTAGGTAGGAGTGGGTACTAAGAAAAAGAGAGGGGTGAAGTGAGAGATGCGTATTAGGTAGCAGTGGGTACGAAGAATCAAGAGAGGGGTGAAGTGAGTGATGCTATTAGGTAGGAGTGGGTACTAAGAAAAAAGAGAGGGGTGAAGTGAGAGATGCGTATTAGGTAGGAGTGGGTACTAAGAAAAGAAGAGAAGGGTGAAGTGAGAGATGCGTATTAGGTAGGAGTGGGTACTAAGAATGAAGAGAGAGGTGAAGTGAGAGATGCGTATTAGGTAGGAGTGGGTACTAAGAATAAGAAGGGGTGAAGTGAGAGATGCGTATTAGGTAGGAGTGGGTACTAAGAATCAAGAGAGGGGTGAAGTGAGAGATGCGTATTAGGTAGGAGTGGGTACTAAGAATCAAGAGAGGGGTGAAGTGAGAGATGCGTATTAGGAAGGAGTGGGTACTAAGAAAGAAGTGAGGGGTGAAGTGAGAGATGAGTATTAGGGAGGAGTGGGCACTAATAAAAAGAGAGAGGGGTGTGATAAGAGATGCCCATTACGTAGGTTTGCACACTAAGATAAAGAGAGACGGGTGGATTGAGAGATGCGCATTATGTGGGAGAGGGCACTAAAAAAAAGAGATAAGATTGAAATGAGAGATGCACATATGGTAGGAGTGGGCACTAAGAAAAAGTGAGAATGGTGGCATGAGAGATGCACAATAGGTTGGAGTGGGCACTTACAAAAAGAGAGACGGGTATGATGATAGATGAACATTAGGTAAGAGTGGGCACTAAGAAAAAGAATGAGGGGTAAGATGAGAGATGCACATTAAATAGGAATTGGCACTTAAAAAATTGAGAGGGGTGAGATGAGAGATGCACATTATGTAGGAGTGGGCACTAAGATAAAGTGAGAGGGGTGAGATGAGAGATGCACCTTTGGTAGGAAATTATTTATTATATATTACATGACGGGTGGGATAAGTAATGTGTAATGTTAATGTTAATATGAAACCGTACTATAAAGAAAAGTTGGTAGTTAAAACAGTAAAATAGTCTGTGTAGTGCTGCCGTTTTGATACAGTAATTACCTATATTTTTACCTTCATTTTCACGCTTGTGGAATAAGTTCAATCGGTAAGAACTTTGATCAATACTATTTTTCCCATCAAGAGGTCATGATTTCTATTCCAGCTGGGACCTTTTTTTTTTATAAACATGTATAATTTGGTTATTTTTAAGTAAAATTTGTATAGTTTGTTTTAAGTACTAGTTTTATGCATCCTTATTTTGTTTTTTATTTTGTATTTCTTTATTTTATTTACATAAACATAAATAAAAAAGATAAAAACGTAAAAAAAAATCGATCTCTCTATGAATAAATCATATATGGAGAGGTCGATTTTTTTAAACTTAATTCTTAATTTTAAGAAAATCGACCACTTTAGTGATTTTTTTACCGAAGCATATTTCATCTTAGATGTAATGTTTTTGCTGTCAAGTTTCAAAGTTTAAATTTCAATGCATCCACAAGATGCATAACATATATGGAAAATGCTACTGAACTTGGAGTCATATTATTTTTAGCATAGTGAGACCCGGGACCCGTGCAGATAAAATAATAACTGCCTCTCTATATATAAATAGGTCTAATATAGAGAGAGGTCATTTTTTTCTTCTTTTTTTATGAAGATCCTGTTCATAAACAGGTTAGATTATAAAGCCGAAACAGTAGACAAGAGAAAGAGAGGGGGGCAGAATGCTTCTTATAAGCCGTCCGTTAAAACATTTTGTTTTGATATTTTCTTGTTATTTACATTGCTTCTTTTGTATAGGATGTCATTACTGCGTAGTTTATGAAAAGAAACAAACACACACATAAAAACATCACCTTTGTAAATGTCGATACTATTTAAGTGCAAATACCTGCCTATTTTAAAAGCAATTACAGATACCTCAGGAACATACATATTAAAGTAGTACACGGTTAAGACACGATATCATTTACAAATATACACCGTGACATATGTTCACATAAATAAGAGAGGGATAAGGAAAATAACTCTAACGATAATTCAAATACGTCATTGTGTGAGTTACTTATCTTAGGACTTTTGAACGCATTTTCGAAAAATGAAATATAGATCAAATAGATGTATCACATGACAAAACAAGATGGCGACTGGTGGTATAAGTAGATACAAGGCTTCTGAAGAAACGTTTGACTATACGTGTTCAGTTTGTAGTAAGAAGAACAGGGTCAGCGAGGCTGTGAAACACTGCCAGGAGTGTCATAAGTACCTGTGTATTTCCTGTTTGGAGCAGCATAATGAATATCATGAGGATCATACCTTGGTGGAACCGACGGACGCTACAGGAAGTGGCGTTGTCCTGCCGATAGAAAAATGTCGAGAACATCAAAATAAACTGGTGGAACTTTGGTGTAAACAACACGATGAAGTACTTTGTAACATTTGTGTCATCAAAAACCACAGGTAGGTGAAACCGAAAGTAGTAGATAAATAATTTCCTTAAGTGTCGATCATTTTCTTTTTAAGGAATGTGAAAATTCCTTCTTTAAAGCAACAACACAAAAACAACAACACTAATAACAACCTAATTTAAAACAAAGCAATAAGAGGACTTAAAGCGTCGAACAAAAAACATCTATAACAATAGAGCACTTAAAGCAGCTCGTTCACGATGGTCGTTAGATTTTTAAATCTGTGTGCATTACGTTTATCAATACCCATCTGCTTATCATTGTCAACCCACGCAACATTTCGTAATGGCAAGAAAATGGGTGTTTTCTCTACTACAGGCAGTAGTTTCACCGACGGTATTGAAGCTATTTATAGATTCATGTAAACCTATATTTAGAATTAAATGTTAAGTAACATTCACTCCTCGCTCATCTTCTAACTTTACAAGCAAAACTTGCAAACTCGCCACACGGAACTGGTTAAGACGCAGTGTTCAGTGTACCGAACTTGTTACATGGTACCGTTATCGGCTGCCTCGGGGATATCGTAGTCTATATTAAACCTATTTCTCAGGAATAGGCGATTACGATAACAACCCTTTCCCGTGAAATGTAATCTACACTTGCCGAGTTTATTTGTAAGGAGATGTGATCTATTATCATCTTTGAACGTGCTGCTTTGAAGTAAGGAGATTAAATCGGTATAAATATATAATATTTACAATATTTAGATATAAATCATGCTAAATACTATACTCTAATTAATTGATAATTGTGTATGATTCCATCCTTATCATAATCATCATCACACAAATCAATATAAGATTAATTGATATTTTTTTATCTAAGTTTTCCTCCGGATTTCCCGATAAGATTTTATTTTCATAAGCCTATGTAACTTTTCTAAGAAAAGGTATTACGATATCAGTCTTCCACATTCAGGTTATATATACAATTGCCTATTTAAAATAATTGCAATTAAAAATATTTTCATATGTCTGGTCGTGTGTGTGTATTCATTTATTGGATTAAACGCCCCCTCGACAGTAGTTCAGTCATTTTGGAGACTACTTCTAAGTGCTTCCTAACAGAAATATTGATCACAATGTAGACATGTGGCATGATACCACACCCAGTCTCATTATCCTGACACCGAGCCAACCAGTCCTGGAACTACCCTTATATGCTGAGCGACAAGCAGCAGAGCTATAACAGTACACTTTTTACGAATTAAGTATGTGGAGGTAGGGGATCAAACCTACCACCTTGTTGATTGAAGTGTTTATTTGTTGTGTAAAGTCTATGGTATAAAAAATAACAACCCCCCCCCAAACCCCCAAAAAACATCAGAGTTGTTTGATCATTTAAATGATCATCACATCAAGAAAATATCGATACTAACTCTTAAATAAATTCGATTTTGGTTTTGAAAACGGCGTGACCCACTTATGTGTAGGAGGTGGTATATGTAATAAGATTGTGATATATGGTACAGTGTTTTGTATTGTGATCGTTTTGTGTCATTTGACCACCCCACCCAATATACAACGTCTTTTTTTATTTTGTACCATCTTAGTGTTGGAAAATAATGATTTTGATACTTTAATTCTCTCGTTTAAATTTGTAAGGTAACTTTATTTTAATCACAAAGATATGTAAACATAAATATATATGTGTAAATATAGAAAGAAAATATAAATGAATTAATCAGGTTATAATTTCACTACCCCCCCCCACACACACACACAAATCTAAATGCAGCAACAAATATCAGATATTTGTTGTGATTTTATGAATAAGCCAATTTGTACCATTCAACTAAGTTAGGCAAATGTAACAAAAACTTCAACTGTGAAATATCTATTTAGCAATACATATAGGCGAACTGACAAAAATATTAAGATGTTGTGTATTGGTGAAATGATTTATATTGTAAGAAAATATAAATACGTACTTATTTATCGATTTTAAGATGTGTGTAAGATTAACTTACGAAATGAAAAAATAATATAATTCAGTCACATTGCTACATAGTTCATTCCATGTATGAAATTATTATTCTTAAATCCTTTTTAATTAAAAATTTTTCAGACTGTAGATGTCAAATTTATCCATGAAGAGATTGACAACCTGTTTAAGGATCCTGAACTACGAAATACTATAGCTGACTTGAAGAGAACAACAGCGAAACTCGGGACATTAAAGAATAAGCAGAGATTGAAAGAGGAAGACCTGCTGAATGAAAAGAAGAAATATATAGACATGGTAGAACAACAGCAAAGAAAGATCATTGATCTCGTTAAGTCCTTGGGAGAAGCAGCCGTGGAAGAGATAAATACATGGTATAATGACAATAAAAGCAAGGTTAATGAAGCCAAAGTTTCAAGAGATAAGCTTGAAAGGGACATGAACACTTGTATTCAGCAGATGGATTCTTCGTCCGGGAATAAATCCCAGATGTTTGTCTCAATGAAAAAAGGGCAAAAATTAATCCAAACAACTGAGGCATTTGTTTCTGAAAGAGAAAATCAGATGAAACAAGACAAGATATATGAAATAAATCATGAAATAGAGGATCACCTGGTTACTCTCCAGTCTCTCGGCTCGTTTCAAAATAGAAACCATTTGTACAAGGCAACTGGCGCGAAGAAGGTTATCGTTAATATATCACAGGACTCGAATATAAGTAATATAAACGGCACTTGCATTCTTCCTGATGGATCCATTCTGTTGGCTGATTTGAATAACAAGAAGCTGAAGCGTTTTGACAGCTCTACGTGCACCGTTACAGACCACATTGATCTGCCTGGGTATCCCTGGTCTGTGTGTTGTGTGGGGCAGCAGGAGGTGGCCGTGAGTCTTTATACTAGTATGACGATACAGTTTGTGTCTGTAGGAAATAAAATGACTCCGAAGAACAGTTTTGGAGTGAAGCATGACTGTGCTGGTATATGTTACAGTGATGGGGAGTTGTTTATTTCTGATGAAGCAAAGACTATGTATGTGTACAACCTGTCAGGGGCACTACTTAGGACTATCAAGAAAACGCCATCTGGTGAGACGCTTTTCTCAGAGACTAGGCACCTAGCTGTAAATGGAGACATGGTGTACGTAGCGGATTTTGACAATGGTCTTGTTTGTGCTGACAGAAATGGGACGGAACTGTACAGGTACAGGGGTACTCAGTTAAATGGAGGACGGGGAGTATGTACAGATGGACAAGGTGGAGTGTTTCTGTGTGGGTATGAGTCCCATAATGTTGTCCAAATAGGCGAAGATGGGGAGGAGTTGGGTGTGGTCCTGACCCAGGCAGATGGTCCGAAGAATCCAAAGTCACTATGTTTTGATCCCAGCAAAAACAAATTAATTGTCACTATCAAGGACAGAGACACTATTTTTCTATTTGATTTAAAGTGACACTTTAATGCAGGTTCTTTTTATTCTCAAGATGTAATATGATGAAATCTGGAAATTAATAGGCTGGGTGCGAATTTCATACGACTATGGGTTTTACTCGGGTTATATGTATCACGGTATAGTTTCGATACGTAATGATATTAATGTTTTATCGAAAATCCAATAATTCCAATGCTTTCTCCATGTTTGTCGTATATTTTTTCCATTTAGTTTGAAAACTCAAACTTATTAAATATATATTCTATATGAGTGTACCTCACAGTTGTCTATGCGGTTATATGTACAACTACTGAAAAAGAGGGACAAAGATAAAAAACATGTTTTATACATAAAATATAATTATACAAATTAATTTATAGGGGATGTAATATATTCACTGAAATATTACATATTCTTTCTATTTTCTTAGTATGAAAATTAATTCAAAATATATCACATCTGCTTAAATTGAATTTGATGATTTAAAATTTTTTTTTTTTTTTAAAAATTTAAATTTTAATAGAAAGAAAAATTGGCCTTTAAAAAGAAAGATGCGTACTAAGAGGGGAAAGAAAAGGAGAGAAAAAAGAAAAGAGAGAGAAAGAGGGAAGGAGATGAACACTATGAGGGTAAACTAAGAGAAAAAGAGAGAGAGAGAGAGAGAGAGAGAGGGGGAAGGAGATGCACACTGTGAGGGTAAACTAAAAGAGAGAGAGAGAGAGAGAGAGAGAAAGAGGGAAGGAGATGAAGACTATTAGGGTAAAATAAGAAAGAGAGAGAGAGAGAGAGGGGGGAGGAGATGCACACTATGAGGGTAAACTAGAGAGAGAGAGAGAGAGAGGGGGAGGAGATGCGCACTTGAGGGTAAACTCAGAGAGAGAGAGAGAGAGAGATGAGGCGGAGGAGGAGATGCACTATGAGGGTAAACTAAGAGAGAGAGAGAGAGAGAGAGAGAGAGGAAGAGAGAAGGAGAGAAAGAGAGAGAGGAGAGGAGGAGGATGCGCACTATGAGGGTAAACTAAGAGAGAGAGAGAGAAGAGAGAGGGAAGGAGATGCGCACTATGAGGGTAAACTAAGAGAGAGAGAGGAGAGGAGAGCGGGGAGGAGATGCGCACTATGAGGGTAAACTAAGAGAGAAGAGAGAGAGAGAGAGAGAGAGCGGGGAGGAGATGCGCACTATGAGGGTAAACTAAGAGAGAGAGAGAGAGAGAGAGAGCGGGGAGGAGATGCGCACTATGAGGGTAAACTAAGAGAGGGAGAGAGAGAGAGAGAGATGCACTTGGAGACAGAAACACATGAATAGAAGCATCCATTATACAGAAAGACAAACAGAAACTGTGAAGTTCACTTAGCACAAAATCTTGATTGTACAGGCCATTTCCCTTCCATCAATATTTTTCGAGGGCACAGATTTCTGTTGACCTCGAGAATGTTTTTATTAATGAACATGAGCCCCGCGAAAAAAATGCAGAGACTCAAGTTCTCTAGAAAATGAATCAAGAAATATAGATTAACCGAATTCCTCTTAAAGAGGTTTAACGAAATTCAACTTAAAACAGTCAATATTTATACAACATGAATATCTGGATATATCAATCCTCGCAAAAACCTTAATTATGCAGAACAGACGGCATCTAGAATGTGAATCCAGAAATAAACATATGTAACTAATATCCTCTTACAGCAGAGATCTTACGACACTTAATGTAAATATAATAAAATTATACAATATGTACATGTGGTAAAAACATATACCACTAGGAATTACCCTAGTTTTGTTACTGACAGCATTATGTTTCAATAACATGACAATAAAATATTTTGTAGGAAATATTGTAAAATAAAACTAGCTGGAAATATAAATATAAATATTTTAACGAAATCATCATCAGCATGTTCTGGTCGGTATTCAGTACTGTATATGCATTACTTTTATTAAGTACTGTATATAGATTTGTATGTCCAAATAAAATGGATTTTCACTTCCGTTGGCGCATGTGCAAATTGGTATTGCAGTCGAATGTAAAGCTGTGATTGTAATTATTTTCAGTGACCGATATTTTTCTATATAATTATTTGGGGGTATCAAATACGTGATTCGTGTTTGTTTTAAATATTTTCCAGTGTAATTGATCATATGTAATAAGTTATTAGTCGGTAGATGTTTGTATTTTAATGATGTTTTTATACATATAGGTCATGACCTACTTATCGCTTCGCTCGTCGGTCTGGACATTGCACATTTCATGTCTTCTTTATTGAGCTTGTAATTATACATTGTACATAGTTTTATTATTACATGACGGGTGGGATAAGTAATGCGTAATGTTTATCTTGTTAATATGAAACCGTAATATAAAGAACGCTTGGTGTAGTTAAAACAGTAAAAAAGTCTGTGTAGTGCTGCTGTTTTGATACAGTAATTACCTATAAATAGCCTTATTTTCACCTTCATTTTCACGCTTGTGGAATAAGCTCAACCGGTAAGAGCGTTGATCAATACTTTTTTCCCATCAAGAGGTCACGAGTTTTATTCCACCTGAGACCTTTTTTTATATATATATTTATGTATATATTTTGGAAATTTTTGAGTTAAATTTGTATAGTTTGTTTTAAGTATTAGTTTTATACACCCATTTTTTTGCTTTTGTTATTTTGTATTTGCTTTATTTTGATTAAGCCATAAACAAAAATAAAAAAAGATAAAAACGTAAAAAATCGATCTCTCTGTGAATAAATCATATATGGAGAGCTCGATTTTTTAAAATTTAATCATTAATTTTAAGAAAATCGACCACTCCAGTGATTTTTTAACAAGTATCTTTCATCTTAGATGTAATGTTTTCGCTGTCAGGATTCAAAGTTTAAATTTTAATGCATCCACAAGATGCATAAAATATAAAGAAAATGCTTCTGAATTTGGAGTCATATTTCTTTAAGCATTGTGAGACATGGGACTCGTGCAGAGAAAATAATAACTACCCCACTATATATAAATAGGCCTAATATAGAGAGAGGTCATTTTTTTAACGAAGATCCTGTGCATAGACAGGTTAGATTATAAAGCCAAACAGTAGACAAGAGAAAGAGAGGGCGGTGGAGAGCTTCTTATAAGCTGTCCATTGAAACATTTTGTTAATATTTTCTTGTTAATTACATTGCTTATTTTGTATAGGATGTCATTGCTACGCAGTTTATAAAAAGAAACAAACGCATACACAAAAACATCACCTTTGTAAATGTCGGCACTATTTTAGTGCAAATACTGGCCTATTCTAAGAGCGATTACAGATACCTCAGGAACATACATATTAAAGTAGTACACGGTTAAGACAAGATATCATTTACAAATATACACCGTTACATATCTACACATAAATAAGAGAAGGATAAGGGAAATAACTCTTACGATAATTCAAATAAGTCATTGTGTGAGTTACTTATCTTAGGACTTGCGAACACATTTTCGAAAAATGAAATGTAGGTCAAATAGTTGTATTACATGACACAACAAGATTGCTACTGGTGGTATAAGTAGATACAAGGCTTCTGAAGAAACGTTTGACTATACGTGTTCGGTTTGTAGTAAGAAGAACAGGGTCAACGAGGCCGTGAAACACTGCCAGGAGTGTCATAAGTACCTGTGCACTCCCTGTTTGGAGCAGCATAATGATTATTTGGAGGATCATACCTTGGTGGAACCAACGGACGCTACAGGAAGTTGCGTTGTCGTGCCGACAGAAAAATGTCGAGAACATAAAAATAAACTGGTGGAACTTTGGTGCAAACAACACGTTGAAGTACTTTGTAACATTTGTGTCATCAAAAACCACAGGTAGGTGAAACCAAAAGTAGTATATAAATAATTTCCTTAAGTGTCGATCTTTTTTTTTTTAATGAATGTGAAAATTCCATCTTTAAATTAACAACAACAAAAACAACAACACTAATAACAACATAATTAAAAACAAAGCAATAAGAGCACTTAAAGCAGCTCGTTCAGGGATGGTCGTTGACTAACC
>CM037791.1:31235254-31285254 GCA_021229015.1 Solen grandis | reverse complement strand
CAGTCGTCTAGCCTTTATAGAACAGGACAGAAATATTATTGAGACTTTTACATAGTACATCATCTTGTTCACATAATTTACACAAATAGATTCTGATGAACTGGTCAAGCAGCTGGCAACTGTTCGGTAGGAAACACACCATCGTATTTAAACGAACTTTGTCAAAGCGAACCTTAAGATCATCTGAATCCTCTGACGGTTGTTATATATATATATATATAGAGAGAGAGAGAGAGAGAAGGAACAGCTTATGTATATGCAATACAGCTCATAATCCTTATTGCAGATAAATAATGGAATAGCCGTTGACACAAAGTTTCTTTTTTATATAGTTTGTAAATGTTTGTTTTCCTACAGGCCTTTTCCAAGGACAATTGACCATTCAGCCAGCGGTTCCATAATCGGTATAATTCATTGACTGAAGCTGACCACAAACAGTGACTGGGAAAAGTATGTTTTTTTCCTATTGGAAAATTTGTGGAATTTTACACCAGCATGTAGGTTATGTGTTTGGTGAGTGCTTGTGGATATATGTGGGGATACATCTCACTTTGCAGTGAAATGGTCCATAGGCATTCATACCATATCTATGAAAGAAATTGTGTCATGTCACTGTTTTTTGTTTTTTTTTTCTCATTTCATTTTTTTTGTGAGAGTGGGGTGAAATTCATGGAACTTAGCTAATAAAAGCTATTTTCATAAGTTATAAGAAAGCTTCAGAGAAGAAGTTAGATGTCTGCGAACAACCTGCTGAACAATTTCAATAGAGTTAATGTAGTGGGCGGATTCATTAACAGTTCTGAAAATGGCTCTGTTCTGAGCTTTTATTTACTAGTGCCACAGTTCAAATACAATAATACAAAGAAACTACATATATTCTGTTTAAATGAATAATCAACAACTCAGTTCATCTTTAGTAAAACACACATTTTGAAAGCAATCAAAGTTTTACAGATATTATGTTAACTGCTAAACTTATCAAACAGCCATCAAATTAGCAAATCTCGCACTTAACCCTTTCCCTCATAGAGGACACCATGAAAAGACCTATGCGAACAGCATAAAACCAGATCAGCCTGCGAGTAACTCGCAGGCTGATCAGGTTTTATGCTGTTCGCTGCTCCTCAGTGGTCTGGAAATGAGTATTTTGTAATTAAATTTGGTATGATTTAAGGTTAGGCTTTATGTGGTACCTATTGAGGGCGTCAAAATGAGTCTATATGTGGGAAAGGGTTAAATGACACACTGACTAGGTATTGCTACTTCTAAATTTTACATGCCCATTTGACCTTGAGTTTTATAAAACCCATTTCCTGAAGCCTGGGTGACCAACAATAATGAGTCCCATGTTTTATTGTAACATTCCTGCCTCCTGGTAAACACATTGATGAATAACAACATTGATTGGCAAGTTTTTAATGGTTCCTACCCTCCATTCAGGAACATTAAATTGTTACTTTATTTCAAATTAAAAAGCCATTTTTTCAAGAGACATTATGTTTACATTGTATTTGTCTACCAAGTGTGTAAGCACTTATTTGACTGCAAGGGAAATGGGGTCACACAAGTTGGATGAAACAAGCATTGAATGAGAAATGGTCAAATTTCTATTTGTAAGTGAATAATTTAAACAAACAATGTTTCTTTCTTTCCTCTCCAATTCTTTGCTTTTTCTTCAGTCTTGACTCATCTTTTTTTCTTCCTTTGTCTTTCTGTGACCCTCCCTCTCTCTCTCTTTCTCTCTCTCTGTCATTCCTTGGTTTTTAATTAATAATTAATTTATAATTTATCTAGACATATATCTCATCACCCCTTTAAGATTCATGTTGTAAGATTGCAGTATTTTTAACAGCAGTTTTTATAGCCGGGTTATTTAGCTACATTCCCATTGCTTTAGGAAGTAAATATTTTTATTCAATTAATAAATTGCAAAAAATCCAAATGATTACACTCAGAAAAAGTTTCTTTTTGGACAGTTTTTGACAAAGAATAACAATTGTTGATCCCTAGATTTGTTTTAATTTATTTACTATTTTTTCAAAGTTTTTGCGAAAATCTCCACCATGAAGAGTATGAATTATCTAGTATTCAATTTTTTTATTTCCAGCTGATGCTATATTTAAGTTGTACATAACTGCTGATTTGTAGTAACAGGTTCAAACCCTGGTGGGACAGAGGTTTTTCATGGCTTTCCCAGGCACTAAGTATACTGGTTCAACCCAGGAACTGTCAAAAGGGATAAGGTTAAGTTGCAAGAATTTGTTTCTTAATCAACATATAAAGCCTCATTCTGGGTACTGAGACCAGTTGCAGGCCCCAGTGAATCTTGATTTCTTACTCAATCTTATAAAAAACATATATGAGGCCCTTCGAAAGATCCATGTCCCATCCATATACAAGATTGTATTTTGGTGCCAAAAATTTCTGACAGCGGCCCCTGGCAATAAATCCTAGTAATCCCTCTAGAAGGTCTTGAGTGCATTCACACATATCAAATCATATAAAAAAATTATTCTCTTTCTGATTTCAGATTACCAGTCGTTGCCGTGGTAATTATGGGCAGTCTTGTGAGGTGAAATGCTTTCTTGGCCAGGGGTCATGCAGGTGCAGCCCTCAGCGTGGGACCGACAGCTGCTGGGGACCTGAACACACCTCCTGTCAGTTGTTAGTAGGTACAAACGATTCTTAATTCTTGATTGAGAGGGTGGGGGAATATTTGTAGTTCCAAGAGATCTCGGGCTGGCTCTTAGGCTTTTTTTTTTATCTCCGAGTGTGAGAGTTCATTAAGTATCCTGATTACATTAGAAATGTTCTCTTTAATGATGTTCATTTCTGTTGGTGCTATACTGATTCTTTTAGACGAATATATAATGTGTAAATTATTGGATGTTTATTTTTGTAATTATATACCCCTGCTACATAAAGTGAAGTGTTCATTAACACTTGGTCTTGTCCTCTCCTCTTAAATAACTTATGATCTCAAGCTTAAATTTGAGTATCATACTCAAATCCCTATTGAAACTTTAAGTTTAAGTAAAAATCATACTTATGAGTACCACTTTTATTTTCCAGAACACTGGGCCTGTTCTATTCCACAGAAAGTTCAATTTCTTTTCATATTGTTGAGACACAGTTGTACAAGGGTCGAGGGTTTTCATCACCTTCATTGGTAGCTCTCGTTAAATTTGTGAACACAAACACTCCCTGTGTCAATAGTATTAAGAAATTTATGAATCAGTGAGACAACTTGGAAACTGATCAGGATTAATTTATTCCTGAATTTAACTCATGAATATTCATGCAAAAATCTATGCCTTGATGAATATTTAATTTATTGAACTTTAAATGGTGTATGAAACAATGAATTTTTCTTTGCCATGCAGACTATTGGAATCTGAGGGGCAAACAGAGGAGACCCTTGCCTTACTGAACTACACCTTACACAAAATAAAGAAATTGGATACTGCACTACATTATATTTGCTTGTGTGTTATATTTGGGCTATACCTCTCCCAAGACCACAACTCAACTTTACAGGAATGTATTTCAGGCTGATCTGGGTTGCACAATCATTTAAATATATTTCATGCTTTAGGGTCAAAGAAAGAAAAATGTTATAAAGATAAAATGTATCATACATCATGAATGATAACTTGTTATAAAGTTAAAATGTATCATACATCATGAATGATAACTTGTTATAAAGATAAAATATACATCATAAATGATAACATGTTATAAAGATAAAATATACATCATAAATGGTAACATGTTATAAAGATAAAATATACATCATAAATGACAACATGTTATAAAGATAAAATATACATCATAAATGGTAACATGTTATAAAGATAAAATATACATCATAAATGGTAACATGATATAAAGAAAAAATGTATCATAAATGGTAACATGTTATAAAGATAAAATATACATCATAAATGGTAACATGTTATAAAGATAAAATATACATCATAAATGATAACATGTTATAAAGATAAAATATACATCATAAATGATAACATGTTATAAAGATAAAATATACATCATAAATGATAACATGTTATAAAGATAAAATATACATCATAAATGATAACATGATATAAAGAAAAAATGTATCATAAATGGTAACATGTTATCATTGTCATGTTAAGAAAAAAGTGTCTTGCATGACTAAAGCCATATTTTTTTTATTATGTATAGCATCAACACTATTCCATGAAACCTATCTATCTACTAAAAAAAGAAAAAACAAAAAACAAAAAAAAACTGCATTTTTAACTGGAGTACACAATGTTATGTTTTAACTTTCTTTCATTGTAACCTGAATACAGTACCAAAATCTAGTCGCATGTATATGTGTAAAATAACACAGTATTGCCTAGATGTTATGCAGAAAATGATGAAATGGTAACACACATACAGTAAAATGATGTGAGTACTGTAAAAATGTATAAGAAAGTCATCCCTTCCAGGTATGCAAACCATCAAAAATATTGCAATCTGATGATATTTTTTCATGTAATCAAGTGTCAGTACCAACATAATACCTCCACGTCTTGTGTTTAATTGCAAGTTTGGCATTTTTACATCCAGCATGTTTCCAGATGCTGTTCATTCCAAAAAGTCCTTCAAGAAAATCTCCAGTAACTAGCATGGAATGGGAATGCAATCAATGATTTGATAACTACTTGTATCCACTGAAACTTGTCTCCGTTATCTCATAATGCTCTGTCAGAGAATGCATTTCGTTATTTTTTTTTCTCATTATTTTAGACTGCCTGAAGACACTGGATTATGGAAAGATCTCAAAGAAAGAGATGTATATTTATTTGTGTGTTTCTGTATAACGACATTCTTCCCCTTGTGTCTAATGTTCATTGTGTAGAATTTTCATCAGCAGGAAACCAGAGTTCAGTAAAACAAATTTCAAGTCATGGTCAATAAAATACGGATCGTCAAAAAGGTTTTTTTAGAATTCCAACACTTATTAAAACACTTAGACAGGACAAATTTCAATAAAATAAAAAAATACCAACATTTTACTGGTCAGTCTGCAAAAGGACCAACTTGGAGCGGGGTGAGGGGGGTGGGGGGGCTTAAACCAGGTTACAAGGGGCCCTTAAACCTTGCACTTCTAAGGTATTTCTCTAATACAAACAGTGTAAAAAAAAATCCAGTCAAAGTGTGACAGCTAACAGCAGACATCTGCATTGTAAGAAAAACTTCATTATATATTTGATTAATCCAATAGAAAATATAATTACTAAAGACTCTACTTACTAAAAACATATCCATAACAAAATAATGGGATGAGAGCCAAGGCAATAAATTAATGTAAACATGCAATGAAACAGACAATGATGTGACTTGTGTATTGTATATATATCTTTATATCTTTATCTTCACCTTCTGATCATTGAGTGAAATACAAACTTGGTGGATTGTTGAGGATTGGTGGCCATGTTTGTTCAGTTGTTTTTTTCTTTTTTTTAGGGGGGGGGGTCTTGAAGGAATACCAAATGTTGTTGTTGTTTTAGTGGGGGATCCTTGGGTAAAATGGCTGTTTTGGGGAGAATAATTCCATGGATAAATAACAGTTAGGAGAGGGGTGGGTAGGGAACGGGGGGGGGGGGGGGGGGGGGGGGGGGGGTCTGAATCTTTAGATATACATGTAAAGCAATTATTGTTGAGGGGGTGGGGGGAGGGGGGGTAAAGCAGAAGAAAATATACAAGAAAAAAAGAGTAAAAAAGATATTTCTATTTCTCAAGCTATATCAGTTTGTAAGTGTGTGTTGGATATCTTTCCATTTACAAATTATTATGGAAATCAGCTATAAAAATAAGAAATAAGAAATGTTCGCTATCAGGTGAGACAACATTGTAGGAAAATTTTCAATTCTGACGGACCAGTTATAATTACAGTCTAACCTGTCTTAAGGACCACTTAACAGGGATGACCACTAAATGAGGTCAAGCATATATCAAAATGCTAGTTTGGTAATATTTAATCTGTCCGCTAATGCAACCAAACTTCTGTCCTGATGGCCAAGTGGTCAGAGCGTCCACCTCGGGAGCGGGAGGTCGTGCGTTCAATCCCTGGTTGTAATATACCAAAGTCATAAAAAATGGTACTGGTATAGCTCCATGGATGGCATTCAGCATAAAAGGGTGGTTGCAGGACTGGTGTCAGGATAGTGGTATCATGCCACATGTCTACAGCGTTATCGATACTGTAGCGTGGCAGCACTATTCATGTCTCAAGTAGACATCATCTCCAAATGACTGAAGTACTGCTATGGGATGTTAAACCTAGTCAAACAAACAATCTTTTCTGAAAAAGAAAATTTTTTAGCAGGTCTACAGAACAGAAAACTAAAAACAATGGCCTAACATTGTGTACATTGGTGTTAGTTTAAACTTATTTATTTTACATTGTTCGGGAAACAAGTTTTTGCTACTTATACTAATCCCGCTCAATGATTCTTGGGTTGGACCAGTACTTTGTGCATGGGAAAATCCTTGCCCCCGACAGCAGGTTTCAAACTCACAACCTTCTGATCCGGAATCAGGTACGTTAACAATGGACCACTGCACCCATTAGTGTTAACAAATATTGTAACCTTTTACCTCATGAATATTCATGCGGAAGTCTATGACAATGAATGTTAATTTACTGACCTGATGAATATTAATTTGCTAAAAATTAAAATTTAATAGTATATTAAAACAATGGATTTTTCTTGTGTAGAACTGGCTGGAATTAATACTTAGTGCTAAGTAATATTTAAATTTTTAAACTAGGTAGATACATATTCCACTTTTACTTTTTAATGAAATATTCAAGTGCATGACTTAACTGAAATGAATTATTACCTTAATAACTTTCAATTATTGTTAAGAAATGAAATATTTTGGTATTTTTATTACAGAAACAAAACTAATGAAATTTGCTCTAAGTATTTAAGTTTTTGTTAGCGCTAAGAATTGTTGTTTGAATTTGACCCTGGAGGAGCAAACAGAGGAGACCTTGATCAGAAAATGCCTGGGAACTGTCTGATCTGGGTCTGCTCTGGTTGCCATGGTGTCAGATTGAGAGATGCGAGGTGAAGGTTTAAACAAAAGAAAGCAACAGATATCCTGAACTCAATTAATATTTACTGATGAACCATAAACCATAATAATGGTGATTACTTTATCTCGATAGTGTTCCTATATCATCATATTTGCCTTCCCCAGGGTTTGACCACACTTAGAGGTCAGTGCTAAGTACACACGCACTAAATTATACGCCAAGTGGGTAGACTGTTCATGTATGTTATTTCTTCAATTCACTGTTCTGTGAATTACCCAAACAAAGTTAATGTCAATATTTACCTAGTATATTTAAAGGACGGCCATTTTAAGCTTGAAGGGTTTAGCTTTTATCAGCACAGTCTCAAGATAACTTGAAGACAGCCTGGAAATAGTGAATTGATCATTTGTGGGGCTTGAATGCATATGTTATTATGGGTAGTTGGGTTTTAAGGGGGGTGGAGGAGTGGGGAGTACGTCCTTGTCAGTAATTTTGAACTTTTTAACATAGATAGAAAAAGTGTAAGAAACTTTTACACTGTTGATCAAGAGGGAATCAAATTCTTTGAGATAAGTAATTAACTCATGGGCATAGCGGGGCCTGATCTGATATGTACGCCTGGGCTTAGTGTCTGAGGACATGCTTTTTTTCTGGGATGTGCGTAGGTGCGGTCAAGACATAAATCATATTACAGGGGTTTTTTTCAAAGCATTTTTGACCTTTTGAAAATTCATTTGCAGACACAGACTAAAGTTCCTAAAGGGTGGACTTTTGACTTTCCTAAACGGCATGAATTTGACAAACAGAATGATTCTGGGTCCCGAAAAATAGACTTTGGCAAGCATATAATGTGAGGATCCTTACAAACTGCAAATGCCCTAGGATGGTGATTAGTCACAAAAAATTAAAAAAAAAAGTTGTTGTCTTTATAAGATGGGTCCTGCTTGACGGCAGTTTAGTCAGATAAATGTTTGTGTTTTGTCGTCTGCTTTATGCAGCCAGTTTGCTGGAATTTATCTGAAGATCAGAGATGAAAATTCTTATTAATTATATCAAACACTTAACTGTCAGATGGAAAAAACAGCCAAACATTTTTATTTTCATCGTTATACTGTGAAATTAATTTTCATTGGACACTATAAGTTTTCACAGATTTTGTGTATGCGCATGGTTTTTAAACCCAAAGAAAACTGCTCATTTCATTAAACAGACGTTTTTTCGAACATGAATCCACAAATAAAAGTACTAATAAACCCTAAATACATGATCAAATTTAATGTCAGGAAAATTTTTTTTACAGTAGTGACAAAATTAGGAACAGAACTGAACATATAGTTTATTTCTTTGAACTTAAATATAGAACATGTCTCCCGTCCATAAACACATTAACATATAAATACATTCAAGGTCAAATAAATATATTAAACATATCATATCACGATAGCACAAAAGGAAAAAAAAATGATATGAAAGAAAGTATTAAACTGGATAACCAATCAAATTATATTTCTTATTTTCACATTCATATTGGCACAGTTGATATAACACACAAGACTATTTAATGCAAATTTTTCTGTGGATTTAAATAATTGACACAATTTAAACATACTAGGTCTTTCATAATAATTAGGAAACTGGATGAAACAGTTAAAATGTAGACATGTTCAATCAAGGTAGATAATTAATCTTTTATTTTAGGTACAAGTTGCTATGCACCTGTGGACGATATTTTGTAAAATCATTAAATTTCATTGATATTAAATTTCGCTCATAATGTACATATAGGAATTTCGAGGGTACATTTATTCGTGGATATATGTTCTAGAAAACGTGAGGTCTATATAAGAGACAAGTTTTTGTGGGAATTAATATTCATGGTTAAAACCCTCCACGAAATCAACGAAAATTAGTGTCCCATGAAAATTAATGATTTCACAGTAGTGATACTGTAACCTTGAAGGTCGTCCCAGATCTGATAGGGGGCTTGTATGTAGGGCAAGATAGATAAAATTGAGTTTACGCTATATCACCTGTATCTGATAAAGCATGTTGATTGACATGGCGGAATTACTTATTTGAGGTGTATTATGATTAATGCATCTCCATTATATAATGCTTTATGTTTGTTTGTGTGATTGGGTTTAACTTGAGACAGATATAAGGGCTGCTACACAGCAGTGTCATGCTGTAGACATGTGGCATGATACCACACCCAGTCACTTTATCCTGATACCAGGCCAACCAGTCCTAGAACTACCCTTATATGCTAAGCGCCAAGCAAGGGAGCTATATCAATACCATTTTTTATGACTTTGGTATGTCATGCCCGGGGATCAAACCCATGACCTCCTGCTACCAATTTTGCAGATAAGGCAACCCACCTTCCATTTTTGCATTTCTAATGGATAAAACTTATTTATTTTACATTGATTGTGAATCAAGTTCTTACAACTCATTCTAATCCCTTTCGACAGTTTCCGGGTTGGACCAGTACTTTGTTCCTGGAAAGGCCATGAAAAATCCTTGACCTCCTCCTACTGGTTTTAACCCACAACCTTCTGATCCGCAGTCTGATACGTTACCACTGGATCATGGCACTCTTTACATTTTTGATATGACTACTGGATATGTGAGAATGCACTTCAGTCTTCTTTACTCCACTTGGTATACGGAACCATTATAAGCAACAGTGTCAAGAGGCACTCCAAGTCTGTGTGAACTAAAGTGGTAACATGTTCTGTATCTCAAGAATGTACTCGGTTACACAGAGAAAATAATGCAAAATATGCGTGATAAGATTGTACCTTGTCGCATGCTGGCTCAGGATCTGGGATTCAAGCAACAGTCCATATTATAAGAAGTTTGTCACTGGTGTGGTCTGGAAAAGGCTTTTAATTTAGCCAGAATTTGCACTTGCTGTTTTTTGCAAAAAGTATTTTTTTTTACTTGCTAAATGAATTTTTTAAGTTTCAAATTCTTAATTTGTAAAGAGTCAAATGTCAGTTTTAACAACATAATGCAGAACTATGACCCATAGCATGCAGTATTTTAGTTTAAGGCCCCATATGACAGAGAGGTAGGTCTTTTCTATCCCTCTCCAGACATCCTCCATCTTTTATCTGCAGGCTTTGAATCATAGTTCTTTAACTCAGCACTATTTCCACTTGCAAAAAAAAGAAAGTACATGAAATTGTAACTCACATTTCTGAATTTCCAATTGCATTTAGCATGTATACGAGCTTAAATTTGAACCCTGTAGTGGTAGAATTTATTGACAGTGGATCCAAAGGTTGTGAGTTGGAGATTTTTCTGAAGGTTCAAAGTACTGAATTATTAATCAGAGAGAGAGAGAGAGAGAGAGAGAGAGAGAGAAAGAGAGGGAGAGAGAGATGAGTTGTGAGGATTGACTTCCCTAGTTGTTGTTTTTATTTAAATGACATCATTTTATCAACCCTGTACCTCATGAATATTCATGTACACAATCATGTCTTAATGAATGTTAATTGACTGAAATCTAAATGGTATAATTATGAAATACTCGATTTTCATTTGCTGTGCAGACTGTATAGAATCTGAGCTACAATATTGTATGAACAAACAGAGGAGACCCTGGTCAGACTGAGTAGAATCTGAGCTACAATATTGTATAAGCAAACAGAGGAGACCTTGGTCAGACTGTGTAGAATCAGAGCTACAGTATTGTTTAAGCAAACTGAGGAGACCCTGGTCAGACTGTGTAGAATCTGAGCTACAGTATTGTATGTCCCTGGTCAAACTGTGTAGAATCTGAGCTACAGTATTGTGTGAGCAAACAGAGGAGACCCTTGTCAGACTGTGTAGAATCTGAGCTACAATATTGTATGTCCCTGGTCAGACTGTGTAGAATCTGAGCTACAATATTGTATGAGCAAACAGAGGAGACCCTGGTCAGGCTGTGTAGAATCTGAGCTACAATATTGTATGAGCAAACAGAGGAGACCTGGTCAGGCTGTGTAGAATCTGAGCTACAATATTGTATGAGCAAACAGAGGAGACCTGGTCAAACTGTGTAGAATCTGAGCTACAGTATTGTGTGAGCAAACAGAGGAGACCCTGGTCAGACTGTGTAGAATCTGAGCTACAATATTGTATAAGCAAACAGAGGAGACCCTGGTCAGACTGTGTAGAATCTGAGCTACAATATTGTATAAGCAAACAGAGGAGACCCTGGTCAAACTTTTCCTCAGTCTGAGCTGTTTGCAAGTGCATCAAAATAAGATTGTTTCACTGTTCATGACTAGGTCATGAGGTCAAGAGATTCAACTTGATGAATAAAACTGTTTCCAACTGGTCAGGGGATTTAATTTGACAAACAAATGAAGTCTAGAGACTGTATGAAGACAGCTACTTTCCTCAAACTCTATACGTAATAATATCAGTAAAGAAAAATAGTTTATCCAAGTCAAATAAAATAAGCAAACCATGAGTAGGGGTACCTTTAATGAGTTTCAGAGTACTAATGTACAGGCTGTTTGAGATTTAACTAATGTATGGACTGTATTAGAGTACTAATGTATGGACTGTTTGAGAGTACTAATGTACGGACTGTTTGAGAGTACTAATGTACGGACTGTTTGAGAGTACTAATGTACGGACTGTTTGAGAGTACTAATGTACTGACTGTTTGAGAGTACTAATGTATGGACTGTTTGAGAGTACTAATGTATGGACTGTTTGAGAGTACTAATGTACTGACTGTTTGAGAGTACTAATGTATGGACTGTTTGAGAGTACTAATGTACGGACTGTTTGAGAGTACTAATGTATGGACTGTTTGAGAGTACTAATGTACTGACTGTTTGAGAGTACTAATGTACTGACTGTTTGAGAGTACTAATGTACGGACTGTTTGAGAGTACTAATGTATGGACTGTTTGAGAGTATTAATGTATGGACCGTTTCAGAGTACTAATGTATGGACCATTTCAGAGTACTAATGTACCAACTGTTTCAGAGTACTAATGTACCGACTGTTTCAGAGTACTAATGTACGACTGTTTCAGAGTACTAATGTACGGACTGTTTCAGAGTACTAATGTATGGACTGTTTCAGAGTACTAATGTACGGGCTGTTTCAGAGTACTAATGTATGGACTGTTTGAGAGTACTAATGTTCTGACTGTTTGAGAGTACTAATGTATGGACTGTTTCAGAGTACTCATGTACCGACTGTTTGAGAGTACTAATGTATGGGCTGTTTCAGAGTACTAATGTACCGACTGTTTGAGAGTACAAATGTACAGTCTGTTTGAGAGTACTAATTTACTGTTGAGAGTACTTATGTACGGGCTGTTTGAGTGTACTTATGTACAGGCTGTTTCAGAGTACTAAATGTACCGACTGTTTCAGAATACTAATGTACCAACTGCTTCAGGAAAACTTTTGTTCTCATTAAATGTAGGTCTTTTTTGGATCTAAGTTATGAAAAGAAAAATGCTGGTATCTAAACCAAGAGACCATTTTGGAAAAAAACTAAATAAGCCCCCATCCCCTACTACTCTGAGAAAATTCATTTTACATTTTAACTATTTTATTTCATATTATTTGATAACCAGCTGCGACATACCAAAGTCATAAAAAATGGTATTGGTAAGGCTCCCTTGCTTGGCGCTCAGCATGTAAGGGTAGTTCCAGGACTGGTTGGCCTGGTGTCAGGATAATGTGACTGGGAGTGGTATCATGCCACATGTCTACGGTGTGATACTGCAGTGTGGCAACACTATATCTGTCTCAAGTAGACATTGTCTCTAAATGACTAAAATACTGTGGGTGGGATGTTAAACCCAACAAACAAACAAACATAATTTTATAATTTTTTTAATGTTATGGCTGTTGCACATACAAACAAAGAAAATAATTCAAAAGTACTCGCAGCATCGGTGTTTTCCCGTAGCCAAAAACTGACATTTGTCCCAAAATAACTACCCATTTCCCCAATAAAATGGCTTTTTTTTATCAAAAGATTCATGGAATTTTAATGAAATTTCTGTTTTTCTTCTGATTTTAATGTTGATTTGAGACATATACATTTCAAAAATGGTAATTGTTTTGTTCATTTAAAACATTTTCATAATACCATGATATCCCAATTTTTTCGTTTACAGTGCTGATTTTCCCTATAAAAAAGCCACAGGTTGTAAAAATAAAATCTAGAAAAAAAAATCAATGCAGCTTGAGATCAGAAGACTGCCTCATCTTTACTTGAGCTCAATGTTTTCCCCATTTGTGATAGAACTGCCTAATCTTTACTTGAGCTCAATGTTTTCCCTTTTGTGATATTCGGAGTCAGTGACAGACTCCTAAATAAATAATCCTGTTAAACCAGAAAGGCAATAAGTGTAAGGGCGGTCAAAATGCAAAATGCGTCCCTTTTTTAATAATGACTTTTGATTTATGGAAATATATCCTGACTGTCAGTAATAGTTTCTGGTGTGGGAGGCAGAATGTCTCCAATAAAAAAAAACATATCACAGACTCAGTTAAAGGCATATATCTTGTCAATTTAAAGTAAGTCAAGATATTTGTCCCATGTACTTCAGGTAATCCATCCATTATTAAATTATGATCATGATCCATCAAGTGATTGTTAGATTTTATGTAAATGCAAGCATTTATAGACTTTGAGCAAAAGAGCCTATTACTTCAAGTCAGTGGATGCTTGCATCTGCACTAAGCCTTTTTAAGCATTTGAAAGACCATGATTATAATTTAATGATGGATGGGTTACCTTAACGAGATACATTGGATTCTTAATCGTCTCCATGATGAATGATTGGCGGATTGTCATTTGTCAGTGTACCAATGTAACATCATTATATACTGCTCTCATGGCCTTTAATGTCTTACAAGATGGAGTAGGTCCCATTGGTATTCCTTGGTCTGTTTTATTAATTTTTGCGACAAAAATATGCCTAATTTGTAAACATTAAAACCGGAATTTTATGGGTTTTAGAGGGAAGTTAATCAAATGTCTATTTGTGAACTGCAACATTTGATGCATGGAGAAATTTGAAATGGTATTATGTCTTATATTTTCTTTTACGTGTGAACAGTCAAACATTTATTATTTCAAATAAAATTCTTTTGAGAGTTACAAAAAGTTTTCTCCCCAAAATTGTGTTAAAATTCTTCATTGAAAAACAGTATTTCTTTTAATTTTATTGATAAAAGTCTTTTTTTCCACTTTCATACTGAAAATCTTTTACATGATTTTCCTGACCTTTGATAAAGAAAAATCATGGGGTAAAATACATTTTTGGAGAAATTGCATAAATTTAAAGAAATTTTCAAAGGGCAAGATGCCTATGTGAATAACAGGCCCTGATATAAAAGGAAAATGGTGTTGTAGTACAAATTAATGATGTAACAATGCTGACTTAAGTTGTTGGTAGTTTTGGCATAATTAGGCTTCAATTTACATAGTAACCTGTAGAAAATGCAAATACCATGTAAATCACTGTGTCTAATTACATCTTTTTATTTATGTTTTTGATGATTTATTGAATGGGCTCAAGTTTTTAAGAGTCCTCTTGTTTTAGTGTCAGTGTGTGTGTTTTTTTGTTTTTTCTTTTTCATTTTTTTATGAGTTGCCTTCCTATATAGAAATTGATACATGTAGCACAATTATGTAACTTAAGTCATAATTTTTTCTTCATCTTAATTATTTGTGTTCTAATTGACTGAGTTTCAAGAAATTATTTGATACAAAAATTATATGTCCTTTGGATAATATCCTGTTAGTGTTTATTTGAAAATAAACCTTCTTTTTGAGGTAGGTTTTAAAAGTCATAAAAAGAAGGTATCTCATTTATAATGTTATTCATGTAAAAGCTTGTACAAATAGTATCAAGTACCATAAAACCTTGTATCAATCTTTCTTATTATGTTGTATCTACAGTTAAAAATATGAAACATATCTTAAGGTAATCCATCCATCATTAACCCTTTCCCTCATATACACTCATTTAAATGACGCACTCAATAGGTATCACATAAAGCCTGATCTGCAGAAAACCACAGTTAAACCTTATCAAATTTAATTACAAAATCCTCATTTCCAGACCACTGAGGAGCAGCGAACAGCATAAAACCTGATCAGCCTGCAAGTTACTCGCAGGCTGATCTGGTTTTATGCTGTTCGCATAGGTCTTTTCATGGTGTCCTCTATGAGGGAAAGGGTTAAACTGTGATCATGGCCTATCAAGTGATCATGGGAATTTTATTTTAAATGCAATCCTTTATAGACTTTGAGAAAAAGGACCTGTAACTCCAAGTCAGTTGATGCTTGCATCTGAACTGAAGTCTTTATAAGCATTTTAGAAGGACCATGATTTTAATTTAATGATAGATGGCTTACCTTAAGTTGTTCTGTATGAAATTTCATAGCTATCTGAAGCTGTGATAAATCAGTTAACAATACAATCCTTTCCTTGTGGCTGACATATACAAAGGCATTAGAGTGACTTATGAAAGTAAGAGAGAATAATTTGGTCTTCATTACCACGGCAACAATATGGTAACAACATCCAGCCTGGCTATAAGAAGAAATACCATGGAGATAAATTATCAGATTTGGTTTCACAAGAAGATAAAAGATTATGATAAGGAATATAATTATGAAATATTCACTGGTATGGCGAGGCTTCAGTCGTGTAAACCAGATACAGTATCAGGTACTGAAAATAATGTAATTAACACAGCTAAAGAGAAGTTTCATATTCAAATATGCATTCTTAAAAAGGCCTAATAAAAAGTTACTTGTTTCCACTAACCTGACCGACCCTATTTTTTGTAACATTCTTAAACTTTTTTCATAGCATTCAGGCTATTACGGTTGCAAAATGCTGTTTTTTTGTCACTTAATAAAATAAGGTAAAAATGGAAAAAAAGTTAAAAATAAAAATAAAAGTTTAGCCGACCTACCGACCCTATTTTTTTTTGAGATGTTAGTGGAAACATACAACTTTTTCTTTTTTGCCAAGTATTCAAAGCAAATTATTGAAAAACCAGAATAATTTTAGTTTATTGTATACAGTATTTTAGTGTCACCATGCAGCTGTATAAGTATAGAGATCCTTTCTCTGTCGTCTGTCTGTCTGTCACATTTTTCAGTGACACTTCTTCATTCTGCGATAACTCCGGCTCTGCTCATGCTACTGAAATGAAATTTCATTGACTGACAGAGCTTGGCAAGGTCTGAAACTTGGAGGTCCTCTTCTACTGTGTCCACCCAGGACTTCCTGTGTCAACCTGTGGGATGGTGTCCAGCTACCTCCAACTCTTGTCAGACCTTGCTACTTCAGTCAGCACAGGATTTCCTTTCTTAAGGTCTACCAAGGAACACTTCTTGTTAATGTGTTCTGTGCACTTAGGGGTTTTCCTCGGCCGGTAATCGTCTTGACATTGTTAACTGACTGAAATACTATCGCAGCGACAGTATACTCAAAATTAGCATAACAACACAATCATATTTACTGGACTGGTTTAGCATTTTATCACCAATCCTGATAAAGTAGCTTCAAAGAATAAGTCTTGAGGTTTCATATTTTGTTTTCACTTTTCACTAAGTATTTCAAGGTGACCATGAAAAGGGAAAGTAAGGTTTAAACAAACATTCAACACTGGCACAATAATTGGGTAATTAGGCCATCATTAAATAATTGTTGGTTTGCAGTTGCTCAGCCAACTCACCTAAAAGGTCTCCAAACATTTTCTTTAACCCTCAATGTTGGTAGAACCTTTTCTTTTTTGCTTTTTTTTTTCGCGGTAGTTTTACAAAGTATTTCATAAAAAAAGTGTGGGTAGCCTAACTGCAAACCAACAATTATTTAATAATGGCCTTATTTACTCGATGACTATGTTAGGAAAAGTCAGCCATTGAAGACAATACTGATGAGCATAAAATATTCATTGGCATGCTTTTGAATCTGTTTAAATAAAACAACAACGAGAGCTGAATCAAATGTATACCTTTATTTCTGGTAAATAAATACAATTTATTTCATATATAGAAATGCAGAAATTGAAAGCAGACATTCTAGAGATCTGACATTGTTGGTGGTATATCACAAAGTAAACAACATGATTTATTTACATAACACTGTTACAGAATATAATAAACTTTCATTAATGTCATTTTGCTCATTTTTTATGGCTTGTAGTAAATAGATACAGGCATTATTTAGCCCCATATATCTCCGTTCACACTAACGCTTTAAGCCAGTTTACACAATCCTCCGGGATATATACAGTATAACCTTGCGAAAAATGGCCGATGTAGATAAAACTAAATATGGCCTTTAACTGGAGGTGGCTTTTATTCAGAAGTTCATTTCCTTGTAAATTCAGTGAGCTGGTCTTTATCTAGAGGTGGCTTTTGATCAGAGGTTTATTTCCCTGTAAATTCAGTGTGCTGGCCTTTATCTAGAGGTGGCTTTTGATCAGAGGTTTATTTCCCTGTAAATTCAGTGTGCTGGCCTTTATCTAGAGGTGGCTTTTGATCAGAGGTTTATTTCCCTGTAAATTCAGTGTGCTGGCCTTTATCTAGAGATGGCTTTTGATCAGAGGTTCATTTCCCTGTAAATTCAGTGTGCTGGCCTTTATCTAGAGGTGGCTTTTGATCAGAGGTTCATTTCCCTGTAAATTCAGTGTGCTGGTCTTTATCTAGAGGTGGCTTTTGATCAGAGGTTTATTTCCCTGTAAATTCAGTGTGCTGGTCTTTATCTAGAGGTGGCTTTTGATCAGAGGTTCATTTCCCTGTAAATTCAGTGTGCTGGCCTTTATCTAGAGGTGGCTTTTGATCAGAGGTTTATTTCCCTGTAAATTCAGTGAGCTGGCCTTTATCTAGAGGTGGCTTTTGATCAGAGGTTCATTTCCCTGTAAATTCAGTGTGCTGGTCTTTATCTAGAGGTGGCTTTTTAAATCATTACTAATATAATACAATGTAATCATGTTTAACTGTACTTGACATTATATTTTAGGACAATCTCATTAAAATCAGATTCACTATGCTTACTGGATCTGACTACATTGTATAGAGAGCCGTCTCAGATTGACCTTTGTATATGCCAATCAAGTCGGCGGCTACAGAATCGTTCGGTATATCAGGGGGAAGTAACCGCATCATTTTCACAATAGGGTAGAAAGATGTCTAAGCGGCTGGGTAGCTCATTAGGTAGAGCGGTTAAAGCTCAGTCGGCAGAGCCCTGGGTTCCAGTCCCGGTCAAGCTGCACATTTTTCTCACCCTTTGATAAATGTTTTACCAATGTCATTTAGAAACGCGCTATTTAATTGGTTTAAAATTGAGCACTGGTTTATGCATATAAATTGCTTAAAAGGTCAATCTGATGTGACCCCTGATGTGATGTTGTCAGATCCTAATTGGGGATAGTAGAGGAGTGCAAATTAGAATTTGATTTTAATGAGATTGTTTTTAGGGGTATGCCATTTAAAGGAATTCTCGTGCTATCGTGAAGCTATACATCATAATTAATCCCTCTATAAAAATCTAACAAAATGGAGACGTCAGAATGATAAAGCTGTTTTCCTGAGCGGATTCATGCTCATAAAATTAACACGTATTGCTGAATTTATCATGTGGATGAATCTCTTTAAGGTAATCCATTCTTCATCAAATTGTGATCATGGTCCATCAAGGAATCATGGGAATCTTAAAGTAAAAGCAAGCCTTTATAGATCTAGAGCAAAAGAACCTGCAACTCCAAGTGCTGCTTGCATCTGCACTGAAGTCTTTATAAAAAGCCTTTGAAGGACCAGGATTATAATCTAATGATAGATGGATTACCTTAATGGGCAAAACTATCGTGGTAACTGGATATGAATAAAGAAGCAGTTACATTAGTTTTGCACCAAGCATTTATCTATTTATAGGTGGCAGGGCATTTCCTTTTCTTTACCAAATTTTATGGAAATATCTTTTAACTTGATATGTATATAATATATATGTGTATTGGTAATTGTGAATGAAGTGTGTAATTTATTGAGAAATAGCTAAGATATTTAAGACCATAAATTTTGATATCTACCCTGTTTAATAGGGAGAGAGTCGGACCTTTATTACTAAAGCCCATATTTTTGAACAGATTAAATTTAATGTAATCATGTGCAGAAAACTACTTAACAGTCATGTATGTAACCCATGATATGATTTTCTTATTTCAGAGGAGAGAGGAAAAACCAATTATTTCTCCCATTACCAAATTGAAACAGATGACAGTTAGACAAGTATGAAACACCAAGGACAGAATAGATGGATGATTTTCCTGCCAGTGATCAGATCTATAGAGGTAAGAGTTATCCCCCTTTATTTTCTGTTCCATGTAAGAGTTTAGTCCCCTCACTGTGTTGCATTGGTAATTAACCAATCACTGTAGATTGAAACCTTGTTCACCAATCAGGTGGCATTGCAGTGCATTTTTTTCTGACAGTTATTAGATCTGTAGAGGTAAGAGTTCCCCCCCTTTATTTTATGTCCCATATAAGGGTTATGTCCCCTCTCTGTTTTCTGGTATTAAGCTCCAAATGTCCCACTTTTTCAGCCAATGAAATAGCTTTTTTTTTTCAGTCCAAATCAAAAAAAATAATATATTATGGATTTTCATATTTTTCCCAGGTCATGTAAAAGATATGTTTGTTTTGAACGGTCACATGATCCACATGCTCATAAGGCTGACTACAAAGATGTTGCTGACAAAAGTGAGACAGACAGTAAGTCACTTATAGTTCTTTTTTTTTTAAAATATGAAACTTTACCCTGCGCTTGGTTTTGCCTTGTTTTGGTTAAATTCCATATTTAAAAAAAAAAAAATGAACAATAAGTAATGCTTAACCTGTCAGTGTTAAATTCATCTATGTGTTTATTACTCATGTGGTAAAAAACAAACAAAAAACATTTAACAAACAAGAATTTGACCTTTAAATAAGTTTTATTAGACAAAAAAAATGAGTGTTGCATAAGTCATAGGGTTTGTCAAAAATCGTAAATGATTGGCTAATGAGCTAAATGGATAGGTTTTATTGATGATCAGTGACTGGTTGATTACAGAATTATCTGTGTATAGTAGCCAGGTAATGGAATCAAATAAACTGGCTGCTTAACAAAGGTGGTTGTAAAATAGATGTAGTTGTAGTTGTATTGGGGTTTACCATCGCTGCGATAGTATTTCAATCATATAGCGACATCCAGCTAATTACAGGTGGAGGAAGACCCCGAGTACACAGAGGTACCCGGGTAGAACCACCGACCTACTGCAAGCCAGCTGGAAGGCTTCCTCACATGAAAAATCCCAAAGTCCCTACCGGGATTCGAACCCACAGCGGTGAGGGTAAAATTGATGTCAAATATATGATAAAGTGACATTTCAGGATTTAGAAAGCTAGCTGCTTTATAAAAGGTGGCTGCTTTGTACAACTGACTTCTTACAAAGGTATAACCATGTAAAATATTTATTAGATACTTTATAATTAATTAACAGCCCAGTGCTATGTTATCTATGGTTTTATAACACCATTTCACAAAAACTAAGGATTAAGCCTTTATTGGTAATTAAATTTGTATATTAATTAAATTAAAGTTGTATATTTGATGTCATTAAAAGAGGTTTTCTTCAATTGATCTGTTGGTAGCACAAACAGACTTCATTTTATTTGTACTCGAGATCTAGTTTTTAGATGTTTAACAATAAGTATAATACAAAGAGACTTTCCCTTTAATAGACTAGTGTTTGTTCTTGTATATGTGTTATAGTAGAAACTTTCCCTTAATTGAATGTTTGATTTAATGTATGTGTTAGAGTTCCCTTTTATTGGTATATTTGGTCATATATATGTGTGTAAGTAGAGAGTTCCCTTTAACCCTTTCCCTCATATATACTCATTTTGACGCTCTCAATAGGTATCACATAAAGCCTGATCTGTAGAAAACCACAGTTAAACCTTACCAAATTTAATTACAAAATCCTCATTTCCAGACCACTGAGGAGCAGCGAACAGCATAAAACCTGATCAGCCTGCGAGTTACTCGCAGGCTGATCTGGTTTTATGCTGTTCGCATAGGTCTTTTCATGGTGTCCTCTATGAGGGAAAGGGTAAAAATAATTTTTGTTTTTTTTTTTTTTTTTTTCCCTTTAACAGTATGTTTGATCTAGTAAATGTGTAAGTGTATAGTGATCCCCTTTAGCAGTATATGTATAGAGTATAAAGTTTCCCTTTAATGGTATGTTTATTTAATGTAATGCATTAAATGCATACTTTTAGAGTCCCCTTTAATAATATGTATGGTCTAGTCATGGAGTTCCCCTTTAACTGCATGTGTTAGAGTAGAGAATACCCCTTTAATAGTATGTTTGTTGTAGTTCTGGAGTTACCCTTTAACTGTATGTGTGTTAGAATAGAGAGTTCCCCTTTAATAGTATGTTTGGTCTAGTTCTGGAGTTACCCTTTAACTGTATGTGTGTTAGAATAGAGAATTCCCCTTTAATAGTATGTTTGTTGTAGTTCTGGAGTTACCCTTTAACTGTATGTGTGTTAGAATAGAGATTCCCCTTTAATAATGTGACTTGACTAGACTTGACTATTTGAGTTTACTGTCGCTTCGACAGTATTTCAGTCATATAGCGACGTCCAGCTAATTACAGGTGGAGGAAGACCCGAATGCACGGAGACATCCAGTTAGAACCACCGACCAATCGCAAGCCAGCTGGAAGGCTTCCTCACATGAAAATCCAAATGACCCTGCTGGGATTCTTTAATAGTATGTGTTAGAGTAGAAGTTCCCTTTTAATAGTATGTTTGGTCTAGTTCTGGAGTTCCCCTTTAACTGTATGTTTATTAGAATAGAGAGTTCCCATTTAATAGTATGTGTTTAGAGTGGAGAGTTCCCTTTTAATAGTATGTTTGGTCTAGTCCTGGAGTACCCCTTTAACTGTGTGTGTTAGATTAGAGAGTTCCCCTTTAACAGTATGTTTGATATCTGTGGCTATAAGTCACCAGTGGTGGGGAGATTTGTCTTGAGACCAGACCTGGATTTATATTAACACATTAGTGCTTGTGGGATAAACATTGCAGATAACATACTTTGGACTTATACCTACATATATCTATATATACAGCAGGTAGGGTACTCTTATTGTGTATTGGACACTATAAATATATTGATGAAATTTTCTGATTGATCTTTCCAGCCAATTAATTGCATAGTGTTAATTATTAATTTGAGTGTTTTTTTTATCACTCTCTTCCATTACAATTACTAAGAGTTTGTGTGAGTTTATATTATAATTAAGCTTGTGTCTATGTTTTGTTGACTGTAATGTTGGAATAATATATTATACATGAAATAATTAATAAAAAATATTTTCTAAGGAAAGAATAACAAGAAATAAGTTTAGTTTAATTTGTAAAAGTGTGTGTGTGTGTGTGTGTGTTTTAAAAGAATACTGTATCTTTATTGCCAATTAATCAGTATTTATGATGATGATGATGATTGGGAAAAAGCAAAATATTTTACATTAATTATTCCCACTCACAAAATTAGGGATAAAAAAGCAATATTTTTGTTATCCCTTTACAAATTCTATCAGTAAATACCATTCATTATATAACTACATTTCTTCACTGTTAATTTGTATTTTTTGCTACGCTCCATTACCTAACCACTTACCTATCAGAAAATGCCATATTTTTCCTTAATAGCTGTAACAGTTTTTCTCGGTGACAATACCTTAATGTTTTTCTCATATTGCACAATGATTTTTTAGTAGCTCTGCGATCTTGATCATTTATTTCAGTTTTTAATTGTATCGTCACTTCATATCTGTTTAATACTGGGTAAATATATTGAGAACAAATTTGATGTGGTAATGTTTACTTTCAATTAAAGGAAATACTTAAGAAGGATAGATCTCAATAGTAAAAAGAATGGTCATAGATGGGAGATTCAATAACCCCTATCCTTCCAGCTGGGCGGGTACATGGAGAGTGAAGGGGGCGGGGCATATTTAATGTTGCTGCACTCATTTGGTTCATATTCACACAATACCTTGCAGGTCCATTATAACACTGTCTCAGTCCAGACCAACATACCATGTTAAATTGGACCTGCAGTATATCTACATGTACAGTACAGTAATACAAGTGGAGAATATTGGTCAAGGTGGTGGCAAATGTATTATATTGACCTTTATGTTGTATTGACCTCCATGTTATATTGGTCTAGGTGGTGGCATCTGTATTATATTGACCTTGAGGGTTATATTGGCCTCCATGTTATATTGGTCTAGGTGGTGGTATTTGTATTATATTGGCCTTGAGGGTTATATTGGCCTCCATGTTATATTGGTCTAGGTGGTGGCATTTGTATTATATTGGCCTTTATGTTATATAGACCTCCATGTTATATTGGTCTAGGTGGTGGCATCTGTATTATTTTGACCTAAATGTTATATTGAACTCCATGTTATATTGGTCTAGGTGGTGGCATCTGTATTATTTTGACCTAAATGTTATATTGACTCCATGTTATATTGGTCTAGGTGGTGGCATCTGTATTATATTGACCTTATGTTATATTGACCTCCATGTTATATTGGTCTAGGTGGTGGCATCTGTATTATATTGACTTTTATGTTATATTGACCTCCATGTTATATTGGTCTAGGTGGTGGCATCTGTATTATATTGACCTAGTTATATTGCTTTGGGGGGGGTTTTGACCTAAATGTTATATTGAACTCCATGTTATATTGGTCTAGGTGGTGGTATTTGTATTATATTGACCTTTAGGTTATATTGACCTCCATGTTATATTGGTCTAGGTGGTGGTATTTGTATTATATTGACCTTTATGTTATATTGACCTCCATGTTATATTGGTCTAGGTGGTGGCATCTGTATTATATTGACCTTTATGTTATATTGGTCTAGGTGGTGGCATCTGTATTATATTGACCTTTATGTTATATTGGTCTAGGTGGTGGCATCTGTATTATATTGACCTTTATGTTATATTGAACTCCATGTTATATTGGTCTAGGTGGTGGTATTTGTATTATATTGACCTTTATGTTATATTGACCTCCATGTTATAATGGCTTCCATGTAATAATGACATCATTGGCCTCCATGTTTTAATGGCATCCATGTTGTAGTGACCTCCATATTATAATGGCCTCCATGTAATAATGACATCATTGGCCTCCATGTTTTAATGGCATCCATGTTGTAGTGACCTCCATATTATAATGGCTTCCATGTAATAATGACATCATTGGCCTCCATGTTTTAATGGCAACCATGTTGTAGTGGCCTCCATATTATAATGGCCTCCATGTTATAATGACATCATTGGCCTCCATGTTATAATGGCATTCATGTTATTTTGGCATTTATGTTACAGTCTGCATGGCAATTGAAAATCAGTAAAATAATTTATCAAGTCATAAACTTGTACATGAGTTTTCCATTCTGAATCAAGATAAGTTTTTCTGGAGTAATATATGGCCTTTATACAAGTACGATTTATAAAAGTCTTTATTTTTATAACCATGTTTATCCTTTGATCGGTTTCAAAAGCAAAATAGTAAATTTTGTAAAATAATGTTTTCGGATGTCTTCATAGGAGAGCAGTGATGATCAGGTAAACAAAGTTTGTATTCAGAAGTTTTTATGGTTTCAAATGATACTATAATGTTTATATAAAATTTGACCTCATGCATTCTTGCTAAATGATACCTAAGTACTACTTGACAGAATTTTCCGAATTTGGTGTTGCCAAAAGAGGATACTGAATGGTATATAGGGAATACTTGTTTCTTATGTTGAAGAGCAATCAGAGCTGTTGTACAGGTATTTTATCATTGCAACCTAGCTATAATCACAAATGATTGTAGTGCTCTATTAATTAAGATGAAGAGTTGATGGGATATTGCCGAGGCACAAATCACATCTGTTTACACTTATTTCTTTTTCTTTTCCTTTTTTTCATTTCCTGCACATTCTTTTGGCAGACTGACACATTTTTCTCTCTACTTTCATTCTCTAATTGTTCATTGGGAATATGATTGTGAGATAATGGCCATTAATATTAGGTCGCCATGTTTGATGAAGATTGCTATATAGTCACCATGTTTGACCAAGATTGCTATATAAATATGGATGTAAGAATGTAAATAAGGTGACGTCTTACTGTAAAGTCTTGAAATCTTGGTAGATTACTAAGGCTATGTGGTCCACATGGAAGGATTTAAGTTGAGAGGGGGATGCTGCTTCCGCCACCTTAAATCGATCAAGATGTGTTTTTCTAATACATGATTCATCATAACACGAATTGAAATATTAACTTTGTATGTGACAATCAAAGATCAAGTAATTCACTGATAATCCCCTCCCCCTCTTCTGCTGCTCCCAGATTACAGGTATTTTCTACTGATGAAATTCCAGCCAGTGTAGGTGTAAAATACTAAAATGAATTGCGATTGACTCTCTTGTGCATTTACTTTTTTTATACCGTTTATCCAGTATCAATTACTGACACATTCCAAATAAGTTTCAACTTCCAAAATGCATTTGTACAGAGATAAACCTAAAATTAAACATCACTGAATATAAATTAAACAGTAATAGAGGAGAGAAAGTAGCCCTGAAATAAAAGCGAGCTACCATAGAACAGAGATTTGCAAGCAACAATCACTATATTTGACTATATCTGATAAGTGAGTATGTATCTGATATCTATGTATCTGTGTATGTATTAGGTCAAGGACATAAAGGATTATAAGTGTTATTAAATGGACAGTTGATGCATCTGCTGAGTCAGTTAACCCTTTCCCTATATAGACTCATTTTGACTCACTCAATAGGTACCACATAAAGCCTGATCTGCAGAAAACCACAGTTAAACCTTACCAAATTTAATTACAAAATCCTCATTTCCAGACCACTGAGGAGCAGCGAACAGCATAAAACCTGATCAGCCTGCGAGTTACTCGCAGGCTGATCTGGTTTTATGCTGTTCACATAGGTCTTTTCATGGTTTCCTCTATGAGGGAAAGGGTTAAAGCTTTCCTTCTAATCCTATCCCTTGTTTGTGTAAACATTTTGAAATATTTGATGTATGTATTATATGGGAATAAATATGTTTAAACTATTGTTAATGAGGTAATGTTTACTGAACGCTGGGAAGGAAGGTTTCCTCAAACTCACTTATTCTTTAAAATCCCAGAGACCTGACCAGGACTTGAACCCATAGTGTCGGAGAGTGATAGTAATGTTTGATTGTTTATTGAATTTAATGTCCCACCAACAGTATTTTAGTCATTTGGAGACAATGTCTACTTGAGACAGATATAGTGCTGCCACACTGCAGTATCATGCCGTAGTCATGTGGCATGATACCACACCCAGTCACATTATCCTGATACCGGGCCAACCAGTCCTGCAACTACCCTTATTTGCTGAGTGCCAAGCAAGGGAGCTATATCAGTACCATTTTTTATGACTTTAATATGTCGCGGCCGGGGATCAAACCCACAACCTCCTGATTCCGGAGCAGATGCTCTAACCACTCAGCCAGCTGGATTGGTTTGATAGTAATGTTCAATGTGTAATAAATGTCATAAATTTTCCAGTGTGTGTTCAGGAGACAGTACATCTAGTACAGTGGTATATATCATGGGTTTATATCATATATACCAAGTGTCTGACCTTTAATGGGATGTGAACATCAGACCAGGGGGTCCCTTGTGAGTTTTAAACTGTCACAATATCCATGTGTTTTATCTGTCAAGAATTGACCTTTTGTTCTATACTTTTGTTCCAGCATGGGATAACTGTGTCATACTTTGTTGTATTACTGACTTCCAGTTTCAAGTGTTTACATTGAAAATTGGTTCACATGAAAACCAGCCGTCTGTGTCACTAAACTTCATAGAAACAATGTTGTCCTTTAAAGTATCTATCAATTTCATATTTGCACCGTATAACATAAAGAACATGACCCATTTTAAATTTAATACAGGAAAAATGCAGTTTTACATTCTGTGAATTTAGGATTACGAAGATTTTTTTTCGAGAAAGTTTAGTGAAACAGGTCCCAGGAAATCCATGTTTATGTGAGGAACAAACATTGTTATGGCCATTATTTTGGAGTGCTGTACTCATTAATATGATATTGCTATTAATGACTGTATTTCTTCTCTTTCATTCTCCCTTAATTGCCATTTACTGCTTTTGATGGTAGGTATACTGATTGACTTTTCTGATTTCTAGTGTAAGGCCAAAAAAAAAAAGTTCCGTTTCTGGTCTCCAGCAAATAAAAAAAGAGGGTCAGTAGGTCATTATTTTTTTTAAATTTTTTTTTAATTTTTTTTTTTACATGAAACGAAAGGTAAAAAAAAGGAAATACAAATGTATTTTTTTCAAAGGTGGAAAGGTAAATAAAAAATTAGGGTCAATTGTTAAAAGAGAGGGTCGGTCTGGAGACCAGAAACAGAACTATTTTCTTTTTGTGCCTAAATATCTCAGATATACAGAATGTGCTGTAAACACTGAAACTACCATAAAACCTCCATCAGGCAATCATTAAAAATAAACTCAACAACTTTTCTAATTGGTCACCTGATAATTTCATCAAAATATCACAAGGAAAATAAGTGTATGAAAATCTAATGTATTTAAATTAAAGAACTGTTTATTACAAAATAGAAATCATAGGTTTAATTCATTGACATTTAATTTGACACAGTTTATGGTTCCTTTAAATGACCCACCCTCACTAACTCAATTGTGATGGTTTACCATCAATATATTCACCAGTATTGAAAAAGGTGACCAATTAGAAAAGTTGTTGAGTATATGTTTGTTTGCTTTCTTGACCCGCTCAACAGATCTGATACCTCAGACCGATGATACCATTTTTTTGGTCATCCTGTCTTTTCACTGTTTTCATGCCACTTTCAGACGGATAACCTCTGCAGCTTTTGTTAAACATATAAGACACAAAAAAATGTTTGATGAATCAAATAAAACTAAAGTAAGATCAATGATATGTTCATCCCTTCACCTTTAAGGCCATTCAGTTTTGCCATTGTCAAAGTTGAAAAAAAAGAGAAAGACCCACTTAAAATGCTCTGGGTGTAGCACTGCAAACAACAGATAGATCATCATTATGACATTGTGTCTGTGATTAACTGATCTAAATGAAGTGGTTTGATGATCTGGTTAAGCTAAAACAGAAGATAGTGGAAAGTGTTAATGGTCCCAACTATGGATCCAAAGGTCTTTGGGTCCAAACCTTGTTGGGTTTAGGGAAGATGGGGGGGGGGGGGCTGCAAGGATTTGTCATGACCTGCCTAGGCACAAAGTACTGGTCCAACACACGGACAGCCAAGAGCTGTTCTCCATTTGGCATAAAATAAATAAGTAACTAGCCTATTGTACTGAATACTCAGATAGCTATGGTGACATAAAAGATATTTTTTATATATTGAGTGGGCATGAAATAATTATCGCGTTCACTTGTGGTAACTGAAGTGTATGAAAGTGGTGTTAAACTATGGTGTTTGCATGCCGTAGCTATTCCATGGGATAACTATTGTGTGCAAATGGGATAGAAAAAAATACATACTCCATGACCCTTTTAATCAACTGTAGATAGCTCTGATAATTATTGAGATGGGCTATAAGGATGGGTGGGGACACAGGAAGGGGCTCCAAAAAATGTCCCCCCACAAATGCACTTTCTATCTTTCATCCTTCACTTTCTTCATTGTAAATAGGATTCTTAACTCCCCCATGTGACCTCTGGGTACAACTAGGTGTTTGTAGTCATTGATTGCTTTTGTGATTTCAGTCCAATAGGTGATGCTCTTCACCTGTCTTTAATTCTACTTCAAATAATGGGATATCTCTGTCTATGGGTTTTTGATTATTCTCTGGCGATTTATTGCCCAATAAATGTAGCCGTCCATGTGAAGGTTTGGCTTTAATTGTTAATTTGGCCCTGTATATATCTGAGTATTGAACACTAAGGTATTATGGCTGGAGAGGCCTCCATGGTAAAGCGGTAATATTTGCTGACATATTAAAAGTTAATCCTTCACCACTGCAGGTTCAAGTCTTGGTCTGGCCTGTAAGGATTGAGCCCCCCAGTAGGTTTTTGTGTACTGATCAGGTTCTCCTACACTGGGATGCTTACCCGACTAAAGATCAGAGTTTGTTTGCTTTAAAACCAGTTGTGGGGGCAATGGTATTTTTTCTGTGAGAGAGAGAGGAAGAGATCTATAAGTGAGAAGCATTAAAATGATTTGAGGAAAAGAAAATTAATGATAGAGGACAGTCTCAGTAAGTCTCAATATGTGTCTAAAATGAGTGTCAGACTTTCATCTGACTGCTTTCAGTACATATGGAAGTTTCTCGGCATGTGTTGTGCATGTGTATGCATGAATGCTGAGAGTTAGGAGTGGTCCACCTTTAATTATCATTCCCATAGTTTGATGCAGTCCACCTTTAATCACTTCTCTCAGTACATATGAAAATTCTTCATTCCTCCTTCCCAAAGCAAAGTGGGGGCTTCGTAGGAATTATTCCAGTTGTCCATCACAACTCATTGTAATTCTCTCTTTACGCAAAAAAAAAATATATATATTTTTTATATTGTCAAGTCAAAAGCATAGCTGGGATGTTCATCACTTTTAGTTATAGCTTTTAAGTTATTATCTCACAGATTGGAGTGGTCCACCTTTAATTACCGTATCTCTTGGACATGAGTGTGTCTGTGAAGAATGCCAGTTGGTTGAGCCCAAACAGCAATAAATGCTTAATGATTTTTGTACTGAACAATTCCAGATCTGTTGAAGATAAGAGTGCTTTTTTTCTGGAGGTGGTCTCTCATTAATGTGACTAGAGACTTTGGGAAGTGGCAAAGTGATAGGGGTTATATCTGGTGTTTGAGCAATCTAATTAAAACCATATCCTACTTTATGCTCACTATGAAGGATCTGATGACATCACATTAAAGGTTGACTCAAATTGACCTTTGATTAGCCAACAAATCATAAGCTTCAAAATGCTTGGGTATAACTTATGGAATATTCACAAGTGAACGACTGCGAACGGAAATTTAAATTGCACCAAAGTTTTCCAATTTTCAAATTCAAATTGTTTTGAAATGTGCATTCTGTTCTATTAAAAATTTAGATATGTTTTTTTTTTATTTTCATATTAATATTCATAACCTAAAAACCAAAAAGTTGACAAACTTTCATAGATGTTGTTAGATCTTCGTAGTGTAGGGTATCAAAGCTAAAACGATGAGCTGATTTTAATGAGAATGGGGTTTGAAGTGAAATCAATAATATATATTTATATAATAATATATATATTATAATGTTGAACTCATTTTTTTATAGGGATGAAACAAGACAGGACCCTTGTGAATGGTTTGGTACTAGGTACATGGTAGTTTGGTACTAGGTACATGGTATTCTGTATAGTTCAGTACTGATTACTATTCTAGGTGTTTTTACAAGTTTTAAGCTTATTGGCACCACAACCAGACAAAGCTTGTACCTCTTGATGCCTCCTTGCATGAAAGTCAAAATTCTTCCAAATCTTCAATATTGAGAATAGGGAAGCGTCAATAATTCTAACTAAGACCATGTACAATAGTGGTTTACGTTTTTACCTTGGAAAAAGAAAGCTACTTTTCATTGGCTAGGTAGTGGCCTTTAGACCAATCAGATACAGTCTTTCAAAATGGGCCACTCTTTGACCTTTGTCGATTTGTACTCAACATATCAAAAATACAAAATAATCTAGCGGGTACTTAGTACTGAAAGACAAAGTATCGTAGAACAAATGTCTTTGTTTTGTTGTGTTTAACGTCCCACCAACAGTATTCCAGTCATTTGGAGACCATGTCTACTTGGGACAACAGTACAGTTGTACTGTACTGTTTCATCCCTATTAAATCATAGGAAATACAGAAATGTCCGAAGCGTGGGAGTAAGAAGTAAACTAATTAATAATGTGAGAGTGGAAAGGAAAATGACATTTGGCATGATTTACTCATTTGTCAGAAATATCAGTTGGACATTTATTATCTTACAGTGACGTATTGAAAATTTCAGTATGACCTGTTTAAATGTTACCTTTTTTTACCCTGAAACCTTTGTTCAAGGGGAAGTAAATAGTTTGGATTCAGCAAAGATTTTTTTTCTAGTCTTTTTTTCTGGTTTATGTTTTAATCAGTTAATTTTGAGATAAAAATTAAATAAACACAAAAACTATCAACATTTAAAAAGTTTAAATGAGAAATAAAAAAACACAAAATTTAAAAAGTGTCATATCTTATGCTATTAACTGATATGTAAAATAATTGAAAAGTTTATGGTGTTGAATATTTGAATGTTGATTATTTTGCCTGAGCCCTTAATTAAATAATGGTGAATGAAATGAAAGAACGTTGGTACACACATAGTAAGACAAACACAAACATAAACACAACTTTGACTGTTGACCTTGACCGGGGACAACCCCTGGGGGTCCAAACATCTGGCCAGTCAGACGGTCAGTCAGTGATCATGATGGGCCAGATAAGGATGATGTAATCAGTCTGGCCCTGGTCTGGACCTCACCAGGGCCAGGGTTGTAACACTCAGGAAAAATAGTAACTGAGATATCTAGGGAGAAAGTACACACATACTTATAGCCATTCTGGCCTTCACTCTATTGGTGTAACATGGCTTTAAATATATTATTTTATGAACACAATTTATGTCTTTGAAAATGGGTGACAAATTTAGGCCCAGTGGGCTGGGTGCATTTTTCTGTTTATTTTGGATATTTTTTTTTATGTACATGTTGTGTAAAATAAGCTGGTATCTCATTAAGATAAGATGTCTCAATTCTTTATTGCTAATTGCCATTTAAAGATTAATTATGCAGGTAAAAACTGGTAAAATTAACTGGAATGTTTAATAGAACATTTGAATTTGAAGTAATTAAGAAAATGATGACTTGACAAAGAAGGACAATTTATAAATACATAAAAATTTAATTGATGTAATACAAAAAAAATAAGGAAAAGATTGGAGAGAGAAAGGGAAAGAATGAAATAAAAATTTTGAAAAAAAAGCAAAAATTCATGGATATAATATGACAGAGAAAAAAAAATAAGGTTTGAAAATAGTCAGAGGTAATGGATATGAGACAAAGGAAAAAAGAAATTAAGATTTAGAAAAAAATGTCAGAGGTCACGGGCAAGGATTATTTTATGAGATATATGGGATACACAAGGCTGTCAGTCATTTTGGCGATACCGTTATAGGGTGACTGACATCGCTAATGAAAAAGATGACATTTATTACAACCAATTAGTCTGGCACACTTGTTTGCAATGAATGATGTCGAGGACACGGCCTGGACGGATTAGGGTCGGAGGAACTTTTTGATAAAGATTGGATTATTTGTATACTGGATTTTTTTTTTAACACAGAATTTCTGGAAGCAGATGGCTTGCAAAGGGATTTATAACTAAGGTGAGTGACGTTAAATGAAATACAAGATGTCGTCTTGTCTCTGGAGAAGTAATCTTTGACAAGTGATGAAAAACAAAATTAGTTATTCACGTCTGTATGACAGCTTCCTCAGCTCTCCACAACTAGAGGTCAAAAATTGAATTTTTATCTTCACACTGTGGCGATAGGAATTTTCTTTAACAAATTTTTTAATGTTTATGTTTAATAGTGTTAGAATTAAACAATGATTAACTTTAAAATGTTTGAATGGCCTATGTTTAAAGTTAAATCAAGGTAACAATGAAAATGCAAAGTTGAAGGTATTTTTATAAATAACAAATTGCATATATGATGATATACTTTCTTCTATTTCTTTAGCAGATGTTAAATATTGTGCAATTTCTGGATAATTTCATTAATGAAATTATTTATTCCTGCAGATATAATTATTAAGATATTGTCCATGCTATATTACTATCAACTATCAGTGTCAAAAATTGCCTTGTTTCTAATTGTGCAACAAACCTTTAACGCAACATTGTAGAGCACAATATCCCAGTATTAAAGTCTAAAATGGATATGTCCGGGTTTAATTGCGGTACAAGACTTATAATGCAGTGGTTAACCCTTTCCCTCATAGAGGAAACCATGAAAAGACCTATGCGAACAGCATAAAACCAGATCAGCCTGCGAGTAACTCGCAGACTGAAACAGGTTTTATATGCTGTTCGCTGCTCCTCAGTGTCTGGAAATGAGAATTTTTAATTAAAATTTTGGTAAGGTTTAACTGTGGTTTCTGCAGATCTGCTTTATGACAATAATCTCAAAGCTTAAAAATGTTCAAAAAGGAATATAGGGAAAGGGTTAAATACCACCAGATTTATTTCCTATTTAGATGTTTGTAACTGACAACATATTTATTTCAACAGCTTAAAAATGTTCAAAAAGGAATAAAGAGAGGAACTAGGAAATACCACCAAAAGAGATTTTATTTCTTGATTCCAACTAAATTACCACCATTTTCCTCATTATCGGCACTTTGTGTTGATAGCATCAGCTGGAAACGCTACTGAACTCTGTGACACCTGTTACACACATTTCTTGGCCAGGATACAGTCTGTTAATCAAGGTGTTAGTGATGACTGCAATCTATTTTTATTGATGAAGCATGCCCCTTAATTACATCATGTTTTTTTGTCAACCGGCTCTAATTCTCTATTAGTGGTTCTTGAGTTGGACCAGTACTGGGAGCCTGGGAAGATGTTGGCAGTTTCTTGTGCCCTGCAGGATCGCGGGCTCTCTACCATTTGATTCGTGTCACTGGAACACCTCAAACCACTGGACCACAGCAATTCATAATCACTGACGGTGATGAAACACTGTTAGATCTAATGAAACATAGAACTTTTAATGTTCCGCATTCATATAGAACTGATGGAGAGAGAGAGAGAGAGAGAGAGAGAGAGACTGGGGTTGAAACATGAACAAAATAAGTTCATTTATAATTATCAGGTATCAGAATATTATGGGAAATTATATTCAAATGAAATTCTTATAAAGCAGTAAAAGTTAATGTCAAAATAATGACCTATTAATGGGATATAAATGACAGTTTTGTTACAGTTAATTTGTTTTTAGTATACAGTTTCCACATCAGTGGATTTCCATACTCTCAGCAGCCTTTCAAGGGATTTTTTTTTTTTTTAAATTACATAGGGGCAGAACTTTCATTTTCTTATAAGTTTGTTATTTCTGGTCCAAAAAAAAACGCATAGTAAAGAAAAAAAAATATGGGTTCATCCTTAATCAAAATAAACAGTGTATAAAGTTTTTACCTAGATTTTTTAAAATATTACTTTCATATTTAAAATGATTTATTAAAGCTGTTCAATAAGATGAAGATTTCAGTAAGAAAGACTAAGAAATAACAGCACAGTGGTGATTTATCAACAGGTTGTCATCTTGTTCAGTGACGATTCATAACTAACATATTCCGTTTTAACGCAAGAGTCAATTACTGTGGTCAAGCAATGAATATTAAATCATGATGCAGTTTCTTAGATTTTTAAATGGAAAATTCTCGATCACAGGCTGTGACATAACGAATGGAGTAGAATCTATATATGAAATTTAAATCCTATATTTAGAATTTTTATTTTTATGTTCCATCAAATGACTGATCATACATTTACCTTTTGTGCATGTGTTCACTTAACCCTTTCCCTCATATAGACTCATTTTGACGCACTCAATAGGTACCACATAAAGCCTGATCTGCAGAAAACCACAGATAAACCTTACCAAATTTAATTACAAAATCCTCATTTCCAGACCACTGAGGAGCAGCGAACAGCATAAAACCTGATCAGCCTGCGAGTTACTCGCAGGCTGATCTGGTTTTATGCTGTTCGCATAGGTCTTTTCATGGTTTCCTCTATGAGGGAAAGGGTAAAATGAGTCTATATGAGGGAAAGGGTTAAATGAGTCTATATTAGGGAAAGGGTTAAATGAGTCTATATGAGGAAAAGGGTTAAATGAGTCTATATGAGGAAAAGGGTCAAATGAGTCTATATGAGGGAAAGGGTCAAATGAGTCTATATAAGGTAAAGGGTTAAATGAGTCTATGTGAGGGAAAGGGTTAAATGAGTCTATATGAGGGAAAGGGTCAAATGAGTCTATATGAGGTAAAGGGTAAAATGAGTCTATATGAGGGAAAAGGGTAAAATGAGTCTATATGAGGGAAAGGGTAAAATGAGTCTATATGAGGTAAAGGGTTAAATGAGTCTATATGAGGGAAAGGGTAAAATGAGTCTATATGAGGTAAAGGGTTAAATGAGTCTATATGAGGGAAAGGGTAAAATGAGTCTATATGAGGGAAAGGGTAAAATGAGTCTATATGAGGGAAAGGGTAAAATGAGTCTATATGAGGGAAAGGGTTAAATGAGTCTATATGAGGGAAAGGGTTAAATGAGTCCATATGAGGGAAAGGGTCAAATGAGTCTATATGAGGGAAAGGGTAAAATGAGTCTATATGAGGGAAAGGGTAAAATGAGTCTATATGAGGTAAAGGGTCAAATGAGTCTATATAAGGTAAAGGGTTAAATGAGTCTATGTGAGGGAAAGGGTAAAATGAGTCTATATGAGGGAAAGGGTCAAATGAGTCTTTATGAGGGAAAGGGTTAAATGAGTCTATATGAGGGAAAGGGTCAAATGAGTCTATATGAGGGAAAGGGTAAAATGAGTCTATATGAGGGAAAGGGTAAAATGAGTCTATATGAGGGAAAGGGTCAAATGAGTCTATATAAGGTAAAGGGTTAAATGAGTCTATATGAGGGAAAGGGTAAAATGAGTCTATATGAGGGAAAGGGTAAAATGAGTCTATATGAGGGAAAGGGTAAAATGAGTCTATATGAGGAAAGGGATAAAATGAGTCTATATGAGGGAAAGGATAAAATGAGTCTATATGAGGAAAAGGGTTAAATGAGTCTATATGAGGGAAAGGGTTAAATGAGTCTATATGAGGGAAAGGGTCAAATAATGCTTATAGTTTAGCTACCCATGACTGGTGAAGACGCCTTGTTGTGGAATGTCTCATATGGTATAGCAAACACCTGCTTCAGGGATACCACATTCTGTATTTGACTAGATTTCCCTGTAAGTGTGTTTATGAAAAGATTTCCTGGTGCAATGTAGCCTACACTTGCTCTGTGTCAGAAAACAAAGACTTCACCAACATAAATAAGGGGGAGTAGAAAAAGCTTTTTCTTTTTCTTTTTTTTTAATTTCTACTGATTAACAGTGAACAAGCTGCTTTTAGATAAATTTTCATTTTGTTATAATGGGATCCAATATAATGCTGTATTCAGACATGGACCCCAAATATAGCATTATAACGGAGGTGTGTTGTTACCATGAGAGCAGTTCTTTGTCCTGGTCTTGGTGGTCTTGTGATTAAAGCATCTGCCCTAGTATTTGGATGTTGTAGGTTCGATCCCTGGGCTTTGACATACCAAAGTCATAAAAAATAAGTTTAGCTCATTTGCTTTGGCACTCAGCATATAAGGGTTGTTCAAGAACTGGTTGGCCCGGTGTCAGGATAATGTGACTGGGTGTGGTATCATGCCACATGTCTACGGCATGATACTACAGTGTGGCAGCACTTTATCTGTTTCAAGTAGACATAATCTCCAAATGACTGAAACACTGTTTGTGGGAAGTTAAACCCAACAAACAAACAAATATACAGTTTTAGACAATATAGGTCATAGTATCAAGATTGCAGCATAAGACTGTTAAATATGATAGACCGTAGACTGCTATCCCCTTTGTAGCTAATTCAATTTATATATTTCTTTTAGCACAGGAAAGGTTCTGTTAACCCCTTCCCTCATAGAGGAAACCATGAAAAGACCTATGCGAACAACATAAAACCAGATCAGCCTGCGAGTAACTCTAAGTTCAGTCAATTAATAATCCTCCAGTCATTAATTTATATATGAATATTCATTAGGTCAGGGTTAAAACATCTTGTGCTAAACTTCTGAGCAACCTGCCTCACAGTTATTCTCCTGTCTTTCTTTACAAATGATCCTAGGACAGAGTCAAAATCATCTGTTTTGGTTAACTTATGACGTAATTATAATAAAAATTGACTAAAATTGTTAAAGAAAGAGTTGCACTTTTCTGTAAATGTGCTATATATGACTGTTATGGACTGACAAATATGGCGAAACTTCTCAAATATAATGATCACCCCTCATTACATGTAGGAATGTACCAGTTTGGAGATCGACGCTCTTCAAATTAGCCAGGATTAATTAATATATTCCTTACCCCATTTAATACAATTGCTATAGCAAATGATAATGTATGACAAAACAACAACTTACTGTTCACTCATCAGAACCATAAAGATCAGCTGAAAATTGTCGGATAATTTTTTATCAGGAGTGATCTTGCTAAATGGACATGTTTCCATTGTTTTCTCTGATATGTTGTATGCAAACTATATTACTATATTAACCAATAGCTGCACTGGGATTCCATGTGATGTTTGGTTGGCCTGTTTTACACAGATGAACACAAATCATTGGTTTGTCTATAATGCAGTGAGAGAGATCATATAGAGACCTAGATGGACAGTTATCCTAACCTTCATTTTCACCAATACAGGGTGACCATTTCACATGATAATTTGTAATGTCATTTGAGGCTGTTGAAAGCAGCAGGATACTGTACATACAGTAGTTCCTGACATGTGGGAAAATATTATTAGTGATGCGTTTTTGGTGAATCCTAAATATTTTCACAAATGATTCCATGTGATATGGCAACACTGCTGATATAAGCATTTTGTACCTGTGATAAAAATCAGTTTTACCCATCATGCAATACTGTATTTACCCAGGGAGAAGCTTGCAGACTGATCAAGTTTTATACTGGTAAGTGCTTGTCAGTGTCTTATCTAATAGTCTACAGTGACATGATGTGAATTGGAGCTTCTCAGAACAGAGACATATTGTTTTTCGTCAGGGTTCATTGTCCATCTGTCTGTCTGTCTGTCATTCATTACACGTCCTTTTACACTTATTTCCTGCTGTAATTTCTTTACACCCCCCCCCCCCCCAATTTCTAACATCTTTGCATGGAAATTTCCAATTTGAAAAGAATGTGGAATCTGCCAAATTCAGCAGCAAAACACCTTCTGAAAGAAAGCATTATTCTGAAAGTATTTTTCAAAGTAAGATCACCAGTTAGGTGAACAAATTATACTACTTTATGATTGAAAGAAATCAAATTGGCTGTTCATGTGAACAAAACTTCAGTGTTTTTAATTTTTAGCGTTTTTTTTTTCTTTTCTTTTTTCGTGTATGTGTGTTTGAAGTAGGCTATCTAAAATCATCAATCAAATTTATATCAGTAATTATCTATCTTAAAATGTCAAGAGATTCCCAGGTGTATGTTTTGTGTCATAAAATCCAAATTAGCCCTGCATATTTGTTTTACTTTGGGTTTAAATGGGCCCCTTATCAATTTATCACTTCATATGATTATACCAGTATGAAAACATCGTATTAGGCATGTAACTACCCTGTGTCTCATCTGTCATCAATTTCAAATGACATCTTAAGGTATTCCCAGTTCTTTGTTAAGATGCATGGTAATTTATTTACCAGGTTTTCAATAAAAACCCTGGTTATTAGAATGGGGTACATCATTGGGTGGGTGGATGAGTGGGCGTCAAACAGGTCTTTCCGTCAATTATCTTCTAGAAGAATAGAAATACAGTTTTCATACTTGGTAGGTAGATAGATACCTTATGGGTAGAGGAAAATTGGGATTGATTTTCAGGATGATTAGGTCAAGGTTACAGTTACTAAAAATAGATTTTTTGTTTCCATCAAATAACTTCCTTTAGGAGTGAGGTATAATGATCAGCTTTGGTAGATAGATACTATATGAGAAGAGGAAGATTGGTATTGATTTTCAGGTCAAAAGGGCCAAGGTCACTGTTACTAAAAATAGTTTTGCTTTCCAGGGGCAACACATGAAAACCTGGTTTCTTGTCATTGGATGTGTTTCTTATTAGGTCACGTATTTAGCACTGAAGCTGTACGTCTGCATGGATTTTATATTCAGTATGACTATGTTATAAAAGGCCAGTATTTCTCAGGTGAGTGATTCAGGGCCATCTTGGCCCTCTTGCATAATATTAGTAATATTATTATTATGGAGAGACTATACAAAAGGAAATATGTGATAATATTACAAACTCTTTGTTCTTGCCCTAAAAATATGCAAAATCGAACATGTTATTTCTTAGTTACATGTATACTGAAGTAAATTTGGGGAAAGTGCACAAAAAAGTAATCACACACTATATTTCAGGCATTTAATTATTTGTTTGTTTATCAGTGAAGTGTATTCTTACAAATCATACCAATATTTGATGTGGTTACAAGTTAAACTCTGTAGTCAATGAGGCAACAATGATGGATGAAATACCTTAAATATACCAGTCTGTATAGCTGCAATGTTGGAATTTTGTAAACACATTTTAAAGGTCAGTATGTATGATTTATCAAATAAAAATGAAACAGAGGTGTTAAAAACATGTTATGAACAAAATTTGATGTACTTACCAATTTGAATATGTTGTTAAAAATCCCCCCCCTCCTCCTTAAAAAATACAAAAAAAAATTAAAAAAATCAACAACAACAAACGACCATTCCAAATCTATGAATTTGGCCCAATTTGGATTTACAATTCTAAGAATTTGAAAATAGTGTGGGGGACCATTACTTGAATCACGAGACACTTAACAAGTCATGATCTCAATTGTCCCTGGATTGGACCAGTATTTAGAGCCTGTATAGAGCCACTTCCAGCTGGTACCCATTTAAACTCCCAACCTCCAGGTCCCTTAGGCAGTGAACTTCCACTGGACCTTGGTACAGCTCTTAAAACCAAGGTTGTTGTTGTTGTAGGAGTTAGTGATGTTCCGATTGTTGCTAGTCACTGACAATCAATTACTTTACTAAAGAGCGACAAATTAATTGATTTACATATGTATCCGTTCCGAGACGTTGTAAAATTTTATACCTTACCATATGTGTTGTCTGTCTAGTGTACACTGTACATCAATATGGAATCTCTTGATTTTACCCAGGTTTCCATAGGAAAACCTTTAACAAATTAATTATAACCTACTAACTGCTCCAGCATTTTAAAGCTAAAACTGTGTCGAAAACTGCTTCATGAAGTTCATGTAACTGTGTATAATTAAGCGCCGTGCATGAAAGTTACTTCTGGTTCAAAGGATTAATAATTGGTAAGTTACCAGTTATACCCTGTCTGATTTATTCGATAATCGATTGTGACAAATATCAATCAATTTCTATCACTAGCAAGAGTAAACGTAGATTTTAATGGCCAGACCTGTGTATCTCTTGTATACTTCTAGGAAGCTTTTCAGCACATTTCATGATAAGTTTTAATATCCAGTATCATTCCTGATATTCTCAGCTTCTCAGTGTTTCATTATCTCCACACAAAAAAACCAATGGTTGAAAAAATAGGCCATTTGGACCAGCTAGTAATTCGAGTACTTACTAATCTCACTAATGCGTCCCAGGTTCAATTCCTGGCCACATACATGAGAGGGTATAGTGGTCGCCCATCCAGACACATGGGTTTCCTACAGGCTCTCCGGTTTCCGCCCACAATAATGACCACATACACCGCCACCGGAGCCATCGAGAGTGATAAATATAAGTTGTAAGAACTTGTTTCGTAATCATTGTAAAATAAATAAAGTTGAAACTTTTGGTACTTTGAGTCTAATTAATCAGTCATAAAATAGAACTAACAGCAAAGTTAAAGTCAAGTGAAGATTCTTACATTTGCTGCCAAACATTTATTAGTTGGTGATTATATTCAGCCCACAAAATAAATGAAGGAAAACGTGACAACAGTAGATGATTTATGTCTTAGGACTCAACCAACTTCATTTATTAGAGTTGCTATGGAACTTAGGTTTTATACCTCTGTAAAAATCACTAAGGGAATGACTTGCTATGCTAGAAGTATTTGATGATGTGTAATTGTATAATGCCTGAATCTTTCCTAGAGGAATTCCTTGTGCACCTGTTTTCTTGCATACCCTGACAGTCAAGCTGAGTTTGACAGATGCCTTTGCTTCCTGCATTGGCTGTCGTCATAGGCACAGTATGCTTGGCACGTGCTTAGTATAACTCTCTGGGTCCAAGCTTTAGGGTAGTGAGATAATGTGAAGCCAGGAACCAGGTTTAGAATTAAAGACTCAATGGATCCTTGGATGAGTTGCTCACACAATGTGTTCCAATAAGTTTCTTTGTCTGGTTCTTGGCTGGGGTACCTTCCCCATACACTACATTACCTTTTTCTTGAGAATGACTGGGAACCAGGCTACAAAACATATCAAAACTAATTGTTTGAGCAACTAGCCTGGTGAATTAACATGGCTGAATTGCAGGGGACCAGATTCACAGAATTGTTGGATATAAGTTTATCACAGGGTGTTCAACCATTTATGTTTGAGCATATGGTAATTACAGTCCAATTTGTACCCGCTATTAAGGTACAGATTGCTGGATACCAGTTTATCACACAGGGCGTTTCTATTTCTGTATGAGAATATGGTAACCAGTCCAATTGGTATCTGCAATCATATATTTAAGTGCATATTTTGCTGGCTCCCTGGTTGTGTACCTGAGGATCAGAAACACATGGTTTCAGGTATAAGGTTCAATTAGCAATGATGATGAGCCCCTCAGGGTCAGTACGAGGGGGGTAACCAGTCCCCAGGGTGGGGACTGTGGGTGGTTATCATTGAATTATCTTCCTTGCAAATTGAAGCATCTGGATTCTTAGTGTGCCAGACGGTTCCCTGTTAAGATACACAGAGGCTGTAAGCAACAGTGTTATCTGGACACCAGTGTATGAATCTGGAACCAGCCAGCATGTTCTTAGAATGTGAGAAGTATTTCAGATAATTATCCTTTTAGATAATAGAATTTCCCTCTAAATTCATTAGAGATTGGTATTTGGATAATAGAATTTCCCTCTAAATTCATTAGAGATTGGTATTTGGATAATAGAATTTCCCTCTAAATTCATTAGAGATTGGTATTTGGATAATAGAATTTCCCTCTAAATTCATTAGAGATTGGTATTTGGATAATAGAATTTCCCTCTAAATTCATTAGAGATCGGTATTTGGATAATAGAATTTCCCTCTAAATTCATTAGAGATCGGTATTTGGATAATAGAATTTCCCTCTAAATTCATTAGAGATCGGTATTTAGATAATAGAATTTCCCTCTAAATTCATTAGAGATCGGTATTTAGATAATAGAATTTCCCTCTAAATTCATTAGAGATCGGTATTTAGATAATAGAATTTCCCTCTAAATTCATTAGAGATCGGTATTTGGATAATAATAGAATTTCCCTCTAAATTCATTAGAGATCGGTATTTGGATAATAGAATTTCCCTCTAAATTCATTAGAGATCGGTATTTGGATAATAGAATTTCCCTCTAAATTCATTAGAGATCGGTATTTAGATAATAGAATTTCCCTCTAAATTCATTAGAGATCGGTATTTGGATAATAGAATTTCCCTCTAAATTCATTAGAGATCGGTATTTAGATAATAGAATTTCCCTCTAAATTCATTAGAGATCGGTATTTGGATAATAGAATTTCCCTCTAAATTCATTAGAGATCGGTATTTGGATAATAGAATTTCCCTCTAAATTCATTAGAGATCGGTATTTGGATAATAGAATTTCCCTCTAAATTCATTAGAGATCGGTATTTAGATAATAGAATTTCCCTCTAAATTCAATAGAGATTGGTATTTAGATAATAGAATTTCCCTCTAAATTCATTAGAGATTGGTATTTGGATATATAACTCCGAGGCTTTTAGATACAGAATATAAAATGAGATTTGCAGGGAACCAATGTTCTCTGAATATATGCAGAAAATGCAAGATGGTTCCTAAATTCAATAATGCTGATGGACCCTGCAATCAGATCAAAGGACTTTTTGTGTCACTTGCTGTAAGCAGAGGTGACTCATTAGGGGACACTTCTCTGTCATCTGTCTGTCACTTTCCATAAGTCAATTTTGTCAGTTTTATGGCGAGGCCAAAAAAAAAAAAATGTTTTAAGGGCAATGGTCTCAAAAAAATTAGGTAGGGTAGGGACTGAGATTTTTTTTATATTTATTTTTTTTCATGTCCAGTCATAACAGTGAAAAAATCATAGAAAATGGTGGTCCCAAAATGGCTGCTAAAAATTGCTGCTAAAAACTTGAGGGTCGGCAGGTTTTTTGCTAGGTCAGGTTGGTTGCCCGAAACAGATTTTTTTTAAGGCCCAATTCAGATTCAGGGTTTTTTGCTGACCACAAAAAAACTTACTTATATAAATTGTAAAAATCATTTGTTAGCAATTTTGATGCAATGGTCAAGTACATTAATTGTAGTCAAAGGCTTTCTGGGTTCGAGTCTTGCATTAGGTTGGATGGTGTAAATTTGTCCTTCACTGAGAAGCTATTAAAAGAACTGGTACAACCTAGGAATTGTTACCATCAAAAGGGACAGGTTTGAATTTAAAGAACTTAATTCCCAATCGTACAATTGACAGTACGACTGGTCATGGGACCACAGTCAGATAACATGAACATTAGGAGGTCTATTACTAGTCTAATCATCAAGTCAAGTTAAACAGTATAGATTGTAGCAGGGTAAAGTAAAAGCAAATGCTTTTTTGTTGTATTGGGGTTTACCGTCGCTGCGATAGTATTTCAATCATATAGTGACGTCCAGCTAATTACAGGTGGAGGAAGACCCCGAGTACACAGAGGTACCCGGGTAGAACCACTGACCTACCGCAAGCCAGCTGGAAGGCTTCCTCACATGAAAAATCCGAAAAGTCCCTACCGGGATTCGAACCCACAGCGGTGAGGGGCTGAGAGATTTGTAGTCCATGACTGTAACCGCTCAGCCACGGCGGCCCCACAGAAGCAAATGCATTTTGTTGTCTAAAATTGTAAAAAAAAAAATATTCATGCTGATGGCACCTTTGCTGACTTTACAGATTTTACCCATGTGATCAGGCTACTATTAACTATCTGTTGATCTCCCAGGGGGAGTGTTAATTTCACTTCACTTATGGCAGCCCATATCATGGCACCACGGAATTATACCACCCTCCCACGTAACCATTTACACCTGGGTGTAGTGAAACAGTGCAGGTAAATTCATTGCGCAAAGATGTAAGCAGTGTCCTATGCAGGGCTCAAACCTGGGACCTCTTCATTACGAAGGGCAAGCCCTCTCACTGGACTACTGGGTCCTAAATATTGTGGTCTTTAAAGTGAGGTGGTCCTTATATTGAGGTGGCCTTTATTAAAGGCTTTGCTGTATTCACAGCATCTAGTTATTCGTCCTGTTTGATATCAGGAAATAGAGATTTAGAAACGTGCAGCAAATCAGAATTGAAACCTTAGAAGATGCTACTGATTCAAGATTTGGCTAGAAATAATTCCTAGACTTGCTGGTGAGAGAAAATCACAGCTTCTAAATTGGAGTTGAGATAACTTGTGTTGTAAAAGATGGAGTATAAATTGGCCAATTTATTCCGCTTGCAGAGGCTGTCAGTTTCATTAAGATGCTATCAGTCTTGCTGTAGCAGTAATACACAGATATTGTAACGCCTGGGAAATACAGGGCAAGGTTGGAAAGTGTTGTCTCAAACCAACTGTAGTGCAATAAATGGCAGCAAGTGTGTTTGTTTGTTTGTTTGGATCAACATCCCACCAAGAATATGTCACGGTACCAAAAACTCACAAAAGTGGAGAAATGTGTATAATTGGAGCGTTAAAGGCCTCGGGTTTAATCCCAGCCAGACTACTCATTTTTCTCACCCTGTGAAATTTGGTGCCCAACATGGGTCCATATGTATGTGCTCTGATATCATGATTGCCTTGTTCTATTGACCCGTTGGGAAAGATGAGGACGAATTCCAATTTGGCTGAGGAGTTTGTCATGGTACCAATAACTTGTAATAGGGGAGAAACCAATAACTTGCAATAGGGGAGAAATGTGTGTTACAGTGGTTGGGTAGCTCAGTCATTTGCCCTATAAGCTAAAGGCCCCGGGTTCGAGTTATGGTCTGGCTTCACTCTTTTTTTCCACCCTACGACAAATAATTCTACAATTTAGGTACTTTCATTGTCTACATGAGACATAAATCTTGTATAACACATAAGTCAGGCAGCATGATATAATCTCGATTACATTATCCTGAAACTGGGCCAGTCACTCATTGGTTTGACCTTATATGCTGAGTGCCAAAGCAAAGGAGGTATACAGGAACTTTTTTTACTGACTTTGGCATGTTGTGGCTGGGGATCGAACCCAAATACTTGTGGTTACAGGACAGATACTCTAACCCCTTGGCCACCAGAACAGGTGGATGTGGAAGTATAATCAGTGTAAAAAATCTGTATCCCCAGGGACTCATTATTATCATGGCTGCATCAAGCTATTGTAAGATTGAACCCATCATCATCTGGGCTACATCAAGCTTTTGTAAGATAGGACCCATCATCATCTGGGCTACATCAAGCTATTGTAAGATACATACATGCCATATCTCCCGGCGGGAGATTAAATCTCCCGGGATTTCGACTTGTCTCCCGATCTCCCGCCGGGAGGTGAAAATCTCCCGGTCTGACTTAAATCAAACTGGTTTCCCTTTGAACTCAGTATAATCCATTTTATTACTGAGCTATGATACAGCTTTAGGAAGATTACGTAAGAACATGTGTTAGTATCAATCCTGACCAGTGTGCTGTACAGCCACAAGCAATGTGTGATCGTCCTTATCCAATCAAATTGCATAATTCAGACAGGTAGCAGACTGGACACTCTATCAGTTGAAACAATTATCGTCGGGTAATTAGCAGCTATCAAGGCAATACTAAAGCTAGAATGAGTAAGGTTAGGATGGTACACTGTAATAAAGACGTAAATTTTATCATGGATAAAAAAGGTCCCGGAGAATAGCTAATCCTTACTTACCGGAAGTGTAAACAATAAATGATAATTAGATCAACTGTTTACCAATCATTTAAATCTTAACAAAACTCATCATATTGACACATCATAGAAAGTACACCTCAGCTAGCGATAAATTGCAAATGAATTGCAATTTTCACACCGAAAATGACTTGATAAACAAGGGATATCGTCTGCTGAGTAATTTACTATAATGAGATGTCATGATCGGAAGAGTTGGGTAACCACTTCATACCACCATACCGTACACGATAAATATTTTAAGCTAAATAATATTTTAGCTAAAAGCAATTTAATTCAGAAAAAAAGAATACACAGACGGAAGGTGAAAGTATTATTAAATATGATCTAACTTTTTATCTTTATTCATCCCCTTTAATTAAAACCTTATGATCAGAATTCATTCAATAAATCAAAGATACTGTATCAATTTAAATGTGTTTGATGTAAATGGCATGTTCTCCAATTTGTTATAAGTTAGTGTTGCATTTAATGTAAAACAGTGCTTGTGGAAAGTTAAGTTTCTATTTGAATTAGATTTATTAATAAATTTCATATTTTTTTTTACATATAAATTTCATATGGTATTTTCATTAAATGCAATAAACAGTATATAAACTGTTAATGAATTTAATGAAGGGGTAATCAAATGTGTTTTTTTTTTTTTATTATTATTAAGAACGTCTCTTCGATATATGTCGTAAAATCTCCCTGGCTGGACCCCAAATCTCCCTGTGAAAATTTCAAAATCTCCCTGGGAGACATACTGAAAATATGGCATGTATGAAGATAGGACCCATTATCATCTGGGCTATATCAAGCTATTGTAAGATTGGACCCATCATCATCTTGGCTGCATCAAGCTATTGTAAGATTGGACCCATCATCATCTGGGCTGCATCAAGCTATTGTAAGATTGGATCTATCATCATCTGGGCTACATCAAGCTTTTGTAAGATAGGACCCATCATCATCTGGGCTGCATCAAGCTTTTGTAAGATTGGACCTATCATCATCTGGGCTACATCAAGCTTTTGTAAGATAGGACCCATCATCATCTGGGCTGCATTAAGCTTTTGTAAGATAGGACCCATCATCATCTGGGCTGCATTAAGCTATTGTAAGATAGGACCCATTATCATCTGTGTTGCATCAAGCTTTTGTAAGATGGACCCATCATCATCTGGGCTGCATCAAGCTTTTGTAAGATAGGACCCATTATCATCTGTGCTGCATCAAGCTATTGTAAGATTGGACCCATCATCATCTGGGTTGCATCAAGCTTTTGCAAGATAGGACCCATTATCATCTAGGCTACATCAAACTACTGTAAGATAGGACCCATTATCATCTGGGCTACATCAAGCTATTGTAAGATAGGACCCATTATCATCTGGGCTGCATCAAGCTATTGTAAGATAAGACCCATTATCATCTTGGCTGCATCAAGCTATTGTAAGATAGGACCCATCATCATCTGGGCTGCATCAAGCTATTGTAAGATAGGACCCATTATCATCTGGGCTGCATCAAGCTATTGTAAGATAGGACCCATTATCATCTGGGCTGCATCAAGCTATTGTAAGATAGGACCCATCATCATCTGGGCTGCATCAAGCTTTTGTAAGATAGGACCCATTATCATCTGGGCTGCATCAAGCTATTGTAAGATAGGACCCATTATCATCTGGGCTGCATCAAGCTATTGTAAGATAGGACCCATTATCATCTGGGCTGCATCAAGCTATTGTAAGATAGGACCCATTATCATCTGGGCTGCATCAAGCTATTGTAAGATAGGACCCATCATCATCTGGGCTGCATCAAGCTTTTGTAAGATAGGACCCATTATCATCTGGGCTGCATCAAGCTATTGTAAGATAGGACCCATTATCATCTGGGCTGCATCAAGCTATTGTAAGATAGGACCCATTATCATCTGGGCTACATCAAACTATTGTAAGATAGGACCCATCATCATCTGGGCTACATCAACCTATTGTAAGATAGGACCCATTATCATCTGGGCTACATCAACTATTGTAAGATAGGACCCATATCATCTGGGCTACATCAAGCTATTGTAAGATAGGACCCATTATCATCTGGGCTGCATCAAGCTATTTTAAGATAGGACCCATCAACATCTGGGCTACATCAAGCTATTTTAAGATAGGACCCATCAACATCTGGGCTACATCAAGCTATTCTAAGATAGGACCCATTATTTATTTGTTCTCTGTGTCCCAATTTTTATAGAACCGGATCCACCATGATCATATAACAAAATGATTGATTTATCTCTACAGTTTTTCATTTACCATTTTAAATTTCAGTGAAGTTATATTCATTGGGTAAAAGGTTTAAAATGACTCAATCTCTTTTTGCTCTACCAACCCTAATGAATTGACAAAAATCATGAATTTAACCCTATTGCTTATCATAAAATCAGTGTTGTGGTTGCAATTAAAACTGATCCCTCGTTGTTCAGTCCTGTAATTTGTACAACCTTGGGCTGTTTATCTTCATCTTGAGTTGTAATTCTCACCAAATGTCTCCAATTGTTGAAAACAAGGGCAAGGATGTGTTTAATTTAATTCAAGTGCTGAATATAAAAAAGTCACCAGATTAACACAGGGCGGCAGATTTAGCGCGATAAAACCAGGGATAGAATGTCATCGGTGCACACTGAATATCTCTGATGATAAGTAAGCTACAACAAATCAATTGTGATCATGATTTATATCGGCAATTTGAAATGAATACCATGTATCTTCGACGTGGTCAGCCACATTGTCTGTATCTGTCGCAGGGAACCGTGAACACTGCAGCATTACGCTTATTCATAGCCATTAATTTGTATTGATGATCACCTTGACAGACAATGAACAGACAAACGAACAGACACCCCACCTCAGAGGGGTAAATCGACACCGCCTGTACAACTTGCAAGGTCCCTTGATCAAGGTTGGTCTCAATTCTGCAGTCGGTTGATGCATTAATATGAAAGAAATATTCAATACTTGATGATTTAGATTGTTAGTTAATATTAGGACAGGTAATAAATACGTAGTTTAGTTTTTGGTAAAGCGTTCTGTTACAGACTTTTATAGGAGGAGCTACGTCTGATGTCCTACACTTGAGAAAGAAAGTAGTAATTAAATCAGTGCAACAATCAATTAATATTCTTGATGTGTCATCAAAATATAGATTTCTTGTTTGTATGCTATTTATGATATGATGTTTAACCCTTTCCCTCATAGAGGAAACCATAAAAAGACCTATGCGAACAGCATAAAACCAGATCAGCCTGCGAGTAACTCGCAGGCTGATCAGGTTTTATGTTGTTCACTGCTCCTCAGTGGTCTGGAAATGAGGATTTTGTAATTAAATTTGGTAAGGTTTAACTGTTGTTTTCTGCAGATCAGGCTTTATGTGGTACCTACTGAGTGCGTCAAAATGAGTCTATATGAGGGAAAGGGTTAAAGCATGATAAAGTACAGTAAAATTATAAGTCCAATTCGTTAGCCTTCATTATGACATACTTTTTTTCCTACTGGTTGATGGGGGCCTTTTCTGAAAATTAGAGAGGTATTATACAATACAAAATTTAGCTATAACATGACAAGTTGTACCTGTTTAAGATAATTAGATGAAAAGCTCCTTTGAACACATCTATTTTTCTGATGGAACTGGGTAAATAGAGTGTTTCGAAAAA
>CM037791.1:31185154-31235154 GCA_021229015.1 Solen grandis | reverse complement strand
TTGACTGTATTATAATTATGGACCTTTTTAACAAAATTTAGGAATGAAAAGAGTAGAAACAGTCTCTCTCAAAGCTGTCAGAGTCGCAGATTATTTCTTAAATTAACCTTTTCACTCTCGTAGAAGTGCTTCGACGTCTTGACAAACAGAGCGGGCCCTGATTAGACAGTTCCTTTCTAGGGGCCGTCAAATCGGGGTCTCCTCTGTTTGCTCACGCAGAATTGTAGCTCTGATACACTACATCATGCATAGCAACGAATGATACATGATTTCATGTTATACCATTTTAAGTCAATTAGTATTCATCAAGTCATATATTTGTACATGAATATTCATGAGGTAAGGTACATGAAACTCTCTTCCCTTGAAAATAAAGAAATGCGAGTCCAGTGTGTGTTTGAAGACATAGGTAGGTGCATATATGCAAATATGTAATAGATAAATGTTGCCATGTTTCTATCGTCTTAAATTTTGATACCTTTCATACATTTTCACTTCAACAATTTTCCATTTTCACATTTTTATTCATGTATTCAGATTTTATCACCATAATCATGAGGTTTTAATTGCTCAAAAATAATTTCTCAAAAATTAACTAGGAATACGATTTTGTTAGCATACACTCATATGTTATGATATTTTGAATCATTTTCATCTGACATCACATGTCATATATTGATAGAAGTCATTTTGTTCACTATTGTATTACTAGTATGTATTTGACAAGAGGATCATATGTTAAAATGGCTTCTGCTGATATGGTATCTTGTAAAAAAATAATAATATCATTATCATTATTACCGATGAATACGGCCATCACAATTCTTTCCTACTAGAAAGATGACTGGCCCTCCTTAAGTGTAACATAATATTCTAATTAATGCAGGGGGAGGTTTGACTGTCAAAGATTCGAAACTGTGTAAATACATTTTCATATTATGTTCATGGTAGAATAACTAATAACTATAGCTGTTATTTTGTTATTGCATAACGAGAGTAATTTCGGTTGTTTAGCGGTTTTTTTACATGATTTTGACGTTTAACGCTTGAACATATCTATATGTCTTTCTTTTGAATTATTCTGTATTTTATCAGTTCATGTAAATGAATTATTGTTAAACATAGTCATGAAAATGAAACACAATACTCATTTTGAGAAAAATAATCTCAAAAGAAAGAATAAAAAAGAAGACAGAAAACGTAGCCTATATCCGGACATTATTCATTCGTAAAATGTTTTGTTACATGTTTGAATGGGCAGCCCGGTAAGATGAGTGTAACTATTGTTCTCATAATTCTAGTCTCTATATGCTGTTACACACGACATTTTTTTACATGGCGGACATACTGCCCCTGTTTAAATGAAGAAAAAAAAATCTGATGGACATTTAACCTCGAACCGGATTAAAACCTCTCTTTTATAAACCAAGCTATCGAGTATGACAGAACGACAGAAGAATGCCTTTAAACATCTGTGTATTTAAACACTACCCATCCGCTGTGTAGTTTATTAGTTACCACTTCAAATCGATGATAAATACCAAGCGTTCCAGAGGCCGACGATCAATCAATCACGCTTTTAAAGCATTAACAATAGAGTTAGACAACATCATAACACCACAACTTACCTGTATCAGCATCAACACCACGGAAATGCACTTAATCCACGCTGACTTTGAATCTATGTCACATAATAGGAACAACCTAGTCGCAGATACCCGAGTTGTCCTCAACACAAGAGATGTGTGTAGTGGTTGTCACGGTGGTGTAGTTTATACAGAGTACACCGGTAGGGCATTACGGTACATATATTGATGGCGCCGAACGTACCGCGCGACAGGTATTGTTGATAAAACTGTAACTTATAAATAATAATTGATATGGGCTTGAAGAAGAGATCTCGAACTGCTAAGTTATCATTGACTTGATTGATTTAGAAACACTTGATACTTGATGTATAGACGAAATCTGTAATCTGATACTCAAGCCGAGGCCGTCTGCACCTGTGATTGTGCGCCAGACAGAACATAATGTTAAGAGGAAAATAAATAGCTTATCTATCATTGACAAAACACGTACGGAATTTAATAAATTTCTTAGCAATCTAGCTGAAAATGAGTTAGTTAAGTCGTACACAAATATACCACACTTAAAAGTGTACGTGTAGATTTGACCGAGGAACTGGAAGCATGGTTGACGAAAATGACATAGATGAAATAAAAGCGGTCGTATTTTCGATCCCCGGTCAAGACGTGCTAAAAATATCTAAAGATGGAACTAGTGAAGCACGCTTGTTTGGCGCAGGGTATATAAAAGGGTATCCCCTCTATATAGGGATAATGTGACTAGGTGTGGTATCATACTATTTGTTTAGGGTGTGATATTGCAGAGTATTAGACGACACTATTTCTGACCCATGTAACATAATGACAGAAAAACTGTTATAGGTACCCAAAGTCTGAAAATTATGATTTTAAGATTGATATTTGTTTGATTTACATTTCATATATTGTTGGTAATACTACGGCAAACCGGTGTTATAAGCGCAAACGACATTGAAGAAGTTTGGCCCTGAACCCCTTATTCGTACTGATCATGCAAAAAAGTGTGCCGAATAAAAATCGACGTGTATCCTTTTTTATTTCCCTTTAGTGTTTATCACTGCTCCCGTCTGGTCATTTGAGTTTTGTTTTGTTTGTTGGGTTTAATGTCCCACCGACAGTATTTCAGTCATTTCGAGACGATGTCTACTTGAGACAGATATAGTGCTGCCACACTGCAGTATCACGCCGTAGACATGTGGCATGATACCACACCCTGAGTCACATTATCCTGACACCGGGCCAACCAGTCCTGCAACTACCCTTTTATGAGCGCCAAGCAAAGAAGCTTTAACAGTACCATTTTTATGACTTTAGTATGTCGCGGCCGGGGACCGAACCCACGACCTCCCGGCGAGCTCTAACCACGGCACGGGACGGTACTTGGTTTCATAAAGAAGCCTTCCAAATGACTTGCTCTAAGCTTTTTTTCAACTCAGGTGCCAATGGGCACTTGTGGTACAATTAGCAGGACGTTGTTAGGACTGAATAGCGAAGTGACGCTAAACCTCTGAACTACAAGAAATGTGAAAGAGTTATCGTTCTTTTAATGTTTTAGAGGACTATCACAATTACACTACGTAAGTCGTTTAGACACGTTTCGACGTAAAATAATTAATACTTTGTCATCTAAAAATACATTTTCCATTTTAAGTGTTGACACTGACTTCATTGACGTTACAAAACCTACATTGAAGAATTAGATACTTGAAGTTTACTTCAGAAGTTTCTCTTACACTGACTCGAATGTCAATAACAATTGTAAAGCTGTCAGTAACTCCAGTCAGGACGGGGAAGTTCAAAACATTTGAATATTGCAAGAAATTCCATTTAGACAGTATATAGTAACTGAGATATAACAGTTCGTCTCTATACCTTCATGTATGTCAACGGTTAGTATGTATATATTTTATTTTTTTTTGTTTTTTTGCGGGGGGGGGGGGGGGGGGGGGGGGTGTCGATTGGACAGAAAGTTACACCGCTCGTTAAAATCACGTCATTTGCACTGTCGGTTGGCACCGACGTTGTCCTTTTGTCCTTGATACGAGAGGAAACAGGTTTACTCTAAGCTACTGTGTCCGAACAAGCGAGCACGTGCCCCTTCATGTTTAACTTCGGACTGAGCTGGAATCGAACCCAGTTTGTACTGGTGAAGAATCAGTGCGTTAAGCACTGACCTGTCCTGACATCGTTGTAATGATTTCAAGTGACCCAAAATCAAAGTCTCCCCACCCACCCCCGGGGAACATGAAAACGTTTTATATATATCCGGATAGCGCATTTCATGAAAACGTTTTGAGATTCCTCCCCGAAGTAGCTTGGAATCGTTACAACTAACGATTTCAAGTGACCTCAACATCCTAATCGGGAACATAAAAACGTTTTCAAATGCCCAAGCGTTTAATATTTCCGGATGGGGCATATTGAAAACGTATCGAGCCCACTCCTCGCCAACTGTCCTACCCAGAAATCTAAAATATGTTCATGTTACCCCGGTTTTCCAAGTTCCTCTATTCACCATCATATAAATTCAATTTAGGAAAATCAAATATAGCAATTATATACAATATATGATATATATCAAACTTGTTTATATACACTGTATTAAAATGAGTCTATATGAGGGAAAGGGTTAAAATGAGTCTATATGAGGGAAAGGGTTAAAATGAGTCTATATGAGGAAAGGGTTAAAATTAAATTGTGAGGTAAAGTTAAATGATTATATGAGGAAAGTAAAATATCTTTGAGGAAGTAAATATATATGAGAAAAGGGTTAAAAGGGTCATGGGGGGAAGGGTCATTAAAATGGGTTTTATGGGGAATTCATAAATTGATTATTAACTATTAAATGAGTTTTGAAAAAAGGTTAAATGGAGTCTATATGAGAAGGTAATTTTGAGTTATTTTAATTTTAAATTAGTTTATTTAGGAAAAGGGTTAAATGGTCTATTTGAGGTAAAGGTTTAAATGAGTCTATGGGAGGGTTAAAAGAGTTAATTGTGGGAAGGTTTGAGATTATATTATGTTCTATTTGAGGGAGGGTAAATTTGTATATGAGGAGGGGTTAAATATTTGAAAAGGTTAAATCATTAAAAGTTATGAGTTATTGAGGGAGGTTTAATTATCTATTGGAAGGTTGTTAAAATGATTATTGTGTAAGTTAAAAGGTCTATATGAAAAGTTTGTTAATAGAAAAGGTAATTTATGATCTATATAGAAAAAGTTTATGTCTATATGAGGAAAGGTTGTTCTATTGAGGAATGGGTTTAAATCTATATGTAGGAAAGTAGATTCGTTAAAATGAATTTATAGTCTGATTATTGAAAATAATGTTAAAAGAGTCTATATAGTAAAGTTAAAATGTGACGACTCATATGAAGGAGAAAGGGTTAAAGAGTCTATTGAGGAAAAGGGCTTAAAATGAGTCTATATGAGGGAAAGGGTTTTAAATGAGTCTATATGAGGATAAGGGTTAAAATGAGTCTATTGAGGAAAAAGGTTAGCAAGATCTTATGAGTGGACATAAGGGTTAAATGAGTCTATATGAGGAAAAGGTTTAAAATGAGTCTATATGAGGAAAGGGTTAAATGAGTCTATATGAGGAAAGGGTTTTTAAAATAGTCTATATGAGGGAAGGGTTAAATGAGTCTATATGAGGAAAATGTGGTTAAAAGGTCATATATGAGGAAAGTTTTCTAATTGGAAAAGGGTTAAAAGGAGTCTATATGAGGAAAAGGGTTAAAATGAGTCTATATGAGGGAAAGGGTTAAAATGAGTCTATATGAGGAAAAGGGTTAAAATGAGTCTATATGAGGGAAAGGGTTAAAATGAGTCTATATGAGGAAAAGGGTTAAAATGAGTCTATATGAGGGAAAGGGTTAAAAGGAGTCTATATGAGGAAAAGGGTTAAAATGAGTCTATATGAGGGAAAAGGGTTAAAATGAGTCTATATGAGGAAAAGGGTTAAAATGAGTCTATATGAGGGAAAGGGTTAAAATGAGTCTATATGAGGGAAAAGGGTTAAATGAGTCTATATGAGGAAAAGGGTTAAAAGGAGTCTATATGAGGGAAAGGGTTAAACTTATTAAACTTGCTGACGATACAATTAAGTATCATAAAATAAGATAAAAAAAACCTCTCCGACGAAGAAACATATAAGGGTGAAAGCGGGGTGGGGGTGGGGGGTCATTTGAAAATGTTCCCGGGGGAATTCACTAGACTTATTTTAACCTCATATAAATCCAGTTTTGGAAAATTGAATACTAATGGGACTATCTATTATGCATTTTATTTTTTATATTTTAAATATTTAAGTTTTACTTTTTTCCCAACGTCAAAGGGGTGGGTCATTTGTAAACGCTTTAAGATCTCGGGGGAAGAAAGTTAAGTCGTGGGAAGGCATTTGAAGATTATATTACTGTTCTTATTTTCCCGCCCGTGGAGGGGAATTCGAACCGTGGGAGGGGTGGGTAATTTGAAATCGTTACATCATTAAATATTTTTGAGTGTCTTGTAGGGGCGTTTTTTAACTTTGAATTTTGTTAGCGTCGATTTATTTTGTAACTTCAAATGTCAAATGAAACACTTTGTTACAGTCACAATTAGAGAGACTAATTTATGACAATAAAAAAAATTATCTTCTAAGGAGGACAGTTGTTTCCATTTGGGCTGTGTTTTCACTTGATGTAGATCCCAAGCTGAATTCGTTAAAATGAATTTCTCATAGTCTGATTATTGAAAAATCAATGTCCAAACGAGAGCTTATATCAAGTAAATGTCGACGGACTCAATATGGACAGAGCATAACGACGTAAAGATAAGGGGGCTTCCGTGGTCGAGTGATTTTATCCACTACCACTTAGTTCCTTACCGCTGTATGTTTAATACCCAGTCGTGTCGTTCGAATTTTGCACGCGAAAAAACCCTCCAGTTAGCAAGTGCAGTGTGGACATACCACGTGATGTATGACGTCATAAGCTAATGCATTATTATTTTGCATCGATTCAGAAGGGTAAACTGTCTAAGTATTTTATTTCTTTATCATTTTTAATGGTATATAGCTCATGCGATGCAGGAAAATGTGTCCTACACATAAGTTTCAGTGATTCTTTTGTCAGATGAACAGTTTTTCCTAACATTTGGGAAAACCTTCTGAGTTCGTGAAATTTTGTTTGCCAACACGTAAATCACATCGCTATTAATGTTTTCCCGAAAGTTTGGAAATACTAAACATCGTTAGGACTCTTATGTAGTGCACAAGTTTCCGCTTCGCATGCGCTATTTCGAATCGATGCAAAATATGCTTTACGCGTTAGCTTAAAATGACGTCATATACCACGTGGTATGGTCATACTGTAGTGGTATGTTGGTCTTTCTACACTAATGCATCTGTGCAGATAATGTTTTTCCTTTCACAAAATTCGCTAAAAGCAACAATAAATTAGAACATCGTCTTGCTATCTTTTTCAATCTACTTCAATCCTCACTGAACACAAGGAGCGTGTGTGTGAGCATTTACATAAGTATCACAAGACTAATTTTGATGCAAAACATCAAAGACGCCGCGCATGTTTTAACAGCAAGACTTAAATGATACATGTCATTTTCACAAATATTCTCAACTGTAGGCCGTTTGTTTCAGAGGTTTCTAAAATGTATTCTTAAAAGTCCATCTAAATCAAGAGTGTCTTCGGCCCAATTTTCATAAATGTTTTTTTCCAAACATATTTATCTATAAAATATTGAGAAAAAAAACCCATTAAATTATCGAGAATATGGCCGATGAAAAACTCATATTATCAAATTATGCAGGAATATAGACACAAAAAACAGGAAATACTTTAATTATGGTAGACATGAGATGCCATAAATTTACTAATCTATAGATCAAACGAGATACATTTTTACAAAAGATAATTCCTTTCTTATATAATTATTGGAAGAGTTAGGGTCTGCAAATGCATAGCATTTCCAGACAGTAAGCTACCAACGGCGGTGTTAATGTCAAAGTAAAAAAATTGTCATCAGCAGCAACAACAAGTGATAACGAAACAAATTAGTATACCGATAACTTTTCATTTGGTACGGGTCCCGGAATTTAATATCTTCCCGATAGTAGGAGTATGCTATAGTCTGGTTCCCAGCGTACTATGCTACGTAATAGTACCTATAACATAGTGACAGGGGCAGGTAATCCAGGCTAGAGTATGCTACAGTTTTCAGTTAAAGCACTTTATCTTACTGGCGACCGCAGATTGGGCCTGGGGCCGCCAATTAGACATGTCCGATACGGCCATGTGTATAGTGTTTGTGTTTTATTATACTGGGGTTTCATTGACATTTCAAGTTTTCTTATTTTATTATTTAATTAAATATTATTTTATTTTATATTATTTTAAAAATATTTTATTTATTCCATATTTAAGGTTACAAAACATCTTCCAAAACCTTTTTTCTGAGCTTTAATGAATCGAGTTGCTTGCAAGGTCCGTTGCTCCTTTTTTTTGATTGGCAAAAAAAAAAAAAAAAAAAAAAAAATCTATTCCATACTGACAATAAAATGAAATATAGAACAGAACAGAACAGAATCTTTATTTTTTTACTTAAGCACAAAACTCACGTCACAAAGCAACAAAATACAAAGCATGCAACACGGTGAAGTATGTTTATTTATGAATAATTATTCAAAATATAAAAGAGAATATTGATAATCAGTACGATCATTGTCCGATCTGAGTTTAGGTTAAGTCCTTGTAATCTTTCCGCTACATTTCGGACCTCGTGGTCTTTCACGGAGATAACCAAGGTTTCCCAATAATTCATTAGGGTACTTTGGTTATCTTGGTAGATGTTAAGTGGTCCAAGACGTAGCGGAACCAGAACAGGATCTTTACCTTAAGATTTCCAATCTCAAGATACCTGTCCAACCAAGAAACACTGGTTTCAGATGTATAAGGAAGAAGATAAAAATAATATATAGTTCAAACTTGAAGCGAAAGAAAATGTGTGCCCCGGACTTTTCCCCGACCCTAACCTGCTCAAAATGGTACGTGAATTTAAATTTTGAACCAGCCTTTCAGCCACATGGTTATTGTGGTATCATATCGCTCCTCTTGCACGTTTTTTTTCAGATATTTTTTAATTAATACTTAGTTGCAAATCCTTGTTTATTACATGCATAACGTTTGTTTGTTTCTCGTGACTGCGGTATTTTCTAAATGGAAATTAATGAGCAGAACATAATGGAGAGAGGGGGTGGGGAGGGGTTAGATAAAGATAGAGAGAGAGAGATGCAGACAGTCAGAGACATGAATAGGGCAAAGAGAAAGGCAGACAGAGAGAGTATGTTTGTGGCAGTACAGAGAAAGAAGCAGGCTGAGGACAAAGAGAGAAATGGGATACATATAGAGAGAGTATATATATATATATATATATATATATATATATAGAGAGAGAGAGAGAGAGAGAGAGAGAGAGAGAGACAGGAGAGGAGAGATACATATTAACGAGCGTTATTATGGATGCATTCGCTGAGAAATGAATATGCAAATCAGGGACGGAAAATGTCTGTAATCAAAAAAGCGATTGAACCTCCCGGATTACGGCAGTTATTATTCAAAGCAGAAACAACAAAACAAGGACGTTTGTGTCATTGGATAAAATCAATACCTCATGTCTGACGGTTTCTCGGCAGTTTTAATACATTGTACATGTAATGCGAGCGGAATGCCATGCAAGCCACATGCCCAAGATAATAAGGAACGCACAGCACGGGGCAGTGGCGGACCCTGATAAAAAATATCAGGGTGCTGCGAAAAGGGTCAGCCCAACCTCGTGAATTGCTGTAATCTGTCACAAGTCCCCTTAATTTGATCCCGCGATTTGCATTTTTTTGCATGAATTTATTTTTTATTTAGATTTTGAAAAATTGCCATCTGTGCGAAAGCACGTGTATTATTTGCGTAATTTGACATGAGGATGCAAGTCTGACACTTGACATGGATCCAGACACAAAAAAGGCTTAAATTTGACAAACGGAATCACCCTGCCATTTGAAATGAAATAAATGCTCGCGCGACATCGATCGGGATGCAGGAATGCATTGAGGAGGCACCGAGGGTTAATCAATCAGTTAAAATATTTCCAAACACATTAGGTCCAAGTAATTGGTATAAATTGTTCACTAAATTTTTTTTCTGGTACAAATAAGATCATGAAACAAACAGGAGACTTAAGAGAGGTAAGGTCTAATACTTTATTGACAAAACAAGAATGGTTTTACGTGTTTACAATATTTACATATCGAGGGATGAGAGCGAAACTAGACCAAGAGCTTTATAAATATATACACTTAGTCCAGTTTCGCTCTAACCCATCAATACATACATTGGACACTGTGCCATTTTATTGATCGGCGATTTTCCTTTCCGACAAACAACATATGTCAGATAACTAGAGAAATATTGAACTATATATCTTTGTTAAATGTTGATCATGTTTTATTACTTATAGGCCCACTGGGTTGGGCGTTTATATGACATGCATATATATATATATTTTGATTTCTTTTTATATACAAATATGCTGTATTACACAAGTCATAATGAAGAAATCCTATCTCATATCTTTTATATCTAAGAACAGATTCTATTAAAATTCAATTTAATTCAAACATTTATTTCCACGATTTACATAGTACGGTAAAAAACATTGGACATGTAATAAATTAACCGAGTATACTGGTTGTGGCGGTTTTCAATTAAATATATTGATTATAATGATAAGATAATATCAAACATCACGCAGTGATAATAATTGTGACAGATAATTTTAAAAACCTTTTATCTAGATATTTTTATCTAGATATTTATTAAATAAATATAAAAATCAGGTTTATACGAGTAATTTATTTCTAAGCGATTCTTCTATCATCTGTAAAGCCTGATATACAGAAAATTTGAGGTTTTTCTATGCATATAGAGTACCATGCATTCGCGATGGAGTACGTACATAACACTACTCAATGCACGAGCGCGTGCTATTTAAAAATGAAATATGAAAATGATAATTTATTTGCGAGCTTTTATAAAGAGAATATCAGCTGTACGAGCAAGAAAAAAAAAAGCACCGTCGCCGCGACAGTATTTTTTTTTATTTTTAACTTTGATTTAGGAGAGATTGAGCCAAAGGAACCGGTGTCTCATTTTTGAACAAACATCCTTATAAATATGCCAATAAACTACTTGACTGCTGAGCTCACTAGTCATGTAGGAACTCTTCAACTTAATATTTATTATTAATATATATCGTGTCTCATTCTTTTCACAAGTAGGCCACTATAGAATCCAAGGACTTCCGAATGTTATATAACCAAATAAATCTGTCAGCCGATATGAATTATCATAGGTCCTACACTGAATTGATATATTTATGAGAAAGTGAAAATAGGACACGGCCAGTTGATACCTTGACAAATCTATGGTGGCATGTTGATGTCACCGCTTATAACTTCAATTTATTTTGGATTCTACCGTCGTCACAACAGCATTTAAGTCTTGTGTAGCTCCTTCCAACAATTACAGGTGAAGGAAAACACTGAGTGCACAGAGGTACCTGGTTTAAGCCACCGAACTGCCTCAATGTAGAAATATTTATATCTCTTCAAAATGTAGAATTATGTGGCGGCATGATTAAAACACTAAAAAGAAATATATATTTAAAAAAAAAAAGATATGCGGGGTTGATGGGGATTTAAGTAACGGAGGTCATGTGATGTAAAGATGTGTCCCCTCTCCCCGCAATCGGCGGCGTAAACATTATTATAAGTAATTAAGGACAATGAAGAATTTTTTCAGTCACACTAAAGCCAGTAGAGATAGGCAACTCAAGTAAAATCCAGTGGCAAATATTGTTTTAGCACACAACATTGAATTTTGTAAATTTTAAAAAAAGGAAATATGGAGGAAAATGTAACCACAATATAAAATAATCGTTTCTTTAATGCAATGAATTATTTTTAGTTCGATTTATTTTTTGATTTCTTTTACAGTATGATATAAATTCAGCAAGAGGAAAACAATAAACCTAGAATAGTACTTTTCATGCAGGTATTATTTCATTTTACATAATCTTTTTTATTACTTTTTTTATAAATAAGGTTTCATTTTGAGGTATTTTAATGTTCTATTGTAAGATAACATATCTGCATTGGAATAGGAGATGTTTGAAAACGCGACTTTGCGAGATTTGGAAAATATGCTGCGTTTATTTTTTATTTTATTTATTTATTTATTTATTTATTTATTTATTTATTTATTTATTTTGAGGAGATTTTGACTAGTTGCCTATCTTGGTTTAATAGGTCTATGGACATACAGAGACTGTGAAACTGGGGATATTTATAAAGTTCGGCCTGAAAGCAAATTTCAATGTGCATCTAAGAGAAATGTTTTGATAAAACAAATATAAATAGATTATTTTAATCAAAGAAACAGTATTTCAGTCAAAATACTTTATTAAAATTTTGTAAATACGAAGCATAACTATATTTCTGCTAGTTGTCACCTCATCGTGTATTTATAACAGTGCGTAAGTAGATGAATATATACCTATGAAAATCATAAAATTATTCCGTGATTTGACATTATCTGCAGCTACCCGGTATATGATATTGTCCTTTAGTTGGTCAAAAGTGACAGATACGCCGAACAATTCTCAGACGTCACACTAAATTTATGGTTAATCAGAAGCCTTAAAAAATGATATTGATCAGCTATATATTTCGAAAGAAAAGCTACAGTAACCGTAAAGTTCTATTTTAGCATGTAAAAATATATCGATGTAACGGCCCCTCTGGCAGAGTGATCTAGGTAAATTTATCGTGATCTAAAAATCATTAGAACAAACTTAGATCTAGTTTCGTGAACAGGCGGCACCATTTTAATTTATCTTAATTTTTCACGATGTAATAAAATACTGTCTATCCTCACTTTTGTTGATCAGAACTAGTGACTGACTCCTGTCAGTACACCCGAATAATAAACTTGTCCCGCACCAGATTACCTCCCTTGTATTTTTAAACCAAGCTTTTAAACGATGAAAGTTTGGGTAACCAATGCAGATATAGATTGTCTGAAATCCATTGTGCCTAAGTTAAATGATATGTGCAGGTTTCACATTCACACGAAGCTTAAACATTTACTCAAAAATTATTTTATCTAGCAAAGATGTTACTAGGATGGCTATTTGTAAACAAAACAAAAATTGAACGACATTATTGTATGGTTGGGGATGTGGCTCAGTGGTAGAGCGTTCGCTTTGCATGTGAAAGGCCCCGGGTTCGATCCCCGGCATCTCCACGTTTTTCTTTTTATATTAAATATTTCTTTTTTTTAAGTTTTATTTTACATATTTTCTTATGCATATATTTTCATGCCATACAATTTTATCGTGACACTTTTCATAAGTATTTTAATAAATTGATTACAAATACATGGTACCATTATATTACAATAGAAGCATATCCAAATAATTCGCTGTTGTAGTTATCATAAGTATCATCATCATCGTCGTCGTCGTCACCATCATCATCATCATAACCACCATAATACTGACAATAATAAAGACGGTATAATTAATTGATAACAAGAGAAAAGGATTGACATTATACTTTAGTGTCGTTTTAGAAAACCTTGTTCATTTTTAATCTTATTGACTGCATTTCTTTCCTTCTTAATGGAGAATATCTCATCAAATTTCAGGGGAAAAAAGACATGCACATGTATAACTAATGAATGGGTAAAAAAAAAAGACAAAGAACTAGAGCGACTACAATGAATCCCCCATTGCAAAACATATCCATACGAGAGAATTCCCACACGTACACAAACCAAAACAATGGCACCTCTCAATGAAAGAGGGGAAAAAAACCAACTCGATAATGAATCTTAAACCATCGTTTAGAAAGGACAAAAATAATGTCATTTTTCGATTTTCCTCCCAGTCGAAACGGAGATAATTCAGTTATGCATTCGCGTCCCAACGGGCACACGCTGTAGATGTATATGGGGGATAGAGAATAGGAAAGGGAGAGATAGAGGGAGGGAGGGAGAGGGGATAGAGATACAGAGAGAGAGATAGAGAGAGAGAGAGAGAGAGAGAGAGAGAGGTGGGGTGGGGTGAATGTGATACATGTATATGCGTATATATAGAGACACGAAGGAGGTAGAATAAAAATAGAATCAGAGAGAGAGAGAAGAGAGAGAGAGAGAGAGAGCTGTGAGAGTGTGTGCTTAAGAGAGGTTGGGCAATAATAGAGAGAGAGAGAGAGAGAGAGATTTAAGTCAATTTGAGTGTGTTAATGACTATTGATTTAGAGAGACAACGCGTTATACTACAGGCGTTACCAACGCCATAAATCAGTCCCAAATAACGAATCTATCTTGTATATAAACAGACAGTTGACTGGTAAACGTTCAGAGACCTTCTATTATTCATCGAGCTAACAACCGCTTAATTTTAAATTACTGTGATCGTAAAGGATGCGTGTACGATTATAGTCACACGGAAATTAAATCAAAGAAAATGGAGCCTCCAAAATATTTTAATGGCATTCCATAGCATGCCTACCTAATGTTTTTTTTAATCAATTGATATATAAACGATTTAATAATGTGTATTGGGTCAAATAAAAAAGAATTATGTGCCATTTAATATTAAAAACAGTCATTCGTGTATGTTTTTTCTCACTCGACAGAACAGAATGTTGAAAAGAAGGAACATAGCAGGTATTTCAATTATATCTGAAACAAGAGAAACGAGTTCTCTCTCTCTCTCTCTCCTTTAAAGATTATATAAATGCCATGAATTTCGAGTATTATTAGAACTGATATTATGATTAAATACGAAAGTGTACTTAAACAATCATGGATGTTTTGCTGTTGTGCTGCAGTTTACCGGTGTAGTTATATAGACATACCCGGCAAAATATAGGTGGAGGAAGACCCCGAGTGTACATTGAAACACGAGTAAAACCACCGGCCTACCGTAAACAAGCCGGAGCGCTTCCTCCGGGATTCGAACCCACAGCCGTGGTGGGTTGAGTGATAACGACTAAAACCAACCCTCTGAAAAATGCCATGAAATACGACATGATATTTTTTTCCTTTTGTTTCGGGAGTGTCTGTGTATCAAAATGACAGCATGTCTAGTTGACACTGCATTAGCGGTCACCTGTATCAAACGACCAACATGCATTTAGCGGTCAGTTTTAATATTACCAAAAACTGGCATTTTGATATTTGCTTAACCTTCAATTAGGGGCCACATCCATTATGCGTTCACATGTTCTTGTTCCATTGACTGGCCGCTTAGGGCAGGTGTGACTGCATATATATAATCATTTGCTTGTTTGTCGTCCCACAGACAATAGTTCAATCATTTGCTTGTTTGTCGTCCCACAAACAATAGTTCAATCATTTCGGGACTTAACGTGGGGCTCACTGCGATAAAATAGCGTAATACCGGTACCTCCGTGACCGAGAGGGTACAGTTGCTGACTTTAACACTCACTCAGCCCATCACCCCGAGTGTTCGAATCCCGGCAGGGTCATTCGGATTTTCATGTGAGGAAGCCTTCCAGCTGGATTGCGGTAGGTCGGTGGTTCTACCCGAATGCCTCCGTGCATTCGGGGTCTTCCTCCACCTGTAATTAGCTGGACGTTGCTATATGACTGAAATACTGTCGAAGCGACGGAAAACTTACATAGTCAAGTCAGTCATGATACCACACTCAGTCACATTATCCTATATACTAGTATAAAAGTGTGATATCCTATTTAGTTAGAATAAACTGAGTGTTGCAAAGGGAGGTAAATGTAACCAGCAAAATTTAAGGTCAACGCTATTACTTCCCTTAATACAATCATCACGCTTCTTATATATAATAAATGAATAATAACTGAACTATAGATGCTGATAATATTAAAACTGGTATTCGTCTATCCCTTTATTTAGAGGCCAAACTGGCCAGACTCTACGATCGGCTTTTATTTACAATAGCTTTCTTCGCTGCCCTGGAAAATGCATAAACGAAAGCGGGAGAAAACAGCGCGTGCTCATGAAAAAACTCAACGACCGGTTTTTCGATAAAATTAAAATTATAAGATACTTACGCTCAATATAAGATTAATCCTATTTCTATTAATAATGTTTTTTTTATCTTCCAGAACGAAATTATGGTTTGAATCATATTGCAGCGAAATATCAAATACAATTTTTTTTTTTTTTTTCAAAAAGCTAAACATAAAATCAATTTGATATCGTGGGTTAGACATTCCGTATGTAAGTAAGTGTGTGGATTTAAATGCAGTTTTACTCCCAGCGTTTTCACAACTCAGACCGTCAGATCGCAATTCCATCTTTATTGTCTTTATTGGACTTCCATATACCGACCCCTTCGTCATTCAAAATGTCGTTTACATTTTGGATACTCTCCATGTGAAGGTAAGAACATCACTATAGGATAAAGTATATTATGATATGAGTTAACTGGTTAACGCCAGGCATTTATTTTACACTCAATCAGATTACTGTATCGGCATTCTATCGAACCGACGAAACAGTACTCGTACTTAGTGAAAATAAAAACTCAGCAGCCGTGGGTTATTTACCATTATACTAGACCAAAAACAAACATGACGTGTTTGATTAAAAGTTTTGAATATGAATACACACACTTATATGAAAGTAAGAAGGAAAACGACAATTGCTCTATCAATGACGTCATAGGGGTAAAATGACCCCAAAATGTATAAACTGCCCAGTAGCTTACAAAATCGGTATTTAACGTACTTTGAAGTGATCTTTTGTGTATGCAAACGTGAGTAAGTACATGATTTATCTTATTAAGAATGGTCGAAATAGGAAGGTATGGTGGCATATTTCTGCCAGCCACTTATCCACTTAGCTATGTCGAAACTTTTCTGAAAAAATGTCACATATCCAGTTAGTATCTGGCAAGTAGCAAATTTTCAAGTTATCTACTTAGGTATCTTAACAGTACTAAACTGTCTTTTAGTGCCCACTACTGCCAATCACATATTCACTTATTTTAACTAGATACCATGCCTTTTTCAAGATAATTATGTGAAAAAAAAATGCTTGTTATCCACATAATTTAACTGACTAACTTGAAAAAAGGCGAGATATCCAGTTATCTTAAGTGAATATATGGCTGGCAGTAGTGGGCACTAACAGGCAGTTTTGTTCTGTTAAGATACCTAGGAGGATAACACGAAAGTGTTCTACTTGCCAGATACTAACTGACTATGTGACAATTTTTCAGAAAAGTTTCGACATAGCTAAGTGGATAAGTGGCTGGCAGAAATATGCCACCATAGGTTTTAGAAAATGTGGTTCACCTTTAAACTATAGATATGGCTCAAAATACATGTATGTAGGTTATAGATACCAAGCAAGTAGTCAAACAACCCTTATCAGTTGGAAATATGACATCGATCAAGACGATTCTCGTAGTTTTAGGTAGTAATCTTTATTTTATTTTAAGAATATCTTGAGATCTTTAAACATACTATCAACATTATTCCTAATCGGTTATTTTATTTGCGTTGCAGATATTCTAGTTTTATGACTTAATCAAAGGGTTATTATTATTTTTTTTTTGCATGAATATAAAATTATTGAAATGTCATACTGATGACAATTATTTAAGCCTGAATTGGGAGAAAATATTATTATTGTTGTTGTTGTTGTTTTATCCTAGAACCCGATTTAGGCCGATTTGAGTTTTGCAGAGTATATATAAATCTAGCAAGAGATTGAACCACTTGTTCTTTTACTGGTAATTGTGAATTTATAGAGGTAGATATGTACAACTATTTCTATTCTTGAAACTGAAAAAAAAGGAACAATTGAAAGTGAGATAAGTTTCTACATGCAGTATTATCCACATTATAAAATGAAATAAAGTGTTGTTTTTTTCTGTCTGCCCAACAATGTACACACACGTGGTTAAACAAAACGACTTAGATAAGCGTAGATGGCCTAGTAGTTTCTATGATGAAAGTTTAAGATGTTGGTCTGTTTTATTTCAGCAAGCCTGCTGTTCGGGCTGGTATCAGGTATGGTTGACTTCCATCCGTAGATTTTCCCAAATTCATCTGTCCATCTGTCTGCATGTCATCGTGGCTAGGACATAACGACATCAAGGATTTAACTAGGTTTAATAATTAAAAACAAAAGGGCCAAGATGGCCCTTAATCACTCATCTGAGAAAGATTATTGCTTAAGAAATAAAGATGCTAGAGTGTAAACAAAGTGAAATCTGGCCTTTTTTTATAGTGAAAGGGGCATAACTCCAAATTAGCTAGCCAATATCAGTTATGATTGAACCCGATTGCGAGCTTATGGTCATAAACATTGTCTTAAAGTTTGAAGATGATTGCTAAAAAAATAAATGAAGACGCTGGGGTGTAAACGATGTGATTTTTTTTATAATAAAAAGGACATATCTCCTGACCTAATTAGCCAATCTCAGCCATAATCTAACTCAATCGAGAGATTATGGTCATAAACATTGTCTTAAAGTTTAAAACTGATTGTTTAAAACATGAAGATGGTAATGAGTAAACAAAGTGAAATCTTGCATTTTTATATCAAAAGGGACATAACTCCTGACCTAATTGACCTATCTCAGCCATAATCAAACTCAATCGAGACATTATGGTTAAATTTTTGAACATAGTAAAAAGCTGAAAATATAATTAAAACATTCTTATACTCTCATACTAATATAACAAAAATACAGCAAATGTTCTGACTAGAAATTCATACAAAATACATATCAATTACTACCTCACATCAATCTCACTATGAAAAAGGATAACCAATTAATTACATTATATGTAAAAATGTACCCAAGATATTGACCATGTCTCTACAGAGACCATCTCTCTCTCTCTCTCTCTCTCTCTCTCTCTCTATAAAGATCACCTTTCTACAGAGACACCTTTCATAAAAGGACATTCTTACATGACCACCATTAACAGGTTTATATATTAACCGTAATAACATGCAGTGTGATAAATTGTTTTTCTGCTAATCCACTAACTTGGGCTTATGGTATTTAATTCAAAATATTTAAATACTTAAAACACTTGACATTCATAAATTTATAATGCATATAGAATAATGACCATTTCTAGAGTTAGATAAATTCACTGCTGCCTTCCACACCAGATGATACTAAAATAGTTCAATACATTTTCAGACCTTACTATTCTGTCAAAACATTAATATCATCAAATATAAAAAGTTACATATAATGCTGCTCTTATTATCTCCCCTGATTTCTTAGAAAATGCTTAAAACATCTTTATACACTGAACCACGACTATTTAATAAAGAAGGAATTCTAGAAACATATAAAATGACATATTCGAACAACTAAAACTACTTTTAAGGACATAAGACTGAATAAACATCTATTCAATGCTAAGAAAAGGCCAGGAGCATGACGTCACAAGCAATAACACCTTTTATTTACTGCTTAACTTGGATTACTATCAAATGACATTACATGACAATGCTTTATACTTCAAAAGAACCAAATGGAATATAATATTCAATATTATTTTACTTTATTACTTACACCATGGGGCCACAAAATGAAAAACTGCACAACCTCGTGCTTCACGCATGTAAAAACTAAACATGATGAAAGGGAAGTAACTCTATAAACAAAATCAAAATGGGAATGGTCTAAAAAACTGACCGAAGGGTTTACGGATATGTGGCAGCACACTCCCTGCCTGATATATTTACTTTACATAATATATCACTTAAACTGTTAATATAGAAAAATGAAAATTATTCTAAGAATAAATTGAACAAGAAACATCAATTGTTTATTATGTCACCGTTTCACTACCCAACCTTTGATTCACTCGCAAAGTTTTCAACTACCTAACTTTGATTCACTCACAAAGTTTTCAACTACCTAACTTTGATTCACTCACAAAGTTTAACAACTTCTGTAATCGGCCTACCATATATAACTGACTTCTCATTTACAACAACACGAAGTTGCACTTTTCGCACTAAGTCATCTTCACTCGGGAAAACACGAATCACACGCCCAAGTGGCCATTCGTTTCTGGAAACAGTTTTGTCTCTCATTAAAACAACATCTCCTTCCTTTATGTTACACAGTTTTGTTTGCCACTTCTGTCGCGATTGCAAAGTTTGTATATATTCGCGTCTCCAACGATTCCAGAATGCGTCTGAGAGAAACTGAACTTGCTTCCACTGGGCTCGGTTAGTGTCCTGGTTGTTGATATGATCAAAGGTCTCCACAACAGTGCCTGTCTTCTGAGTAAGTAATACTGATGGGGTGAGGATAAATGGATCCTCTACGTCTGTTGAAACTGGAACAAGCGGACGTGAGTTAACTATAGCCATCACCTCGGCCATAAAGGTTGATAGAACTTCATGAGTCAATTTAATGTTTCTATTGTCCATTAACACTGAATCCAATACTCGTCTTGACACACCAATCAAGCGTTCCCAGGAACCTCCCATGTGAGATGAATGAGGAGAGTTAAACTTCCATACAGTTTCTGATTTAAAGAGAAGATTTTTGACAGGGTCATCCTCAATATTGATGGTGTCAATTTTGAGATCATTTGTAGCTCCTACAAAATTTGTGCCACAGTCAGATCGAAACTCTTGCACTTTCCCTCTAATTGCATAGAACCTCCTTAAGGCGTTGATAAATGATGAACTGCTCATTTCTTCAATAAGCTCCAAATGAATTGCTCTTGTTGTCTGACATCCAAACAACACAGCCCAACGTTTTGCACATGCCACACCTCCCCTGGTTTTCCGTGCGATAACATTCCAGGGACCAAAAACATCAACACCTACAAAACTGAAAGGAGGAGCCGGCAAGACACGATCCTCTGGTAAGTCTGACATCTTCTGATGGCCAACATTGCCGTGTAGCTTCCTGCACTTCACACATTTATGGATAAAGAGACTGATTAGTCGTTTCCCTCCAATGATCCAGTAACCAGCATTTCTCACAGCTCCTTCAGTAAAATGTCTACCTTGATGGCATACTAACTGGTGATAATGCGTCACAAGCAAAGTTGCTAAATGGCTTTGTCTAGGTATCAAATTGGGATGTTTTTCATGCCAAGGTAACTCTGCCTTTTTTAACCTCCCACCAACCCTTAAGATGCCTTCTTCATCTAAGAAAGGTGACAATGTTAGAATGCTGTTATTGCGTGGGATTGGTTTGCTTTCAGTAAAGCAAATTATCTCTCCACCAAAGAATTCCTTCTGGTATTGTTTGATGATGAAATTTCTTGCTTGGTTTTTGGATTTCACTGACTTGTAAGTTTCACACAAGTGCCAGCCATTACAGAGGTTTTCATCTTTATTTTCCAGCTTAAAAGAATCTGCTACATGTGTAAGGAATGAAACAGTCCTTAAAAGCCTTTCCCAGCACGAAAACCTCTTGAATCGCGATGTTCCAATGAAGCAATCACCTTCAACTACAGTTTTGCAAGATTTGATTTCAGGCCTTATTTCATCGTCGTCATTGGGATGAATTAAAAGGAAATTCTGATTATTGGTTGCATCATTTTTGAGAATTTCTAATACTGTGTGACCAGTTAACCAATGGGATCCCTTTAAGTCATTTGGATGAACATGACGAGTTCCTAAGTCTGCTGTCAGTTGAAATGTAATGCCACTGGTCTGCACTTGAAAATTGCAGTATCCGACTTATACGGTTAGTAACATATATGTAGAAACGCCTTGTATTGTTCTTCAGGTATCCAAGGACAACCTTGCTGTCTGTATAGAAGGTAATGTTGTCAGTAGGAAGGGACAACTCTTCGGACACCACTTCCGCTATTTCCACTGCTAACACTGAAGCACAGAGTTCCAATCTGGGAATTGTATGTCCGTGTTTGGGAGCAACTTTTGATTTGCCAATAACAAATCCAATATATTCTTCTCCCCTTGAATTTTCATTTTTAATAAAGGCTACAGCTGCGATTGCTTTCTCGGACGCGTCTGAAAAAACATGTAATTCTGCATTTGACATGCTGAATTCACCTTGAGGAAAATATGTCCGACAGATTTTCACCTTTTTCAGGTCTTGCAATGACTGAACCCACTGTTGCCATTTGACAAGCATGTCTTGAGGAAGAGGTTCATCCCAGTCACAGACATTAGCCGTTACTTCACGCATTAAAAGCTTTCCTCCAATAGATACTGGTGCAAGGAATCCAAGCGGATCAAATAGGCTGTTTACTGTTGATAGAACACTTCTTTTTGTGGGTGGTGTCTTTTTCTGTTCAATGACTGGAAAGACAAAACTATCACTCTCTAAGTCCCAACTAAGGCCTAAGCTTCGCTGAACTGGCAGTATGTCTTGGACAATATCCAATGTTTTTAAACTTTTGTCAAGGTCTTCTTCTGGAAAGCCACTTAACACAGCCTTTTCATTTGAGACAATTTTGTGAAGTTTAAGCTGGCCATCAGTATAGAGAGCCTCCTGAGTTCTTTTCATCAAGCTTATGGCTTCATCAACTGACTGTAGAGACGCTAACCCATCATCAACGTAAAAGTCTCTTTCAATGAAATTCTTGACATCAACACCATGAGAATGAGCTGTGTTCTGGGCTATTTTACGAAGTCCATAATTTGCGACTGCTGGCGATGGAGAGTTACCAAAAACATGCACGCACATTCTGTATTCTATAAGCTCATTATTCATGTCATTGTCTCTATACCAGAAGAAGCGAAGAAAGTTTCTGTCTTTCTCATGAACATGAAATTGGTAAAACATCTGTTGTATGTCACCAGTAATACCAATGGAATTTTCTCGAAACCTCATTAACATGCCTACTAGATTGTTTGTAAGATCTGGTCCACTTAGTAACACACTATTCAAGGAGAGGCCTTCAAACTTAGATTAAGAGTCAAAAACTGCTCGAATCTGATCCTTCTTTTTGGGATGATACACGCCAAACACTGGGAGATACCAGCATTCTTCATCAGTTTTTAGTTGAGGTGCTACTTCAGCATGTCCATTTTGGAATATGCGCTCCATAAATTCCTTGAAATGCTCTCTCTTTTCTGCATTTTTCTTCAATGTCATATCCAACATATTCGCTCGCTTAAGGGCTTGAGATCTGTTATTTGGTAACTTTGGGCGAGAGGTACGAAATGGCAATGGTGCTGACCAATAACCTTTCTGATTCTTCTCAAATTCTGTGTCCATGATTTTGATGAAGGCTTTGTCTTCAATCGAGAGGCCTTGCTTATTGTCATATTTTGTCACACTAAACACATCTGTATCAAGATGAGACGTGTCATTGCTGAGGTCTTTTACTACAAACTTATAATCACACTGTGGAAATATTGTTGGTCGTCCATCTTCAAGAATGCGAGTCTTTAAAACATTGACATTGTCTGGTTTATGGTGCTTCCCTGTACACACATGACCAAAAATGACCCAACCAAAACCAAACTTTTGTGCAAATGGTGAGTTCCTGGGACCTACACGTTGCTCAAACACATGATGTGCCTCCGGAAGATCACGACCAATAAGGAAGAGTATACCAGCTTCAGGGTCTAATTGTGAAATTGGAATGTCTTTCAGATGCTGATGATACTGAACAATTTCTGGGGTGGGAATCTCAGATCGTGCGCTGGGTATCTCATTACATTCCAATATAACTGGTAATGTCAGAGTGAAGCTGTCATCCAAGGCTGAGATAGTAAATCCTTGAGCGAGCCTCCCATGAGTTTGGTATGTTCCGGCACATGAGACCAATGTATACTGTTCAGCATTATTGGCGGAAATTTTCATTATGTCAAAGAATTCAGGTCGGCCCAGTGTACGATTACTCTGGTCATCAAGTATTGCATACAGTTTTATTGCTTTCTCATAATCATGTCCTGGGTAGACTTTCGCTGGTACAATTTTAGCACAAGATCTCCCAGCAAATTCTGGACCACATACATTAGTACATTTGGTATCCACAGCCTTGTAAGCCTGACTACCACAGATAGTATCATTGTTTACAGATGACCCCTCCCTGCCTTGATTCTTGGAAATTGCCAAATTTTCTCCTTGACCTTCATTAGGGTGCATTGCTGTCGGATGACGATTACTACCACACTCATGACACTTAATTTTCGCATTGCAGTTCTTAAAGATATGAGTGTTGTCTTCACAGCACCTATAACATATTCTGTGTTCACGAAGAAGACGCTTTTGGATTGCCATACTTTTGCCTTTAAATGTTCTGCACTGATTGAGGGAATGCTTGGAGTTGTCATGTAATGGGCAGCTTTCCAAAGTGCCTCCTTTCTCAACAGATTTATGATTGACATCAGTCTTTCTTACACTCACTGGAAATTGCTTGTAACTCTTTATCTTTGTACTACTAGATTTTTCACTTGTTCTCTCCACAGTGTCTTTATTGTCCCCAAAATATGCAAATCCTGGATCATTCAACATAGAACTCATATCTCTGATGAAATTGCAGAATTCTGTGAAAGGGGGGAAAGCCACATTGTTTGCTTTCTTGTACTTTGTAGCTCTAACTGTCCATTTTCCCTGTATGTGGTATGGTAATTTACACACTATTGGTAATATGCCCGATGATGAATTGAAATAGCTCAGAATAGCATTGTACTTTGTATTTTCCATAACTGATTCTATTTCAGCCAGAATGTCTGACAGATCATAGAGCTTCTTATTGTCTTTGGTTCCTAATTTTGGAAACTATTCCAGCTTTTTCTTAAGTGCATACTCAACCATTTCAGGAGAACCATAACGCTCATACAGTCTTTCCCATAGGCGTTCTAATCCTTTGGCTGGATTGCTCGCATTTGAAGATCAAAGACTAACAGCATGCCTTCTGGATTCTGGTCCTAGCCACTTTAACAACAAGTCAAACTCTTCTGTGGGTGACAGACTCAGTTCATTTACTATATTTTGAAAGCTACTCTTCCAAACAAAAAAGGTCTCTGGACGATCATCGAAATGTGTCAGTCTTTGCATTAATAAATCTTTCTTCATAAAAAAAAAATTATTTGCAGTTGGAGCACAATCATTTGTGTATAGATTTTCTCTTGAAGATTCTAGTGAATGAGACACATTTTAATTGACAGCTTCGACACATACTCCCTAGTTCTTTAAAATTTGAATGCCTGTTTCAGTTCCTTTTACTCATTCCTTTAATTCATCACGATATGCCTCATATTCTGTCTGAGCAACAGCGGCATCCCTTTCCCTTTCTAAATATTCCATATCTGCATCTAATTCAAGTTTTTTCCTTTCAACATTGGCCTTTGACCTTAAATGTTCTTCTTCCAATCTTGCCTTTTCTTTTTTCAAATCTAATTGGCGCTTTTCAAAAACAGCCTTGCCTTTTCCGTCGCTCTCTGTCTTGCTAATTCTGAAGTAGCATTCGACCTATGATTAAGGTGTATGTTTGGAAGATCTGACACTAGACCTTTTTGAGTGTGAAGGTGCATGCTTAACACTGTGTTGTTCCATAGATGTTTTGATTTTTTCTATTGCACTGACAACACTATCTGTTACAGTTCTAAATATTACTTCCTGAGATTGTTTCTCCTTTAAACTTATTTCAGTGTTTGTCTCTGATAAAAAGTTCAGAAATGTCTTTGTTTCACCTTCAAATTTTGAGAATTTGTTTGTGAGTTCATACTTTTTGTCCAAATATGATGAACTATCAACACTGTCTGTTTGTATTTCTGATACCACTTGTTGAATGTCTTTTCTATATGAAATTAACTTGTCTGCGAATTTGGACACTTTGTTTTCATACAGTTCAGAACCTAATTCTGTCAAGGTTCTTATGCGACGTCCCCTTTCTTGTTCAACTGAATCCATTTGCTGCTGGAGATCTTGATCCACCAATGGATTGCCTCGATGGACTGCCTGGGCCCTCAAGAACCTCGCTGGATGCCATCTTGTGGGGAAATCAGGTCTTTTTACTGTAAAGTCTTCAAACTTTATTCTCGATGAACATAGTAAAAAGCTGAAAATATAATTAAAACATTCTTAATACTCTCATACTAATATAACAAAAATACAGCAAATGTTCTGACTAGAAATTCATACAAAATACATATCAATTACTACCTCACATCAATCTCACTATGAAAAAGGATAGCCAATTAATTACATTATATGTAAAAATGTACCCAAGATATTGACCATGTCTCTACAGAGACCATCTCTCTCTCTCTCTCTCTCTCTCTCTCTATAAAGACCACCTTTCTACAGAGACACCTTTCATAAAAGGACATTCTTACATGACCACCATTAACAGGTTTATATATTAACCGTAATAACATGCAGTGTGATAAATTGTTTTTCTGCTAATCCACTAACTTGGGCTTATGGTATTTAATTCAAAATATTTAAATACTTAAAACACTTGACATTCATAAATTAATAATGCATATAGAATAATGACCATTTCTAGAGTTAGATAAATTCATAATACTATTCTGTCAAAACATTAATATCATCAAATATAAAAAGTTACATATAATGCTGCTCTTATTATCTCCCCTGGTTTCTTAGAAAATGCTTAAAACATCTTTATACACTGAACCACGACTATTTAATAAAGAAGGAATTCTAGAAACATATAAAATGACATATTCGAACAACTAAAACTACTTTTAAGGACATAAGACTGAATAAACATCTATTCAATGCTAAGAAAAGGCCAGGAGCATGACGTCACAAGCAATAACACCTTTTATTTACTGCTTAACTTGGATTACTATCAAATGACATTACATGACAATGCTTTATACTTCAAAAGAACCAAATGGAATATAATATTCAATATTATTTTACTTTATTACTTACACCATGGGGCCACAAAATGAAAAACTGCACAACCTCGTGCTTCACGCATGTAAAAACTAAACATGATGAAAGGGAAGTAACTCTATAAACAAAACCAAAATGGGAATGGTCTAAAAAACTGACCGAAGGGTTTACGGATATGTGGCAGCACAATGGTCATAAACATTGTCTTACAAGTTTAAAGATGATTGCTCAAAAGATGAAGATGCTAGAGTGTAAACAAAGTGAAATCTGGCATAGTTTGATATTAAAGGGGACATAACTCCTGACCTAATCAACCGATCTCAGCATAAATCAAACTCAATCAATATATTATGGTCATAAATATTGTCTTAAAGTTTGAAGATGATTGCTAAAAAATAATGAAGACGCTAGGTGTAAACAAAGTGAAATATTTATATTAAAAGGGGCTAAACCTAATTAACTGATCTCAGCCATAATCGAACTCAGTCGAGAGATTATGGTCATAAACATTGTCTTAAAGTTTAAAGATGATAACTCAAAAGATGAAGATGCTAGGGTGTAAACAAAGTGAAATCTGGCATTTTTTTTATATTAAAAGAGGCTTAACTCCTGACCTTATTGGCCTATCTCAGCTATATTCGAACTCAGTCGAGAAATTATAATCATTAACATTGTCTTAAAGTTTGAAGATGATTGCTTAAGAAATGAAGGTGATAGAGTGTAAACACTAAATTGTTGACGACGCACGACACGCACGACGCACATCGCACGACGGACGACGGACACTCACGGGATCACAATAGCTCACCCTGAGCTTTACTCAGGTGAGCTAAAAATATAGTATAAAATCAATGTTGTTAAGATTAAAATAAATCATGACACGTGATCTTGTTTTGGACAGAAGATCAAGTGGACCGCGATAATCACGTGACAAGACTAAACCGAAACACACACACACACGCACACACACACGGCAGCCAGTTTTCCTAACCATTATTTCTTGATTAAACAAGTCCTGTCACAATGCTTGCATTTCGACCAAACCCTGAAAATTATTTTGCATAAAATATTCCGCGAGGTCTCGATATGGAGAAAATATGAGTGTATGCTGCCTACGTGATGGTAGGATTTTTTGGGCGGGGCTTGTTGCAGCGGCGGATGATTACGTCATGTTTTGCTTGTAGCCATAAACACATGTACTTATTGATATTTCTTCTGAACCACCACATATACTGGCAATCAAACTGGAGTTGGCTCCATAACGAGAGTTCAAAGACAAAACTGTATGGCGTACGAGACAAACTGTAAATATGTTATCTTTATATTTTTAAATTAATGAATTTAAATAACGCACCGCTCCGCTTTGAAATTTATCAAAAGCGATAAATTTAAGAAATCTAAAATATAAACGATAGCATATTTACAGTTTGTCATGTACGCCATACAGCTTTGTTATTGACCTCGCATTATGGAACTGCCTCTCGTTTAACTGACAGTTTTAACGTGATGTTTTACGCATGATTCAGGGCATACATGGCAAAACATGACGTAATCAGTCGCCGCCGGAACATGCTCTTATGGTTATTTTCTCCATATCAAGAAACCCCAGGGTTCATTTTATGCAATATATTTTTTCAAATTTTGAACGCAATACGAGCATTTCATTGGACGACAAGAAAACTTTTTGCGCAAGCGTCAAAGGATTGAGCCGAAGAATTGACGGGAAAAAATCCGTTTCACTCTGATCTACTGGTACTTGCTTTTTCAATTAACGCATTCATATATTCGGAACCAGCATGTAAAAACGCTGAATTTGAGATTTTCCCTATAATTGACATTCGACCCTTATGACATTCGTACTGACTGATGAAGGTGATTACAACAGGTCTAAATCGAAGATCTGCATTTCTAGTAGGTAACTTGTAATACAAAAAGTTTAAATAATAATGTGGTGTAATCTGTTTTAAAACTTGTGTTCCCATACTCAAATGTTGTTAGCAGGAAAAAGTACGAAAACGGTAAGTACGTGTATACCTGATTTTATGTACCGGTGTAAGTACAATATAACGATTTTATGTACCGGTGTAAGTACAATATAACACTCCGCAGATAAAACCTAAAACGTTAAACTATATTTTTGAATATCGGAAAACATGACATATGTCATAATCATTACCATAGACAATTTCAAGAAAAGACGAGTTAATTTCTATATATAAACATTGTTTTTGCCTTACAAAATTACATCATGTAAAGACAGGCACGGAGAAACGCAAGCACTTTCTAGCAATTAAACACCGTACTAGGAACTGTGCCGGCTCTTGTCGATCCGGTATAAGAAGGACAAACTGCAACCTACTATACTAGTGAGAGATTTACAGGTTATATATATACGTCTACGATACTAACATTGCACCATCGAAAATGTCATGACAAGTGTCACTGGAATATACGAAGATTCTTTTTATGTTTATTTCAGGTGAAAGTCAGTTACAGAGTCGATTTCTGGGTATGTTTCTTTTTCATTTTTAAGATTATCGGGCTAATGGTCGATATATATGAAGTTATTAGTCTGCTTCGGCAATCTCCGGAATCCTCCGTATTGATACGCTACTTACATGGTGAAGCAAAGATAGTATAGTCAACCAAGGATTTAAGTGGCCTAAAAAGGACACCGTGCATTTTTTCTCTAGTTTTGTGTAATTAAGAGTTGACGTCTTGTTATTACTTTAAAATATTCGAACGGGATTTTGATAGGCAGATCACATTTTACTGTGTATGCTTGCGTTTATCATTTTTGTATATTTTACATTTTTGTCGCCTGAAGAACGCTGTTATCCAGCGGTAGTGTTAACTGACTACTGAATCAGTCATTGCGAGTTAGCGGCGAAATTTTATCAATACGTTCCCGGACGCAAAGTGCTGGTCCAGCCCGGGAACCATCGATAGGGATTAGTGTAATTTTGTAACAATTTGTTTCCTGTTCGTCGTTAAAGAAGTAACTTGATATTTAAATTTCAACAATAGCATAAAACAATTAGAATCATACCAGTAGTTTATAAGAGACAGTTGGGGAGAGTGGTTTGATAATTAGATAGCGGAAAGCACGAAATAAATAAATAAATAAATAAATAAATTTCTTGATTGCTTACACAGTGTGGCCATATCACGTGATATATGACGGCATTTTAAGCTAACGCGTAAAGCATATTTTGCATCGATTCGAAAAAGAAATGTAAACAGAAACAGCTGTAAATATTTTATTTCTTCACCAATTTAATGGGATAGATCGCATGCGAAGCGTAAAATTGTGCCCTACACATAGGTTCCAGTGATTCTTTTGTCAGATGTACAGTTTCCTAACAAATACTGACAGCAGTTTTCTTTTTCGAATCGACCTCGTTAAAGGGGTTCGTATATTATGTCATACCCGAAACAATAGGCTATTGTCATAATCGATGACGTCATAGCGTGCCTTCAGTTATCCAATTTATCCAAACATTCTCCCCAACTGTCTTTTAGACACTACTTATACCGGTAAGGGAGGCAACTTCCTGCTTCCATTAAATACAACCGTCACAAGGCATTCCATTTCTTCCACACAGAGACGGCGAGTTCGGTAAGCTGCAACTTCGACACGAGCACATGTGGCTACACACAAGACAAAACCGACAAATTTGACTGGACCGTACTCTCAGGGCCTACACGTTCCGTTAACACAGGTCCTGCATCTGACCACACATCCGGTCATGGTATGCAGTATTCTTATAATCAATAACTTTCGTCAGTAAATGATTTTTTATGGATTTTGTTCATGCTTTTATCCAAGTATAAAAGGCCTCACCAAAACTGTCTATTCAATAAAGTTTCTGTAAAACATGAATCTATGAATAAATGTACCTAACACATTTCCTTTTATATAAAGTCAACGACTTTTATTATCAACGAAAAATAATGACTTTTCTGTATATGCTACAAACCATGCAAAACCAGTACACATAATTGCAGGGCTTGAATCTAGAGTGAGGAATATTATTAACAAATCTTCATTAAAGGTGGGGGTGTATTATAAAATATTGTAATATAAAACATGTGTTACCTCCTTGGCCCTAAATGAACAATGTCTATGTGATTAAATATGTGTTACCTCTAAATTATCATGACGCTAAATGGATAATATCTGTGTAATCTCTGTTTACCATGTCGTTAAATGCAGAACATCTGTATTATAAAATAAACAACCTTATATATATTAAGCAAGAAGATAAAACGTACACCCCGCCTTTTCAATTGCCGTAACTCCTTTGAAAATTGTTAACTTGAATCGGGAACCACTTGAAATTATTAGTTGTAACGTTTTCAAACTACCCCCATTTCAAGTTCTCCCGGGAAAGTTACCCCGGGGTGGTGGTATGGGGGGGGGGGGGGGGGGGAGTTGAAAACGTTTTTAAATTCCCGGGTAGGACATTTGAAAATGGTGGAGAAATCTCAAAACGTTTCCATTATGCCCGAACCGGGAATATAAAAATATTTTCAAATGCCCCCCGGGGGGGGGGGGATTTGAAAACGTTTTCACTTTCCCGGGGGGAACTTGAATTTGGGGGTCACTCAAAATCGTTACACCGGATACATTTGCTCTATTTACCCTGATTTTAAATGAATAGAATATCATGTAACTTTTATTTACCATGACGCTAAATGGATACAATATCTGTTATGTCTTTTTACCATGATGCTAAATGGATACAACATCTGTTCTGTCTTTTTACCATGACGCTTAATGGATAAAATATGTGTTACATCTATTTACCATAACGCTAAATGGATAAAGTATGTGTTACATTTATAAAGTATGTGTTACATCTATTTACCATAACGCTAAATGGATAAAGTATGTGTTACATCTATTTACCATAACGCTAAATGGATAAAGTATGTGTTACATCTATTTACCATAACGCTAAATGGATAAAGTATGTGTTACATCTATTTACCATAACGCTAAATGGATAAAGTATGTGTTACATCTTTTTACCATAATGCAAAATGGATAAAGTATGTGTTACATCTATTTACCATAACGCTAAATGGATAAAGTATGTGTTACATCTATTTACCATAACGCTAAATGGATAAAGTATGTGTTACATCTATTTACCATAATGCAAAATGGATAAAGTTTGTGATTTAATGACATGATAATGAACGTATTTTCCAGGACGGTACATGTACATTGAAGCCTCAACCCCAAGGAGACATGGAGACGTCGCTCGCCTTCTGTCCCCCTCCTTTAGTACGGGGTCTCACACCGTTGCCCTGACGTTCTGGGTCTCAATGTACGGGAAAACTATGGGGATACTCAGTGTCCAGTTGTTGATGGGAAGCAGATCTATTACAAAGTACAGAAATAGTGAGTATCATGTTTTATTTTTAAACCTTCCTACTCTACCCTGCCTACAAACTCATGACTTTGTTTGTAAACCGCCATCGCACTAAGTATATACCATTCCGACAATTTCAAATAAAGGTAAATTGGCGTTCAATACAATTCCAGGTCACAGCACGGCTACTGACCACTGGCAGTTTGTGTGTATCGATATACCACATGATCTATACGACGCTAGGCTCGCGTTTGAGGGTACAGTCGGAACCGGTTTTTATAGTGACATAGCCATTGATGACGTCACTCTGACGCCAGGGACGACGTGTAACTCCATGACTACCCCGTCTACAATAACAGGTCAGTCTAAAAGCTCTGTTTTCTTTTTTCGTCATACAAATTATAATACATTTATGTTCACATTTATTTATTGAATGTCTAGTTGAAAACAAATGCTTATACCACTATCCTGGCTAGACTGTTCTCTTGTTGGACTAGTACTTGACGTAGGGTGTATCACTGGATGTATCAAATATAGAATGTAAGTATCACTGATTATAAATGTTAGTATCACTGGTGACTGAATGTATCAATTTTAGTATCACTGGATGTATCAATTATAGTATGTATGTATCACTGGATGTATCAAATATAGAATGTTAGTATCACTGGATGTATCAAATATCGAATGTTAGTATCACTGGATGTATCAAATATGGAATGTAAGTATCACTGGATGTATCAAATATAGAATGTTAGTATCACTGGATGTATCAAATATAGAATGTTAGTATCACTGGATGTATCAAATATAGAATGTTAGTATCACTGGGTGTATCAAATATAGAATGTTAGTATAACTGGATGTATCAAATATAGGATGTTAGTATCACTGGATGTATCAAATATAGGATGTTAGTATCACTTGATGTATCAAATATAGAATGTTAGTATCACTGGATGTATCAAATATAGAATGTTAGTATCACTGGATGTATCAAATATCGAATGTAAGTATCACTGGATGTATCAAATATCGAATGTAAGTATCACTGGATGTATCAAATATAGAATGTTAGTATCACTGGGTGTATCAAATATAGGATGTTAGTTTCACTGGGTGTATCAAATATAGAATGTAAGTATCACTGGATGAATCAAATATAGAATGTTAGTATCACTGGGTGTATCAAATATAGAATGTTAGTATCACTGGATGTATCAAATATAGAATGTTAGTATCACTGGATGTATCAAATATAGAATGTTAGTATCACTGGATGTATCAAATATAGAATGTTAGTATCACTGGGTGTATCAAATATAGAATGTAAGTATCACTGGATGTATCAAATATAGAATGTTAGTATCACTGGATGTATCAAATATAGAATGTTAGTATCAGTGGGTGTATCAAATATAGAATGTTAGTATCACTGGATGTATCAAATAAAGATTGTTAGTATCACTGGATGTATCAAATATAGAATGCTAGTATCACTGGATGTATCAAATAAAGATTGTTAGTATCACTGGATGTATCAAATGTAGTAAGGGTGTATATCACTGGATGTATCAAATAAGATTTAGTATCACTGGAGTATCAATAAGATTGTTAGTATCACTGGATGTATCAAATAAGAGATGTTAGTATCACTGGATGTATCAAATTTAGAATGTCAGTATCACTGGATGTATCAAATATAGAATGCTAGTATCACTGGATGTATCAAATATAGAATGTTAGTATCACTGGATGTATCAAATATAGAATGTTAGTATCACTGGGTGTATCAAATATAGAATGTTAGTATCACTGGATGTATCAAATATAGAATGTTAGTATCACTGGATATATCAAATATAGAATGTTAGTATCACTGGTGTATCAAAAGAATGTTAGTATCACTGGAGTTATCAAAATATCATGATGTTATATAGATATACACTGGGTGTATCAAATATAGAATGTTAGTATCACTGGTGTATCAAATATAGAATGTTAGTATCACTGGGTGTATCAAATATAGAATGTAGTATCACTGGATGTATCAAATAAGAATGTAAGTATCACTGGATGTATCAAATATAGAATGTTATAGTTATCAAATAGATGTATCAAAATTAGAATGTTAGTATCACTGGGTGTATCAAATATAGAATGTAAGTATCACTGGATGTATCAAATATAGAATGTTAAAGTATCACTGGATGTATCAAATATAGAATGTTAGTATCACGGGAGGTATCAAATATAGAATGTAAGTATCACTGGGTGTATCAAATATAGAATGTTAGTATCACTGGATGTATCAAATATAGAATGTTAGTATCACATGTAGTGTGTTATGATGTATCAAATAATGAATACATGTTATAGTAATTCACTGTGTATGAAATATAGAATGTTAGTATCACTGGTGTGTATGAAATATAGAATGTAGTATCACTGGATGTATGAAATATAGAATGTTAGTATCACTGGATGTATGAAATATAGAATGTTAGTATCACTGTGATGATAAATGATATATATAGAATGTTAGTATCACTGGATGTATGAAATATAGAATGTTAGTATCACTGGATGTATCAAATATAGAATGTTAGTATCACTGGGTGTATGAAATATAGAATGTTAGTATCACTGCATGTATGAATTATATAGATGTATTAGTTATCACTGGGTGTATGAAATATAGAATGTTAGTATCACTGGATGTATGAAATATAGAATGTTAGTATCACTGGATGTATCAAATATAGAATGTTAGTATCACTGGATGTATGAAATATAGAATGTTAGTATCACTGGGTGTATCAAATATAGAATGTTAGTATCACTGGATATATCAAATATAGAATGTTAGTATCACTGGATGTATCAAATATAGAATGTTAGTATCAATGGATATATCAAATATAGAATGTTAGTATCACTGGATATATCAAATATAGAATGTTAGTATCACTGGATGTATGAAATATAGAATGTTAGTATCACTGGATGTATCAAATATAGAATGTTAGTATCACTGGATGTATCAAATATAGAATGTTAGTATCACTGGGTGTATGAAATATAGAATGTAAGTATCACTGGATGTATCAAATATAGAATGTTAGTATCACTGGGTGTATCAAATATAGAATGTTAGTATCACTGGGTGTATCAAATATAGAATGTTAGTATCACTGGATGTATCAAATATAGAATGTTAGTATCACTGGTTGTATCAATATAAAATGTAAGTATCACTGGGTATATCAAATGTCGAATGTATGTTTCATGAAGTGCATCAAATATCGAATGTATATTAAATATCAGATCTACAAAAAATTTCAAGTTCCGGAATGTTCGTTTTAAGTAGAGTGTCGTGAATAAAATACATGCATGTCTTTATTTCTTTACGTGTACACGATTTTTTTTCTTTTTGTTTAAATTCAAAGCCTATTGGTCGGCATGGGGGTCATTGGAGCCATTATTCCCACACATGTGGTCTCGCCACGCACACCCGAACTCGGCATTGTGTCGGAGGCAACACGTGCGCAGGGAGATCCAGTAGCGTCTCCTACTGTCATCTACCTACCTGTACAGGTAGGATCAATCGTATCTTTTCAGTACATATTATTTTACATTGCTGATGATGCTGAGGATGGTGATGATGATTGCGATGGGACGTTGATGATGACGATGATGTTGGTGATGATGATGGCGATGGGACGTTGATGATGATGATGGAGGAGATGCTGATGGTGGTGGTGATGAAAGCGGTGGTATCTATGATGAGAATGATGATGGCGGTGGAATGATGATGATGATGTTGATGGTGGAGATTTCTTTTATTGTAAATTCTTGTTCTACAGATATCTTTAGATATGTGATATATGACCCGCCCTATCTACGTGGGTTAAGTACAAAAAATCCTAAAAAATATTGGAATTTTCTAAATAACCTAACAAATTATGATAAGAAAACAAAAATGCCAACAATAGATGATTTTTTCGTACACTTTAAAAACATAAACTCAAACAATGAAAACACAGATTGGCAGCCAGATGAACTACTCTTGAATTCTGATAACACTAACGAATTAAACTCTGTTATAACTGAAATGGAAATAAGCAAAAGTATATCTCAACTTAAAAACTCAAAAGCACCAAGTCCCGCTGATGAAATTTTAAATGAGTATATTAAAAATACTGAAGAATTACTTTTACCAGTCTACTCTAAACTTTTTAACATTGTTTTTGATACAGGCGTTATACCTAATTCTTGGCTAGAAGGATATATAATACCACTCTACAAAAATAAAGGTGATTCTACTGATCCAAATAATTATCGGCCCATTACTATTTTATCCACTTTAGGCAAACTTTTTACATCAGTCTTAAACAACCGAATTACTAAATTCTTAGATGATAACGACTTACTTAATGAAAATCAAGCTGGATTTAGGAAACATTATAGCTGCAGTGATCACATTTTTACATTATATTCATTAATTGAACTTTTAAAGAAACAAAAAAAGAAACTCTTTTGTGGATTTATCGATTTTTCCCAGGCATTTGATAAGGTATGGAGGATAGGATTGTGGCAAAAACTTTTGGCTTCATTTATAAATGGCAAAATGTTTAAAGTTATATATAGTATGTACAATAATATCAAATCAAGAATTTCATTACATGGAACTTATTCTGAAGTATTTAGTTCAGAAAATGGCGTTAGGCAGGGAGAAAATTTATCACCGATACTTTTTTCTATTTTCTTGAATGACCTTCAATCTTATTTACAAGCTGACAATTGTCAAGGTGTACTGTTAGAAGGCACAGATGACCCTTCATATTGGCTAAAACTTTTACTCTTTCTGTATGCCGACGACACAATCATTGTATCTGAGTCTGAAAAAGGCTTTCAAAACTGCCTAAATTCATTCTACAAGTATTGTTTAGACTGGCATCTCAATGTAAATATTAACAAAACTAAAGTTGTGGTATTTGGTGCGAGAAATATTCATAATTTCAATTTTAAACTTGGAAATCAAAATATTGAAACAACAGATAAATATCATTATTTAGGATTAACTTTCTCTAGTAATAGTTCCTTTTTTTCAGCCCGTAAACATATAGAACAGCAAGCTAATAAAGCTATGTATTTACTACTCAAAAAGCTTAACAATGCTGATTTACCTATTGACCTTGCATTAAAACTTTTTGACAATACAGTATTACCTATCCTTATGTATGGCTCGGAAGTATTTGGCTTCGAGAATACATCTAACTTAGAAAAAATACATTCAAATTTTCTTAGAAAAATTACAAAAGCTAGAAAAAGTACTCCAATGTACATGTTATATGGTGAACTAGGGCGTTATCCAATATCAATTAATATACAAGCTAGAATGATATCATTTTGGTGTAGAATTCTAAATGGTAAACAACAAAAACTATCACATCGAGTCTATCAATACATGCTTAATTCAAACCATAAGTCTAAATGGGTCACTAAAATAAAGAACATCTTGACATCTATTGGTCGTCACGACTTGTGGCTATCACAATCCCCCGCTTTAAATCTGCACTTGTATGTGAAGCAAATTCTCGTGGACCAGTTTAAACAATCATGGCATGAGCAGCTGAATCAGTCGAATAAAAGCCGAATGTATAAATCCATAAAAGAAACACACTGCCTTGAACCGTATTTTAAAATTTTGAAACCACACAACTGGATTACACTTTTCAGATATCGTACAGGTAATCACCATCTTCCAATAGAACGCGGCCGTTGGGATGGCACTCCCCTAGATAATAGAAAATGCAAAAAATGTAATAAAAATGAAATTGGGTCAGAGATGCACTATTTATTTACATGTCCGTTCTTTGAACAGTTAAGAAAACAATATCTTTCCGGCTTCCATCTGTCTGGCGATGCGCGAAACTATATAGCGATACTCACTTCAACAAATACTGTGTTACTAATCAATCTCTGTAAATTTCTACACTTAGTAATGAAAACATTACGTTCATTGTAATTTTTATCCCTTTTCTTTCGGATTATAGAAAAAATGTACAAATTAATGTATCATTACTTGCATGATGAGCTTTGCAAAAACTTTTTAAGTTGTATAACCCTGTGTACTGTAATTAAAATTTGCATGTTGTGTACACAGTACCAATACTGATTTAAACTGTCTTATAGACATTTTAACTGTTAAACATCACACTTTTCTTTTCTTTATATAAAATATTTTTTGTTTAATTAAGAATGTAATCATTGCAAGATTTTAAAATACTCACCTGAGAAACAAACAAATAAACCGTGGTCGGATCTTCAAGTCACTGTGTTGAGCAGCACGTGGCTGCGTAGGTCGACTTTTGGTTCTATAAATAGGTTAAACTCGTGAAGTACCCCCCCCCCCTTTAATTTAGCTGTTGTTTATTTTGCGGTACTTTGTATTATGACCGGATTGTATGCCTGTTATTATGATCATAACCCCATGTTGTTACTTTGTAATAGTGGGTGAATAAAGTTTATTGTCTGTCTGTCTGTGTTTTTCTTCATCAAACAAGCATCGAAACATTCACCAGATAATAAAAATTACCCACTGGAAACAGGAGTCATCAAGATTTCCTTTTAATTATGATAGTAACAATACATTTTGTTATTGTAAGAAGGTCAATTAAAGACAAATAGCCGTAGTCGTCCAAGTAACAATAAATATGACAGTTTGTTATTGTAATAAGGTCAATTAAGACATATAGCTGTAGTCGTCCAAGTAACAATAATATGACAGTTTGTTATTGTAATAAGGTCAGTTAAAGACAAATAGCCGTAGTCGGGGTACGGACAACTGCCCCTTAGGACAATAGCCCCTTAGGATAACTGCCCCTAGGACAACTGCCCCTAGGACGATTGCCCCTGAGTTTTAATGAAAAAGAGGACAATTGCCCCTACTTTTAAAATATTACATATTTATACATTAAGATTTATGTACCACTGATTCTTGTGTATATTGAACTGAACATGTACATTGATAAACAATTGAATTTTTTTTCACTGTATGCAAAAAAAAAAAGAAATGTTTTTGAATATTCTTCATCCCTCTCCCCCTCCCATCCCCTCTCTCTCTCAGATAATTATTAAATAAAATTATAATATGCATGTTTATTTATTATAAAAACATGGAAATATGCATAGCTTTAATAATAGAAAATAATATATTGTCATTCATTATTTTGCTTTCATCAGTATAATTAGAGAGGGTGGTTGCTATCACCACCTGTTTGAGAATTTTTTTACACCTTTGCATCAAAGAAAAGCTTTAAATACAAATAAAGAAATTCATTACGTAATTAAGAAAACAAATCTTTACTCAATAGATTAATCATTAAAAATCATTGACACATTGCCCTGTTTACAAACCTTTTTAAGTAAAACAAGATAACAATAGTAGTTTTTATAGGTAGTATTTCACACCTGATCGTTTCTTGTTTTCAATAATTTTTCTCAGATTAATTGGAATCAGCAATTTTGTTAACATGTTTTTCATTTTAGTATGGTTGTTTGCAGTTGATGATGTTAGAACTTTTGATGATCAAAGGTTCTTTCTTTAATTTAATTACATATAACTTCAAATGTACAATTGTATGTAAGTGAATTATCACTTCGCAAACTGATAATGAATAGCCCCTGCCTACTCTTATAAGTTGAAGTTTTGATTTTATTCTTATATTGTCCCTACCATAATCATGTACATCATCAAGAATGAGAGAGGTGGTTTGAAGTTATGCTTTGAAGGTTACATGTACACCAAGAAGAACACTGGCAAAAACAGAATTCGCTGGGAATGTTCAAAGAGACGAGCGTATTCATGCAAAGGTGCTGCTACAACTGATGCTGAGGTGAAAGAAGTCCTTTCTACAACTCCCCATAGTCATGAAAGGGATGATGGTGCTGTGGAAGTAGCCAAGGCCATGATGAATGTGAAGGAAAACATCCCCATCAACAGAGGACGACCATGCCAGATTATAGCTGATGTTCTACAGACATGTTCTGCTGAAGCACGTACTGCCTTCGGGAAACTGGATACTGTCAAACGAAACATCCGTAGACAGAAGAAAGGAAGCCTCCCAAAAGAACCAGGATCTCGACAGGAACTCCATCTACCAGAAGAATGGAAGACAACTGGAGGTGTTGATGCAGTTCCATTCCTGATACATGACAGTGGTGCAGACTCCAACAGTAGGATGCTGGTATTTGGAACCGAGCAAGGTTTACAGCATCTGTGTAGGTCAAACGTGTGGTTCATGGATGGAACATTTTCTACTGCACCAGCGATTTTCTATCAGTTGTTTGTGATTCGTGCACCATTAGGAGATACTGCTGTGTCTTGTGTCTATGCATTTCTGCCTGGAAAATCTCAGGAAGTGTATGAGGAATTGTTTCAGAGTGTTGTAAACGCGTGTGAAAGTTATGGCTTCAGTCCTGATCCATTAACATTCCTCACTGACTATGAGCAGGCTATCATTCGAGCAACTGAAACTACATTTGGACAACATGTGACATCTCGTGGCTGTTTCTACCACTTGACACAGAGTACATGGCGCAAAGTGCAGCAGCTAGGACTAACTGAGTTATACAAGGAAGATGAGAATGTGAAATTATTCTGTGGAATGCTGGATGGCTTGGCCTTTCTACCTATTGATGAAGTGTCAAATGGAATGACATATTTGAAGGACATTACACCAGCTGGACTTGAGGACTTAGTGGATTACTTTGACTGTGTGTATGTTTCTAGGAGTTATCGTAGGATCCAGCCTCCTCCAGCACAGCCAGGTGAAAACTGCCCAGCAATGCGTATGCGCAGAATCCCACCCCTGTACCCTCCTCCACTGTGGAATGTTCACCAGGCTACCTTAAATGACGAGGACAGGACAAACAACTTATGTGAAAGTTGGAACCAGGGATTTCAGCAGTTGATTGGCCACCACCATCCATCTGTATGGACTGCTATAGATGGCATCAGAAAGGATCAGGCAATTGTTTCAACTGCCCTCCTTCAGGACCTGAATGGTGAACCCCCACGTAAGCGAGTGAAGAAGGTGACACAATACCTGCAGCGACGTCTAAAGAACCTGTGCCTCGACTTTGTGTCAGGACGTAAGACTGTTGAGGAGCATCTTCAAGGTGTTGGACGATGTATTAGATGGAAATGCCGTTAAATGAAATAATGCTGTTGAACATTTGAGCTGACAAAATGATTCTTTTTGCAAATGCAACTGCCAATGTATTTTTATGACAAATAAATAAATACATAAATACATGCACATATTTTAAAGCTGAACAAAACAGAATAAAATTATGAAACATGTTTTTTTTTCTTTCTTGGTCCGAGTCCTGAGAGGGAAAAAGAGAGAATAAGGATGAAATAGTGAAAGACAGACAGAATGATTTAAAAGGGGAGTGATAAGGGAGTGATAGATATACACAAAAATATCTATACATGCAAGACAGACAGAAACACACAAACATTCAAACACAATGTAGAAGAAGAAGAAAATAAAATATGAAATAAATATATGTATAATACATTTATTTATAATATTATATAATATATTGAACTTTTATTATGGGTAGGGGCAATTGTCCTAAGGGGCAGTTGTCCACAGGGGCAATTGTCCTAGGGGCAGTTGTCCTATGGGGCAGTTGTCCTAAGGGGCAGTTGTCCTACACTCTGCCGTAGTCGTCCAAGTAACAATAATATGACAGTTTGTTATTGTAATAAGGTCAATTAAAGACAAACAGCCGTAGTCACCCAAGTAACAATAATATGAATGTTATTGTACGAAGGTCAATTAAAGACAAACAGTTTTAGTCACCCAAGTAATAATAATATGAATCTTATTGTAAGAAGGCCAATTAAAGACAAACAGTCGCAGTCACCCAAGTAAGAAAAATATGACAGTTTGTTATTGTAAGAAGGTCAATTAAAGACAAAGACTCGCAGGCATCCAAGTAATAACAATGATGATAATAAATTTTGGATTGATGTTGTCACATCATATATGTACTATATGGACAAAGTGTGTATTGATGATATATACAATTTTTTACATATGCCATTATTCTATAATGATTGTTTATTTAATATTAAGAATCATGTCTTTTTACCCAAACTCTATAATCGAGGATTCAGATTCGTTAAAGATTTAATTGATATAAATGGAAACTTTGTTGATATTGAATACTTAAATAATATTACAGAAACAAAAATAAATTACATGAACTTTTATAGTTTAAAATCTGCTATATTCAACTATGCCAAGAAAAAGAAAATACAACTTAATAATTTTCCTGTTATTCTGTTTCAGAATCCCCAAAACAATGTGTACATAAATCCTATTATTACTTGTACTGATATGAACAAGTATGTTTACAATGAATTGTCAAAAAATACAGAAATTCCTACCAGTAAAATTAAATGGATTGAAAAGTTACATAAATTAGATATAAACTGGGAAGCTATTTACACTTACACCTTTAAATGTACCAAAGATACTTACTTACAGTGGTTGCAAACAAGAATAATTCATAGAATACTAGGTACTAATTCCCTTCTTTATAAAATGAAAATAAAAAGAGATAATGTATGTACTTTTTGTAAAAGTGAGGAAGAGACAATTATCCATCTTTTTTGGGAATGTGAAAAAATAAAACCAATAATAGAATATTTGATTGATAAAATAAAAGAATTTGAACCATCAACAAACATTGACAGTTCTTTTGTGATATTAGGATCTGGAGAAACAGACAACAAATATGATTTAGTGTTTTTACTCATGAAAAAATTTATTTACTTAAGTAAGATGAAAAATGTGATACCAACCATTTATAGCTTTAAACAAGTCTTAAAATTAGAAATAGAGATTTTTAAAAGTTCTAAGTACACCGAAGATAAGTCTAGGATGGACAATTGTAAGCTCGTTTTATGTAATCATGTTTAATTGATATAAGTGATTTTATATAACACAGATAGCAATCTTTATTGCTTGTATGTCACACTAGATTTATGTTTACATATATATAAATATGAAGGGAAAAAAAACAAAAAAAAAAAAAACAATGATGATATTTTGTTAGTGTAAGAAGGCCAAATAATATACGCATGCGCATGCGCAGAAAATGGCGAAGACATGAAAATTTGAGCTCTCGATAAAAAAAAGGGAACACATGGATCTAATAGTTATTCTTTAATAGGAATACATGTGAAAGTACCAAGGATAAGTGAAAAGTATAGATGATATCAACTGGTGTGTTTTCGACACAAATAAAAATGACAAAAGGATATTAAATGTCTCCAAAAAACAACAAAGAAAAGAGCGCGAAAAGGAATTCAAAAAGAAAAGCGAAATCGCCACTTCAAACAGAGGAACAAAACAAAGCCAAAACACGAGAAAAGCCTAGCGAATCGGTGAGTGATTGCACAATCAGCCAAACATACATAAAAACTCATGATTACCCCAGAAATTGTGATTATCAAAACATGAGCCAGTCAATGAGCAATCCAACCATTTCTCCCCTGATGAACTTTACACCCCTACCCTACGGAATGGCTTCCCCATCGACCCCTATGGCCCAGTATTTACCTCCACCCCCACCGACCCCACAACAACACGGGCCACCAGCCTGGGCTATGGAAATATTGGAGGAAATCAAATCCTTGAAGCTTGCTTTGCCAAAAATAGAGAAAATAGAGAACACTGTTGATATAATCAATTTAAAAGTCAGTGAACTAGATACAAAAATTATACATGTCGAATCACGAGTATCAGACATTGAAAAATCACAATCATTCATAAATGAAGTCCACGAAAAACAATCATGTGACCTCATTAAAGCACAGACGGAAGTGAAATCATTACAAAGCTCGTGCAAAAACCTGCAGGACTCCATGAAAACATTAAGAACCGAAAAAGAACAAATAAAAACCAAGCTAACTGATCTTGAGTCCCGTTCCATGCGAGAAAATCTGATGTTTTATGGTATTGAAGAAAATGATTCCGAAAATTGCACGGAGAAAGTAAAATCGTTTTGTGCAAACAAACTCGGTATTGACGCTTCAAGCATGATCTTTGATCGTGTCCACCGTGTCGGCAGTTCATCATCAAAAAAGCCTCGCCCCATTGTGGCAAAGTTTCACAGCTACAACGACCGAGAGACGATAAGGAGGAGGGGTTTCGACTGTAACGATGCACTCAAATCTGACCGACAGGGTGTCGGGATACAACGACCAAAAGCCGTGCGAGATGCCAGGAAATACCTTTATTCCATCATGAAGAGAGAACAAAGTAAGGGAAACAACACAAAATTCATCGGGGATAAACTTTTCATCAACGGCGTGGAATACACCGGTGACACAAATGCGTAGAACTGTCAGGAGGAGCAGATTTCCATTTTATCATGGAACGTACATGGATTAGTGAAAAAACTATCTGACCCTTTAAATTTTTTTCCAATTATGTGTGATTATTTTTACAGAGACATGGTTATCCGAAAATTCCCATTATAATCTAAATGTTAAAGGTTACGAACATACTCATCTTTATGGTAACAAGGCACGTACCGCACGTAAAGGACGTTATAGCGGCGGAATCTCAATATACTATAAATATGAACTGAGAAATAAAATTGAAATAATAGAAAAGCAACAAATTGGAATACTTTGGCTACGTTTATGTAAAACACTTTTTCCCTTCAATGAAGATGTTTATCTATGTTCTGTATATATTGTCCCAAGTAATTCATCTGTTTTAGAAAGGAATAATTTAGACTTCTTTGAATGTATTGAAACTGGTATTGAGAAATACAAACCACTTGGAAAAATTATTATAAATGGAGACTTTAATAGCCGAACCTCGGAAGAGATTGATTTTATAGTTCCAGACAAATATTCTGACAATTTAAATATCTTATTGATGAGATTAACACATTTACCATGATTAGAAAAAACAAAGATAAAATCACTGACATGTATGGCAGAAAACTCTTAGACTTATGTAAATCAACAGAATTATTAATTACAAATGGCCGTCTAAATAACGGAAATTTTACATTTTATAATATAAATGGCTCCAGTACAGTTGATTATATTCTTATGAATTATCACGACTTTAAATACGTGAAGGAGTTCTCAATTCTTGAACCCAATGAATTTTCCGACCACTCACCATTAAAATTAGTCATTAATAGAAACGCGCCAACCCAATCACGTGACTCTTATACAAACATAACGGACACAACCAGAATACGATATGACGAGTCATCCGCCACTGATTTCATGAACAGATTAAATGACAACAAACACACACTTGATGAGATCACATCAAACTTAAACCTCACTCGCTTAGACGACTCCGTTCAAGAATTCACAGAATTTCTACAGAATCATGCTTTAAATGTATTCGGTAATCACATCACGAATTCATTAGACGTAAACAAAAAACATGTAAATGGTTTAATAGCGAGTGTCATAAAGCACGCAAACAATACAACATATCACGTAATCGATTTCTCCGAAATCAAACAGAGGAAAACAAGAAACAATTTATGGAAAATAAATCTCATTATCTCAAAGTTAAAAGAAAAGCAAAAACTAAATTTAAAAAAATGAAGGTAAACGTTTAACACAGCTTGCTAAAAGTAAACCAAGAGAATTTTGGAATAATATTAAAAACCAATATAAAAATAAATCTCCGATGTCAAATTCATTAACAGTCGACGATATCTACGATCATTTTAATATACTTTACGGTTCTGATCCGTCTCAAAACAGAAATACAAACCACGAGGTAAACTTAACCTATGACGCTTATTTAGATAACGAATTTACAGAAAGTGAATTAAAACAAGCAGTATTTACACAAAATAACAACAAAAGCCCTGGCACTGACCTCATTACAGCTGAGATCTTTAAATGTGCATATATACAACTATCCCCATTTTTATTAAAACTTTATAACAGCCTATTCACAAATGGAGTTTATCCCCAGAAATGGGGTGAGGGAATCATTACGCCAATATTTAAGGGAGGTGATCCGGATGATGGAAAAAACTACCGCGGAATCACACTAAACAACATCATTGCTAAAATTTATTCACAGCTTCTTCTTAATAGGCTTACAAAATGGTGTTTAGAGCGAGAAACAATTATCGATAACCAATATGGGTTTCAAAAAGGAAAATCAACTGAAGATTGTATTTTTATATTACACGCTATTTTATATGAAACGTTAAAAAAACACAAAAAATTATATGTTGCTTTCCTTGATTGGGAGAAAATGTTCGACAGAATTGATAGATATTATCTCTGGCAAAAACTTTTTAAAGAAAATGTCAGTTCAAAAATGATAAATGCAATGAAATCGATGTACACCACTATTACGTCATTCGTTAAATATAAAGGAAACAAATCTAACATAATTAATTCGAAGATCGGTGTTAAACAAGGGGACCCTTCCAGTAGTCTATTGTGTCTTTTCTTTCTCAATGACATCATAAATAATATCAACACTACACTTAACGGTATAGTTACCCTAGATGATGTTAAACTGTTTATCCTATTATTTGCTGACGACGCCGTTTTATTTGCACAAGACCCACGATCATTACAATCAATGCTAAATGACGTTGAAACATATTGCAATACATGGGGGTTATCCATCAACACTAAGAAAACAAAATGTATGATATTCGAATTAGGTAGAGCAACCACTTACAACATTATCTACTAAGTTGCAACTTATTCGACAATGAACGAAATACTTTCCTAAGTAATATATCTCATCCATTTAACACAAATGTCAACAATAGCGAAAATAATTTTGTATCTTTGCTGCGATCCGAATCTTACCAGGATCTTACAAATATATGCAAACTAGTTCGAATAATAATGAAGCGAATAAAATAATTGTTCTATAAAATATGCCTATGCTACCCTACGTACCGAATATTTTGTAAATGAAGAACTACAAATAATTATTTATAGTTAGACTACATGTATAAGTTTTGTGTAGATAATCTATTTACACGTACATAACAAAATAATTCACTACTTATCTGAAACGCGCCCACTACAATATCAACACACATCCAACCATCCACTCATTCATATATACATACATTCACCTGTTTTATATATTTACACTGAGCTTATATTGTTAACATACACTTTTAAATATTTGTACATGAATCGTTAGCATAAATTGTTTATACATATTTGGTAATGCCCCCCCACTTTACTTTAATGACTCTCTCTCTCTCTCTCTCTCTGCTACAATTTGAAATTGAGTATAAAATGTAAAAAATGCAACGCATACATGTAAGTGCTATTAGCTATAACATTATCAGAATAACAATTGTAAATATTGTTCTGCTAGAAATATATGTAGATCTGCTTTCTTTCTCCCAACTGTTTCCGATAATACTTTTTTATTACTACTCACTCAAAACCTTGAACCGGTAAAATTAGTTTGAACTATGTATTTATTGTCATTTCTCCATGCTGTATACCTTGTATACCTGGATGTAATAAAGATATGTTCTGTTCTGTTCTGTACAATTTTTACATCAACAACACAGTTATCGAATTAGTAGACTCATTCAAGTACCTTGGCATTCACCTATACAAAAACAACAAATGGAACAGAACACAAAAGAACATTGCATCACAAGCAACACGTGCACTTCATAATCTATTCATTGTATTCAACCAACTTGACCTTGAAACATCGCAAAAAATAAAATTATTTGATAGCCTGATATCACCAATACTGAACTACGCATCTGGTGTATGGGGTATTGTAACTCTAAAGACATTGAACTTGTACACACCAAATTTTGCAGAAAAATACTCTATGTAAAAAAGTTTACCCACCTTAATACTTTGTATGGTGAATTAGGTCGTGCTCCTATGCATATTTTAAGGAAAATCACTCTGATAAAATACTGGATAAAAATACTTAAAAGTAAACCAACATCACTTCGTTACAAAACTTACCAAATGTTAAAAGATGACGTAAACTTGGGCTGTACCGACAGTAAAAACTGGGCCTATCAAGTTAAACATGTTTTTGACCATATTGGTATGCCATATATATATGGATCGCACATGAAACTTCTCTTATTGATTTAAAATTCATAAAGAATCGTTTACTAGACCATTATCACCAGAGTTGGTATTCGAATATAAATAACACTAAAAAGCTTGACATATATTGTATATTTAAACATGATTTTATTTTTGAAAATTATCTTGACAAAATAAAAGACAAACGATTTAGAATTGCCCTAACTAAATTTAGAGTTTCATCTCATGACTTACTCATAGAAACTGGAAGATATGACAACACTCCTAGAGACCAACGACTTTGTAAAAATTGTTCAATGAATATACCTGAAACTGAATACCATTTCTTACTTGTATGCCCCAAATATAGAGAACTTAGATCTTTTTTTTTCAAACAATATTTCTGTCACTGGCCAACCCTAAAAAAATTTGAAATTTTAATGAGTAATAAATCAAGTAAAATTAAAGAATCTGTTGCAAAATTTATTTTCTATGCAAATGAGATTAGAATCATAAATAACTAAAACTCATTATTATTATTCAACACTCGTATCATTGAAAATAGTTTTTACTTATTTGTTCAATTCATTTATTTTTGCATATTCATATATGCTCCTTGGTAAATTTTCTTGTCTTCGTTGTATAAATATTATTTTGCTATAAATGTCATATGATATTTAATGCAATAAAATGTTTGTTATGTTATGTTATGCAGTTATACACGACATTTCTCATACATGTTATGGTAGAAAATCGATGACTAAGAAAAGTAATACTAGTACTATGTCATTTCAAACCTCCCCATGGTTTGATAATAAATGTCGAGAAGCGAAACGTTTATTTCTTGAAACAAAAAGATTTTTCAAACAAAATCCAACAAATAATAATAAATTAGCATTCCTAGAAAGTAAGTCTAAATTTCGTTCTGTCAAAAGTTTAAAAAAAAAAATTGAAAAAAATAAATTGAAAAAAAAAAAGATTTGTGTGAAATTGAATTTTTTTTTAAAAGGGAATAAATTTAAAAGTATGATAAATTTCACGAAGTGAACCATTACATATTCACGAGTTAGATGCACCATTCACAATTGATGAAATACAAAAAACAATAGCTTGTTTAAAACGTAATAAGTGCAGCGATATAGAAAATATTGCGGCTGATTTCTTCATAGACGCAAAATCTTTTATCCCACCATTCTTATGCACCGTTTTTAATAATATATTTAACACTGGTACATTTCCAAAATCATGGGCTAACGGTTTAATTATTCCTATTCATAAAAAGGGAGACAGAAAAAATGCAGCTAATTATAGAGGTATCACTATTGTAAATTGTATGTCAAAAATATTTTCTCTAACTTTACGTAATAGGCTTAACCTTTGGGCGGAAACCAACGGTGTCTTCCCTGAAGCACAGTTTGGTTTCCGTGAAAAGCGATCTACAGCTGATGCAGTATTTATATTACATACATTAATCCAAAAAGTATTATCTAAGCAAGGTAAACTTTGGTGTGCTTTCATTGATTATGAACGTGCTTTTGATTCAGTAATTCACGATGCTCTTTGGTTTAAATTAATAGAAATTGGTGTCAGTTGTAAATTGATAAATATCATTAAATCCATGTATAGTGTTGTCAAGTCATGTGTAAAATTGCCATCTAACAGTTCTTTTTGTGATTCTGAATATATGTCCGAGTTCTTTGATGTTTCTATAGGATTAAAACAGGGCGAACCCTTGTCGCCATTGTTATTTTTACTTTTTCTTAATGATATTCAATCATGTATTGACTTTAATGTTTTGACTGATAAAGATGTTGAATTATTGTCTTTGTATCTCATACTGTTTGCCGATGATATTGTTGTTTTCACAACCAGTCATGATAGCCTACAAAAACAATTAGATAATATATATGAATATTCATGTAAATGGGGTTTAAAATAAATGTAAATAAAACTAAATTATGTATTTTTGAAAAGAAAAA
>CM037791.1:31135054-31185054 GCA_021229015.1 Solen grandis | reverse complement strand
GAACAATCAATTCCGATATCTATGTGTTTCCTTTTTTTAACGTTCTACTATTTCAGTTTACCTTAAAAAGGTGCAGTGTCTTACTATTCGGGACAAATTGTTAGCAGGTGAAGAAAACTTCAACTTTCAAAACAAACAGAACTCGTTTCCGCAGATCCATTCTTTACTTTTGGCTAATTTTACAATGACCAATGGGAATTTAGCAAAGTATATAACAACCAATCATAAAAGAATCATTTTTATGAAAATATGGGGGTCAGCGTTGTTTTTACATGTGGTGAAAATCCCGTTAATTATACTGATGCTTACAAATATCTTGGGGTATGGATGAATGAACACTGGAACATGTCAAGAACGATAACGGAACAGGCTAAATCTGCCAGCTGTGCAATGTCCGCTCTTTATACTAAAATGTTAACCGCAGGTGGTATCACATACGAGGTTTTCACGAAATTGTACACGTCTTTAGTTAAACCAGTTTTATTTTATGCCGCGGGGTATTTTGGGCATCAATGACCATAAACAAATTTGTGGTGGTAATTTTGCCTCGAATTTTGCATTAAGGGGTAATATGGGATAGAATTCCTGCTTCGTAAATACAAAACTTGAATGCTTTAGACTTCATATAAGCTATCCCGATCAAATGATTATCGTCTTTTAAAGTTTGCTTTAACTGGTCAAAATCTTACAAAAGGGGATGGGAATCAAAAGTTGAAAATACAGCAGAAAATTATTAATTCTGTATAAAATACTGATAAACTCCGAACATACAGAATATAAATCACAGTTGCCTCCTGAATTTTATTGTATTTTAATTTTTACTGTCGCATTCTTTTTAAATTGCGTTCATGCTATTTACCTTTATGTATTGAAACTGACCAATACTCTTAACCCAAAACAGATATAATTTATCAGATGTAGAATAAAGACTTTGTAAATTTTGTAACGTTGGAAAGGTTGTAGATGAGACTCAATTTATTTCAGACAGTGATTTGTACTCTGATATTAGAGAAAATCTTTTTAATAAAGTGTCTGAAATATACCCTTCTTTTAATACGTTCGATAATAAGGAAATATTAGTATTTTTAATGCAGTCAAAGGAAATGCAGTTCCCACTTGGAACTTCCATTACAAGGATGTTTAAACGTCGGAAAATATTTACATGAAATATCACATGAACATAAGAATGTTGATTTTGTTTTTAAATACATGTGATATTTGAAACTGTGAACTATTTGAAAGGAATATTGATATTTTATATGATGCAATAATTAAGCATTTTTTATTCATACTTTCTTTCTTTCCACATTTCGTCTCAGCCACGTGATACATTCTTTGTCTATATGTCATAGATAAATGTTATAAAAACGCCAGGGTATCATGGCATGTTTAGCGTATCTGCAATTCACACATTGCGCAATTAATCGCTAATCGCATTAAACTGGTCACGTGGCTTGTCTGTCACCCCTGTCCCGGGTAGACGAATCTTTTCTGTGTGAAAAGTAAAAGGATTCGAATTTTGGCTTTCAAAGAGGAAAGACCTCTGTTTAGGTTTTCCTAACGAAAATTATTAACGAAAAATATTAACGAAACTTATTAACTGATATTTGATATTGATTTTTACTGTGATTTCACGCACATTTATGTGGATAACCATCATTATTATTATTATATACTACTGTGTTTTCACGGACTATATTATTGTTGTTATTTGAATATGTGGATTGCCACAGAAAGAAAAGAAGAAAAAAAAATCTCATTAATCACAAAAGGACTTATTTGTCATTGTGTGAGAGTTCCTACAGTTCCTCAACATAATTAACCAGATACCGGGGCACAGTCGGACAATCAACAATCAAATATACAGAGTTACATTATTACATCACCGACAGGATATTGTAAGCCTCCAATGCTCCAATGAAAAAGAGTGATAGAGCTTGAGAGTGTTTCCTTTGATGGTTCCCGGTATTTTAAAAGAGAGACGTATCTAGAGAAACAACACATACTACACATAAGGATATTCCGGTTTTCGTGGTGGGCTATAAAGTAAATATCTAACGTAACATCTGGTTACCCGGTTATCTGGTTACATATATAAAAATAATGCCAGAAATGAAGGTTGTTCATTTCTGGCAATTCGATTTAAAGTGCATTATCTATGTCAGTATATTTGATATGAGGATACACGGTTATTGCCATAAAGATAATGTATTACTGTTTATCACTCATTTTTGTGGGGGACTTGTTTATAATGTATGTGAATGTTTTTTGTTGTTGTTTTTTAAATATGTACATTGTACAGTGTCTTACAAGTCGCGATGCGGCTAGATATTAATGCTATTTGTGTGTAACCTTGGATCTTATTGAAAATGTTAACATATGACACTCTAATAAACTATTTACCGGTAAATATGTTGAATTTCCATAGGGAAATAATACAATAAACAATTAAATTCACTCTTATTCAATATTTCGGCAAAAGTTTGCCTTTCTCAGGAAAAAAACAACCTGAATTTTTAGCAAGTTCTACATTATAGACGTTTGAATGGTCGCCATATTGTTATTGCTATCAATCAGCAATAATAATATGGCGACTATACAAATTTAATTTAATTGTTTATTACATTTACCGTATCTGTCTGTCTGTTTATGTAATACCATGCTTCCAGGCAAACAATAATGAATATATTACAATAATATACATTTGTGTAATTCATCGATAAATGTTTACCACATTGAAAACTTGTTTTGTATTGATGAATATGACGTGAAATTGCATACTGAATAGAAGTATGTTAGAATCACCGCGCTATACAAGGTTTGACATCACAGAGAAGAACGTCTTTTAATCTGGATTATCAAAATGACCTTAATTATAAGCATCTAAATATGTTTCTTTTATGTTTTAATTGTCTTTAAGTATAGTAAAAAATAAATATTGTTTTAAAACAAAAAGAATAATCTACTTACCAATCTTTTACACCATGTAAGTGTTAAAGGCGGACAAAATAAGCAATATACCAATGATGTCACCACGTTATCCAGCTCATTTCCGCCCACTTTATTTTCCTTTTGAAAGTTTAACACATACTACTTCAAGCAAAAAAAAAAAATACAAAAAAAATAAGGAAAAAAATAACAACACACATATTATATAGTTGTTTATTAATGTTGCTTCCTCTAGATAAATCAAGAATGTTAATGAATTTCAAGCTATAGCATAACAATACGTAAGACTCACAAATGTATTAGAAGTCTAAAAGCTGAAATTCTTGTTTGTAGAATTTCTGATCAAACTGTTTACTACTTCAATGTCAACTTTGGAGGTTGTTGATTCTATGGCAGTTTTTAGTCACATAGCGACACCTTGATAATTACAAAATGAGAAAGTACATAGGAGGGCCCGAGTAGAACCATCGACATACCGTTAACCAGCCGGGATGTTTCATGACCAGTAACATCCGATTAACGCTGCTGGAACTCGAACCCACAGGATGAAGGGGCTACGTGATGATGCAGTCAGTGATTTCAATTAAGCGCCCTTGGAGGCTCTATATTTTTCTGTGATGCTATCAAATATTTCATTAATATCTATAATCATAGTGTCTGATAAAACAGGACACTGACCGTGACCCCAACATATGTCATCACAATAGACAATAGAACAATCCCTTGTGGTTAGATTTCCGGCAGTGACACAATGTTCAGTTTCATATGAGAGGCTTGGAGTCTTGAATTAATCATTTCAAAACATAGAATGATTGTTGTGCAATATTGTATAAACGATTGACTAAACCATGATCACGAGAGTAAACCTATGTATCGATTAATTGTTAGCATGACCTTATATGATGGCTGATTTCTGTTATGTCGCGTAGTGGGTTTAAAAAAAAGTATTTGGCGGGGCGACACGATGAATCAAAATATCGAAACGAAAAGTCAAGGTATTGTTTTTTCAACAGTTCGCCCCAAACTTTCGGCTTTTCGTACCAGCTATGATTTGGTAGAGAGTCTGAATCCCACGACTATGACCGAATTACCCGAAGAGCGGGAGGAGGGGTACAGGTAAAGTGAATGAAATTGGGGTGCAATGAGTCTCCGCGACCTCTCGTAGTGCGCGTTACTCCGGATCGCGTTTTTTATTTGTTTGTTTTCTTTCGATGAATACTGTTCGCATGCTTCATACTGTTCTTTTGCTGATGTCCTTTTTATCTAATTATTTGGATACTGTTTCAAAAATAACTTAAACATTGCAATAATGCTGCCTTATATTTATATCACCTATGCTGCATGATACCGTAAATTGAGATACTGAGACTAGGCCAGCTACATATATAACTTAATGCCAGTTTACGAAATGAAAGCTGTTCATTTCCGGCAATTCGTTTTAAAGTACATTATCTGTGTCAGTGTATTTGATATAAAGATACACCAGTATTGCCATAAAGACAATGTATCACTGTTCAATTACTCCTTGTTTTGTGGGACTAATTTTCGTCGATTTCGTGGACAGCTTTATCCACGAATATCAATCTCAACGAAACCTGTCCAGTAGTAGACCTCACGTTTTTTTTTTAGAATATGAATCCACGAATAAATGTACCAACGAAATCTACTTTATTACAGATTTCACGAGAGCGAAAGTTAATGTCAACGAAAATTAATGATTTTACAGTATACAACTTATACATAATAATAATAATAATAATAATAATAGTCATTGGACTGTGCGATCCACATTACAATATTATAGACAGTTAATTATAGCTTGGCGGACCTCTGCTAAAGCGATATTGATAGTATTTCTACATAGACAACCTTGTTATGAAATACCATCGTCGTGAGTACACGTCTTTTGCGGACGCGTGGGAACCCTACTTGGCCAATCAAAATTAAGCAATTACAAACTACAATGGATATACGACATTGTTTTCAAACACCTCGTTATCAACTCGTTGTTGCTTTGACGGGCGCTTAACTCGCCATTGATTATAGTTTGACATTTATTCATTGAGATTTTTTGAAAGTATTTTCAAATATACCAAACATTTTAAAATTATAGATTAACATGTATATATCTGGCCCATTGTTTCAGAAATCTCACGCCATTGTTTAATTAAGATGCGTGACATTATACTGTACAGCATGTAAGTAAAGATAAAACTAACAGTCAAATTAAAATATTCTGTTCCAAAACACCACCCGTATTATTCCATCGAAATTTTCCATATCTCTACTTATGAATATACTTTCATCTGTTTAGTTCTCAATTCCTGACCTTCGGACCGGTTCTAAACTGAAGTTGAAGAGAACACAAATGTCTCTATCACATTCAAAAGTTACGACAGGAAGATAATTAACCGGACATGACAATCAAAGCCTTCAATCACCTATTGTGATTCATATCAACTCTAGACGCTGCTGTGGGTCGGTCTAGTATTCAGTCTCGAGACCATGTGGACCTGGTCCGTGTATGTAGAGGCTTAGTACACCAGTAAAGTGAACGATGGGTTGTAAATTAGGGACATTTCTGACTGTGATACTTTTCAGTACGTTTAGTTTGGCAGGTAAGTTTTGCTATACTATACATATTTTTGTTCTTCTCTTATAATATTTTCATTGAACTATTGCCAAAATGGTGGTGACTACAGGACCTAGTATTATTAATGTATGATCGTCATCATTGATGATGTAAAACAATCGGGGTTAAATAAGTTTACATAATGCTAAATTTAATATAAAGATAACTCAATATATTGGAAGTTGTATATCTAAGGTCATATTTTCCAACACGTCATTTAATGATCTGCTGTTATATAGATCCCAGTCATATAGAGCAGCAGTACAAGAAATTGCTGACAGTCACTAAATCTCTACCGATAATGGCATCTTGCATACTTCCAAAAGATCTGACCTTGAAATTTTGTGTCACCTGGTGTAAGCAGAGGTGACACATAGAGATAAGGATCACTATCAGTTTTCAGTCGTCTGTCTGTCTGTCTGTCTGTTGTTACATTTTTCCGTCACGCTTCAGCAGGTGACACATGTGTTCCAAAGAACACTCTTGTTATTGACAAAATTGTGAGACCAGTAAATGAAATGCAGGACAATTCACCCCTGTCTTATGAAACATGACAGTCAAGTATACAAATTGCGCTGGATTATTTTATGTTTTACAGTAGACGCATCAGCCGTGCAATGTCTTGGATGTCGGAATAATGACTGTTGGTTTGGGACTAGTATATGTATATCTAGCTGTAATGAAGGATACTTCGGGCAATTAACTGAGCAGAACAAAGGTAATTTCACGTGTCAAAAATGTTCGAGCATGTGTCATAGTTGCACATCGTTGACAAACTGCAGTAAGTGTACAGACGGTCGATGGGGTGACACTTGTAACAAAGATTGTCCAACAAACTGTAAAGATTGTACGTCGTCTACGCACTGCACTCAGTGTCGAGAAGGTTACTATGGCGACGAATGTAAACAAACATGCCTAACTAATTGTATAGCATGTGAGCCATCTAAGCAGTGTACCAAATGTCGGGATGGATTCTGGGGAGATACCTGTCAAAAAAGATGTTCGAATGGTTGCCATGGTGACACTTGTGATTTTTCTTATGGAGTATGTCACTCGTGTAAAACTGGATATTTATATACTACTGGTACAAACAATGAAGTAATATGTATACCATGCAATATAACAAATTGCCATCAATGCAAAACTAAAGACGAATGTGAGGAATGTGAAATCGGTTGGTATGGTGACTTATGTAATCAGACGTGTTCTGTTGGATGTCAGAATAAAAACTGCACAATCACCGGAGATTGTGTTTGCAAACACGGATATTTTAAAACAATAAAACTTGACAAGTCTTTTAATTGTCACAAGTGTCCAAAGGGTTGCGCTAAGTGTGAGCGCAAAACAAACTGCAGTGAGTGTCAACCCGGATATTGGGATCATGATTGCAGCAAGAACTGTTCCAGTTGTCACGGTCCGTCTTGTAATCAAAGCAACGGCCAGTGTAAAAATGGGTGTAGGAAGGGTTTTTTAACCCTTGAAAACGGAACCTGTATTGATTGCAGCAGAGCATGCGCCAACTGCACTTCCGGTTCAGTGTGCAAATACTGTGGTGAGGGTGGTGTTTGTGGAAAATGGGGTAAGTTTTCTAATTAACTATATCACATGTAACATAATTTAGAAACTCGTATCGCAAAATCAATAGCATGTAGTGACTCTTCAAATTGTACCTTCAGTATTCTTAAAACAACTAAACACGATGTTTCGACTGTCAAAGTTTCCCCATATCACGTTACAACTGAGGTCTACTGAAGTATCAGTATGTCCCCTAAAGTAGTTCTTGCAAGGACCCGATGCGGAAGAATCGTGGCTTGATCAATTCAATTCCCCTTAATGTTGATGAGCAATTGTCACAAGATTGTAAATATCTAAATCTGTTTTATCTGATCAAAATATTTTTGTTTTGCTTTTCAATATTATCATTTGCTATTAAATATTATGCACCATCAACAAGTACTAAAACCTATGTGTTCCAATGTTTGATTTTGTTGCTGTTGAGTATTTGTTTGTTGTTGTTGTGTTTGATTTTCATAAATCATTCAAAGTTTTTATGCTAACAATGAAATTTGGCTACAAATGCATTCATGACTGTAGTCCTTACTCACATTGTCAGATAAGGTAATGAAGACTTGCCTACATTTGTAGGATTGGTGACCAGATGCGGTATTCAATATACATCTTAATTTTAAGATAATCTTAAGTAGATAGAAATTTCACTAAAATCAAGATTTTAATAACAATAAGATTTTCCTTAATTTTTAAGCTTTTCCTTAACTGTTAAGAACAGTATTAAAATTTGATAAGTTTTCCGTTGATTTAATCTTAACTTTAAGGAAACTTCGGTGCTCCCTTAACTATTTTCTTATTAGTAACTTAAGATTTCGTCGATATTATTTACCAAATAGCCGTTTTCATTTACTTTTGGCCATTTCATGAGATGTAGGAAATAAAACTTAGAGATCTACAAGTTTTGAGCCGCCGTAATTTCGCAACAGCAGAGGACAATATGGTCACTATCACCCGTCCCAATAATGCATTTAAAAAATCAAACCTGACTAATATCTTTGTTATTTCTATCATTACATTGTCTTTCAATCATTATATACATGAAATGATACAATTTCTCAATGTGCATAAACTTGTTTGAAATGCTCATTAAAATATATTTTAAATTACCTAAATATGATAAAATACCATGCGATCTGCGTCACACATGTTTTGAAACAAACGTGTACAATTTTAATATTTTCTTATTTTTAGATTTTATAACGTAAGTCTTTACTTAGGTTAAAAAATTTACGGTTAATAAATATATTTAACTCCCTGTAATGGTTCCGATACAATTCGGACCTCATGGCCTTTCACGGTGATAACCAAATTTTCTAATGTTTCATTAGGGTAGTTGTTTATCTTGGTAGAGGTTAAGGGGTCCAAGACATAGCGAAACAATTACAGGGACTTTACCTTAAGAAAAAGGTCAATTTCAAGGAAATTTATGGGTTAGATCTAGCGTGCTTGTCCAACCCAGGAACAAACGAGACGAGTAAGTATAAGTTTTACCCCTTTACCAGTCAACGTTAAAAAATCAGGAAAAGAAAATGGTATGGCTAATTACAAGTTTTACAACTGTTCAGTTCTAGGAAACACCGACGAAATCCAATGGCTGATATTTGTACTGATTGGGCTGGCAGTTTTGGCAATGTTCCTCATCTTCTTCATAGCTATTCTGATGGCGCGGCCATTCCTATGGTAATATCTATATATTCTAAAAGTGTTTTAATTTTTTCGTTCGGGATTAGTTCTCTTATATTTCGTCAAACCGCATTTTGTTTTTGACGTTGTTTTGTTATTTCTTTTCGAGCCCAGAATAACTCTTCTCATTCGTTTTGGTTACGGAAATCCAAAATACTTTTGTTACACTTTAGGGCTGTATAAAACAGATGGAAGAAAAGTACAATGTTGTAGCGCAAATTATTCGGCTGATAAATTTATCTCTATAACTCTCTTTCTTTTTTCTCTCAACATAATTACAGTTATACTTTTGCCGGATATTTCGAATCATTTGATTCATAATTATGTGCCATAATTGGTCTATTTAATAGTTCAAAGCGTACACCCAATGCTGTAGAGGGAAAATTATTCAGAAAAAGAAAAAGCAAAGGTAAATAAAAGCTCAATTCATTTATTTCCTTACATGTATTTGTAAAGAAAAAAAAGACACAAATACCCCTACCTTCACAGATAAATATATCGGTATGCATTCTGACTTTAAACCGAATTTTGTGTGTTCAATATAAAAAATATCAAGAACATAGTGTATGTGTATATATATTTAGAAACAAAGCAACAAACAGTACTTGCAGCTGCTGCTGGTAAAGGCAATGGAGTCGTCCATTTAAGTCCTGTGTGTGACATAAAAATTCCCAATATGAATTGTAGACATATACATATGTTTGCTAGAATTCAAATCCGGAATTCGAGGCAGTGCTGGTAAACAGGCCGGTCGTGATCGCGTGACATCTGTTGGAGAGGTGAGCACGTGCCCAACACCTCCCCTGCCAAGTCGTACAGTGGCGTTGGAGGATCTGGATGACGGGGGTCCGAGCAGTGTTGCAATCTCCATAGGTGAGGGTGAATTTAATCATTACCAATTCGTAAGGGAACAAAAGGGTAAAAAGAAATACATGCATATCAAATTATAGGTGATACAACCCCTGACTTATTGATTATATCAACAATATCTTGATATAAACGTTTTTATTTGTGTTACAAATTCCTTCCTCTTGTAACTGAAGGATTCTTATTTGCTTAGGTTTCCCCTTATTTACTGGACACTTTAGCAGGGAGTTTTATGCGGATAATGCCGCAGTCGGAGATAGAGCCCACATCATCTCGATAAGTGGCGGACGTATGTTTGTGTATTACAGAAGACGATGAGCGACTTTACTACAACACCACGGCTCTACACAGAAACCAGATTCCAATTTTAGAACTTCAGCAAAAAGTTGCAGCGATGTCAAAAGCCGACTTCCTTAATGAGTTTATGGTACATCTGTTCGTTTAAAAATGTATTTGCGTTATGTTTTAATTTTGCCAGCAGAATATTATTGTTTTTCTCGACTGATGGGTCAAATCATATATGCCTGTAGAATTCAGAAAGGTATCAAACATATTCGTGGAAGTGAGCGCGCCAAGGAAACTGTAACACTGGCGTACCTCCCTAAAGTTGGGACCTTTTAGAAAGGATGCATATACCATTTTCACTGAAAACACTAAAATGAGTTAGTAATGTTTATAACCATAACAATATGGTAAAATATTACCATGGTTGGATGGCACTTTAATGCTGTCCGTCAACGTGTAGCACCCAATCTCATGTAATGAACACCAAGGTTAGCTTGACTTAATGGTTCATGCCTACACATCTCTTATTTGTCTAAAATACATGTATCTTTATTTTTTATCTCTAATTAATGACATCGATGTATTATCCAAGAACCTTTTCTCTAAATTAAGTATTTTGTCTCTCATTTACAATGAAATTATCATGAAATGAATCTGCCGAGTGCTTGTCAATTCTGATGACTACAGTAGAAGGATTCGAAACAGGAACAGATATGTGGTTTTAATTTATATTTGAATCAGCTTTGGTTTTTATTATGTGTCGTCGTATATTTACATTTTTTTAAACATTAGCACACGTTGCTTGTATTAACTCAAGAATGATGTCATATCTATTTCAGCGGTTGCCAAGGGGACTCGTTCGGCCCTATCGAGATGCCTTGAAACCTGAGAACGAGCACAAGAATAGATACCTCGACATCTACCCGTGTATTTAGACCCCTATTTTAGGGATTTATTTCTCCGATCTACTGTTCGATTTAGACTGATTAAAAAAATATTTCCTTATTTAGACCACTTACCTTGTCAATATGCTGGTCTTATTTTTAAGGTTATACTTTAATAGAAATAATATTAAGTTAATCTGCTGGCTGCGATGATGATGAAAATAATTGTGGTACTGAAGACGTTGTGTACATACAGACATCCGGGCAGCAAGAAAGTTTCTTCATTAACTCTGTTAGGATTAGAACCAACCACGGGTTTTCGGATTGACTGAAGATTGGTCGGTGGACTAACCCTGGTGTCTGTCTGCACTTTGGGTCTACCTCAACATAAACTTAACAGGATTTTGCTTCATACATTGTTACAGCAACGGTAAAACTGTCGCAACCATCAGCAATTTGTCTATATTTAAAATACAACAGAAACTACTACTATCAATTTGCTCCATTAAGTTTGGCCTACATGAAACTATATTAACGTATATTCACAGTTGACGCCACGAGAGTGAGACTGAAGGATGGACCCGGGGACTATGTCAATGCCAGTCACGTTGAGGTATGTGTTCTCTTCTGCTCTATATCAAGGTGCTATGGACATAGGATCAAATTAGAAAGCAACTAAGTATATCAATATTGTAAACATTCGATAATCAGACCGTTATTTGGCTGTGTTTATTGGTCATATAGGAAATGGTAGGATTTAAAGTTGGCACTGCTAAACCATTGTCGGTTCCCTTTTTAATGCAATTTGCTTCTTTATCTACTATTGGTTATTTGATATCCATGAATTATCCATTAGGCATTTCATTTGATCCGTAACGGAGACAGCATGGATTATTTGACCAATGTAACGGCGCAATACAATTGGTTAAAGGCAGCTTTTGCTTCTGTAACTTAAAAAAAAAATTAAAATACTAGCGTAGTTTCATTGGTCAGCAACTAGCTGATTAATATTCATGAAAACGAAACTTTGCGTGTCGAAAATCCCACGGTAAACTCGTATACTATAGCGATAACGGAATGTATATCGTGGGCTCCGACGGTGCTGCTATACCACTGATAATAAATCCAAGATAATTTGTCGGAAACGTGAGGTGGTTAGGTTTTGAAATTATATTTTACAGAATATCGGGGATACTGAAAACAGTGGTAGCAATATTATAATCAATATTATATTGGCACAGTAATTGAAGATTTAATGTAAATTGTATATATATACTACTGATTCTATACCAACCATATCTTTTACTTCAACTTAATATGTACTGTTTAACAGGGCCACATAAACTTTGGTAGTTGATTTAATATGTAGTCAAATCTACGATTTGTTTTTATTTTGGCTGAACGCGTAGGAATTTGGTTTATGTTCATATCATCTAAGCTTGAAATTCAAAGTTTAAACAAATATGTACATGTGCGAACGTCAAGATTTGTCACTTGATGGTGAAATTTTATAGATACTTGATGTATTGCAGGGCCCACACAGGCCAACAGTGAGGGCTACTCTTTGTTCTGGAGGATGGTGTGGCAGGAGAAAGTGGAAGTGATTGTTATGCTGACAAATCTCATGGAGGGACCGGTAAATTTACATTTCTTATTTATCATTTTGATGTTAAACAGAGACAATTGTTTTGGACAAAAGGAACTGTGTGTGCACCGTTTGCATTTAAACAGAGGTGAGCATAGCATTATCCCTTGTGGAACACTTACCACTTGTATAAACTTTGAAATGCAGATGTATTAGGATATTAAAAGTTAATGTATGTCAAGTGATTAGTTGGCATATGCACACTAAGTTTTTCAGGTAATCAGGTGTGTAATACTTACTCAACAGAATACCTTTCATGTGTATTCTTAAAAACAATTCTGTACAGTAAAAATATAGTGGTGTTATTCTATAAGTGTTTATTTACAATTTGATACTGCCAGAGATTATGATTTTTTTGATACAATAAATCTTCACAATACCTCAGTATCACGAAAAGCTGGAATATATAATATGGATATAAATATACGAACATGTAATATCAAGACAAGTAGTAAGAGGTTGAATCTTAAATTCTCATGGGGCAATGTGATTCGAGAAATAAGCTACAACTGGCCTGCTATTGAACCCAGTCTGATTGTACTATTCAACAGACCATGAAATGTGAGAAATACTGGCCCTCCGTCCAGTCATGTGTTCACTATGGTGACGTCACCGTCGAGGGCCTGACTGAGTCTAAATATGACGAATACGTGGTGAGGGAGTTTACCGTCTCCAAGGTACGTAACGGAGTGCGGCTAACATCTAAATCCATAAAACGAAACGTTTTCTCTCCACCTACATCTTGATTTCGGTTTCTTAGATCCAATATAATAATCATAACAATCCATCAACCTACGTCTGCACCCTCTAAACTTCCTTAATCAAACCATCGTGACGAGGACGACCTCATCTCGGTGATGAGGTCCTCTAGCTTATTTTTCTGTATTAAGTTTCCAAATTGGACCCGCTCCTTATATGAAAACTACTTTTTCGAACTTGATAATCAATTGACCACTTGATTGATTACCAACTTACGACCGTGTTATTTTCAATCTTGATACGTACTTCAGGGAGACGAGAGACGGAAGGTGACACAGATGCACTTCATTGTTTGGCCAGACAAGAACGTTCCGGATGAGGAGAGGAGTCTCGTCCACTTCCGGGACGAGGTGAACAAGATACCACGTGACTACCAGCAACCAATCGTGATCCACTGCAGGTAGGTCATGAGTTCAAGATATAGATATTTGATTGATTGGCCTTTTTTAAACATATCGCGTTAAAATTTTAAAACAAACACTGAGACAATTATCTGTCTCGACGACTGAAAAATACTTCACATAAGAAAACTGATTTGACCACAAAATCTATGTCCTTAAGAATTGCGATATTTCGATGTTTAGTTGTGTGGGAAGTCAGTCACACCAACTATAGTACTACGTTTTCAACCCAGGTTCTCCTAGATTTAAAACTGAATAACCTCTCAGTAGTGTAAATATGATCGAACAATTGTATATATCTCTACAACATAAGTATACTATAATTAAGCAAAAGTGCTGAAAAATCAATGCTTCGTCAAAAATAAATACTTACAGGCTACTAAAATCGCCTGTGACATGAAAACATTATAGGACTTATTTTTCTGATGTAACTGCAATCGAATGATGTAACTGTTTTTATCACGTGATCACTTTACCAAGCGCACGAATATAGTTTGTTTCAATGGGTGGCTCGCAAATAAATTTGATAGTAAATGTACAGCGTTCGGTCATTTTAGGTTGTCACAATAAACGATGTGAAGTCCAAAACAAATCATTATAACATACTAATAATCACATCAATCTATCGACCTCAGATATTTCCAAGGATTATTTCTTACACTAAAAATGACCGAAACCTGTATATCTACCATCCAGAATGAATTCGGAGCCTCTGCATGACCTGTGCAGAAAATTTGCATAATTACTTCAATCTATAAATAGAGTCTGTTGTAGATTATGTACTGCATGAATACAAATCACAGCTCTGATAGCGCTACGAGAACAGGAATGCTGCATTTCTTTTGTTTATCAAACTGAATTTATTTATTCGTGATCGACTTGCAGCTTTTTTAACACTTTTTCATTGAGATACACACAACTTCAGTGCCTTCAGCGCTTTGGATAATGTTAGGGCTTTACTAAAATGTCTGGCACAGCATTCGAACACTGATTTTGTAAAAGCAACTACTGCGACTACTACCTTTGTTACAATCACTATTTCTACAAGCACAACCCCTACTATGGCTAACATTACTATAACGAATGATAAGAGAAACTCAACTACGTTATAACCCCCACTATATTAACAGTGCTGGTATTGGAAGGACTGGGACCTACATCGCCCTGGACATCCTGATGGAACAGGGTACCGCCCAGCAGTCCGTGGACATCTTTGGCTGTGTGGCAGCACTAAGGGGTCAAAGGGTCAACCTTGTCCAGAATGAGGTCAGAGTCAGTCTCCCCATACTATCTGGAATGCAGGGTTTTTTGTTCAATTAATCAGTGTACTCATAATTAATTCGCTTTGATTGTCCTACTTATTTATGCGCTATTTAGACTAAAGTAGATTTTGTCACTATGTTGTCCTAAATGTAGACACTCTTGGTATGTTATTATCGCACCTTCCCAAACAGAGTTCCTTTTTATCAATAATCAATAATCCTAAGAATTGATACGCTTTTAGTATTTACATGTATTCAAATTTTCCAGATCGCTGCACTATTCAGATCAGAGATTTACCTTGCCCTTCCAAGAATGTAATTTTTGTACAATTTATTTCTGCTCCCTCCAAATTGGAGACCCTTTGTACATTTGCCACTACGATTTCCAGAGTGGGGAAGTTTACTTCAGAATCTATTCCTGCACTCTCTGGAACGAATTTGATTTTTCCCAATTATTACTGTACTTTCTAAATAACAGGCTTTATATATTCGCTATAAAAGTCTATCGTTTTCAGGTGCAGTATGAGTACATACATCATGCACTCGTGTACGGCTTCGGTCGTGACGTCATGTACGCTAACGTCGATATCTACCAGAACGTTGATGTAAGTCGGCAGGGGCTTGTTCAGCCGGTCGATCCACAGAATGACGAAACAGTGGAAATAGTTTCAACAGAGCTGTGATGAAACTGACGAGACTTGTATTACTGTTACAACAACATTTGTCATGTAAATAGACACTCAAGCATTGAATATATCACTAGGAAGAAGGTCAATCATTTTCTTTTCAGGAAAGAAATAGGGACATTTAGATAGTGTCAAATATACATATATGATATTCACTGCTTTTAGAAGTTCTAGCACTTATTGAAAATCATAGAAATGAAGAATAAGTGACTCATACCAAAGTTATCTAGATATAAATTGAAACCTAAATTAATTAATTAAGTTTATAAATAATTTTCATAAAAAAAATAATGTGAACATAGGGAGAAACACATGGTTAACTATTCAAATCAAATAATTCGTGTAAATAGTTTATTTCGATTCCACATAAGAATTTAAGAGTATTTTTTGCATAATATTTTGAAATGTGTAATTAATATTTTGATATTTGCAATCAAAATTTTATTAACGGTCGACTTGGACAGTTGAAAGTAAATTCTGAAACAAAAATTTAAGCTAAAATCAATTTCAAATTATTTCCTCGTAATATATATTGATATGTCATTGTTTCAAACCATATTCATCCGGGGCCTTATAGTGAGATCACGTTAGTGGTATTGTATATAGATATTGGCCATTGTATCGAGAGACTGCATTGTTTATTTCGTTTCCTTGTGGTTAGGTCACTTTCATTTTACTCATTGTTCTATTGTATATAAGACAAAACTTTGCAGAACAATGGATGACTGATCAAGTTTCAATTTCCGTGTTTCGCACTCTTACAATCACAATAAAATCAATACATACGTTCGGATGAACGGGATATGACAATGGTATGTATATTAGATGTATATTAGATAAAATGTCTCATAAACTCTAAAATTTCCGATCATATATTATACATGTATATGTAGATACACATCCCCTAAAAATCACAAGAACCGGAGCCACTTGCGTTGTCTTTGTCTACATTCTTTTTAATATAGCCCCCCCCCCCCCCCCCACACACACACCCACTAACCTAAACTACTGGATACGGCAATGCAAACAACATTTAGGTATTAACAGTTTCAATTTTAGGGCCATTTTCGGTCCAGTGGTTATAGTTGCAGACTTTGACTTAGTCCCATAACTCCTGTACTGGTCGTGGGGAGGTCTTCCAGTCAGTGACTTCACTTGAGTTCCTTCCTTTCACCTGTTATCAAGACATCGCTATATGACGTGCACAGTCTACACCAGAACATTTCCATTAACATGATTGCCCGTATTAAATATTTTCATAACATAAATTATGGAGATTTGATGACTTTACATGTTAATGCTTAATTGAACATTGTATTTCATCAACAACTTTATCTATATACAACATGTGTAAATATGTAAATGAAATATCCAGGTGTAACAAACACGACCCAAGCCCAGTGCTCTAACCACTGAGCCAAAGAGTCGACTCCCTGACGCAGTTGTCAGAGATTGTATTTATACCTGTGACGACGCATTGTCACACAGGGATGCAAAGATCTACATGAATTCATATATGTGTAATAAAAGGCTTTGCATTGTTCCATGACTGAGATCTATTTTAATCATCACATTCATATCAGCATATGCTCAGCTATAAGCTAATTCATAACTTAAGAAGAGCACACTCGTACGAGATGCTATATGCTGAAAAATAGAGGGTCTGAAATATTTTTTTAATTGATTTCAACCGTACTCAATGCTAGGTGTGAAAGTTTGCCATATACTAGCTGTGAACGAGTAGTGTTTTTTAACTGTAATGGGCCACATTGACTATTTTGACACGTCATTAGTCTTTTTGACTAAATTAGAGCTGTTTTAAATTTTGGCGGTATTGAGTGGATAATTTTGATTGGGACACATTTAAAATGTGACTGATTCAATTTTTATGAGTTTATTTGCTAATCACCGATATGGCACCTAACATGGCCACCGAAAATATTGTGCCCGATATGTGCATGTTTGTATTTATCTTATTTTGCTGATGGTTTTTCATCCATATCTGTTGACATTATTTCCATTTTTTTCCTTTTTTTTTTAATTAATATTTATGTAATATTCATTATAAATGTATATATAAGATATAAATTATACGTAATGAGTCGATATTCCATGACATCCAATATTATATAATAATTATTTCTGACGAAATTCGACATACGATACTCGATTGTGTGCATCTAGCACACACACACACACACACACACACACATTCACACACAGGGAGAGAGAGAATGTTAAAAGAAAAAAAAAGTTAATATTTATACAGGATGTTTTGACAAAAAAGTGGGGACAGTTTTTTTTAGTTTTTTTTTTTTTTTTTTTTTTTTTTTTTTATTACATGTACATAAAAGTGATGATCGGTAAAAGTACCTAATGAAAAATGTGACAATATTTGAAAAGAAAATCTATTAAAGGGACACTACTTAATTATGTTTTCTTTATTACCAGTAAGGAGTTATCGGAAGTGAGTACATTGTACTTTACATTACTTACCATCTTTTCTTACCTGGTTCCTAAGTATTAAACCCTTTACAGACAAATATGAATGAATATTTTATTCAATATTAATACAATTCCCTGTACCAAAAAAAAAAAAAAAAAAAAAAAAAAAAAAAAAAAAAAAAAAAAAAAATAGAATACTGGCATAGTTCCCTGCTTGGCGCTTAGCCTAAATGTGTAGTTCCAGGACTGGTTTGCACGGTGTCAGGATAATGTGGCATGGTATCATGTCACATGTCAACGGCATTTTAAAACAGATTAAAACTTATTTCTTTATCAAACATCCGCCATAAAAGTGGATCTGGCTGTATAGCAAATTATGGCTAGATAAATCAAGGGTAAAACAAGGGGACTGTCTCTCGCCGACACTTTTTTCTGTCTTCGTAAATGACCTTGTCCAGGAGGTGAATGACCTTGACCTCGGAGTGAATGTAGGTGATAAGAAATTGTCTATGCTCCTTTATGCAGATGATATTGTAATGATCAGTGAGACGGAAGTCAATTTACAATTAATGCTAGATGTTCTTCATTCCTGGTGTAAAAAATGGCGCGTTCTAATCAATACACAAAAATCTAAATGCATACACTTCAGGAAAGGTAGGACATCTAGATCATCTTATCAGTTGCAAATTGGGGACAGCATCTTAGAAAGAGTGGAGCAATACAAATACTTAGGTGTGTTTTTTCATGAAAAGCTTAGTTTTGATTTTAACTGTGATATGTTATCTAAGAGTGGCGGGAGAGCCCTTGGATGTATAATATCAAAAATCCACCGATTTAAAGATCTGGGTTTTAAGTCATTCGAAAAGCTTTACACCAGTTGTGTTATACCTGTACTAGACTATTGTTCAGCAGTTTGGGGGTTTAAAAACTTCCAATCCATCGATAATATTCAAAATCGAGCATTGCGGTACTTCTTAGGTGTACACCGATTTGCCCCAACGCTTGGTCTTATAGGAGATACTGGTTGGATACCAAGCATGTACAGACGTCGCATTAATATTTTAAGACTTTGGAACAAACTTACATTACTTGACAATAATAGACTTCTTAAAAATGTTTTTGATCATGATTATATTAACCATAATCTTAAAAATAATTGGTGTAAGGATGTCAAATCTGTGCTCATTGAGATTAACCAATATGACAAATTTGTTAATAAATCTCCAGTTGACTTAAGGTTAGTGCAGGCACGCATAACTGAGAATTACAGACAATTGTGGAGGCAACAAATAACCAGTGTATCTAAATTGAGAACGTATAGACTCTTTAAAACAGAATGTAAAACTGAAGATTTTGTTACCATAAATATGAATAAATATGAACGATCACTCCTATCACAATTTAGATACGGGATTCTTCCACTACGTATTGAGACCGGGAGGTACGTCGGCGAGACACCTGAACAAAGACTTTGTGTGTTTTGTACGAGAGGATGTGTTGAGACAGAGACTCATTTTCTACTAGAGTGTGATCATTATAATGAATTACGTAATAATATACTTTGTCCTGTTTTACAAAACTCGGTCTCCTTAAATCAATCTGAACAAGAAACTTTTGACATGTTGCTCAATAATCATGTACGCAAGGTTGCAAAATTTATTACAAAAGCATATCTAGTTCGTCGTAACACTTTGTATTTAAACAGAAATTAAATTTAGCTAATGTAATACAGAAAAATGTCATATAATATAATTAATAATTCGCTATTATAAATGTGATAAATGATGTATTTTTATCATTAATGTCCACCATTCTTTTCATTGACTGTTTCTATTATAATAGTGTGTTTTTTCATGAACTGTATAAATGTTGTGTTATATAGGTGACTTATAGGCCCATTGGGCCGGGTGTGTTAAATAATCCACATTGATTTATTGTTTATATATTTATACTATGCACAAGTCACTATAATAAAATATTTCTTATCTTATCTTATCTTATCTTATCTTATCAATAAGAAAACTCAAACCGGCTTTATCAAATGATTTATTGGAGAAAACGATATTATGAAGAAAAATAAACATATCCGTCCCGTACACAAAACACTACATCTGTTTAATGTATGTTATGATATCAAACAATGGTTTAATTGTTGAATAAAAATGGAACGTGTTTCTATTTCGATATGTACTGAAACATGAGAAAAAAAAATCAAAAGTCATGATAACAGATTACAAGATACGGACTTCCTTGTATTTTACGTTCAAAAGACTTTTATACAATTGTTACAGTGCAGAAAAGTTCACAGGGTATTAGGTAGGAGCAATATTGTACGTAGAATAGATTATACATGAATCCAGAGTGTAATTTCTGTATACAAAATCGTTGAACATTAGGTTGGCACTGCTTTGTATTTCATCAATTCATTCAGATTATTTTCTAACACGACCTTACTCCGCTTATCCTTTTACAATGGGATAAAGAGACAGAAATAAGTTGCGATGTATTGAGATTTTAAAGACATAAAACTGTACAATATATAAATGAAAGACACATTAAAGGGTACTGGAGTAAAACAGCATTTACATTTTCATTAAAAAAACTGAAAGGAAACCGAACATACGAGTATCTTAGTATGCATTTTGTACAACAAAGAATTATCTCCCTGAAATTACCATACTATTAGATTATTAATTTTCTTTGAGAATGAGAGATCTGTTTTTATACAATGTAAATAATCAGAATTAAATTATTAAAAACCAGATAACGCATGGTACATCTAAAATTATAAACAATGAGATAGTAGTTTGAAATTATCCTTTTTTTTTTTTTTTTTTTTTTTTTTTAAATGATCGATTAGACCTATGTCGTTAAAATTTTGATAACGATTTAAAAAAAAAAACGTTTATGATTTAAAACCTGTATGAAGCAAATATTTACCGCAGGCTGTAATTTAAAATCTCTTATGTAATACAACAGTAAACAATACTATAATTACAGGTACAACAATTTGATACATGTTTTATATGTAGGTATATGTGACATGTACCAGTACGGTATGATGCTGGATGTCTCTGACCCTCACATACCTATTGACGAGAAAAATAAAGATCAGAATCAAAATAAAACTTCCGTATATTACTATGCACATCCTGTGTAAATATCGGTAACAGTGACTAAAACGGATGCAGTATTGTTTTATTGATACAAAGGAAATTTATTGTATACAATGTCTCTAATTAAAAGTCAGGGTCATTTACTAAAACAAAAGAAAATATATTACAATATCCATTGTCTTGGTAAAACAATGCTGAAACAATAACTTAAAGGCTTAATATAAAGTGTTTAGGACTCTTTTTAATTGATTTTCTCAGTTTTAAAAGATCACACACACACACACACACACACACACAATTTGAACTATTTAACAAAATAAACTTTATACTTCATACATGTTATCCAAACGTCCATAATTTTTAAGGGATGGATGGATGGATGGATGAAAGGATCTATTTACACCCATCACTCTAGTCCCTGTTGCATTGTGTTACCTAATTCTCTAGGTAAATTGGTTTTACTTGCATTTATCTTGCCGTGTTCTGCGAATGAGTGGTCAAAGCGTCAGTCCCCTATCTTGGAGACCATTGGTTTAATACACGCGAAAATAATAGGTATTGGCATAATAAACCCAAAGATAAGCAACTCGGCGAAATCTCGTATATTCCCGCGCCAGAATGAGAGTGGGGCAGGGGTATTCTGCGGAAAATCCAGTTCAGTGTTATTAAGCGATAGCAAAACACCGATCAATACAGCGATTTGTTATTTTTATCTAGTTATATAATATTTAGATAAGATAAATTACTATGGTGTTTAGTCCTATACTTTAGTTCTTTTAACATGAATTTGCACAGTAATAGTGTGTATATCTATTATTTCAATGATCAATCGTTTACTTGATTTACTTGATATATTGTCCAATATCTGATAAAACATGTAGCCCGACTGTGTTAATGCAAAAGAAAATTTTGCTATCACAGTCTAAAAACATGCATTTATTTTTATGCCCCACCGCACTGATACTTCGGGACATATTGTTTTTGGTCTGTCTATTTGTTTGTCTGGCGTCTGTCTGTTTGTCACAAAACTTTAACCTTGACCATAACACGGAAGTCCTTCCACCTACAGCCTCCAATCCTCACAGGTGCATGCTCTTTGATCATCTCTATCCGCCAAATGACCTTACAGTGTAACCTTCATATGACACTGGCCCCCAAATTCTAAGGCCCCTGCGGGGGATGACATTCATTTGAACGTAGATTTTGTGGCTACTCAAATTAATCCACTTTGATGTGAGTTACTTATGCCCAGTTTTATACTTAGATGACATAAAGCGTAGCGGGGATTGTCCTGTCTATGCAAAAATATTTATTGACTTAGAGACATATGTTGTCACCAGTCGCACTATCCTGACACCGGACAAACAAGTCCTGGAAATACATTTATATGCTAAGCGTCAAGCAAGGGATCTTTACTTGTACTATTTTTTACGACTTTGGTATGTCGCGGCCTGAAATCGAACCCACGACCTTTCGATTCCAGGGCGGACGCTCTAACCATACGGCAATCGGGACCGGAATATATGCTTAAACTTAAAATATTCGTAAAAGATACATAAAGTCACTCCTAACAAAAAATACCGTTATGGCGAGGAAAAATACCTTAAAAAGTATTGCGACAGTACAAACATAAACGCACGAGCATTATTTTCACTATTTTTATCGTAAAGGCAACATCAGCCGAAGTATTGGCAAGGATTATCTTTTATCATTCATTTATTTCACGTATTTCTTAATCAATTGTAAGGACCGTATATTGACTACTCTCGGATTTAAACAGTAATTATTTCACGTATATCTGCCGTATGCAACCGGTCGCTTACAGTCACCTATAAAGTTGTCTTAGGACCATATATCATGATTTTCACGTGCACCCAATACTGTAGATGATCATCGTGGGTTTTAGCTTTTTTTTTTTTTTTTTTTTTGAATGCATATACTTAATGGATAAAGATAGTCAGAATATTGTTTACCACTTTCGAATGGCGTCGGATACTCCGTGCAATAGTTACTACAGAACAAGCGCACCGACATTTTCTCACAATATTGCCACCGCGCCGAGGGTATACGAGATTTCCTTCACACGCTTATTTGAGTTGCTTATCTTTGGGTCAAGGTCTTTGGTATTGGTATATAACCATTGCTTGGCGCTCAGTAAATAACGGTAGATCCAGGAATGGATAGTACAGCCAGTGTCAAGATAATAAGACAGGGTGTGTTGATTCGTCTGTTGAATACAGCGTGATAGTGCAGGGAGGCAGCACCAAATGTATGTGAAGAACGTAGACACAGTCCAAAATGACTGAAATACTGTCGGTGTAATGATAAACTCTTATGCATTATGTCTTGAGGGATTCGAACGCATTTCCTTTGGATCTAGAGTGTATTTGCCGTGTTTTTAGGGATTTCCATGTATTCATCGACTAAAAGCTTCTCACTTTATATCGTAACAATTAACATATATCATAAATTGTCTTCAATCGTAAAATAGTAAGTGTCTTGGGAAGTCCCGATATGCACCGAATCGCCATCTGCAAAAGAAAGGTTTACAGAATTAAAATGTGTATCAAATTTTTACGAGTGCATTAATTTACTTATTAGATGGAATATACACAATGTATATGGTAGACATAAGTATATAAAAGGAAATACTTAGTTTTAATTATTAAAATTTTTAAAAAATAAATATAGATAAAGCTGAATCTTATTTTCTGGAAAAAAATAGTTGTTTGAGAAATGATCCTCGTAACGAAAAAGTGAATAATCATACATCCAATATTTTAAAATAGTTTGATAAAAGGTTTCAAATAATAATGACTACATACTTCCATTAAAACATAATTATGCCATATCAAGATTGAAAATGGGTCGAGCCAATAGATTGTGTAATTCCACTATAAGAATGACCAGTTGTTATTAGCGGTCAACCTGTTTAAAATGACCTGTATTATGATACCGGATATCATAATTTTTAAATGTTAGCAACCACATGTGCTTAACATGTTCTTTCTTTTTTGCATTTAATCGATCGCTTTAAATAAACAGTTAAGGTTCCAAATCATCCGGCGTTTTAAATCGTAAGTGAGGAGAGTACCGCGTTATGATACTGCCTATGAGTCATATAACAAGATTTCTTGTTTAATCACAAAGAATGCAAACGGCTGCTTTCATAAAAACGAACTAATTCATGTTTCGCATACATAAATTAAACCGTCGATAGGCCAAACCATAAATGATGAAGACTTTCAAAATGAATACTTTCATATGAACATCAAAATTGCAATTAAAAGGAATAAATGTAAATGTACTATCTCGTTTTTTTTTAAAAAAAAGATGCCAAGGTCACAGCTTCAAAAAAATACACCATTCTTTAATTGCATAACCTGTATATGACGTCATGTTGATATGTAGCGGGTCGTTTGCCTCGTGATACACGTTTTGTTCCGGCTCTGCTTCAGTGGTTCCTTGCTTCTTCCTGAATCACGTGTAAATATGCAACTGTATATCCAAGTAATAAAGCAGTCATCATATGCAAATAACATTATAGAGAATGTACATGTTGATGAAAAGTGTATTTGGTGAAAATGATCAATGCATGATCTATATAAAACAGTTTATCTGACGGGAGAAGACTTTACATGATTTTCATTGTTACTACTTAGGTCACAGTTTCTTTCCAAAGTGCTTCTTAAATTTTTTCGGCGATCAACGTTACAGCCAATATAACAGCTACAAATGCAGCCTCAAAATCAAACAATTACCACTGTTATTACGTCTACTATTTTAGCTATATAATGACTACAACTTCTTTTTACTACAATATCTACAAACATGTCTTCCACAGCTATTTAGCTCCGTGAACCGTGACCATGAAAACGTCAAGAATCCAAATACCATAACAATACCAGAATTTCTTACCAATGTATATAACTCCCATGCTAAGTGCGATGTATTTAAGGGTTGTTCAAGTTGAGTTTGTCTCAATGTAAGGATTGTGTGACAAAATGTAGCATCAGGCAGCACTGTGTATGTCCTTAATAGATTAAGTCCCTGAAGGACCGAAACTCTGTCGACTGGACACACACAACAACACGAAAGAAAAATATTAGATTTTTTTTCTTTAATGTTCTACTTCCACTCACCATTTCCAGGCCAGCAGTATCCCCGCTACCAGCATAATGATAAAGTATGCCGTCCCGGCAACACCGACAATCGCCAATACGATAGTCTTAATTGAGGTTATCTCGTCATCTGCTGATAAATACACAAACTTAACTCTTCGTCATTGTCAAGTATTTCATAAAACATAAAACAAGACATGTTAAATATATATATTTTTAGCAGCGACATTTTGTCGAGAGCCTAAACACAGAACGGAACCCTCATACGGCTTCATATATTTTATTCAGTGCAGTGTGGTCCACTCCCATAGTACAGCAGTCTGACAGGATGGCTAAGCAATCCTGATGCATGAGTGTGTGTGTGTGTGTGGGGGGGGGTAATTAGAGCGAATATTGACAGATACAGTCTGATCCAAAATTACAACAAAAACGATGCAATACCTTTCTCGTTATGTTTCTTCTATCATATACATGTACGACATTACCCACTGTACAGCAATCGCCAAGTGAACAATATATGCAAACAAAACTTTCCTTTCAATGATGTTATATTTCAATTTTCTGTTAATCAAAACATGTCCGAGAAGCGATGGTCCTATAATAGAAATGTCGGAGATATTCTATACTAAAGTAAATCCATTTAACTGATAAATATTGTAACATGTTATGGCTAAAATATTGGCAGTGATAAGGTAGTTTTTATTTGTTTCGGGAGGAACCATTGCATGAATTAAAGAATGTCCATTGTGACTATTAATGGGACCAAGGAACTAAATACAAATCATTTGATGCTGTGATTTAGTGGTATTTCATTGACCACAAATTCTAAAGGTGCAAGATAGATCCTCATCTAATGATTTTTTTAAATCTTTCAAACCATAGAGTAAAGCACACCGATCACTATAAGATATTAGTATAGGTTATAAAACGTGTCTTCAAATCGACGTAAATTAACGCAGCTCCTTCACAGATGGTCTTTGACTAAGAATGTGACTTTAATTATTTGTGTGTATTACTTCAACCAATACCCATCTACAGACGCATGGTCACACAGTGCAACATCCCGTGATTGTAAGATAAATGGGAGGTTTCTCTATCACAGGCAATAGCATTACGAACGGTATTGAACAAATATTTAGAAGTATAAAATCTAAATTTAGAAATTCTATTTACCTGCATCGGGGAAACAGGAAATCAATATTTCATCGTTTTCCCCATGGTAAGAGTTTACACACACACACACACACACACAAAAAAAAAAAAAAACGTTTTCCCGTGCAATGTGACCTGTATTTGCCGAATTAATTTGTCAGGAAACCAAGACATCACCAACAAGGGATACTACGAGAAACATTTTTTTTACCGGTCATCTGTGAACGGGCAGCTTAAGATATGTTTAAATTAATATCGATATTTTTAAATCGAGATACATATTATAAGTAGTCAAACGGCAAACTTACACAATTCGTTACAAGCTCCATTCTCACGACATATTTTGCACGCTGAACCGGAAGTGCAGTTGGCGCATGCTCTGTTGCAATCAATACAGGTTCCGTTTTCCAGAGTTAAAAGACCCGTCTTACACCCACTGATACACTGACCGGTGGTTTGATCACAAGATTGACCATCACATTTATAGGAACAATTCTTACTGCAATTATGATCCCAATATCCGGGTTTACACTCACTGCAGTTTTTGGTAGACTCACACTTAGCGCAACCCTTCAGACACGCGCGACAATGATAAGAATTGTTTGAAGAGTATGTTTTATAATATCCATATTTGCAAATACACTCTCCATTGGTTGTGCAGTTTCTATTTAGACATCTAATGGAACACTTTTGGTCACATAAGACACCATGCCAACCGATTTCACATTCATCGCATGTACCTTCATTTCTACAACGGAGACAACCTCCTATATTGCATGGTTGACATGTTGGTTCATTATTGGCATCAATAGTAGAGAAATATCCATTTTTACAAGAGGTACATCCTCCATACACTTGATGACAGGAGTCATCCTTGCAGCCATTCGGACATGTTTCGTTACACAGATCTCCCCAGAAGCCGTCCCGACATTTGGTACAGTGCGATAATGACCTACATGCTTTACATTAGGTGGGCAAGTTTGGTTACATCCTCTGCCATAGTAACCTTCTCGACACTTAGTGCAGTGCGCAGGCGATTTACAAGCTGTACAGTTACTTGGACAATAATTGTTACAAGTGTCACCCCATGACCGGCTATACACTACTGCAGTTTGTCAACGATGTGCAACTATGACACATGCTCGAGCATTTTTGACACGTGAAATAACTTCGTTCTGCTCAGTTAATTGCCTGAAGTATCCTCAAAACAGTAGAAGTACAATCTGGTCCCAATCAAACAGTCATTATTCCGACATCCAGGACATTGCGGGGCTAATGCGTCTACTGTAACAACTCAGAACAACATAAACAGATGATAAAATATTATGTTCGTAAGATCGATTTTGTATCCTGCATTTTGACTACTGGTTAAACTTGATTAAAACGTGTCTTTAAAATGTCCCAATATCAGAAGTAATCGGTTGATATCACAGAGGGACGATAAACTGGAGGGGAATCTCTGAGATATGATATTCAGCTAAGTCAGACATGTGTGAAAATGATGCATGATTAAACTGATCTAAATGTGAACGCTACAATATCCAAACGCTTAAAATAATATAATGTATATGCATTTTATTCGAAATTGTCATTAAATGATATACGTACTCTAACGTATCGCAATCATTAACATTATTATCATTATTACGTGTTTCATTTAAACGATACTTCACTGCCAAAAATCAAAAGAGAACGTAGATATATCAAAGAGAAATTACTTACCTTCCGAACAAAGCGTACTGAAAAGAGCCACAGCCAGATTAGTGAATATTTTACAAGACATTGTGCTCGTTCTATATTGACCAACCCTAAAGTAGATGATGATTACCTACTCAGCCCTGAGACTAAAATACAAAACCGTCATTAAGTATTGTCTAGATTTAGTATTAACAAGAGAAATGTGATAAAAAAATGCTGAGGAGTGTATGCCTTCTCGATCATTGCTTTCCTTGAGGAAGCTAATTATAGAGATGGTTACTTGAGTTACTATAGGAAGAAGTAGAAACTATTGTGTTTCTTCAACTTTGCAGGTCCGGATTCACCGAGGGGCCCAGGTGGCCTTAGCCCTCAGCTGCCCCGGTCATACATTTTTAATAGGCTATAATGTAAATAAAAATCCTTGATTACATAATGTTTTCGCCGTGTCAAAGAAGTCCTCATCGTCGCCCCCATGCTGATACGCCCGTATAATAAAGCCCCCTACTGGTACTGTATAGGTTAGTGCCACAACCAATCCGAATTGGTCAAATTGTGCAGTCGTTCATGTAACATGTGACATTAGTCGTGTGATACCTACGATCGGGTATCAGACTTTGAGATGTCGTCTAACTTTGCTGAAGTAATTGACCTTTAAATAGTATTTAAATATATCTTGGTCTTATAATTAAAGATAAATAGACAAATACCAAAAGTGTATATCAGTTTAGATTATTTCAGACAGCAAAGACATGTGCAGTTATTGAAATAACATGGAAAAAAAGATTGTTTAAAACTGGCATCAAAAGATTTTCAATATAGCAAAAAAGAATGTAAAAAAAATGTCTAAATCTACCAAACTAAGTTTTTTCCCTATTCTCCGTATGTATATATTACCAGTATTGCAATAAAAGCCATCTAAATAACTGCCAGGTTTACGAACTTTCAGGTATGAAAGATTCTCGAATTTGTAATGCACATTTAGTCATGATAATAAAATAATCAGAAATGGTGTTTATAAACGTCATCAGTTATTTTTTTTAAACATAACTATTTTAATGATTATTTTAATGATTATGTTTAGGAACCGATTAGGTTTTTTAAAACCTTTTCTTTCATCTAAACGGAATTTCCTTTTGAAAGGAAATTCAAAATTTGACCTATACATGACCATGATCACTTTTATTTTTGATATCTATGACAAGATACTCTACCTATCCATCACCACCATATAACGAGCTGTTTCCATGATGTATTCTATGTGCATTTAAAATGCATACATAATGAATAAGGAGTGAAAATATTTGAAATGTTTAATCTGTCCTATTTTGGAACAATGTATGTCGAGGGGTGAGAGCAAAACTAGGCTAAGTGTATTCAAATAGTTTTGTTCTCACCCGTCGATGTGTAGATTATGCTTATCAATCACGATTGTTTTAATCAAAGCCAGGTAATCAGATATTGAGCAATGTTACTGATAATTCAATGATACGAATGACCAATGATCCGAAAACACAACTGCAAAATAAAACGGGATATTATTAAAGATTTTATATTAAATAACATAATTTATTACCCAGACCATGGATAATAGGAAATGTAATAGTAATTAATTACAATTTTCAAGTACAACGTGTAATTGAAATCCACCAAACTTGTGCCAGCTTTGACAGATCTGTCTTATGAGGACCTTCTTAGAGCCTTAAATCTGCCCATCCTGGAGTATAGAAGACGACGTGGTCATTTAATCAGTCTATAAACTGCTGCACAATCTACTGGACTTTGACTTCAAGAACTTTTTCACATTTGCTATAACCACACATGACTTGAGACAACATCCATATAGAATTCAGAAACAAGAAGTATTCGCCAGAAATCATTTTCACATCGCACCATTAATGACTGGAACAATCTCAATAGTGCTGTAGTTTTGGCAAAGAATGTGGACTCTTTCAAGATTCTCTTGCACAATGATGAAAAGTGGAGGTTGGTCAGGTCCGACTTGTCAACAATATATTAGTTAATGACAATGACACTATAATGAAAAAGTACAGAGGGGAATGACAAGCCTTTAGGGGCTTAATGAAGATTTCCCAACATCACAGAAGTATCACAGAAGAATATTGGTAAATTAAATCTAAATAATTGCATTGATTTTATGCCATGTTATTAACAATTATTTTTCATTACTTATTCTCTTTACCTAAACAGGATGCAATACTATATAGTCATTTTTCCTATCATACAATATTGTATAATATCTCACTTTGAATTCAACATAACGTAAGATATAAAAGTATTCATTGGCTAATAATTACCTCCATGTTTAGATTTTTGTTCACAGTTCACGGTGGTGTAACTGGTATTGTAAAAATAAAATTGATTACAAAATGTTATGTGTAATTTAATTAATTACATTCATTTGAAATGTAAGGGTAATTTAATTAATTATTTTCCCTATCATGTGTAATATAGCTGGTAATTTAATAATAATTTAATTGATATTTTGCATTATAATGTGTAATTTAATTAATTACTTTGTCATGTAACTAACCCCAGGTCTGTTATTACCATTTATTATTGCCGTTTTTTTTTCGTCAATAATCAATCACTCAGAGATTACCAAATTGTGTCAATTAAAGTTGAAAATGTACAAAAAGAAAAATTGCGATAGGATTGGATGCGATAGGGTCCATCCATCCAAAACTAATTCTTGTGCCTGAATATATATATATATATATATATATATATATATATATATATATATATTCTGGGGAAGACCTTGTGTCGAAACGGCTTGCAGGTCGACTATAGGAAAATCAAGATATATAAGCAATTTCGATCCTAATACCAGCATATATTCCCTCCTTCATTTTTGACAACATAGCTCACTCGTAGAATTGCGATCGGGAGGTCAGTGGTTCGAAATGAACTATAACGTGTTCATTTGTATGTATATATACGTTCCTGTGCCATATGATGAAATTCTAAAACACCGACAAACGCGATTAGTCTATTTTATAACCATATACTGTGAAATCATTAATTTTCGTGGGACACTAATTTTCGTCGATTTCTTAGAGGATTATATCCACAAATATTAATCCCCACGAAAACTTGTCTTTTCACGAATAAATATACCCACGAAATTCCCTTGGGTTCATAATCATTGAAATTTAATGTCAACGAAAATTAATGATTTTACAGTGTACATGTACGTGTACTAAACTAGCAGTATATGAATCAAAGTTTTGTTGCCTTGATGCTGCAATTAATAGTATACGCAAGGTCCCGTGACTTTAATGTATTTGCTGTGGAGTAGATACATGTATGTTCATTTTTTTGTGGGGGGGGGGGGGGGGGGGGCTTCTAACAGACGATTTAGTATTTCCGCGCAATTACGGAAAATGCACTTTTCGATCAGTGATATGTTTACTATATCCTTAAACATGCTGTTTTCTTTTTATATAAAATATTTTATCAATGATGAATTAGTCAATACCTAAATAACTTTAATAAAAAATGGCGACAGAGTGAGTTTTTTTTTCTCCACAAAATCGCGTCATTTGCTATATAAACGTACCTATTTAGATTGAATCAATAGCCTATGTTTCAGAGTACCTTTCTGCGGTCAGGTGAGTACCATTATCATTGCATCATTTTTTTTTTTTTTTTTTTTTTTTTTTTTTTGTAGTTTTGCTAACCACCCAGCAACAAAGACACCGCCGCATCGACGTTCACATTTGATCTCCCATGACTACATCAACAACTTTCATTGAACAAAATAATGCCGAACTAAATCTACAATATGACCACAATACATATGAATACTTTCACGCTTCTGAAGTGACCCTGTATACAGTACAGTAGAGAAGGAGTTGACAATTTCTTCTGCGTAGGGTTCATCTACCACACAAACCACACAATCCTCTTTTTCATTCATAACTAAGCTTAAGTATACAACACTCTCTATTGAAAATACTTATATCTATTTCAGTGTAGAGAAAGTATTTAATCATACAAATTATTAACATTATGTCTAATAAACATACCGTTGCCAGCTTTTGGGTTCTTTAATATACTGCATATATAAGTCAAAGGAAAGTAAGTCTACAGCTGACCAATTTATTACCCAGACGACGAGCTACATTAGGTATGTATATCTCTGCCCAAGCATATCTGATGTTTAATCATATTTAAGTATTTGCCATGTTTTCTATTTTCGGAATAGTACTGTACACATTAGACAAGATAATGTAATTAAAATCTATTTATTGATCTAAGACGACGGTAGACAAAAGTCTGGCAGTATTGAAATTACTGGCAGCAAAAAAAAAAAAAAAAGCCGCCATGCTGTTTTACTTTTTTTAAAACAGAAACAAACAGTGACCCATTAAATGTGTGTACATGTACACTTATCGTCATGATGAGTAGTTCGTATTGTTTCATATTTGCGATGAATATGTCATCCGTCGAAATACAGTCGATAGCGTTGAGAAAACAAAGCAAAATAAAAATCATTTCCTGAAATAAGTTTTTCAGACTGTAAAATGTCATTGTTAAGAATGACCACAAACCACACAAACAAGCACGTCTATGTTAGTCATCAGGCGTGCGTATAATAATACAACATTGTCTTAAAAAGGCAAGTAGTGTTTTCTTGTTTGTTTTTTTTTTTTTTTTTTTTGTTTTTTAACAGATAGCTTAATCCTACACTAAGATCGGTTTCAACCCAGTTTACTTAACTCTATTTTTCCCTTCATTGATCATAGCAAAACACTTAGTGGAACACTTGCAGTTCAATAAATAACATCAGGCGATTTCCCAGATCGGTTAACATGCGCTGAATTTGCACGGGAATGGGACTAATGACAATCGAAAGCATTTAAACTTTGGCACTACATAGTTTTGAGGCTCATATGATAACGTTTGGACAGTGTAAAAACAAGAATATAAGGACAACACTTCTCCCTTGATTACATATTTATCTCCCCTGTACAAATCAGCAACATAAATCATAACATTAACATACGGCATTTCTTCCAACTTAAAGCCGTATAGATAATCAAGCAATCCGACTTCTACTTTTTTATTATCACCTCTTTGGCATAATATCCTTTTGGAAACGTATGCAAAATCGTGTTTCCATTATGACTATTATTATACTATAACAACCAATTCAGAGGGCCATATTTCGAGAGATAAAGCCTCTTTTGCAGCGTGTGGCAATCAGTAATACACCTGGTACAACATGCTTTGTGCTGCTTTTTTAAGAATTTATGAAAAAATAGAACTTGACAATACAGCTGTTAATTGTGATTTTACTATATTGACATAGAAAAATTATAGAAGGAATCCTGAATGTTTTGTATGGTCGCATATTTCTGCCAGCCACTTATCCACTTAGCTATGTCGAAATTTTTCTGAAAAATTGTCACATATTCAGTTAGTATCTGGCAAGTAGCAAACTTTCGTGTTATCCACTTAGGTATCTTAACAGGAATAAACTGTTTGTTAGTGCCCACTATTGCCAATCACATATTCACTTATGTTAACTGGATACCATGCTTTTTTCCAGAAAATTATGTGAAAAAATGCTTGTTATCCACATAATCTACTTGACTAACGTGAAAAAATGCGATATATTAAGTTATCTTAAGTGAATATATGGCTGGCAGTAGTGGGCACTAACAGGCAGTTTTGTCCTGTTAAGATACAAAGTGGATAACACGAAAGTTTGCTACTTGCCATATACTAACTGAATATGTGACAATTTTTCAGAAAAGTTTCGACATAGCTTAGTGGATAAGTGGCTGTCAGAAATATGCCACCATAGTTTTGCATATTTCTGTAATTCATAATTTGACTCAGAAATTGTATATATTCGGCGTATCTGTCTAATCTCACGTTTAAGGCAGTGCTGAATGTGTATTTTAACAATTTTCACTGGAAGATATTTTTATATTCACGAAAAAGAGTAATCGCAGTATCGTTTTTTTTTAGATGACAACTTACTGAAACTTTTACTTTGTATTCAGGAAATTTTAATAAAGTGTTCAGACTGAATTACAGTTTCTTTGATGCATATTGCAACTTGTTTCGTCACGAACGTTATAAATACCTGCAATATATCATAGTATGTTTCACCGTCTTCGCATGAATGGCGCTGCGCTTTATTTAAAATTATTATTACTCCGCCGATTGCGGTAGAGGGGACTCTTTAAACCGAGATTTTTCTATCACTATCACTCCGCGTCACGTGCTTGTATTCTATATATATGCATAGTGTGTTGAAATTGAACAGCTTGATAAAATGTGTTTGATTCATTATTCATATGATGTTGAAAATGTATGAGAAATACACACTTTAAATCGTTATTTTCATTTTAATTATTATTTGGAACTATTTTCTTGGTGTTAGATTACAGAAATAATTGGTTCACATTCCGTCCATTCATGTTTTGTTTGTTTGTTGTTATAATCGCGAGTTACTGTCAGTATAGGTCATATGGTAAAACGAATCTGACATGAATTGTCATTTCATATCAAATTTTACTAAACTCGTTCAGAGGCTCGCTTAATAACATTTTCATGAACTCGTTTAGTAAAATTGATATGAAATAACAATTCATGTCAGATCCTATATATATATATATATATATATATATATCAGTATTAATTTAATATATTAGATTATATGCATTAAATATTCGTTAAGTGCATATATCAAAGGATAATTATATTTATTTATAAATAATGATTAAGTAGCTGTTCTGAGTTTTCCATTTATAGGTGGTGGGTGAAGTTTCGTTCAAAATGTTATTTCTAAAACAAATTTACAAATAAAAAAAAACACATTGATTATTAAAAACCTGAATTAAGTAGATACTTACCGTAGGTTGTAAATTCATAATTTATATAATACAATTATATAATTACAACTATTTTATATAAATAAGCCAGAGCAGCAGATAAGGAATTGGGTAATACCCCTAATTTTACCATCATTGGGTATTGAAAAAAACTATTGGGTATCAAAATATTTTTTACCCTCTGGTTAGAAACTGAATTGGTTATTTCCACAAAATAAACATACACCTAAACTTACCATCAAGCTAAAAAAGGCAATAATTTTCTAGATTCCATGATAATCGATCATCTCCCCTATGTACACTTGAACCTTGCTTGAGGAAGACACTGGATTGTTCTTTAAACAACAATTTGGAAACCCATCACCAGTGTAATAGTAATATTTTGTTTCTGATTTTACATTAAAAGACAAATCAAGACTTTGTTGTTGTTGTTTTTTCATGGTTTTTGGATGCAACTTTCGTTTTCCTCGCCGAGTCGACATCGTGATAGTTGCAAACAGAATGTAAACGCATGCAATGCACAAGCGTCGGAATGCTGGTGCCCGATCGTCAACTAGCTATAGTCAGAAGTATTTTTGCAGAAACGGGTACTATACCGCGCACCTGTTGTTTTATTCTATTCTATTCTACCGCGCACCTGTTGTTGGGGATAAGTAAATAATCAATCGGTACGCGGTCTATTTTGAGGCATTTGGCATCGGAATATTTTGCTGCGTATTGATATGCATTAATTTTTATTTCAATTGGGTGTTTGCAATTTTTATTTGGGTATTTACGCAATACGCAGCTTATCTGTTGCTCTGAATAAGGTTGAATAATGAATGTATATGACATGCACGGTAAGATATGGGATACCCTTGACATACAAACAGACGATAAAAATAAAATTCAATATTCTTCTTCGCTGACAGTGACTTTAAGGATTCAAGTATTGTTTTATGGATACTAAGGATATTAAATTTTATTATATATGCAATGTATTTAATTTCTTAATAAAACAAAAGTAAATCTTCAACCCTAAAAAGTTTAAAAACTATAAAATTAATTAATTAAAAAAATGTACTTATATGTACAGCATATAACACACAAAGGTTCATACAATTTTAGGGTTCATATAGATAGGTAGATAAATAAATAAATACAAAGAAATATAAGCTATATTACATATTGATTTACTTATACATACTTGCACGAAATCAAACTTTTATGAAAGTAGCAATATAATTTCACAGGCGACTCCGCCATTTTAGTAAACTCACATAGGTACATAGGGGTGGAACGTTTAAACGCATCACTGTAGTCCCTGTAGTACAGTTTACTTAACTATGTAAGTATATTGTCTTTACTGGCATGAACCTTGCCATTGCCCTGTCCTAGGAATAAGTGGTCAAATCGTCAGTTGAATACCCGGCTTCGAAAATAGTAGCTTCGTTCAAAATGGCATTGCTTGGCGCTCAGTATATATGGGTAGATCCAGGAATGTATGGTGCAGCCAGTGTCAAAATGATAAGACAGGACGTTTTGATATGTCTGTTGACTACAGCGTGTTATTGTAGGGAGGCAGACTACATGTGTGTGTGACCAACGTAGACATAGTTCAAAATGACTGAATATAGTCGGTGTGACGATAAACCAAACTCCCATGCATTATGTATTGGGGGATTCGAACGCATATCTTTTGGATCTAGAATGTCTTTTTAGGGATTCTATGCTTATTCATCGTCAAAAAGTTTCTTTATATCGCAACAATTAACATATATTATAAATTGTCTTCAATCGTTAAATAGTTAGTGTCTTGGGAATTTCCGGGATGCACCGACTCACCATCTGCAAAAAAAATAATTTATGGAATTAAAATGTTTATAAAACTTGTTGATTTTCTATTCCGTCTAATAAATCAAGTATTTAATATTGCAATACAGTGATAGAATGTCCCATTTTTACGAGTGCATTAATGTACTCATTAGATGAACACTACGTAAAGCTAAACTATACAAACAATTAAATATAGTTATAATACACTTGATACTCAATGAGCCTTTCTTCTTGAGGAAAGTCTTACATGTATTATTACATTTCACATATTAATTGACAGTATTTATCAAGAAATTGAATATTTAGGTGTTTACCTTATAAAACAATGATGAGGAAAAACTAAGCATTTAATCATCATTAAAATGTTTGTGTAAAAGGGATAAAGTTTAGCAGACTCTGAAATTAAAATTTGAAAAGCTGAACTCCTTATTTTCTATTGCATATTTCACCTACAATAAACCGTCGATAGACCAAACCATAAATGTTGAAGACTTTCAAAATGAATACTTTCGTCCGAACATCAAAATTGCAATTAAAAGGAATAAATGTAAATGTACTATCTCGTTTTTTTAAAGATGCCAAGATCACAGATTCAGAAAAAAATTCATCATTATTTAAAAGCATCACCTGTATATGACGTCATGTTGATATGTAGCGGGTCGTCTTCCTCGTGATACACGCTTTGTTCCGGCTCTGCTTCAGTGGTTCCTTCCTTCTTCCTGAATCACGTGTAAATATGCAACTGTATATCCAAGTAATAAAGCAGTCATCATATGCAAAATAAAATTATAGAGAATGTACATGTTGATGAAAAGTGTTTTTGTATGGTGGCATATTTCTGCCAGCCACTTATCCACTTAGCTATGTTGAAACTTTTCTGAAAAATTGTCACATATTCAGTTAGTATCTGGCAAGTAGCAATTTTTCAAGTTATCTACTTAGGTATCTTAACAGGACTAAACTGTCTGTTAGTGCCCACTACTGCCAATCACATATTCACTTATTTTAACTGGATACCATGCCTTTTTCCAGATAATTATGTGAAAAAATGCTTGTTATCCACATAATTTAACTGACTAACTTGAAAAAAGGCGAGATATCCAGTTATCTTAAGTGAATATATGGCTGGCAGTAGTGGGCACTAACAGGCAGTTTTGTTCTGTTAAGATACCTAAAAGGATAACACGAAAGTTTCCTACTTGCCATACATTGCTCTTGGTTGTTTCCGGAGACGTGGAACTGAATCCTGGACCGTCTACGGGAAGAGTTAGCAACCACCGTAGCAACCAGCGTACTCAAGGTAGGCAACCACAGTTGTCACAGCTGTCTTTTTCACAAGCTGCTGCCTCTCCGCCAAGCGAACCCAGAACCCGACACCAGCATCAACAGCAACTTCCCCCTGACCCCCAGACCCCGCCCTGTGACAGTACAGATGTACTGAGCTATCTACGTGAGATGCGATCAGAGGTGCGATCCGAGTTTTCGTCTATAAACAATAAAATTGATGATATAAACTCGAGCATGAACCAATTAAAGGTTGAAAATGAATCATTAAAAGAAGAAAATAAACGGTTGTGGGCTGAAATTGATGTTTTGAAGCGTAAAACTGACACTTTAGAGGGTCACTCCAGGCGGAACAATCTGCGCATTATTGGAATCGAAGGTTCTATGAATGAATCATGTGGCGATACCGAACAAAAAGTCAGAGATTTTATCTCAAATGATCTTAATATGCCAGAATTGAAGGATGTTGGAATTGAACGTGCACATCGTACTAAATCTCCAAATCCAAACAAATGTGCAATTGTTGTCAAATTTTCAAGGTTCAAGGACAAAGACTGTATCTTACATAAGGCCAAACGTGTTTTGGACACGACAGGTAGTTCTACACGACGTGTGCACGAGGATTTCACGGACCGTGTTAGACGCCATAGGCGAGAGCTGGGCAGACGACTCGTGCAGGCGAGGGAGAATGGCCAATACGCTTCGATGACCTATGATAAACTTATCATTGAAAATACCGTCTACGGGTACGACGATGAAGCAAATGACACTTACGTCATAGGCCAGGCACGAGGAAATCCGGGAACGAGATACCACCAGAAACGGCAACACGGACGTGGTGGCGAGGAACAACAAAGACAGAGTGGCGTCCACGAGAACGAGACATCTGACTAGGACATTGGCTAAGCCCGAAAAAATGAACTTACCACATCTTATTTGTATAAGCGTTTAAACATTATGACATGGAACATTGCAGGTTTAAATAAATACAGAAATGACAGAACATAGATTAATTATTTAGAGGGGTTTGATGTTATTGGTCTGATAGAAACTTGGAGTAATGCTTTTGGCGAGTTTGACATGTTTATGCAAGGTTTTTTACATTTTGATTTTGTAAGAAAAAAGAAGAACAACGCAATTAGAAATAGTGGCGGAATTAGTGTTTTTGTAAAAGAGGAACACGTGACTTCAAATTTAATTTCACGAATCAAGAGTGATTATACTGAATGTATTGTTCTATTATTGAAAGGTAGTTTGTTCAACTGTATGCAAGATATTATATTGTATATAACATATATTTCCCCAGAAGGATCCCCGATTTATCAAAACGATATTAATAAAATGGGTTTCACTTTATTAGATGAACACATGTTAAATCTCAAGCATGAATATCCTGATTGCTATTTCTATCTGGCTGGTGATTTTAATGCTAGAACCAAAGATTTTTACGACTACATAACAGATGATAACTTAGACTTTTTGTATCATGAAACAGTTGATTACAGTGGGGACTATTTTCATTTGCATAGAAACAATAAAGATAATAACAGGTATAATAATTTTGGTAAACTTTTAGTTGAATTTTGTTGTACACATAATGTACATATACTTAATGGCAGGTGTGGTGAAGATAAATCTGGTAATTATACATGTATGGCTAACGACGGTCTCAGCGTTGTAGATTATCATGTAGCCTCGTCAGAGTTATTTCCCTTTATAACTAAATTCTGCATTGAATTACGTGATGAATCGGATCATTTTCCAGTTTTATCTGAAATTTCGTTTGAAATTGGTATTGAACCAAATGTAAACGATGAACAACCTGACATTATATACATTGATAAGTACAAGTGGAAAGACCACCTTAAGGATACATTCTTAGATATCTTTAATACAAATATAGACAGAGCTAGAGATAATATATTACAAAATGCTGAAACAAATATCAACCAGTGTCTCTCATCTATTATAGATGTTTATCATAGGTCTGCTATATATAGTCAAATGTTTGCTGTTAGTAAAAACAAGTCGGGGAATAGCCAACCACCATGGTGGGATGAGGAATGTCAGTGTAGTAAGAAACATAAATATTCTCGGCTAAGACGTTTCAGATTTACAAATAATTTACAAGATTATGAGTTGTATAAAACAGCCAAAAAAGATTTCAAAGACATATAATAAAAAAATGACACATCAGTCTGAATGCAGGGAGAAACTTGTACATGCAAGAAATAATCCAAAGTCGTTTTGGTCTTTAGTAAAGTATCAGACATCACAAAGATATGTAACGTCTAATATAACGTCAATGTCATGGTTGAATTATTTTGAGCAACTGTTGTATAAACCTAATCAGAATCCATTATCAGAACTAAATATGAATAATTATCAGACTGATGAAACCGCAGATCAAATTCTTAACTGCTATATTTCGGACGATGAAATTACCAAATCTATTCTAAGTCTAAAATCAGGTAAAGCTCAAGGAAAAGACGGTATTAGTGCCGAGTTTTATATAAATACCTGTCACAGCATAATACCTATTTTAAGCATTTTGTTTAATCGAATACTTTTAACCGGAGAGTTCCGGATGCATGGGGTCAAAGCATAATTGTCCCATTGCATAAATCTGGTGACAGGAACGACCCTTCAAATTACAGAGGAATCTCACTTACGGACGTCATATATAAAATATTCTCAAAGATAGTCACGGATAGATTAAATAAGTGGGCAACTGATTGTAATAAAGTCAATGAAGCACAAGCAGGTTTTAGATCAGGGTACTCGGGAGTTGATAATATGTTTTCACTTCAAGCTATGATTCAAAAGTATATTTCAAGACCCAACGGGAGATTTTATGTGTTGTATATTGATTTTAAGAAAGCATTTGATTCACTTGTACATTTTTTCGAAAATATTTTAAGTAAAGGCGCAAACGGAAAACTAACAAATGTGTTGATATCAATGTATTCTAAATTAGAAAATTACAACAAAATGCCAAGACATTCTTTAAACGACCAACCTTATGAAAATAGGCGGGAAAATACATCACGTGACCATATCATTGGGCCAATCAACTGTAATATTGGCACAAGGCAAGGTGACGTCAGTTCCCCAATAATCTTTACACTTTACATAAATGACTTGATTGCACGATTACGACAAACTTGTAGCGGTATTTTTATCACTTCTGATATACCAGATATTTTATGCCTACTTTTTGCAGACGATGTCGCCTCCGTAGCCGATACAGTTAATAACTTACAGCAACAATTAAATGCATTGTCAGAATTTTGCAATTGTTCAGAAATGTCTGTTAACATAAATAAAACAGAAATAATCGTATTTAGAAATGGAGGCCCCTTACGAAACTCGGAGCACTGGACATTCAATGGCAAGACCGTAAACGTAACATCTATATACAAGTACATGGGGCTCTTATTTACGTCAAAACTAACATGGACTGCTGCTAAATGCAGGTTAGCATCACAAGCTAGGAAAGCTATTTTCGCTATTAGACGTTATCAATTGCCATTTGGTCAATTTTTACACCAAGATATGTTTAAATTGTTTGATTCAATGGTTGTACCTATATTGACGTACGGGGCGGAAATATGGGGTCATTCATATTCATTAGAGATTGAAAAAGTACAAATTGAATTTTGTAGATATTTTCTGGGAGTTAACACTTCAGTGAATAATTGCATGGTACTTGGTGAATGTGGGCGGCTGCCCTTATGTGCTACGTATTACACTAAATGTATTAGATATTGGGGTAAACTTTTGCAAATGCCAAATACTAGATATCCTAGATGTTGTTATGTTATGCTTAATTTACAGGATAATATTGGTAGAAAAAACTGGGTTACAAATGTGCGCGAGCTTTTATTTAAATATGGTTATGGTTATGTCTGGATTTGTCAAGATGTTGGTGATTTGAACACGTTTTGCTCATCTTTCAAGCAGCGAATATGCGATTGTATGAAACAAACCTGGTCTGAGGATATCCGAGCTTCATCTAGATGTGATACATACAGTACATTTAAAACTTTACTTAATGTTGAACGATATTTAACCATTGATCTTCCCTTTTTTGTACGAAAATCATTAGCGCGCTTTAGATGTTCGAATCATAGGTTAAACATTGAACTGGGGAGACGCTATAATATTGAGAGACATGATAGAATATGTTTGTATTGTTTTATTCACAGTAACCGTTTAATTATAGAAAACGAATACCATGCGTTTTTTGTTTGCCCAAAATTTTCAAATATAAGACAGCAATATTTATTTAACTGGTACACTGGGGGATTGGACGTAATGCATTTTGCGAATCTAATGAAAACTGACCACTATATTACTGTAAAGCGAATAGCATTGTATGTCACACAACTTATGAGAAATATTGATAATGTTATGTAGTCTTCATGTATTTCAGCATTGGTAAATTGTTTACGACACAACTAGTTGTTTATTATTATGTTACTAAATTTGTATTTTGGGCCTTGGGCCTTGTATTACGTGAAAATAAACTTGTATCTTGTTGTATCTTGTATATACTAACTGACTATGTGACAATTTTTCAGAAAAGTTTCGACATAGCTAAGTGGATAAGTGGCTGGCAGAAGTATGCCACCATATTTTTGGTAAAAATGATCAATGCATGATCTATAAAAAACGGGTTATCTGACGGGGGAAGACTTTACCTGATTTTCATCGTTACTACTAAAGTTACAGTTTCTTTCAAAAGTGCTTCTTATATTTTTTCAGCGATCAATGATACAGTAAATATAACAGCTACAAATGCAGCCGCAAAATCATACGATTACCACTATTATTACTTCTACTATTTCAGCTATATAATGACAACATGACAATTTCTACTTACTATGATATCTGCACACGTGTCCCCTACACCTAGAGACTCTTCTACCACAACGAAGTCAAGAATCAAAATCAATAACACTATTAATTTTACCATGAATTACTAATGTACGTAGCTCCCTTGCTTGGTATGATGCATATCAGGGTAGTTTCAGTACAGTTTGACTCGATATCAGGATAATGTGACACGATGTAGGATCATGCTAATTCTCTATGGCTTGATAACGCAGAGAGAGGCAGCACTGTACACTATATATGTCCTTGATGTCACTAAAGGACTGGCCTTCTGTCGGCAGGACTCACGCACACACACAACAAAACGAAAGAAAATAAGTAGTTTTTTTTTCTTTCTTTTTCTACTTCTACAGAGCACTCACCATTTCCAGGCCAGCAGTATCCCCGCTACCACCATAATGATAAAGTATGCCGTCCCGGCAACACCGACAATCGCTAATACGATAGTCTTAATTGAGGTACTCTCGTCATCTGTTGATACATACATAACTTAATTCCTTATCATTGTAAAGATGAAATTGCACATGGTACCTAAATCATCCACTATCCACGAGATGCAAACAAAACTTTCAAGTAAACATTCTTTTATTTACTTTTATGAAAATGTAACGGGGTATGTTTATTATTTTGCCTTTGAAAAGGAAGTGATTAGTTCTTTCGAAAGCAACGAACGTACAAACTGAAGCATTGTGTCCATAAATGAAACAAGGATATAAATGTAATTTAAGTGGAAGCTGTGATTCAGGGGTAGTGTTTTCTGACTACAAAGCCGAATGTTGCATGTTTGATCACATCGTACAACATAGGAATTATCAAAAGAAAGGAATAAGTTTAAGTTTTCCCAATCGACGTGAAATAAATCATCAAAAGGGATAAGTATACGTTGTGTTAACGTGTTTCCTAAGCGACTTGAAATAAATATATTTAAATCTACTTTTCAAATATAATAATTTACCCAGTTCGTGACAAACACCACCCTCACCACATTCTGTGCACGCTGGACCGGAAGTGCAGTTGGCGCATGCTCTGCTGCAATCAATACAGGTTCCGTTTTCAAGGGTTAAAAGACCCTTCCTACACCCATTTTTACACTGGCCGTTGCTTTGATAACAAGACGGACCGTGACATCTCCTGGAACAGTTCTTGCTGCAATCATGATCCCAATATCCGGTTTTACACCCACTGCAGTTTGAATTGGACTTACACTTAGCGCAACCCTTTGGACACTCGTGACAATTAAAAGACTTGTCAGGTTTTAATGTTTTAAAATATCCGTTTTTGCAAACACAATCTCCCTTGATTGTGCAGATTCTATTCAGACATCCAGTGGAACACGTCTGATTACATAAGTCACCATACCAACCGACTTCACATTCCTCACATTCGTCTTTAGTTTTGCATTTATGGCAATTTGTTATATTGCATGGTATACATATTACTTCATTGTTTGTACTAGTAGTAAATATATATCCAGTTTTACACGAGTGACATCCTCCAATAATTTGATGACATGTGCAGCCATTCGGACATGTTTCGTTACACAGATCTCCCCAGAAGCCGTCCCGACATTTGGTACAGTGTGATAATGACCTACATGCGTTACAGTTAGGTGGGCAAGTTTGGTTACATCAATACAACTGAATACTTGGACAATAATTGTTACAAGTGTCACCCCATCGACCGTCTATACACTTACTGCAGTTTGTCAACGATATGCAACTATGACACATGCTCGAACATTTTTGACACGTGAAATTAATTTTGTTCTGCTCAGTTAATTGCCTGAAGTATCCTTCAAAACAGCTAGTAGTACACATACTTGTCCCAATCACACAGTCATTATTCCGACATCCAGGACATGGCACGTCTGATGCGTCTACTGTAAAGCATAAAATAATCTAGCGCAATTTGTATACTTGACTATCATGTTTCATGAGACAGGGGTGAATTGTCCTGCATTTCATTTACTGGTCTCACAATTTTGTCAATAACAAGAGTGTTCTTTGGAACACATGTGTCACCTGCTGAAGCGTGACGGAAAAATGTGACAACAGACAGACGACTGAAAACTGATAGTGATCCTTATCTCTATGCGTCACCTCTGCTTACACCAGGTGATACAAACTTTCAAGGTCAGATCTTTTGGAAGTATGCAAGATGCCATTATCGGTATAGATCTAGTGACTGTCAGCGATTTCTTGTACTACTGAAAAAATTATAAGAGAAGAATATGTATAGAATAGCAAAACTTACCTGCCAAACTAAACGTAATGAAAAGTATCACAGTCAGAAATGTCCCCATATTACAACCCATTGTTCACCGTACTGATGTACTAAGCCTCTACATACACGGACCAGGTCCACATGGTCTCGAGACTGAAAACTAGACCGACCCACAGCAGCGTTTAGAGTTGATATGAATCAGATTAAGTGATTGAAGGCTTTGATTGTCATGTCCGGTTAATTATCTTCCTGTCGTAACTTTTGAATGTGATAGAGACATTTGTGTTCTTTAGAACCGGTCCGAAGGTCAGGAATTGAGAACTAAACAGATGAAAGTATATTGATAAGTAGAGATATGGAAAATTTCGGTGGAATAATACGGGTGGTGTTTTGGAACAGAAGATTTTAATTTGACTGTTAGTTTTATCTATACTTACATGTTGTACAGTATAATGTCACACATCTTAATTAAACAATGTCGTGAGATTTCTGAAACAATGGGCCAGATATATACATGTTTATCTATATTTTTATAATGTTTGGTATGTTTGAAGATTCTTTCAAAAAATCTCAATGAATAAATGTCAAACTATAATCAATGGCGAGTTAATCGCTTGTCAAAGCACCAACGAGTTGATAACGATGTGTTTTAAAACAATGTCCTATATCCATTGTAGTTTGTAAATGCTTAATTTTGATTGGACAAGTAGGGTTCCCACGCGTCCGCAAAAGACGTGTACTCACGACGTTGATATTTCATAACAAAATTGTCTATGTAGAAAGTGTACAATACTATCAATATCGCTTTAGCAGAGGTCCGCCAAACTATAATTAACTGTCTATATTGTAATGTGGATCGTACAGTCCAATGACTATTATTATTATTATTTTTATTATGTGTAAGCTGTATACTTTAAAATCATTAATTTTCGTTGACATTAACTTTCGTGACATCTGTAATAAAGTTGATTTCGTTGGTTCATTTATTCGTGGATTCATATTCTAAAAAAAAACGTGAGTTGATATTCGTGGATAAAGCTGTCTATGAAATCGACGAAAATTAGTCCCACAACACAATGAGTGATTGAACAGTGATACATTGTCTTTATAGCTTTATATCAAATATACTGACACAGATAATGTACTTTAAAACGAATTCCGGAAATGAACAGCCTTCATTTCGTAAACTGTCATAAATTTTATATAATTATGTAGCTGACCCGGTCTAAGTATCTCAATTTACGGAATCATGCAGCATAAGTGATATAAATATGAGACAGCATTATTGCAATGTTTAAGTTATTTTGAAACAGTATCCAACTAATTGAATTTAAAGGACATCAGCAAAAGAACAGTATGAAGCAGGCGTACAGTATTCATCCAATGAAAACAAACACAAAACGCGAGTCGCAGTAACGCGCACTACGAGAGGTCGCGGAGACTCATTGCACCCCATTTCTCTCTCTTTACCTGTACCCCTCTTTCCGCTCTTCGGGTCATTCAGTCATAGTCGTGGGATTCAGACTCTCTACCAAATCATAGCTGTCATGAAAAGCCGAATCTTTGGGTGAAATGTTGAAAAAGAATATCTTGACTTTTCGTCTCGATATTTTGATTCATCGATTTGTCGCCCCGCCAAAATAGCTTTCCCCGCTGTGGGTTCGAATCGGATTTTTCATGTGAAGAAGCCTTCCGGCTGGCTTGCGGTAGGTCGGTGGTTCTACCCGGGTTCTACCCGGGTACCTCTGTGTACTCGGGGTCTTCCTGCACCTGTAATTAGCTGGACGTCGCTATATGATTGAAATACTATCGCAGCGACGATAAACCCCAATACAACAAGAACAACAACAACCAAAACTGCAGTTTATATTCAGACATCCAACGGAACACATCTGATTACATAAGTCACCATACCAACCGACTTCACATTCCTCACATACGTCTTTATTTCTGCATTGATGACAATTTGTTATTTTGCATGGTATACATAATACTTCATTGTTTGTACCAACAGTAAATACATATCCAGTTTTACACGAGTGACATCCCCCAGAATGAAAATCACAAGTGTCACCATGGCAATCATTCGAACATCTTTTTTGACAGGTATCTCCCCAGAATCCATCCCGACATTTGGTACACTGCATAGATGACTCACATGCTATACAATTAGTTAGGCATGTTTGTTTACATTCGTTGCCATAGTAACCTTCTCGACACTGAGTGCATTGCGTAGATGACATACAATCTTTACAGTTTGTTTGACAAACATGGTCACATGTGTCACCCCATCGACCGTCTTTACAATCACTGCAGTTTGTCGAAGATGTACAACTTTGACACGTACTGGGGCATTCCTGACATATAGAATAATAGTTCTGCCTGTAGTATCCTTCACTACAGCTACCAGCACATATACTTGTCCCTTTCAAACAGTCATTATTCCGACATCCAGGACATGGCACGGCTGATGTGCCTACTGTAATACATATAGTAATCCAACACGATGTATATAATTATATAACATATTGTGTTAGTAAGATTGATCTTTAGAATTTCCCTCTATCAGAAGTAATAGGTTGATATCATCAATGGACGATAAAGTGGAAGGGCGTCGCAGACAAAATGCAGCAAAGTCAGACATTCATGAAAATGAAGCAATGTTAAACTAATATAAATGTGAACTCTACAATAGCTAAACGCTTAAAATTAATCTTATATATATGCAGGTTTGTTTCATCTAAAATCGTCTTTGAAAATAGACATACTTTAAAATATCGCTGTAATTATCATCATCATTACAACAATTTTTCATTTAAACGATACTTCAGCGCTAAAATAAAAAGAGACCGTAACTTACCTTCCAAACCAGACCTAATGAAAAGTACAACAGTCAGAATAGGTGATATTTTACAACACATTGTGTCCGTTGTCGATTGAACAACCATCAACGTAGATGGAAGAGAAGACTGAAATACAAGACACAAAGTAATGTCTAGATTTAGTTTGAACTAGAATAACGTGATTAAGAAGTAGCTGAGAACGTTGTGTCATCTCGACTATTGTTTTCCTTGAGAGAGATAAATATAGAGATGGTTACATGAGTAACTTAATACAAAGAGTAGTAGAAACTGTTGTGTTTATTCAACTGCAGTTTAAAACCAGGCTTAGATGTTAAAAAATCATAATTAGACAGACAAGCAGATAGATAGATAGATAGAAGCTCTGAAAATTCAACTTTATCCACGATTTATTTCAATAGATCACTTTTCTATTTCCTATCTTAAATGTACAAAATAGAACGATGTTTCAAGTGCGCATGCGCAAAAAAATACCGCCTTCAGGGCGTTGCTTTTTGATGACGTATAATCTAACTCGGTTCTGTACAACTGTTTGTCTGAACAGCATTTTTGCATTTTTCTTTTCGGCCAAAATGATATTACAATTGTAATCATACGTAGACAATAAGGTCTAGGCTAATCATATTACTTTTTCTTTTTCTTTCCTCTTGTCTTTCGCAGTTTTCTCTCTCTCTGTCTCACTGTCTTTCTCTCTCTCTCTCTCTCCCTCTCTCCTTTCAGATAACTCGCATAATTACTTTTATGTGCATCCGTTTTTATTGTTTCTTTCTACAATCATAATTTTAGCTGTCAGACGTCGTAAAAGATACGAACACGAATCTCGCCTTCTACGGTATTCGAACTCACAACCCCTGGTTCAGTGACCAACCGTTTTACCACTGCAATACGCTTCTTTTATGTTCACTTGAATAATTAAGAAAAAATACAACGAACTGTAGGAAATGACATCAGTCGAGTCACACTATCTACGGTTTGAAAGTAAATTCCTCTTTAAATTATTTACGTTGAAATATCTTGATCAAATCGAAACTTACATTCAAGTTTGGTCCATTATAATATATCGAAAAGGGGAGACGTTTCTTTGTTACGATTAAAACACACAGACGTTGATGCAACATGAAACCACACTAATTGTCTGCACAGAATGTAATCGTCCATTTCGATGTCTCACATCTCATTCTCCCGCCAGCCGCCCGGTCCAGAAACATTTGATTGACAGAGAATGAATATTGTGTCCCGCCTTCAGTGCAACGCTCACTTCGGTCTTCTATTGTCTGTAAACATGTTTAAATATACTCTTTTCTATGTGTAGAAACTGTTGTGTTTTTTCAAATGTAGCCTAGAACCAGCCTTAGATGTTAAACAAGAAATATCTTTAAAAAAGATATTCGGCGTAGGATGAAAGAAAAACGAGATTTTCATTCATGCATAAATATACTTTAATTAAGAAACTTATAAATGGAAATATATGCAAAACACATTTCACAGACTCTAATGTTATGATAGGTTATAAAAGCATTGTTGTAAACAATTGTAAAAAACATGTCTAATTTTGGTAGTGAACAATGATGAATGGCAATGTTTTTAACAAGGTTTATTTTGCAAATAAGAAAATAGTCCACGAGATGTGAACAACAACAGGAATGTAGCAAAAAAAGGTACAATTTTAAAATAATGTCTATATATATTCAAAACAAAATGTACAGTAAAGAATGACTAGACTATTATACAAAAGACACGACTGACCATTATCGTAAACACCATAAAAAATTGTAAAATGATTAAAATCAGAATATGAAATGAAAAATATTTCAAGTACCTCCAAATGTTCTTATTTAAAAAATTAAAAAAAAAAAAATTAAAATACAAATAATAAAAAATTAGATCGCTTATCATAA
>CM037791.1:31084954-31134954 GCA_021229015.1 Solen grandis | reverse complement strand
AAAACAGGACTTACATCTGCATCATTTTGCAATTCTTAGTCACCGAATACTTTTATGAGAGGAGGCCTCGGTTGTGGCCGAACAAAGTCGTTGATTTAACATCATTCTACCCATCAACGTTGTGGGTTCGAATCCCGGCAGGATCACTCGGATTTTTCAGATGGGCATGCCTTCCATATGGTTTGCTGTTAGTCGGTTGTTCTATCCGGTTCTGAGTTTTCCTTGACAAGTTATCTGCTGCACGTCGCTTTATTTGCAGAAACCCAATTAATGTTAATGAAATTTTAATAGATTTCGTAAAACGTCACTTTGAAAATTGGACTTCTTCAGTCTGTGTCTAAAATTAGACTAAAAGACTAAAAAAATGGTGAATTAGAGCCCCTTAAGGCTGTGCTTGTGACAGAAATGTATTATCAAAATTTTCCCCTCTGCAATACAGCATAAAATCATAGTTTGCTTTATATCTGTGTGAGATGACGCAGTCAGTTCTAATGGGATCAAAAGAATTCTTCATGTTAAGACTTGCAGTAAATCTGAGACTCACCATACACATGTAATTAGCTGAAAATTCCTAGGTATGACATATATATACATTCACAGCGACGGTACTTTTCGTGAAACATAAATGCCGCTTTCTAGAGGTTAAACCTTAATTTCTTGACAGCTTTTTAAGGTAAGTGGTAAAATGGATACATATAGTGTACAAAATATTCTTTATTTAAATGCCAATCATACTTTTTTCAATATTATTTCGTATAATAAAGTTATTTGAAAAATGAGGATTTACGTGAACCCCGCTTTTGTTAGGCCTTTTCCTCTACAACGAACTGTACTGTTTGCAGGTGGGGCAGTACTCACCGGGTAGCGGACTGTCTCTGATGCAGATTGATGCGAATCGCTAAATTTATTACATTTTAAACATCTGTATATAATCTGTACATGATCTTTACTTACATCATAGCGTTATGCATTTTGTTCCTTCTATATGACATAAAGTGTTCGAGCTGAACATGTTTGAAGCGAAAACCCAGACGCCGCTTTGCGATTTTAGTTTTAATTTAAACTTACTTGAATTTTATGCTTATCCCTCTCGACGTTTCCTGGGTTGGACCAGTCCTACACTCGGGATTGGCATGAAAAATAAAACACCTTTGTTCAGAGTGCCTCCTAATCTAACGGAGAAGAGATACGGCTGCAGGGATAAATATATATATATGCTGTTGTTGTTGTCTTGGGGTTTACCGTCACTGCGATAGTATTTCAATCATATAGCGACGTCCAGCTAATTACAGGTGGAGGAAGACCCCGAATACACAGAGGTACCCGGGTAGAACCACCGACCTACCGCAAGCCAGCTGGAAGGCTTCCTCATATGAAAAATCCAAAGTCCCTAACGGGATTCGAACCCACAGCGGTGAGGGGCTGTGAGATTTGTAGTCCACGACTGTACTATAAAATTCCTAATCCACTTCATGGACCATGATCACATATTTAAAGATGGATGGATTATACATTTAATTATATAGTACCGGTAAACTGTAATGTAGACTGTACTGTTTGCAGGTGGGGCAGTACTCACCGGGTAGCGGACTGTCTCTGATAAATGGACGACTCCGGACAGATGTTACCTCCGTGTGCCCCAACCAGTTAGCGTGTTCCGCGTGTTTTGAAATGGCCACACAATCTCCAACCCCAACAGCACACACTACCAGGTATATTAGCAGATATAGTAGAAGTAGCAGCAGTAGTAGTTGTAGTGGTTGTAGATCCATGAATAGTAGAACGGTGCCGGCAGCCGTGTGATTAAAACGTCTGCCCTGGAAACAGGAGGTCATGGGTTTGATCCCCGGCCACGGCATACCGACGTCGTAAAAATGGTACTGGAATAGCTTCTTTGCTCTGCGCACATTTTAGGGTCTTTCATGTCCCAGTGACATTGTCCTGACACCGGGACAACCAATCATGGAACAACCAGTACTCCAAACAATTTTTAGCCTACCAAACGTTCCTCCCAGGACATTTCTAAACTATGAAGTATGAAGTGAAAGCTGTTTTTCAGCATTTGCATGTGGGAGTTAAACCTTAGAGTAAGAAAAGGACAAACTGTATTGGTTTACTATGGTTACACATTTCTTTAAGTCAAAACTTTATTTTTTTCTTTAAATCATGCTAGCACAGGAAATAAAGCAAGAAATTCAAGAACTTCTTTGCGGGGGCTAAGTTCAGTTTAGGATGGCATCGGGACACCACGAAACCGTAATTTAAACCTACGTGCACCTGCTAGACTGACACACGATATTCGCCACTGATTCGCTGTAAACTAATCAGAAATCAGCAAGTCACAAACAAAAAACAAAACAAAAAAACTAAAATGGCGGATAATAGCAGACTTTGATATCAGGTGACTTCAGACTGGATTCCCTTCCTTCGTGAGAATCATGAAGCACACATAATTCTGAGCTGGCAAACATCTCATCAGGTGCTAATCTTATATCCGGCAAGTAGCGAGGAACGACTATAGATGTTCTTCCATGGAAAGGAACAATAATTCATTTTTAGGGACACTTGGTTTGTTCCTTTTTTTCTTCATCGAGTGAGGAGGAATTTCCTCCTCGCGAGATGAAGTTAAAAATACATGTAATATTCCACAGAAAATAACATTTTTTTCTTTTTATTTAATGCTTTTCTGCTACACTTTACACTTTGTAACTTCTTGTGGTAGGTCGGTGGTTCTACCCGGATGCCTCCGTGCATTCGGGGTCTTCCTCCACCTGATATTAGCTGGACGTCGCTATATGACTAAAATACTTTCGAAGCGACGGTAAACTCAAATAGTCAATTCAAGTCACTTTGTAACTTAGTTCGTCATAAATTTACCCTGTGGCAAGCCTCAGAATCCAGAGGTCGCACGAATCCGTCAAATAATATTCCAATAAAGGAACACAAAGAAAGTTCTTTCAAGAGTTTCTTTGAAAAGTGTTACATTAATGTAGGAATAAATTGAAATGTGAAAAAAACTATTATTCACTCTTTGAAACAGTGAACTAAGACATTTTAATTCACTGATATTTCCCTTTTATTATTCGAATAGCAATCATACCCTCACTTGTTTACCGTTATGAATTCAAAATCAAAATATAAATTAAATGCTCTTTTCCCAGGGCAACAGATCTTTGGACGGTAGTTTTTGGTGTTCTCTTCGGTATATCCGTGGCTGCTATCGTAGTCCTGATAATTGTGGTTGTGTATTTAAAGAAAAAAGGTAAATCTTTATAGTTATACTCCGTTTCGTATGGTGAATGGGGGCTAAAATGGTATCACGCTTGTTACGTCAGGTCACGTCCCATCCCGCCCGTCCTACACCCACTTTACATGAACTTGTGTTGATAATACCTTTACACTTACGGTATATCTGCTGTTTGTTCTTCTTATCTAAATACTTAACATTTAAACATGTACACGTTTTATCTGTCTCTTTTCAATATTTAACTTACCGCAAGTACATGTAATGCGTAAAAATGTTGAATTTTAGTTCCGGAAGGAAAGAAAATACAGGAATACAAATAATGATAAAGAAATACAACAAATAACATTTATGTTGCCAACATCTTTCTCAATGTCACTCATCCTCTCATCGCGGTGGGCTGGAATCTCAGCAGGTTCTCTCGGATTTTTGTGTGAGGAAGTCTTCCAGCTTGTTTGCAGTAGGTTGCTATTCCTTCCCGTGTGCCTATGTGCACTTAGGTATTCCTTCACTTGTAATTAGCTGTATTAAGCTTAGTGAGGTAAAAATCAGCAGCCTGTTTATCAATTGCAGGTTCAGAAGACCCGTACGCCAACCCGTACCTAAACCCGATATTCCGGCAGGGTCAGGACCCCGACTACATCCAGGCAGTGGATGTTCAAGCCGTTCAGTCAGATGGTTCCTTGGATAATAGCATTCACTTCTAGGGGTCGGATAGTGGGTATGGGGGCGTGGTAGGGTTAGGGGTTGGGGCGGTGATATATGTTTTCCAATCTTCTGCAGTTTAAATGGCTATATATAGTGATCGTATAATGATAAAAATCATATACAGTTCAGGTATATACATAACTTCGGAATTTTGTAAATGGACAACATGTATGTGTTTTTCCTTCTTCCAATAAGATGTGATTTCCTTTCATTAAAGAATGATAAGGAAAAATGGAAGAAAAAGAGACAGAAATATTTATCTCAGAGAAAAATAAAATATAGGACTATATATGACATGCAAGCAAACAAAATAAGTATGTTCTAAAAACTCAACAAGAATATAATCACACACACGCACGCGAGCGCTCACACACACACACACACACACACACACACATTAAAGGACATTAAAGGACAAAGCCTTTTAACGCTGTTGATAATTTTGTGTTTGTATGTATGTAGCACAGATTTATTTATACAGTGAACTCTCTTTACAACGGCATTCATTATAACAACATCCTCTTTACAACAGCATTCATTATAACAACATCCTCTTTACAACAGCATTCGTTATAACAACATCCTCTTTACAATAGCATTCGTTATAACAACATCTTCTTTACAACGGCATTCATTATAACAACATCCTCTTTACAACGGCATTCATTATAACAACATCCTCTTTACAACAGCATTCGTTATAACAACATCCTCTTTACAACAGCATTCGTTATAACAACATCCTCTCTACAATAGCATTCGTTATAACAACATCCTCTTTACAACGGCATTCATTATAACAACATCCTCTTTACAACGGCATTCATTATAACAACATCCTCTTTACAACGGCATTCATTATAACAACAACCTCTTTACAACAGCATTCGTTATAACAACATCCTCTTTACAACGGCATTCATTATAACAACATCCTCTTTACAACAGCATTCGTTATAACAACATCCTCTTTACAATAGCATTCGTTATAACAACATCCTCTTTACAACAGCATTCGTTATAACAACATCCTCTTCACAACGGCATTCATTATAACAACATCCTCTTTATAACAGCAGTAGTCTTGAAAACTAAAGTGCATAATCCTTCTATGTCTCTATTCTTTAAATGAAAATTTCTTTATTACAGCAAAATTTGCTGAAACAAACACTGCTTTTGTAAAGAGAGTTGACTGTATATATTTCGAGGGGTGAATGCGAAACTAGGCTAAGTGCATATATTTATATAAGCACTTAGCCTAGTTTTGTTCTCACCCCACGATATGTATATCATTTCTTATCATGCACGTATAACTACTTATTATTCCATGATCACTTAACGACTACAACAATAACTACTACTATTATCACTAATTTTGCTACTACTTCTTTAAGGGGTAGCAGTGAACACTGATAATAAAAAGTGTAATTTATATGTACATGTGTTAGAAAACGTTACTCAAGAGTAAAGCTTGAAGCATTTATAACACCGAATACAACTTAAATCACTGAAGTATGTGTCGGAAAACCCGAATGTCAACCCACGTGTGTGCCTCGACGGCGTAACCGGAAATAGATCGAGGGTCACCGTGGTTTAAAGTGAAGCGTCTTAATTATCACTGTTTTCTTAAGTGTTAATGGTTCCGGTATTCTAATAATTAAATGTTATAAACCGCAAAATCTTACTTATCAATTTATCAATGTGCGGGTTTGTTTGTCTCATTCCTTGTCTATTTTCAGTGTCTTTCGCTTAATCTTTTCTCATTGTTTATCCCCCCCTTTTTTTCCTTGCTCATCTTTGTTCCTGTCTAATGCACTTTCTTTACTTCTTCTCTCTCCCATATAGTATTTATGTTTATGTTTCCCCATTTCTCTCTTTCACTTTCCCTTAGATGAATGAGACACTAGAAAAACATATATCGAAAGTTAACTTTCAAGCATACATACATCCGTGAACGACTTTCTTTCGTGTTTCGGAAAGTCGCTCTGTTAAACAATAAGATGACAATTGAATATCAAGTACATAACTTTCTTATAACAATCAAATGTACGTGTGTGTATATTTATGATTGTGGTATAGTGTTATATTTTTGCAATGTTTATATATTGCTATGTTCTCTTTTTTGCCATGCAAAGAAATGAGAAATTTCAATGTCAACTTTGAAACTCTGAGTGTACAGAAAAATGACCCAGTTATAATAGCATTATGGCCAAAATTTAAAGTTACTAATAAATGTATTATTTATTTTAATAAAGTCATCTACAATATTAAAGAAGTCTGTTTATAGAAAGACATCTGTTTGAACATGGTTTTCCTGATTTATGCCTGTTAATGTCGGGTAAGTGGAGAACATACATTTTAAGTCCGAGCATTGAAGATATGTGATAAAGGAAAATATTATTCATTTCTGTCTTTGTATAAATAAAAGTATAAACTATGAGCATTAGTTTAATTTAAAAGCTAAGAATACATTAAATATTGCTAAATATGCTCTGAGTGATAGAAATTGATAACCGCTAGAAAGAGCTGGCTCGAAACCCGCCAATAATACATAATGCTAAGTAATACTTAATGCAAAGTAATACTTAATGCAAAGTTATACTTAAATGCTTAAGGGCGAATTTCATTTAGCATTGTTATTTTCCGAAGAAATATCCGGATAGTTCATGTCCTAACTAGTTTTGTTAGATACTGAGGTAATAATCAATGAGAGCTTAGTCATGTGCTTGACTATTGTAAAGTATAGTTTAAGTATAACTAAGCGAAAAATATGTTTGGTGGAATTTGAGCCTTTGTGACTTAGATTAAGGTGTGCTGTGTTATGTAAAATTACCAGTATTGAACTGAAGCAAGCAAAATTTAAATAAATAAAAATCATACACTACTGAGGTGGTATTTAAATATGAACATGCATGTATATTGCATACATTCAAGGGGACGGACATTACATTGACTAAATAGAGACCTCATCTTTAATTTGCTTCAGATCCAAGTTGAGTCTGCATAATTCACTACCCTTTTTATGTTATGTTTTGCTTTGGGAAGATAAGAAATTAGACGAAGAAAGGTAATATCATTACGTTTTTTTTTCCAAAGCATTACCATACGCAAGAATTTATTAAAATGATGAAAATACACACAGCGCTTAAAAATCTTGAGATATGCTATATCAACACCTGTATATGCAAGGGAATGAATTACACCCTTTTGTGATCCCATGCGTATAAATGTTCCATTTCACATTTTCCTATCCTCTTTTATGATCACCACTACACATTGTGCAAAATTAATGTGCTAAGATTGTCCTCATCGCAATTAGGAAACAATCTCTTTCACTTAAATCCACATTTAAAAAACGTAATACTTTCAACTAAAAAGAGGATTTATTTATCCTTTTCTGCATCGGTGAAATTATAGGAATCGTTTAAAATTAGAGATAATTCATGTAACATTGGTAACAAAAAGAAAAAAAAAAATTAATTAAAACCAAATTTTCCTAAAAAAAAGAACAAAACAAGTCATGATAAACACTGTACTATTAATATGTTTTCCCAAACCATGGACATATTAAAGCAGCCATCTTAACGGACCTATATATTTCCTGTTGTTTTTTAGATATTGTATTTAATGTATTTTGTTTTGTTGTATATGCGAATATAGTAAATATATAGTTTTATAGGTTTACTGTATGTTTTTTTACATGAATATGATTCAATAGTTTTTCATCGATTCAAATACAATTTACACTGTCATATAATCACCTTCAGTGTTTTCAGTGTTGGACCAGTACTTAGGGCCTGGAAAGTCATAACCCGCAAACCTTCATGTTTAATACATACCCACAATCTTTGTATCTGTTTTATTGAGGAAATAAAATATCAGAGGACCACTCTCTCCTTGCAAGTAAATAGCTGATTTGAGATACGATCGTACGTTTTAAATGTCACTTTACAAATTCATAAAACTTATCATAACACACTTTTAAAGTAAAGTAAAGGCGTTTATATCTATTTTTTATCTTCAACCATCTCTGAAGTGCAAAACAGGAAGTTATCGAAAGTACTCACTTGTATGAATGCATTTCAAATTTTGTAAAACTACGCAGTAACATTTGTTGATTTCTGTAGGTTCACACAATTATTTCACCATAACAGTCATGAACAGAGAGAGAACGAGAGAAACAGAGGGAGAAAGAGTGAGATAATTTCTGTTCTCTCAATGTCTTTGAAGCAAACTGAACCAAATTGTGAAATATTTGTTTCACATTTATTGATTTGGGTTTATTTTTAAAATATGGATGCTCTCGTGAGAGGGTCTCGAGAAAATCGTTTTAGTTTTGATCGCAGAATCTCGTTATGAAATGATCGAACAACCAAACGACCGATCGTCCATTCCCTTTCCGTCTGATCGACCGACCAGTACACTTACAAGGGGTGTTTATAAAATATCCGAAAAACTGCCATAACTTTTTCATTGATATGATTATTAAAAAGTAATTTCGTAAAGTGATACTTTTGTATGATTTGAACTTAATCCGAAAACAAAAAAGATACAAATTGCACTGGTGCAAATTCAACTCAACAGTCACCATGGTAGCGTCGGATAAAGTCGGATAAAGTCACTCGTGAAAGGAACATGGAATCTGTAAAGTCTATCTGACACATCTAAAATTATATCGTTTCGAAATATTTTCCGTTGTACGATACCACCATCTCCCACCTACGGATCCACTTGTTAGAGTATAAAACGCTCCTGTGTAAATGAGTAGTCAGGAAATGTACGGATTGTTTCCTAGACTACTCCTAAATTGTGTCTTCTTTTCTTGACGTCGTGCGCGAACGTCCAGATCTTTGTCGGCGCAGAGTCCTCTTGAAAGCGATGGAGCACTCATATATGTTGGTATTGCCCATGATCGGGGGGGGGGGGAGCTCTGATTTCGTTTTACACATTAATATACAAAACTGTGGGATAGCGCTGTTCTAGCGCCATATTTAAAGATTTCGCTAAACAAATGTTCTCATCTTCCGATATTAACGGAAATGACGTCAGATTATAGCTCGCGAAATTACGTAGGGTTTGAGAACAGGTATTGGAAGCGGTTCGTATATTTTGGCAATTTTTGACGTTAGGAAAATGTCTATATGTGACCTTTAAAAACAAGTAAACATGTGACGATTTGCAAAATTTGACCCGCTCAACGTTACCCGACGTTGCCAAAGTGACTGTGGAATTTGTATTACTGCAATTTGTATCACTCTCTCTTTTAAATTAAGTTCCAATATATATCAAAATATCACTATTGAGAAATTTATTCTAATAACCATATTAATGAATAGGTTATGACACGTTTCCGGATACTTTTCGAACACCCCTCGTAATTGATCTCCTTAGTTGGTTATAAATACAGGTCGTTTTCCACGAAAATCACTATCATGCATTTGAACGTTACATATTTAGTCGTTTTAGCTACAATAATCAAGCTTAAATACTTTCGAAACAAGGAAAAATAAAGAGAAACGACCTTCGGTTTAAAGTCTCTTGATGATGTATTTATTGTAGTTCAAACGGGACTTAATGAACTGCGGATATGTGAAAAATGATTTTAACTGAACCTATAAGCAGAATTCACAACAACATATTTTCATTTATACATATGCGTATGTGTGTGGAAAAATTATTGCTGATTAGTGAAGATAAAGTTGCATTGATAGACACTTTATTCTAAAATACATAAAAACAACTTTCTGGTAGATAAGGGACGGGATGTCTGTATCTATTTGTGTTAAAACTTGAACTATGTCTCGTCATATTTACTTTCCTTGTTAGCAGAGTGGATAGAGTGTCATACGGAGAATGTTATATGGAGTTGCGATAAACTAACTGTGCGTATTGCGGATTGAGTTCTGATATTCATACTGGAATAAATTATCTCTTACTTTTGGTGTCTGCACATGACATCTATCTATCTGTCTATCTATTTATCTAGACCGCTACACTGAGATAAATTCCATCGTAATTTCAAAATTACATTTTGATTATCAGGATATCTCATTTGTGATATTCATATTTGCATTCATTAAATTGGGTTACTAAGCTAGTTAATGGGCTTCAGCATTTAAATTACTTCCTCTGAAAAACACCAGAAAGTAGAGACAGTTTAACGTCACACATTATTCGAAGTAGCTCACAAAATTATTAGAAAATACTGTTGTAAACACAAGAATTTTCTCCGAGTGATAAACGACCGCTCAAAACTAGTAATTATTTAAGTCAAATGCTTATGAGCGATTTTTATTAATAATCTTTGTTTTAAGATGAAAATATTCAAATATTTCATTATCAAACAAATATGGTTTGAAATCAAAACTGATAATTCATGTCAGTTTAGGCATGTGCTTGTCTATTGTATAAAATTATGGTGGCATATATCTGCCAGCCACTTATCCACTTAGCTATGTCGAAACTTTTCTGAAAGATTGTCACATATTCAGTTATAATCTAGCAAGTAGACTTTTTTTCAAGTTATCCACTTAGGTATTTTAAGAGGAATAAACTGTCTGTTAGTGCCCGCTACTGCCAATCACATATTTACTCAGGTTAACTGGATATCATGCTTTTTTCCAGATAATTATGTGAAAAAATGCCTATTATCCACATAATTTAACTGAATAACACGAAAAAAGGCGAGATATCTACTTATCTTAAGTGAATATATAGCTGGCAGTAGTGGGCACTAACAGGCAGTTTTGTCCTGTTATGATACCTAAGATGATAACACGAAAGTTTTCTACTTGCCAGACACTAACTGAATATGTGACATTTTTTCAGAAAAGTTTCGACATAGCTAAGTGGATAAGTGGCTGGCAGAAATATGCCACCATATAAAATAGAAATTGATGGAATGTGTTTTTCATATATTACATTTTATTTAAAGCTATACATCTGTATATTCTTTTGTGTGCTCTTTATTTATCTGTTTTACTCCTTCTGATATTCTCTATTTTATTTCTCTCTTCTTTAGTATTCTTTGTCTCCATTTCATTCTTTCACTTTATCTTTGATGAATAATACATCCCAAATCAATTATACTTCGTGTTTTGGATGGTCGCTCTTTTAAACAATTACACTGTAAATGACAATTGAATATCAAGTACACAACTCTCTTATTACAACCACAGCACTTATCCATTACTTGTATAAATATTAACAGACTATGATAATGAATTTCATTCAAAAGCGAAGAATATATTAAATATTGCGAAGAATTATTTATATTGGAATGAATTAGTTCTTTCAAATAGTTTGTGTATTTCTAACTAGTTTGTGTATTACTAACTACTTTTTGTATTACTCTCTAGTTACTGTATTATTAACTAGTGTGTGGATTACTAACTAGTTTTTGTTTTACAAACTAGTTTGTGTATTGCTAACTAGTTTGTGTATTGCTAATTAGTTTGTGTATTACTCTCTAGTTTGTGTATTACTAACAAGTTTGTGTATTACTATCTAGTTTGTTTATTACTAACTAGTGTGTGGATTACTCACTAGTATGTGTATTACAACTAGTTTGTGTATTACTAACTAGTTTTTGTATTGCTATCTAGTTTGGGTATTGTTATTTAGTTTGTGTATTACTAATTAGTTTTTGTATTACTATCTAGTTTATATATTACTGTCTAGTTTGTGTATTACAAATAGTTTGTGTATTACTAACTGGTTTGTGTATTACTATCTAGTTTTTGTATTACCATCTATTTTGTGTATATTCAGTTTGTGTATTGCTCACTTGTTTGTGTATTACTATCTAGTTTGTGTATTACAAACTAGTTTGTGTATTACTAACTAGCTTTTGTTTTATTATCTATTTTGTGTTTATTTCTATTTTATAACTAACTAGTTTAGTTTGTGTTTTACTTACTAGTTTGTGTATAACTAACTAGTTTGTGTATTGCTAATCTGTTTGTGTATTGCTTACTCACTAGTATTACTCACTAGTTTGTGTATTACTAACTAATTTGTATATTACTACCTAGTTTGTGTATTGCTATATAGTTTGGGTATTGCTATCTAGTTTGTGTATTGCTATATAGTTTGTGTATTACTAACTAGTTTGTGTATTGCTAACTAGTTTGTGTATTGCTAATTAGTTTGTGTATTACTATCTAGTTTGTGTATTACTAACTAGTTTTTGAATTTCTAATTAGTTTGTGTATTGCTATCTAGTTTTTAAGTTGCTATTTTGTTTGTGAATTACTAAATAGTTTTTGTATTACTAAGTAGTTTGTGTATTACTAAGTAGTTTGTGTATTGCTTTTTAGTTTGTGTATTGCTATATAGTTTGTAAATTTCTATCAAGTTTGTGTATTACTATCTAGTCTTTGAATTACTAACTATTTCGTGTATAACAATCTACTTTTTGTATAACTAACTAGTTTGTGTACTGTAAACTAGTTTGTGTTTTACTTACTAGTTTGTGTATAACTAACTAGTTTTTGTATTACCATATAGTTTGTGTATATCTAGTTTGTGTATTGCTAATCTGTTTGTGTATTGCTTACTCACCAGTATTACTCACTAGTTTGTGTATTACAAGCTAGTTTGTGTATTACCCTCTAGTTTGTGTATATCTATATAGTTTGTGTATTACTTACTAGTTTGTGTATTTCTATTTGTGTATTACTAACTTACTAGTTTGTGTATTTCTATTTGTGTATTACTAACTAGTGTTTGTATTACTAACTAGTTTGTGTATTACTTACTAGTTTGTGTATTTCTATTTGTGTATTACTAACTTGTTTGTGTATTACTAACTAATTAGCTGGCTGAACAGGGTCTCCTCTGTTTGCTCCAATAATATTGTACAGTCCAGTCACGATAGAACGAAGTGGCAACGGATCATGCAAATATTTCGTTCCATCACATCTTTTGTTCCATCGCATCCTAACTGCATTGACCGCAGATACCATTTCCTTTGTATGACGTATAATAGTTAACATATGTACGTACATGTATACCAAATGTACAAATTTCGTTAAATTTTATTGACCACAATTCAGGGAATCGCATTGAAAGATATATAAGAAATTAAACGAAACAGATTTTAAGTGCTAATACGTCGGCTTATCCATCTTTTAATATGACATCAGGAAATTATGTGTTGTACTCAAATATATGAAAGCAGTTCATATTTAACTGGACTGTACTTGATATTGGTCCATTCTTGTAGGCAATAACAGCATAACAGTCAAAAGAAAGATAGTAGAAAAAAATGTGAGAGAATTCATTTCCGTTATTTTCTGGGTCTATGATGCATATCTTATCAAAATTGTGAAATGTATGTTTCACAGTTATTGATTTGGATTAGTCTTACATGTATAGGTAAGGGTGCTCGCGAAATAGAAATATAAGGCAAAAGTATTGCAAACATATTCAAACTTTAAAAAAGTAGTTACAGCAGCTCATTCACAGATGGTCATTCATTTTCGCTTATGCGCTAACGTCATAAGATGAATATAAGAAATTGCTACCATGAACTGATGAGGACGCCATATTGTGGAACGTGTCCTTCGGAGATATTGTATCTATACTTAACCGTTTTCGTCGATGCTGCTTTTACGAAAATAGCGTTTTCCTATGCAAGTGACACTTTCCTTTTTTTTTTCATTAGGGAACAAAGGCTTTGTCAACATGAACGAGAGAGAGAGAGTAGAAAATTATTTTATTGTAATTCCAGAATATTTCTGCATTGCTGAATAGTGAAGACAAACCGCAATGATTCGCCATTTTTATTCTAAAATACATAAAATCCCCCTGGTATATAAGGGACATGATATTTACTTTTTTGTGTGTTAAAACTTGAACTAATCTTACCATACTTACTTTCCTTGTTAGCTGAATAGAAAGAGTGTCATACGGAAAATGTTATATAATCTAATGTTGCGAAGCATATTGCTTCCGGAATTCTGACATTCATATTGAAAGAAAGTATTTCTCAATCTATCTATCTATCTATCTATCTATCTATCTATCTAATCTATCTATCTATCTATCTATCTATCTATCTATCCACCCATCCATCCATCCATCCATCCGTCCATCCATCCATCCATCCACTGTTGAGTTATTGAGATATCATGTCTGACAGAGAGAGAGAGAGAGAGAGAGAGAGAGCTCTTGTACATACAATTTGACTTCTCATCGACATAAATATAGAATTTCGTAGCTGAATAACAATAGAATATCAAATTTCTATGTCAATATGATAAAATAATCGAATACAATTATACTATACTAATTACCTGGATGTAAATGTTTAAACTTTATGGCACTACCTTCATTTTATACCAGAATAACAGTTTGGATGTCCATCAATTGAGATTGGTCTTTGACTTTTTCATGCAATGATAAAACACATTTAACTAGTTAATTCATCGAGAAACACTAACATATGATTCAATTTGACAATCGTTTACATATTTCGACGGTTGATCGAAATTTTGAAACAACCGATTGAGTCGATCCCACGATCTCCCGGTTACGGGGCTGATGCGGCTACCGAAGTAGTTTATTTTGATGCAACAATAAAATTTCATTAGTAGTTATTATGAAAGAGAAAAAAAACGTAATATTTCATAAGTATTTCTATACTAATTACAGGCGATAACAACTGAAAATGGGAGGAGACTGCCTGTCACTTGTCATGTGGCTTAACGTCATGGTAGGGGTTGTGGGTATGTTCATCCTTGTTTACTTATAGTATTATGTGGTAACAGTTTTAAATGTGATTTCTTCTTTGTCGATACTACTTGGTTTGATCCAGAATAGTATGTCATTGGTGGTGAACATTTTGCATTTTACTACACCTTACTTCTATTCAAGTCATACACACAGCAGAAAGAAACGAAATAAGATCTTAAGTGTAAATATGATTAAAATAAAATACGACAATTTATATTCTATCCTCAGAAGAGTTCAGTATTCATAGGTTTGTAATTAATTAAAACACATAATATGATCTGTAAGAGTGATAGATAAGAAAACATTATCAAACCTGGAAAATGTTTAAATTTTGATATTTTTCTTAGATATAAAGATTTGTTTTCTTTTCATTTCATCTATACATATTTGAAAAAGAATGAAATGCTTTTCAGAAAACTTCTGTAACAATTGTGACAGTTGCAGTGGGTATTGGTGTTCAAAATGCTATGATGGATACTACGTACACGGCGGTATTTGTAAAAGGTGTCACACTACCTGTACCACGTGTACGTCATTGTATGATTGTAACAGTTGTAAGAAGGGATATCACGGGAGCTGGTGTAATTATTATTGTAACACAAACTGTGTTAATGCCATGTGTTACCAGGCTAATGGTACATGTGTAGACGGATGTTCTGTTGGATTTTACCAGTATGGCTCCAGTTGTGTCCGCTGTTCAGATAGCTGTGAGGAATGTAAAGATAGGAACCAATGTACCAGATGTTCCAGTGGCTTCTACGTTACTTCCGCTAGTGGTAACTCCTACTGTGAGGCATGTTCTTTTGGTAGATGGGGAGGTCAGTGCCAACAGGTCTGCTCCCCCAATTGCGTCAATTCTATGTGTAATCCTTCCGACGGTCGATGCATGTTATGCACTAGATATACATATGGAAATACATGCGAGTCCCGGTGTAGTGAGGGCTGTAAAAACGGTACTGGTACCAACGTGTGTAGCAGAATGACGGGGATATGTGTGTATGGATGTAAACGGGGATATAGTGGAGTAAATTGTGACTCAGGTAGGTTGATGACGATATTTAAATGTATTTCATAAGTGAATACAGAGTATGTGATAGAAACGATATTGACGTTGAATTTTATTATATTCGTCCATTTTATACATGTTTACGATAAAAATACCACGTAAGGACGAAACATGTCAATTATTTGGAACTTAAAACGATGAATTATTATCGGATTTAACATTTTCTTGTGATAAAAATCCATTTAGAGGCAATACACTTAATTATTTTCAGATTGATATTTAAAAAATAAATAAAAAAGAGCCAATGTAGCTTTGATAAGTAAATTATACATCTGTATTTTATGGTCTGCTCGTTATAATATTTACATATTTAAACTCGTATAGTTTACCATGTGACATGCTATGCATTTTGTTGCTGTTGTACCACGATAAGCTTAGTGCATAAATCAAAGGGAGTTATCTTCTGTTCTGTATGTAACGTCACATCATGTCGTAATCAGGTAGCAGGCGTATTAATAGGCTTATTGCCGAAACAATGACCGGTCTGAAAGCACGGCAGCTGTCACTTGTCAACATGTCAGACTATTTATCCAGTCGCAATGTATGCTGCAAATTTATACACTCTGGCAATATTGAATTTATCCAAGTATATCTATATCCGTTGAAAAGATCATTGTTTACAGTAAACTATATTTATATAAACAGTGCATCATTTTCAATATAAGTTTATTTTAAAACAGCCGGAGCAGTGATTGACGGACACTGGGGGAAATGGTCACTAAACGGACACTGTTCTGTTACGTGCGGCGAGGGAACAATATACAGGTCCAGGCTATGTAATGACCCCTCGCCACAATATGGCGGATTGGCTTGTATTGGAAATGCAGATGAGTGGACTAGTTGCAACAATGCCAAATGTCCAGGTGAGTTGTCGAACGACAATACAGTTCACAGTGGACCAGCATTGTTATCAAAGTTAATGAAATGTTTTCCATAAATTTAACATATACTTAAAATATGTTAACTACTTATAGTTTAATTCTAACAACAAACAACAACAAACAACAACATATCAATACCAACTATGTTAAAACTTAAACTTGTAATGAGAATGCATGTGCAAATAAGAACATTAAAATTAGATTCAGACGATGTCGAGTATAATAAATGATATCAAATAAATGAATTGGTTCTTGACTGAATAGGATAGTATTTTTTTCTGTGTGCATTACATTTGTATTCGCGCCGTGAACAATATGTTCGTTGAACATTTTAATTGACAAATAAGCTTAGAACTATGGCAATATCAAAAGCTAGAGATAAACATTCATGAGCATTAACAAGAAATAATATGTAGTATTTCTTTAATGGTACATAAGGGCACCGACCCACGCATTATTAAGCTGTTTCACACTACATCCTGTAAAAGGTAGGTAATATACGTATTGGCTAATTACTCACTAGAGTGGCCGAAATTAGAGCGCGACGTGTGTAAATAGAATAACTTTTGTAGTGGTCAATTAATATTTACTCAACAACACTATATATTTTGTCCCCCCCCCCTCTCTCTCACTCTCCATTTCCGAAAGGCTATATAGAATAAATTTACACAACAGTTATAATACAAAGTTGATTATTTTATGATAATGATGAACAAATAAGAAACTGATTTCTTCTTATTTCATTCATTGAGATAACATATAACCCGCGTCGGTGAATTTATGGAACGACTGATTTTTCCATATTTTTTTTAAAAAAAGTCCGGATCTTGCATATATTTTGATTATTGATATTAAGGGAACATTGTTTCCCGATTCAAAATATGTCTTGTTTTTGAAAAACACATTTTATTAGCTGAAATATCGTGCATTGTACCTACACATATTCGACCGGAAACAGCTGATAAACGATTGATATCCTTTAAAATCGATCTATCGATTTTTACCTGTCGAAATAAGACCATCGAAAACGGCTGACCTCCTATCGGAAAATAGCGATAGTTTTGTTTCTATCGAAAAAAGCCGAACGTTCATTTCCAGTCGAAAAAAATCGAACATAAGACGGGTTTTATTTGGAAATTATTTGATTTATTTGTAGTTAAAGGAGGAAGCTAGTGATTTAAATCGCACGTTTGTTTACAAGATGCATTAACGGTACATCCGTTGTTTTAGACCAATATAATAAAGTGATCTTCATTGAATCATATCCTAATACAGATACTGAAATTGTATTGTTGTTGCACCTTTTTAGCATTATGGGTAACTTTAAATATAAATTCTTATATTTTGTTTTGCTATACGGTACCTAGTGTCCAGTACTGAAACATGTTTCAAGAATAAAATTAAAAGTTTTGATACAAAATGCTTAAGATTAAATGTTATGAGATTATAAAAAATACCATTGTGTGTGTGTGTTTGTGTGTGTGTGTGTGTGTGTGTGGTCGTGGGTTCGATCCCCGGCGCGTCATACCAAAGTCGCAAAAATGGTACTGTTATAGCTTCCTTGTTTGGCGCTCAGCATATAAAGGTAGTTCAACGTCTGATTGACCTTGTATGAAGATAATGTGACTGGGTGTAGTACGGCGTGATACTGCAGTGTGGCAGCACTATATCTATCTTAAGTACACATCGTCTCCAAATGACTGAAATGCTGTCATAAACATGACTAAACCTAACCAAAATCTTAATTCAAATTTAAGTTCCTAAAGCGTTCGTTTGTTTCGAAATCTCCTTAACTACGACCATTTAACGCTCAATGGTTCTATTACAATGAGGTCTGTACAAAACCTAACGGAGCATTATTTCTTTAAAAAAATGATGATTGCAGTGCAAAGACGACAATTTTACTAAAAAGTCCTGCTATGATATATGCATTATATGGATTATATGCTATCAACGAGTATCAAGATTCTTTTGAGATGTTTATGCATTAAGAGTCGTATGTATACATGGCTGGAGTTTCTGTGAGCCTTGTTTAAAATAAAGTTGAAATCTAAATTTCTCTCAATCCCATACATTTCGAAAATATTCTTATTGTAGCTCGTTGTCGTTAATCATAAATGAACTAAACGTCATAATTTCAAAAGAAAATCAACATAGAAAAGCTACCAGAAAGGCGTTCGAAAGTCCGGGAAATGTTTCTATTTCTTTTTCAAATTCTCAGTCCATGGGATGGACACCCCTCCCACACCCACCCCTTTGCCGCCCCAAAGCCCAAAACCACGTGACGCACCTGCATAGGAGATAAATGAGACTGCTGAGGGCCTCTGCAGGATGGCTTTCGATGATTACATTTAATTGCTAAAAAGCATGTTCCTGAAGGGGCAAATTCCAAATAAGTGAATGAGTATGCAACATCCTTTAAATAACTGTCATTGGTGAGCAATGTTTGAAAGTGGTGCAAGTAGCTTTTCAATCTTATAAGCTTGGCGCCTCAGGTTTGAATCCTGGAAAGGTTGCACTTTCTTCTCATTTGGCCATATAACGGCATATTTTCACGTTCTCAGTGTGCGATTCATGTAAGCAGTCCTGTAGATCAACCTGTTTCACATTCGCTCGGTAATTATTTGTTTGTGTCCTGCTTTGGCTGCAGCTTTTTCTCACCTGATTATATTTGTCATCAACTGTTGGGCCATTTCAATATATTTCTTCTGTATGTTTCGCCCTTGGGTTTGTCAAGAACATGGCAATCTGTTCTGTTTGATAAGTACTGGAGAAAATCAAAATAGGCTAGAGTGTATGTAAGGACTACATTGAGTCCCTGGACTTGTAGAACCCAAAAACGGAAAGTAAGATAAGGAAATAAATGTAGATCTAGACAACTAGATTGCAAAAGATACACTCACATTATTCTTTTGAATCACACAAACTATAAATGATATATTTATGGATAACTTCCACAAATGCTCTTACAGAAAGTGACAACAAGAGAGAGAGAGAAATCCGGCAGAAACAAGAGAAAGAAAGAAAGAAAGAAAGAAAGAGAAATATGCAACAATTTCATAACAGAGACAGAGGGGGGTTGGGAGAGAGATGCATTAATAATAAGTTACGTTCTGCGCTTGAAAAGTAACATCAAAATTGGTACGATTGATGCAACAAAACAGGAAATTATACTTTCAGATATGTATTGGTTAATAGCGTATAAGCATTTGTGTCGCTTAAAGTTTATGGAAAAAAACGACTCTTGTTTAAAGTAATACATAACTTTAGATGTAATTAATATTATATTTCAATATATATTTTTGTAAGGGTTTTGTTATAGATATGGGTTTAATTTATACCAACTTTCTTCAACATTTTTTTATCTTTGATTTTGTTTTCTGGATATGCAAAGGTCAGTTAATGCGTTCATGATTTTATGCATTAATCATCTGCCTCGTGTCAGGACTGAATTGTTTATTGTGTTGAAATGTCTGACATAGTTGATGGTTTCCCTGGCCGTGTACCTTGGGTCAACTTGCTGCATCCGTTCTCTATAACGAGGCGTTTTGCATGCCTCTGCCAGTGATACTGCACCCTGTGGTGTGATTTTTTGGTTGGCATGTTTGTTTATTCCATCGTCTGTTTGATTTTGATTTCTTTCGCTATTCAAGGCATTCTAGTTATAACTTTCGTCCTGTGAAGAACTCTTCCAGGTCACTTTCTTTGGTCAATTCATACAGAATACTGTATTGTCTTTTTTGTTTTTATTTGGATATCTGTGTTGAAATATATAGCTTGACCAACACTGTGATTTTCGTGTATAATATACACCCGTGAATGTGAAACTCGGATAATGTAATTTCAGACTACCAGACCGTTACCATATAAATTTTAAATGGGTTACCAGTTGGTGGAGAAACCACGGATAAGTATTTCGGATTACAGGACATTAACATTTATCACATTTCACCGGGTTCCCGTAACTTTTAAAAACGGTAACCGACCTTTAGTGCGGTTGCATTTTTATGAATTGTTAATAATCTTAAATAATCTGAAAGACAGTTGAGATTGTTCTTCGTACTATCCATTTTTGTTCGATCTTATCATTTTATATCAGTTAATTAAAACATTAATTCGGACGGGAACAGCGTTCTTGGTACACCAATATATCGTTTGATCATGACTGAATTTTCGAAAAATGATTGCCGGGAATATGAATATACTCATATTCAAAAGTAAAATGTTAACTAGTGTTTACTGTTACGACAATATCTTATGTTCAGGCAGTTCTGTATAAAACAAAATATGGCTTTAGGTAAGTATATTTTCTTGTTGTTCAATTATAACAAGGAATATTTGAAGTAAATCATTTCCATATGCAAATATGGCAATTCTTCCAATATAATTCATTTAAAATTTATTATATGTCAAATTGTCGCTAATTGTATTGTTTTGCAATGTCTTCACACGCAAATATTATCACTAAACTGAAAGAAAAGCAGTTGACAGACATTAGTGACAATGGTTAGAAATGGCATCCTGTTCAGTCTCGTGCGGCTCTCGGACAAAACGTAGGTCCAGGTCATGTAATGATTCTTCACCACAATATTGCGGGAATGATGTGGGAACTCAGTGGAGTTGAACTTGCAACCTATCCAATTGTCAGGAAATGTGATACTCACATTGAAACCTTTGTAACTTTATAGAAACTATCAGGAAACGTTTTATACATATGTTAACATTCCACAACTTTCTGGATAGGTGTCCTGTATTTCTTTTAAAATATGCTGATAAACATTGTGCCATTATAAAATATACTCAATGATGTAATTAATATTTACCTTCGTAAGTCAAATCTAGAATGATATAACTATTTCCCTTGTAATGTAACATACATCTCTAAAATTTGGTAAGTTATCCTTAAACCCACTATCGCTGTTGTCACACTTGGATCATATAAATGTACACGTGTTGGTGCATCACCGAAATATCATTTCAAATCTTATTCAGACTTGCAAAACGAGGAATTTTAACAAAATTATAATTCACATTCGTAAACAATTTCCATATAAATTAAAAACATTTAAATATTTATTTTAGCAATAACATAACGGATATCTACATTAAATATATCAGATTTATATTTTGAGAATGATAAATAATTAATATCCTGATGCAAATAAAGTAAAGAAAAGTACAAACGATAATAACAAAAAGCAATAACAACAAACATCACTATTTTAAACTAATTACTGTTAGTAATATTACTGCCTAGTAATAGCTAGTACTGATTCATATCAGCATCTTCTATGGAAATGTCCCGCTTTCATGCCTGTGACAATAACGACATACAATTTCGTTAATGAATTAACCCTAAAGATTTCATAAGGTACCAATAAAAAAGTATCATGCATACACCATTTTACAAGTCAAAATCAAAGTCATTAAGGCGATGATAACTAGATTCTTGAATTAATAAAATGCATCCGGTGTGAGATTGAAATAGTTAACAAATACTGGATTTCTTACCAAAGCCTTTACCATATGTTGGAAGTTTCTTAATAATAAATGTTCAAATTCGCAGCAATAAGTAATCGAATACCTCGTGAATCTGGTGGATAAAACAAATATGTTGTGTTATCTCCCTACCTTTATGTGTTGTGTCTTCTCCCTACCTTTATATGGTTAGTTATCTCCCTACCCGTATATGGTTGTTATCTGCCTATCTTTATTTGTTGTGTTATCTCCCTACTTTTATATGTTATGTTATCTCCCTACCTTTATTTGTGGTGTTATTTGCCTACCGTTATATGTTGTGTTATCTCCCTACCTTTATATGTTGTGTTATCTCCCTACCTTTATATGTTTGTTATCTCCCTACTTTATTGTTGTGAATCCCCCTTTATATGTTATGTTATCTCCCTACCTTAATATGTTGTGCAACAAAGACAATTGCCCTAAAGGTACATAATTAACTATCGTTGAAATGAATTACAAAAATGGTACGATATAAAAATATATTAATAATTAAAATATAGTTTTTGAACTGACAACTTACAATTAAAGGCTCTGAACGTCTTTGTAATCAATTTAGTTTTGTACTTTAACATCTGGTCCTTATATATATTGCATTAAGTCATCCTAATATACATCGGCAACTTTTAAAACATAATGACATAACACAATAAATGTAAGAAACCTTTTCTTCGAAAACATTTATACAATTGTTAATTAATTTATACTTCCACGTACATATTAATTAAGACATTTATTCTGCTCAAGAAGTGATGGTAAATGCAGTTTTTGTGTTTTGCATACTATCTACCGACCTTATTATAAATAACCTAGTAGGCATTGATTATCCGATCCTAAAATCATCGTTTATAATCAAATATTGAAATAAATACGAATTGAAGTGGACGGAGGTTGGGGCCAATGGTCAGCGTTCACATCCTGCTCTGTTACTTGCGGTGAAGGAAACAAGACGAGGACGAGGTCATGTGATCAACCGGTACCAGAAAACAACGGACTTGAGTGCGTCGGTGGAAAATATGACATTATGATTTGTGGAGAGGTTAATTGTTCAAGTAAGAAACAACTTTATGTTATGTTCATCAATATGGGCAGTTAACTAATATACGATATAATGTTTTCTATGTGCATGTATTTGACCAAAATTTGACATTCTTTACCTGGCACAAGCACTGAATGATACCTTCATGATGTCCCATCTCAAACAAATAACATTGAAGAGACCAGATAGGCAGATACACTAAATGCAGTCTTAAGAAGTACAAGCTATTTTCATTGTCATTCCTTATATTCATATAATGTTTGTGTCAATTATTAAGATGACTGTCAAAGTGGCTCAAAGATATTTCCTTTTTTGAGTTTGTTATCACACAACTTGTTTTGTGCCTTTCTGCAGGCAGCAGTGGGCAGACAGGTGCTAGCGGTGCGGTAGTAGGTGGGGTAGCAGGAACCGTCGCCCTGTTGTTGATTGTGGGTTTTGCGCTGGCATTCATTCTTATATTTCGAAGGTTAAGACATAATCTTTCTTTCCTTTATATTCAAGTATGTGTTTATCTTATGTTCGAACTAATTACAAATAAATATATAGTGAATATGTTTTGATAAAACATCATTGTAATGAGTACTGGAATTTTGGTTGACTGATATGCCAAATGAAACACGTATTCTGTATATGGATTATGATAAGCGATTATGATTACATACATGAAATAATATCGGACACAAACGATAGCCATACTAAATTACAATATTGTTATTTGGCTATCAAACTATCAAAATAAGTTGACTTTTTCTATTCGATGATAATTTTTTATCACAGTCGATCTAGAGGAAATTATAGCATGATTGTACATTTGCTTGTCATCCTGTTGATACTTTTTATGTGTTGGTTTTAATCTTGATTCAATTCTTAAGGAATATAAGACAAAACAGCGCACGATTGATTGTCTCGTATTTGACATTTGTTAAAAAGTTTAAATATAAATTTTGTGAAATATCTTTTTTATTTTTTATTTATATCAAAATGTCTTAAATATGCTTAGTAATGATGTTCTGGTTATTAACTGAATCCATATATTTAATAATTATGATATCTATTTCAGACGAAAACAAAGACAGAATAGTAAAGATTGTAATCAAGTTGTCTACGTGAATAATTCAACAGAAACTGCAACAACACATGGATCTGAAAACAACAGTAGGTCAAATTATGTAGTAAAACAGATATATAGCATGAAACAGACACAATTTTAATGCATTGTGCTACTTAATTTTATTTTTTCTGCTATAAGGGAAATACTGCCACTTTGAAATTTAATTTGTAATCGTATGTTTATCTTTGTATCAATATACTGGTCATGAAAACTTATGGTATATAATTTTTGGCTTGATATTTCTTTAAATCTTACACGATTTATGCCAGGTAAGATCGTAAATGCTATTATATTTGTCTTTATAATATAGCGTTTTCTGTTCTTTCTTTTTTTTCCTCGGAAAAGAGATTAATTGTAAGATTTTTACTATAATGCTGATAAAGTAAAGTTCAAGCGAAAGCACTGTTTGTCTCATAGGTTACCATACAGATTTAAATCAAGATGGTTCTAGAAATGAAGTTGACGACGTCCGGGAAAATATGGCGGAAAGTAAATATATTTTATATATTTAAATATTTGATAAATTTATTCAATTTTGCAAACATGCGATTATAATAGTGTTAAATAAATGATGTGCAACTCTCTTAAATATTTGGATACATGACTTTGCACGTTCAATAAAGTTCAATAATCTGTATATGATTTTATATTTAGATTGTTTTTTCCCCAGATTATGTATACGCTCAACCTGACAAACCAAGGAAAGACAAAATTAAAGACTCCGTCAATACTCAAAATGAAGGTACCGCTGGAAAAATATATACTTGCATAATTTACAGGCATAAAAATAATCTGAGTTTATGAGTTTAGTTCTTAAATCATTTAATCAGTATATATTTCTAGAACTGCCTTTGAATTATGAACCGCCGAAAGGGAATGCTTTTTTGAAAAATATTAATATGTTCGTTTTGATAATTAATCAAACATAGTTCTCATTTTTGGATTGGCTATACAATGTCTAAAATGAGTTGTTTATTCACGGCTTGAATAATTTTATATATAATGATATTTTCAGAAAATGTGTATTCCGTTCCTCTAAAAGATAAGACCAAAATCAGCCTTGGCAGGACTGGAAGGGAAGTCAAAGAAAAAGGCCCCGCAGAAGAGATAAACATTCCTCCTGTCCCTCGTAAATTGCCATATTACATGGAGGATGACGACCTTGAGGAAATCAATGAGAGCAACATCTCCGAAATCGAAACCGCTGATGGTGAGTTCTGATGAAAAAATATATGTAACTGTTCTAAAATAGATACATATAATGTAAATACGTCAATATTATACTCTTTAGCAATTACATGTACTTGTAAATTAAAGTGCTCCATAATAATAATTTTTATATATAAATATTAAAAAAATATATATATGTTAAATGAAAAGTGTATGTGTGTCTCTCTCTCTCTCTCACACACACACACATATATATATATATTGAGTCATTATTAATTATTAATAATCTTCCTAACTCCAGGTAAAATACCAGAGCAGAGTGACACGTATTACAACACGGACGGTCTGATAAGGCGCAGGATCCCTGTCGAGAAACTGGCAAATACAGTAGCAGAGAAGTCCGCGGATGAATTTCTTAAGGAATTCAAAGTATTGTGTTTCTGTTTTATAATATCATTACTGATAACTGTTCGATATACACATTCAGAATCTATGTTTACAAAAATTCTCTTAATGCAAAGTTTAATGTCCTTGTCTTATAGAATAGCTCTTTTCAATAAGTCGTCTTTTCACAAAAGAAGAAATTTTCAAATACTTTATTAATGTTTCATAATTAAGATAAGTTGATAAAACAATGACTATCTGGCGCATAAATGTGAATACTGATCGGGTAAATTTATTTCAGAGACTTACGGATGGACTGTCACGTGACTACACAGCGGCCTTGAAGCCAGCAAATAGATACAGAAATAGATATAAACAGATTTTTCCATGTACGACACATTCTGTTATGTCCCTGCAATCTGTAAATTAAATTTATATTTTATCTTAATATATTAAATATCTAAATGATTTTGCCATTAATCCATTCTTCTACTTATATAGTTTGGTTTAGTTTAAAACGTATAATGATGGTTATACCATGGAAATAAAACCATATGCCTTTCCTTTTTATTTAAACAGTAATGCTAAATTACGATTTATTATACATGCATTAAAATCGAGTTTTCGCTTTCGCTTTTTATTCATGTATTTTATTATAAGTCCATCTTAAGATGGGGCGTATTATGTGAACACTCACGGCGGGCGGGCGGGCGTGGAACAATTGTTGTCCGGGCTCTAACTTCAATACCGTTTGCCCAATCCTTTTCAAACTTTCCACACATGTACATGGCCATAATATCTCGGATGAGTTCGATATCCAGCATTATCGCGTGAATGACTTAGAAGTTATGGCCCTTGACATACACAAAATACTTGAAATTGTGATTGTCCGGGCTCTAACTTCAATACCGTTAGTCCAATCCTTTTCAAACTTTTCACACATGTGCATGACCATAATATCGCGGATGAGTTCGATATCCAGCATTATCGCGTGAATGACTTAGAAGTTACGGCCCTTGACGTACACAAAATACTTGAAAGTGTGATTGTCCGGGCTCTAACTTCAATACAGTTTGCCCAATCCTTTTCAAACTTTTCACACATGTGCATGGCCATGATATCACGGATGAGTTCGATATCCAGCATTATCGCGTGAAAGACTTAAAAGTAATGGCCATTGACGTACACAAAATACTTGAAATTGTGATTGTCCGGGCTCTAACTTCAATACAGTTTGCCCATTTCTTTTCAAAGTTTTCACACATGTGCATGGCCATAATATCGCGGATGAGTTCAATATCCAGCATTATCTTATGAAGACGTAAAAATTAAATTTGGGCTCTAACTTCAATACCGTTAGACCAATCCTTTTCAAACTTTCCACACATGTGCATGGCCATAAAATCGCGGATGAGTTCGATATTCAGCATTATCGCGTGAATGACATTCCATTGCAGAAGCCATTTAAGCCTGTAAAAATAAAAGCACCTTCCATTTTCTTCACAGGAACAATCCATATCAGTAAAATAGCATTTCAAAGATGATTTTTCAAAAATACTTCTTGAAAAATCAAGATTTTTTTTATCTTTTCAGCAACATTGCAGAATCCATTCACTCCTATTACAGCTCTTTGGTCTTTGTCTTCATTATTTGTCCCCTAAACTGTTCTTGTCTATGAACCAAAATTAAGCATGTAACTACTTTAAGAAAAGATTAGCTATTCATAGAACAACTGTTTGCAATTTTTTACAGATCTGACAACACCATCCAGTTTTAGGCATTCTTTTCTGATCTTGACCAAAATTGCAAGAAATGTGAATAGTTGTAAAATATTGGCTAAGTTCAATACCTAGCAAAATCATGTAATTTGGACTTGAACACTTGAATAAGTCAAAAGAGACATTTTCCTTCAAATTAATGGAAATGTTTCAACATGATTGTTTTAATAAGTAACATTCATTAACTAATGGGATTTAGGAGACAATAGCTTGTTTCTCTGAGCTATTTCTGAGAGTTCCCATACTGTGATTGGGTATTTGTGGCAGTCCTGACCCTTGTTGTTTATATTTTCGAGCTTAATTAAAATTAGTGATAAGTATTATCAATCAAAGTAAAGTTTACTTGTATTGTCAAGTCTCACGAAAGGGGCATAATGCTACATTTTCATGAATAAAATTCTATATTTTAACTTATCGTTCATGTTCTATTTCCAAAATACCATTTTTTTGTCGAAAAGATCAATATATTTGAAACTTCGCATTTTATTGCTTCAGACGATGTTACACGTGTGAAGCTCACTGGAGTATCTTCGGATTACATCAATGCAACCATATTGATGTACGTTTATAAAAGTTATCAAAGTACAATTAATAAAATAAGTAATATTCTTACATTTCAGCTTGCTATATAGTACTATCAAACTGATCTGAATCAATTTCCATTCGGAAATAAAACACGGAATTTAACAAATGACGAAATGTTTTTGTTTTTTAAAACAAATACCTTGAACAAATTTCCTCTCTTTATATAGGTTTAATTTTATGTTGTTTAATAAGAATTCAAATAATTAGATATGAGCAACGTTTTTAAACATTTGTAGGGAAATTTAAATGTCACTAATATAGCTCCCCGTTTATGACTTTATAGGGCTATCAACAATCACAGAACTATATTGCTTGTCTAGGTAAGTACATTTTGATTATAAGAACATTTATTATGACCCCACCCCCTTCGAAGAGGAGGGGACATATTGTATTGCAAATGTCGGAACGTTGGTCGGTCGGTGCGTCGGTATACCACTGATTTCCGATCAATAACTGGAGAACGTTTGGGCCCACATTCCACATTGATGATGACTAATAGATGACCCCTATTCCGATCAATAACTGGAGGTCTCTTGGGTCCACATTTCTTAAACTTTATAGAGTTATTGGTCATGATTATCAGATGACCCCTATTGATTTTGGGGTCACTTGGTCAAAGGTCAAAGTTACAGTGACCTCGATGGAAATGGGGGAAGCTTTGCGAAGGGCGGCATATATATCGTTCCGAGAACTCTTTTTTAATATTGAACATGAGACAGATCATAAAACTAGTATTGAACATTCCATGAGAAATACGCATCAAGCATCAAATGTGCTTTTTTGTGTTATTTTGTAAGCATTTTGCCATTCTTTATTAATTGACTCGTCTGTAGGCTGTGTTAATTAATATTATCCTATGTTCTATGTATTTAAAAAAAAAATACACCTAACGTATTAAAAATATATTTTTTTAAAGGACCTACGATATCCACCACTGACAATTTCGCCCTGTTCTGGACAATGGTTTGGCAACAAAACGTTGGAAGAATCGTAATGTTGACAAGGATAATGGAGGGTGAGGTGAGACAAATTACTTACAATCACAAAATTTTAACTAATGCGAGAATATTAGTTATCCATATAAAATATTTACACAATCTCTATTGATATAAAAAATGATGTAACTGTATGTTTACATGACATCTTCGTTTGATTAATTGACAACGCAGGATGACGTTTGCATCTTTTCAATAAGACAGTTAAGTATGTATAGTCATTAAATAAGGTATAGTACAAGTTAAACACTAACTTAATGAAAAAAGAACCGGTTTTAATATCCGACCTTTAAATGCTATTTTATTGTTTTGTAACCTTGTAAGAAATGGGTATTATGATAGATACAACGTAGTAGTAAATTAGTGATAACATCTTTAGAACACATACAACATTGCCTAATTGTGTTTGCCAAACACCTTACGTGCAACATGTAAATGCAGTTGATTTTATTCAAGAATACTTATAACAACATCGTTGATATTTTGTTTCAGAAAATGAAATGTGAGCAATATTGGCCTGAAGCAGACAGTGAAACATATGGCGATATCACGGTACATCGAATGTCGGAGGTAAACTACGCTGAATTCTCCATCAGAAACCTCGATGTAGTGAAGGTATCTCTTATATCACTTTTATTAATTTGATATATTTCTTTCTTACAAGACAAATCATTTTATCGGTTACACCTCATAATGCAACACACTTTTCATGTTTTATACAATACCTTTCCTCGACCTATATTTGTCTTTAAAATAAATCGCTCCTTCCTTTTAACATTAAGAACAAAAACATTACATATGCTCAAAGGGTTGCGAGAGACGCCGTGTTTGCCATATCCACTATATGGCTTGGCCTGACAGGGGTGTGCCACATGACGTTACAACATTGCTGGAGTTCCGCCACAAGGTTGTTGGATTACCCACAAGTCTAAATGGACCAACAATTATCCACTGCAGGTTCGTTTTGTCATACAATATGACTTAACCGTGGTAAGTTTGACAAATAGATACAACTGTATAGTTTGGTGTTAGAAGTTTTGTTTCGTTTAAAACAATACTGGTGTACTAAACACGAAAAGGAAAGAGTTTGATAAGACATTATTACCGTTTTAAATATGTTTAGAGTAATAAACTTACGTGGCTTTACACGTGACTTATTTAATGTATGTAGATAAATACCAAAAGTGAGAACGTATTTTGTTACCTTAAAACTATTAAATACATTGAATTAATAAATTTCAGCGCCGGAATCGGACGGACGGGAACGTATATTGCACTTGATATGTTGATACAAGAGGGGTTGGAAGAAAAGTACGTGGACGTCTACAGCTGCGTAAATGGAATCAGAGGTCAAAGGGTAAACTTGGTGCAAAATGTGGTATGTGTTTGTCATGTAATTTATGAAAATTACTTGCGTATGCTTCTTTTTAAACATTTGTTTAACTAGACATGATTGGTATAAGAGATGTTATTCTTTGAGTACTGATGCATTTAAACCAAAACTTTATTGTTTATGCATAACAAATATTGGTAAAACGTGACAATATATATATAACAGGACCAGTACAAGTTTCTACACTACGCTCTTGTTCATGAACTGACGTTGCCTAGTGAGATGCTGTCATCTGCACACATGACATGGTCCGTTACAGAAGATGGTCGCAATGAACTGCGGAGACAGTTTAAGGTGAAAATACAGACTAAGTGACATATACAACTGTATAAATAACAATGTGAAGAACAAATTAAATAATATCGTAGGCATCCATATGGTATGGGTTAGTTTACAGATGTATAAATGATTGAGGTTATTCCATTTGTAAGGGCGAAATAGCTCCTGGTTTTATATACGTTTGTTTTTAAACCATGACAGATTACGTGGGATTTGTTGTTGTATTATGATATGAAAGTTTCAATAAACTTTATTTTCGAGAAAAAAATGTATTGTATTACTGTGAAATAGAAATATATTTGAAATGTTATTTAAAAATGTACATATAATGACATAGACATAAATCTAGAAATATTTTGTTTAAAATGAATAACACCACAATGTATTGAACATGCATTTGCTGAATAATTATGGAATACACAGTATTATGGAATGGACTGCAGCATGCATGTTGAACTAGCAAAAGCAGATATACAAACATAATATCATCGATATCAAGATTATATTTATACTGTAAATACAAAATGGCTACCACTTTGATGCTTTATGAATCATTTTTCATGTATGTGTGCTAGCACGGGCGTTAGTAAGTGTAATAAAATAATTATTCTCATATCAACGGTGTACAAATACGTAAATCATATTGTTACAGCAACTGCAGGCCGTGATCCAGAAAACACCGGATACGGAGACTGAATCTGTAAGACGTAATAGGGGATTCAAAACAAAGAACCGCAAAGAAGCTGATGTTCCTGGTATATCTCTAGTTTATGATTATTTTATGCATATGATTATATGATATTGGTTCTGTTTTTCAAATATTAATATGTGAAAATCGCTAAACAATAGTTAAATAGCATTGGAATTATGGTCATTTTTGTCAAAAATGAATTAAAGTACATGTACACACACACCCTCGCGCGCAATCTATGTCAGAAATGATGGATCTCGCAAATCATATTTTAATCACACTTTGAGATATACCTCAAATATATTTTATCTGTTCGGCGTCCTTTAAATTGATAATGATATTTAGCTTTGTTAAACAATAACGATATAACCTCATCGTGACCGAAAAGAAAAATATACAAACATGGTTTCGAATGAAATCTTTGCTACTTAACCTCATTATTTTTATCAAGAAGATCAAGTAATTCATATAGAAATAAACTACGAAAAATGAAGATATGAGAATGAAAGTTGATAAAAAAATATTTCAGAGTGCGTTTTAAGTGTGTATTTGTATTTTAAATAATTTGTATGCAAATAAACACAGTATGGCATAAAACCTCTTTAAGTTGGTAACTTTGGTTTGGGCAACCTAATGTCTTACAATGTGTTTACAACAATGCCCTTCATTTTTCAATCATATTCAGACTGTGTTTTCTGATTATATCTACGTTGCTTTAGGTGACCGACACAGAGTCAAACTTGACTCAAAAAAGCCTGGAGGTGGTGACTACATCAATGCAACATTCATCAATGTAAGTTATATACCACAATAAGTGTTAGATATCCTTCGTTTTTAGAATAAAATGTCACATAAATAATGTTCATTACGAAATATACGACATAAGAGTTTTGTGGATACTTATTGTCCAACTATGTTTTTTTTATCGTGTTCATTTGCGTTTCTTCTGCTAGCAATTCTCACAATACATGTACATTAACTCAGGTGAAATACATGTTTCCTTTTAGGGTTATATTAAAGAAAAGCAATTCATTGTTGCTCAAACACCACTGCCGGAAACTCTTGTGGATTTTGTAGGATTGATTATGCAGGAAAACATCGCCTGCATTGTGTCAATGGATCCAGATATTCCACATGAAAAAGTAAAACTTTGTTTCTTCATTTCCTTATCGACTTGCTGAAAATGCAATATCTTAAACAAGTCCATGAAATCGCAGTTTTACATTATATTTCATCTACTTTGTACCGTCATAACCTTTTTAATGCCCGGTTGACTGGCAAGTCCTCCTGTTGCGATATTGTTTCAGAAAAGTACCACTTTATTTACTTCATCAACAGGTTTCCATTGTTTGAAATTCCTGCATTTTGAATGAAGTAATCTTTTAATATCGTGTTACAATATGATGCTTTGAAATTGTATGCTGGTTTCAGTTCAAACATAAATGAGCAATACTACCAAATAAATGTCTCTTTCTCAAGATGCGTAATATGTTTTAAAAACAAAGCAAAGATATAATGCAATATATTAAAAATAAAAGAATATTAAAAAACTAAACTAAAATGCGTCATGCGTTAATCGGTCCATTTCAGTATAAGGTTGGCTGGTAGACGAGTCATCAGGTTGAACGTTATTTTTATTTTTTATCATTTAATTATATGATATCCTTGTAACCATCTTTAATTCAATCTAAAACGAGTCTACAATAAACCCATTGCTTTTCTTCAGACTATCGGAATTTACCTCCCACCAGCTAACCAGAAATTGAAGGTCGGCACCTACACACTCAGTTGTACAAACAGCAAATCATTTGCTAATTATGTACTGAGGACATTAGAGTTGTCGAATCTAAAAGGGGTGAGTAACCTTTTATCATTCGAAATAGTCATGTATTATCAATAATGTCAATGAGTATCACATTATTTGTTATCTATTTGAACTTATTAAATGATTACAAAAATATAAAGATATTAAGATTATAAACAACTACGAGTTAACGGTTTTTGCACTATTATCTTAGAAATTATTGAAAAAAACATGTGATATATATTCTATGTAATTATATAACATTGTTTTCTTGTTAGTATAAATGACTTTGCCACTTGAAATGCATTTGCTCACAAAATAGAGTGGCGGAGAGAAGAAAACAGTTTACCATTTCCAGCCAACATTGTGGGAGAACAATGAAGCAGTACCCACTGATGCTGAAGATTTTGTTCGGATGGTTATTGAAGTAGAAAAAACTTCAACAAATATAAGAGAAAACCTGGGAGGAACACTCCTGCATTGCCTGTATGTATAGTTATGAAGACACGTGTTACTCTGATGACGTAATATGTATTGCTCCACATGCCTTAGAGATCAAGATAGACTTTATATATCACGTAAATTTATTATTAATCAATAAATGTATTAAATAAAAAAATAGTATTAGTAGTAATAAATTGTTGATGCACATTCCAATTTTACTTGCTTTGCTTAATCATATTTTTTTTTCTAATCATGAATTTATGTAAATAACCTAAAATATCATGAAAATTGTTTTTAACAGGAATGCTGCGGAAAGGAGCGGTTTGTTTTGTGTTGTTGCATTACTTATCCAGAAGTTAAACTATGAGCAAAACATAAGCGTATTGAACACTGTCAGGCAGCTGAGATCAATAAGGCACTTTGCGATACCAAGCGAGGTAATGCTGAAACAAATAGCTTTATTACTATTTTAGAATAATAAAAATAGTCGTTTCTTTACATAATTTGATTTTATCATTTGCATTTAAAAAGATATGTATTATACCATGTAATGCATATAATAACAGTTTCCAATTTCATGAAAGTGAAAGTAAAGAAATAATCATTTTTGTTGCAAAAGGTAACTATTCTTTATGATTGTCGCTTTACATATAAATCATAGGTTCATTTCTTTTCTTGTGTTAATAAAGTAGTTTATAAAATGTGACAACGATTTGATGGGATACAATCACGTATGGCGGAAGTGGAGAAAAAGTTTCCTAATTTAGAATTGATACAATTTAACTCTTTTTCATGAAAACCTATATCTACGCTTGTATATTCCACCAGGAACAGTACATCTTTTGTCATGAGTGTGTGGTGGCGTATCAAGCTTCTGTCGACGATACCTATACCAACGTGAATTGGCGGGCATAACTTCACAATGCGGACCCTAAGCTACGTTTTGGGGAACTTAAAAATAAAAACGATATTGTGTTATATGCTTAAACACAATATCATTATGTATTTATATGTTAAATGTAAACACAATTTACCGCCCAGTTTTACATTTATGGAAATGTTTCTTATCTAAAGCTCGGAGAGTAAATTTATTGTTAGAAAATAACACTCTCAATAAAGGAAAAACAGTTGTAATATTTTGTAAACATATATGAATATAAAGGCCAATAAGTCATGCATGTTTAATGGCTGTTTTGCATTAAATCTTTCAGACACATTTCTTTTAGGTAAGGGTGTTTAACTAAAAAATAATGCTGAAATAAACATTGTTAAAAAAAAGCACACATTTGAAAGTTTACCCACTTTCTTCGGAGACTTTATCCAGTGGTTTTGATATCTTTCAGATGTATACTCTACTAGGCGTAATATTTTATAACGGAAGATGATTTTAATTTTCATACAGTTGACACTTTATTCAAATATGTGTTTATTTACAGATTTTGTTTTCACATTTATTGTTATTTTATGTCCTTTTTTAATTTATCATTTTTTTTTTGATTGGATCTGAATTCGAAATCTTTATTATTTTAAGGAAAGAAATCTTGTCCTTGTTTAATTGAAAAAAAGAAGTTATATTTAATCTTGCAAATTGACATGTTATGATTTGATTTATATAAAATGGTGATAATCAATTCATTTTGCATATTATGTAAATGTAGGTTATGAATCATCTACATATGGGATATAATGCAAAAGTAAGAACTCGTGCCTTAAACAAGATCTGAAAAAGAAAGGAAAAACGTGTGATTCGGTCCAATTATGTTCTGAGAAGCGATACTGATATAAATAAATATATTAACAGCTTTTTTCCATGAATATGAACTTGCGCTATTACATTACTGTATTGTTATTTATATGTGGTTTTGTCAGTACCATTACACCTGTCATGTCCATTTCCCAGAATGATCGTTGTGTAAATCCGTATTATATGTAAACACATTTTGTCTGTTTTTATCTTTATGAAATGATATTTTTGTAGGATATAATCTGATTTCATTAGTTTACATTGTTTGAACAGATAAAAGTTATATAACGAATTTAAACATACAGTTACAGCTTCCAAACAAAGCGTAAACAATGTATCTCTTCTTCATATAGGATAGGAATGTTTCTATGTACAGAATGGTTGTCGCTTTCCTTTGTTTATACTGTTTGTTTTATTTACTCACTTTAATTCTACTTTCGTTATTTTTAGTAGTTCCACTAACATGCAATATGGATAATTGTCGATTTTAATTACAATAACTTTGTTAACTGACCAATCAAATAGGTATGTTACTATTGCTTCTTTGATTAATTTCCACTTTAAGGTCATCAGATGCTACACTTCAATGTTTTGCTAAATTATTACTTACGTTATCTCAGCCTTTTACATTTAAAGTAAAAGCTTATTTGTCAAACAATTTTTATAAACTTTAATTAATATGTTTTTTATCGCTTATGTTTCATAACACAATTGTTATGAAGATAAACTTTGCAATTGAAATTGTTTTACTTGTCTTCTGTTGTAAATGTGCCAATTTGCATCATTTGCATGTTTTACCCGTTTCTTCTTCAAAAAAAGAAAAAAAAGACAAAAAAAAAGACACTGTTTATCGCCAAAGGGAGCCAAACATTGTCGAACAGCTTATGAAATCTATCGGCCGGCAAAAAAATTAATGTCATTGTTGAATATAAGCCTTGATAAAAATTCCGCCGAGTTGGTGAAGCGGCAACAATATGGTTTCATTAAAAATAAACAGGTTACACGCTGTGCAGATTGATGAAATAATTTAAATAAATACACAGATACATTAATCCAAGTAATTTTCTTCAAAACATCATTTTGAAATCCGATATTTGAGAGTTCAAGATAAGAAAATCATCACTTTATTTGTTTCTTATACATTTTAAACCAATATACATGATGTAAATAATTTGTAAAAAAAAAATGAAAAAAAAAATCCTTTGTGCTATGTTATCCCCAAGGACATTCAGCGGGCTACTACTGATTTTAATGTTATAATCTCATCTCATTTATTTCAAGTAGAATGCCAAGCCTCAATTTTTAAGAGTCCTGTATTTAAATCATCATAAAAATATATTCGCCAAATGTTGACGGTTCAAAGATTCACATTTAAGTATTTAATTTGGCTAAATTTCAGCTTAAAAGTAGTTTTAATTAAAGAATATACAAACATGGTGAGGTATATCTTTTTCTTACATTTTCAGAAATTCTTATGTCAGCGGATTTTATCTAATTAAAATAAAAGAAATATGTCCGTAGTTTTTTTTATGAAGAAAAATATTAAAGAGATTTTCATAGCCTTTACATTTATGTCCTGACTTTAAGGCGATTGTTTATCCTTATGTATCCCCCATGCATGTTTAACAATGTTTCGATCTGTAACTTTTAAAACACATTATAAGTTACACATTATAAAAAAATCAGAAAAAAAAATATTTTGATGTGTTATTTAAGGATTTACAATTCAATATATGTTTTGATATTTTTTTCATTAAATATAGCAAACAGTGATATTTTACCATAAGTCAAATCTTAAAAGTTTACAAACTTTAACACTGAGATACAAAAATCAATAACCGTGGGAAAATTCCTGTGTGTACTATCTGACCTCTAGTAGAAACGGAAGTACAACATGTAATCACCAAAATGGCTGACGTAATGATAAAGTTTAACAGTTCACGAGGTTTAAATGTGAAAATCGGCGGCACCATATGATTGTCAGTACAAATATAACAATACTGTAGGTTTAAATGTTTTTGCTCTTCATATTACTGAATATAATTATAAGGTTTAAATTTGACAGATACGATAATCACAAGATAAGAGTGCAAAAATGTAATAGCGGGTGGGGTAATGCAAACATGCATTGTATTGTCTATAGTTCATAAAATGTATTGCACTCTATTAAATCTGAGAACACACAAAGTCAAAGCTCTGGGGCACATCAACATAATTACCATATTTATCTTTTTTTCTTTCTTTTTTTAAATAGAAATTTATTGGAATTTACTTTGCTAAACAGTACAATACGCACCTAAATATCTTTTTTTTCAGATGAAAATACAAACAGAAATATAAGAGGCTTAATATATGTTATATACATATAAAGAGATTACATCTTTTTCTGCTAATCCTACAATCTTTCATATTCAAAAACGTGTTTGTACACTACGCAACCTATAATAACTGCCCGTGGCAATTTCATTTCTGGATATGCAAATTCAATGCTTCTGTCGGGCATGCTATACGTACATATGTTTGCTCATACCAATGTTATACAATAGATAAGTGTGTTTGCATGCCGAGCTCCTCTTTAGGCATACGACTTTTTTTACACATCTTACATTAAGAACATGCCGAACAATCTTCTTTGTATTTTTATCATTTAATTATACAATACAATACAGATATTCTATATCATATAATCTTTATATGATTCATAATGGCATTGGTTTTTAGGACATATATGGTTTTGTAAAAAGCGTATTAAAGCACTTTACTTTTCATAACATAAATATAGAGAAACAGTAATGATGAAAAGAGAAGTTGAAGAAAAACTGCATGTTACTGATATCACGGATGTCCACGGTGTTTTTCATATCTATGAAATTCTGACAATATAAAATTGTCATGGCACATAACGAACGATACCTCTGCATCGATGCGTCAAGGGAAAATATCAGTGAAGCAAGATACTATGAATGTTTGACGTAATCCAGTAATTCGCTATACATGAAGTGCAGTAGTTCACATGTAAGGTGCCATTTTTCTCTTAGTGTTTGACCATCACATTAAAATCATAATTAGCTACAAGATCCATTTGATGTAGAAAATCAATAAAATCAGTTCCAAATTACACGCCACTTGAGTTTTCTCCTTTACTGTTCCAGTTTATGCTAAACGCAACATTATGACTCTGAGTCCTTTGATTTTCATTATCATCAAAATCAACAAATAGTAGAAAACAATACAAAATAAACAGATTGGCCAATCACATCTCAATTGGTAGACTCACTAGCAAGTCATAAAACTGACAATACAGATTAAGGAAAGGTATCATGCCGATAGATGACCTAAGGAAGAAGCCATTAGAGATGTCAAACATGAAAATTGCAGTTTGCATACCGATATTCTGTACTTAAGCAAAAAATACAAAAAAAAACTTAATAAAGCACTTTTTATGAACAAACATTATTAGTTTTGGAAAAATCTAAAAAAATGTAATAATTCAAATATGCACATGACACATTTCTGCATGACAACATATACGTCAACAATTAAGTGAATCTCTATGAATAATATAAAGAAAAATATAGAGTTGCAGCGCTACTTAGTCAGTTGAATAATTTACCGCTACAACTACATAACAAAATGATCATACGAATTACTGGTTAATGTTAATGTAAATAAAAAGCTGGAAAGCATTTACAGTAATACCTGTCTTTTCGACACCTACTGGAACCAAATGATAATGTTGGATGAGACAGGTTGTCGGATAAGGCAGGTCATTATAGACCTTTTTTTTAAATTGATAGTAAATGTATTTGTCTTATGAACTAAACATTTGCAAGTGTGAATGTTTATTTCGCAGTGTGTTCATTTTTGCAACCTTTTCTTATAAACTGACGTTATGTTCGTTATGGTCAAGTTATTTCAACAGACTTTGAATAGGAAAAACGATAGGACCGACGTGAAGTGTCGGATAATACAGTATGTCGTTATGAACAGGTGTCATTGTGGACAGTTTGCACTTTATATGTATATTACTACAGAGTTTATTAAAATATCAAAATAAAGGTATGATAATACATACTTTATGTGAAAAAAAGACACGCTATGAAAAATAATGCGTTATCAATATGTGTTCACATATTAGAGCCCTTACGGACCTTTGTATTTCCTGAAAATCGTTTATTTATTATAATTATTGAATTTTGTTTTGTTGTATATTCGAATAAATTAAATAGTTTTCCCATCGATTGAAATAAAAGATATTCTGTCACATAATAATACCCAGTGCTTCCAGTGTTGGACAAGTACTTAGTACCTGGAAAGGCATTCCCCTACACCTTCATGTTAAATAAATACAATATTTTTCCCGTTTTTAATGAACACATAAGTTTCAGAGGACCACTCTTTCCTTGCAAGTTAATATATGGTTTGAGATACCATCGTACATTTTGTATATAACTTCCTTTTGTGTAGATTTATAAATGAATGAAATTCATCATATCACACATTTGAGGTAAAATGAAGGCGTTAATATCTTTTATCTGCAATCGTCTATGAATTGCAAAACAGGAAACTATCAGTAGTTCTCACATGTATGAAAACACTTCAAACTTTACGAAACTGCACAGTAACATTGATTGTTCCATGTAGGTATATACCGTAAATACACCATGATAGGCAATGATATTTTTTTGTGAACAAAGAGGAAGAGAAACGTAGAGGGAGAAATAGTGAGAGAACTTCTGTTCTTTCAAGGTTTTCGATACAAACTAAAAACATGTGAACTATTTAGTTCACATTCATTGATTTAGGCGTGATTAATATTTATATATAGGGGTGCTGTCGTACATAAAACAATCGGTAGTGAATTCACAGTCACAGTTGGCTTTCTTGATAAAAACAACATATGCGTTTATGTCTATGTATATGAGAAAACAAAAGGAAGGGAGAAAGAAACGTATTTTTTTTGTGGTTCAATCCCAGTTAGAGGATCGTTCTGATATGGCCTTTTGGTGAGCCGCCAGCTAATTAAATAATGGTTACCGGTTGTCTTCCTGCCTGGTGCCTGGCATATAGAGGGAATCTGGGAAGGTACTTGTGAAAGCAAAAAGGTGTCTCATAAGTCAAAACTGGCTGGCCCTTTCAATAGGGTGACACTATAATAAATAAACACTTTACCTTTTATACATGTTGCACTATCACGAATTTAATCACTACATATTTAGTAGTAGAGCTTCAATAATCAAGTTTTATGGCTTTCGAAACTCGGAAGGGGATTCTGTTTCAAGTATCTAGTTGATGTATTTATTGTAGAGCAAACGGGACCTAATGACCCCAATGATAATTGTAAAGGGTTTTTTCCTAAACCGATGAACAAAACTAAACCTTGTTGATTGTTCATATGCGTATGTGTGAGGAATAAAGTATTGTCAAATAGTGTGAAGACACATCTCACTGATTGACACTTCCTGGTATATAGTGGATGGGATGTGTATATATCTTAAGTATTTGTGTAGCTTAAGTATGTGTGTTAAAAATTCAACTATATATAATCATATTTACTTTCCTTGTTAGCAGATTGAAAAGAGTTTCATATGGAACCGTCATATTGAGGTGCTATTAGAAGATTAGTTTTAAAGTTCGTATATTCATGTTGGAATAAATCATTTATTAATTCTAGGGTTCTGCAGGTTAGTATATTTATACTGAAAAAGCTATATATCTGTCCATCCACCCATCCATCAATCCATCCATCCATCCATCCATCCATCTATAAACGGTATTTTAGTAATGTCGGGATTTTATCTTTTGGATGCGAACATACTGCTGTATTTCTGCTTTATCATACCGTAGTGGCATGGTACTACACTCGGTTACATTATTTTGACACTTGCCTGTCCATTTTTTGAACTACTCTGGTGTGATGATGATGATGATCACACTTATCAGTAGCATCTTGAACGACCTTGGTATGTCGACCCAACGACCACCCAATTACAGAGTGGTCGGCTACCGGATGAAGTGGCATCTGTTACATGTAAGCAGAATGTTTTTTTTAAAAATCTGTATTCCATACGTGACAATTTGAGAATATGTTATACATGTATAACCAAAGTATAAACGATAGCTAATACGTATATGGCAGTCTCCATAGTAAAAGGGTTAATTATATTAACATCAAGATAAAGGCTAATAAATTTTATCATGCCTTTGACATATCTGTATGTTTATTTAACAAATCACATACATAGTAAACATAGTCTTGAAAGAATGATAACCCATTGTAACTAGTTTTCCTAATTGTTGCCTAAACTTTTCCAAGGACAAAACGAGACCTCACTTGGGACCTAGTTTAAGTATAACTAAGCGCTGATTATATGAAATTTGAGCAATCGTGACTTTGATAAGGTGTGCCTCATTGGGCAAACTCACTATAAGTGAAGTAAGTAATGTCTAAATAAATATAAATCATACAATTCTTTGATGACCATTATGAAAATAAATACATATAACCATCATGATTTCAAAGGATATTACATTGGCTATGTAGAGACAACGTCTTAGATTTGGATTTGGAATACCTGCCATAGACTTCTTAAGTTATTTATAATATATTTGTATATAATATAATATGAGTCGGCATAATTTAACTACACACTTATAGTTTTAATTTTATTTTATTAAGATAAGAAATTAGATGAAAAAAAGTAATATAATTAGGATGATTTGTTTTAAATAGAAACGCACATACCCTTTTTGAAAATCAGTTCCATGCACATTCACAATGATGTTTAAAAACTAAAATACTCACAGAAATATAAACAAGTTTGAGATAAGTTATAAACATGTATAGGCTTTGAATTACACCATTTTTGTAACCCATTCTCGCTTGGAGAACAAACTCTCATTCAATATTTTAGGAACCTTGATAGGTTACATTTTATTGCGTCCAACTAAAAAGGAGATTAATTGTTCCCTTTTCTACATCAGTGAAACCATAAAGGAATCATGTAAATTCATGTAACATTAAGATGATGGATGATTATCCGATGGACCGATATACTTTAAACTGCAGTTACGCTTAAAGGTCTACACACACACGCACACGTCCATTTGCTGATAGATTCCAAGTTAAAAAAGAATAAAACAATACTTGTCATGATGCACACTTTACTATGAATATGTTTTAAAAAATATTGAAATATCAAAACATCCCCCCTTACGGACCTTTTTCGTTTTTGAAAATGTTATTTATTAATTATGATATATATTTTGTTTTGTTGTATATTCGAATATAGTGAATATATACAGTTGAATCGGTTTACTTTATGCTTTTTATTCACATGAAAATGATTCAATAATGTTTTTCGGCGATTAAAATATAAACTATTTTATAACATATTAACCTACAGTGGTTCAAGTGTTGGACCAGTACTTAATTCCCAGAAAATCATAACCCCCAAATCTTCGCGTTTAATACATACCGACTCTAATTGTATCTGTTTTTATTGAGCAAATGAAATATCAGATGACCACTCTTTTCTTGCAAGTTAATAAATGATTTGAGACGTTTCTTACATTTAATATATCACTTCCTTTTGTGAAGATTTCCAAATTAATGAACCTTATCATAACATACTTTTAAAGTAAGAGACACTTCTATCTTACTTTAATATTCAACCATCTAATAAGTGCAAAACAGGGAAGTATCGAATGTACTCACATGCATGAATGCACTTCAAATGTTAGGAAACTGCGCAGTAACATTGACCGTTTCGTGTAGGTTACACAGTGAAGACACCATTAGAGTCAAAGGTATTTATTTGTGAATGGAAATAGAGGGAGAAAATGTAAGACAATTTATGTGTTTTTTTTCTATATCTTTGATGCATATTAAAACAGAAATATTTGTTCCACGTTCATTGATTTGGGTTTGGTAAATATGACATAAACATTGACAACATATTCAAACTATTTTATATATCATTGACACACACACACACACAAAAAAAAAAAAAAAAAAAAAATCAATTTGTGATAAATGAAAATTAGACGCTTGTACTAAATACCAAGATGTATACGTTCTACATGTAATACTACCTCTTATTTTATAGAAACATGTAACAGTTTGAAATCCTAGGGTTTGAAATCGGTTTTAAGACAATCATTTTCAATTATGATCGCGGAACTAAATTATGAAATGATCGACCAACCCAACGACCGATCGGCCATCTTCTTTCCGTCTGATCGACCGACCAATACGCTTAATGGATCTCCTTCTTTGGCTATAAATACACGTCGCTTTCCACGAACATCACTATCATGCATTTACTACATCACTGCATCTTAAGTAGTTTGAACTACAGTAATCAAACTTAATTGTTTTCGAAACAAGGTAGAAAAAGGGAAATGATCTTCGGTTAAAAGTCCCTTGGTAGTGCTTATATTGTTGAGCAAACGGGACTTTATGAACTGCTGATGTATCCGATGAAAAATATTTTCATTTTTTTTAATGCGTATGTATGTGAAAAACAAAAGTTAGTATAGGCTGATTACAAAAAGATCAACAACAACAACAACAACAACAAAACAAAACAAAAAAACTTGATTTGCATCTTGCAAATGCACGGGATTTCGCAAGTATGACCAATTTCAAACCTGATCAGCCGAAAAAGTTATTGCTGTTACTGTATAAATCACAAGTAAATTCTTTTCAAGACATTTATAGATATACAAAAAGCCATTTTTGTATGAGCTTTTGTTATTAAAACTATACAGAAACATCAACCAATCTCTCAAAAGAAGAAACCAATCAAAACCTGATAAGCCTTAACATATCCTGAAATCGAATTATCCCCCAGTTTCCTCGCGCGCGAGCTCTCGCTCTCTCTCTCTCTCTCTCTCTCATTTACAAATTAAGTGGTGCAAAAAAAGATTATGAATTTTGTAAAAGAATATAGTAAACATTCAAGATAATTTTAATACATGGTTTAAATATATTGTTAATATGTCGTTGAAAGAAGAAGACAATGAGACTGAATTATATGAATAGTGGATATAAATACTAAAGGTGAATTGATAAGCCATTCTGCAACCATATAGCTGCTTCAAATTATAATTACCGTTATTGTATAAAAATTACATGTTCGCAATTGCATCCAGTTACTGCAATCGACTTATTTTCATTTACCAATGATATTCAAATGACCGACCAGGCTGGCATATGCAACAGTGTGTGTTTGTGTGTGTGTGTGTGTGTAATAATAATGCATGTAGAATATAAACACAATGAAACACATCTCTCTCTTATTTACAAACTGTTTGGTGTAAATAAAGAGTATGCATTTTGTAAATGAATATAGACTAGTAAAAAAACAACAAGATAATGGTAATATGTGGTTGAAATTTATTGTTGAAAGAAGACAGAGGTTGGATTATATTAAGAGTGGATGTAAATACTTAGTTTTTGATATCCCATTCTAGATATGTTTTTCAATCTGATTTGAACTGAAAGTAATTTTCACTCTTATAGTAATATGGTTGACAAAAATGTGATTTTGTTGATGATGATAATAATTTTATTCATTTCTGCGTAATAAATGCCACATGTTAAAAGCACAGGGGCCCAAGCAACGTTTTTGTTTATAATATTCACCTCTCTCTTTATATAAATATATAAACTGATAAGTAGAAGTAGTATGAGTGTATAAAGCGTTCTGCCTGGGAAGGACATTTAATGATTAAGCTATAACTTAATTTCTCATGAACGGATTTTATAAAAAATATTCTTTTGTTCAAAAGGTTATACACTCTACTTACACATCATATAAAAATTTTTTTACACTTAATCATATTAAACTCTTCAACAACTGATTAAATAAAAAAAGATTAAACTTTGAACTGTCATAAAACAACCAAATCAAGAACGATCTTTGAAAAGTATTTAAAAAGGTCTCACTGGGAGCTTTGATTTTACCCATATTCTCATGTTACAAAATGTTGAATAATAATCGCAATATGACCTTTATCTTTGCACTTTTTACAATTTTGATATTGTAAGGACCTTTGAAACAATAAACTTTATAATCCGTGAACATTTCGTTAAGATTGATGACAAAAATTTCATGACTGCAATTTGTATCACTTTCTCTTTTAGATTTAGTTCAAAGATATATCAAATTATCACTTTTGAATATTTTATTCTAATAATCATATTAATAAATAGTTTATGACACGTTTCCAGATACTTTTTCAACACCCCTCGTAATTGATATCCTTAGCTGGATATACGTGCAGGTTGTTTTCCACGAACATCACTATCATGTATTTGAACGTTACTTATTTTGTCGTTTTAATTACTATCTTCCATCTTAAATGCTTTCGAAGCTAAACAGAGAAAAAGGTAAACGACGTTCGGTTTAAAGTATCTGAAGAATGTATTTATTGTAATTCAAACGGGACTTAAAATGAACCGCGGATATATGAAAAAGGGATTGTACCTTAACCTATGAACAAAAATCACATCAGCATATACTCATTTAACCACATGTGTATGTGTCGGGAAGACAAGTCGCACTGATCGACACTTTATTCTAAAATACATAAAAAAACTTCCTGGTATAACAGGGATGGTGTATCTCTATCTATGTGTGTTAAAACTTGAACTATATCGGTTTACACTTACTTTCCTTGTTAGCGGATTGGATAGAGTGTCATACGGAAAATGCTATATGGAGTTTCTATGATCTGACGGTGCGTAATGCGGATTGTTTCTGGAGTTCTGATATTTATATTGGAATAAATTATCTCTTACTTTTGCAGTCTGCGTGTAAGTATTTTTATACTAAAGCACGTGTCAGCACATGACATCCATCCATCCATCCATCCATCCATCCATCCATGTTTTCATTCTTTAAATAGCGATAATAAGCTTTTTTATTAGCTTCACCATTTAGATTACCTCCTCTGAAAAAGAACAGAAAGTAGAGACATTTTGACGTCACACATCTTTAGGAATAATACGCCAAATTTTAGGCCAGGGATATCAGAGAAAATGCGATGGTAAACACAAGAATTTGCTCCTAGTGACAAACGATAGCTCGAAACTAGTAATTATTTTAGTTAAATGCTTATGAGCCCTTTTCATTAAACAATCTTTGTTTTAAGATGAAAATATTCACTTAGTTCAGTATTAAACAAATATGGTTAGAAACCAAAATTGATAATTTATGTCAGTTTAGTCATGTGCCTGTCTATTGTATAAAATAGAAATTAATGGCATGTGTTTTACCTATATTAAATTTCAATTAAAGATATACATCTGTTTATTCCTTTGTTTGCTCTTTATTTATCTGTTGTTGTTTTTCTATTTATTCCTTTTTTTTTTTTTATTATATGACAATTGAATATCAAGGACACGATTCTCTTATTACAACCACAACACTTATCCATTATTTGTATAAATATTAACAGACTATGATCATGAATTTCATTCAAAAGCGAAGAATATATTAAATATTGCGAAGAATGTCCTATAATTGGCAGATAAAAAACAAAATAGATACTTTCACCAGAAAAAAAAAATCTTAAAAGCAACAAAGTATGTATTGTTGGATGGTTTTGAGCCATATTTTCTTGTTCTTTAATCTATCTTTTTTTCATTTCGTAACACAACTGATGGTTTTATATCGAGTAGTCATGTGCTTGACTATTGCATACATAAAAAAAGAATGGTGAAGTGTGTTTCTATCTAGTTTGTGTATTACTAACTAGTTTATGTATTACTACCTTTCAAGTTTGTGTATTACTATCTAGTGTGTGTATTACTATCTATTTTTTGTATTACTATCTAGTTTGTATATTACTATCTAGTTTGTGTATTATTATCTTATTTGTTTATTACTACCTAATTTGTGTATAACTATCTCGTTTTTGTATTACTATCTATTTATGTATTACTATCTAGTTTGTGTATACTATCTAGTTTGTGTATTACTACCTAGTTTGTGTATTACTCCCTATTGTGTATTACTACCTAGTTTGTGTATTACTACCTAGTTTGTATATTACTACCTAGTTTGTTTATTACTATCTAGTTTGTGTATTACTACCTAGTTTGTGTATTACTATCTAGTTTGTGTATTACTACCTAGTTTGTGTATTATTACCTAGTTTGTGTATTACTATCTAGTTTGTGTATTACTCCCTATCTAGTTTGTGTATTACTATCTAGTTAGAGTATGTCTACCTAGTTTGTTTATTACTATCTAGTTTGTGTATAACTATCTAGTTTGTTTATAACTATCTAGTTAGTGTTTTACTAACTATTGTGTATTACTACCTAGTTTGTGTATTACTATCTAGTGTGTTTATAACTACCAAGTTTGTGTATTACTACCTATTGTGTATTACTACCTAGTTTGTGTATTACTACCTAGTTTGTGTATTACTATCTGGTGTGTTTATAACTACCTAGTTTGTGTATTACTAAGCCCTTAATATTTTTGTGGAATTTGAGCCCTTGTGACTGTCATAAAGTGTAATGCATGTAAAATAACCAGTTTTGAAATTAGAGAAAAAGCATACAAAATTGAGAGGGACTTTCAAAGAATGAAAATATTACTAATATTAAATTTACTGAGTACAGACAATACTTTTTTATTTATTATATGTTATACCAGCCCTATTCTTCTTCTTATTATTATTAACTTATCTATCACAAAATTCAAGTTGAGTTTGCATAATTTTACTACCCTCTTTGTTTTAACAAGATAAGAAAATAAAAAAAGAAGACTGAACTGTATTTTCGTGACATTTCATCAACAGATTTTGTATTCATATAGAAACTTATATGACAATATTTTGCAATACAGTACAACACGCAATAAACTATTACAATGCAGTATTATTATTATTATTATTTTTTTTTTTTTTTTGCAGATTAAAATACAAACAAAAATATAAAGGGCTCTTTAGATAAACATGGAAAGGAATGACATTGCATGTTCTTTTGTGATCCGATATTTTTTTATAATCACCACTATGTTTGTGCAAATGTGTTAAGATTTAGCTCATTCCAGTTAATACAATATTTTGGACATGTCTAGAGATAACATTTTTGAGGTGAAATAATTTAAGAATCATAAAATATAATAGAAAATTCATGTAACATTGGTAACATGTAAAATAGTGTAATTGAATTCATTGTCCGTGGTCAAAAAATTGTCTTCCGCAGTTAAGCTGTAAGGTATATAAACACACACGAGAATAAATATATTAGTTAATCAAGCCTCGGTGGGGAAAGTCACTAGATTAAGAAAAGATATGCCGCCAGATGACCAAGGGTATAATCAAAGAAGCCTTTAAGAGTGTCACACAGTAAAATTGAAATAAACTAATCAGTCATACCACGTGCCAGACACTCAAGTTATGAAAGGTATACTATACTTATGCAAGAAAACCAGTATTACATAAATACAAATGAAACTGAATATACACAGTTGGTATTATTATCATTAAATTTGAAAGTATGTAATAATTCAGATATGTTAATGACACATTTCGGAATAACAACATATGCCTCAGCAATTCAGGGAATCGCAATGAAAAATATATAAGAAATAAAACGAAACAAAGTTAAAGTGCTGATAAGTCGGTTTATCTATCTTTGAATATAAACAGGAAACTATCTGTTGTACTCACATGTATGAAAGCACTTCATATTTAACTGAGCTGTACTTGATATTGGTCCATTGCTGTAAGCAATAACAGCGATAACAGTGTCACAAATGTTCCAAAAGCTTGGAATATTTCTGTTCCCGAATTCTTTATGGTTTAAAAATAGCAGATAGGTTCATGTTACAACTGGAGACATATTTACAAACATCACTTTAATACATGTTGACATAATATATGGTTACTCATCAAACACATTACAAACATTTATAAAACATATATAAGAAAATAGCCCTAAGATGAATAACAAGAATCATATATATCATATATCATAACCATATACATGTATGTCCGTCTTTACTTAATTTTGCCACACAGGCGTTTTCCACACAGGAGTCCAATTTGAAACACCCACACAGGTATAACGTTTCCACACAGGAACTGCCGTGACTGTATACAATTTACCACACAGGACAAAAGTCCAGTTCACCACAAAGGAATTTGGTATTACACTTCAATACATATATAGGTATGTTAAAGGACCAATAAATGTGTATGCGGCTAACCACACTAACAGTCTCTATACAATTTAATCAAACACAGCACATAATATGCACCAGCTTAGTTATAACATATTATCTCATTTTATTATATTAAAAACATAAAATAATTTGTTTAGGCCTTTTCGCTCATGAATGAATTTTTCTGAGTAAACACCCGATTGTATTTGTCAATGATGTAACACATGTTAACATCACAACC